>OY757936.1:29082045-29224545 GCA_963585895.1 Sepioteuthis lessoniana | reverse complement strand
AAATGCAATCAATGTTATCGATGTCGCAGTGGAGTATGATAGCAACAACACCACGGTGATTTTCCGTTCTGATTGTGTTTTAAATTCTTTTTAGTTTTTTTTAAGGAAAAAATATATTTCACGGCCTGTTATTATGACGGACGTAGGTGACGTTTCTGAGTGATGTAATGTCGGACGTAATAAATTCATATTTTTTTCTTTTTTTTCTTTTTTTTTTTTTTTCATCATACAACGTGTGAAAGCACGTGCGATACTCTGTCCTCATCAGCCGCCAACCAGGGTGATAATACAGTTTCGGTAGCTCAAGGCGGTACTGCCACTCCTAGCGCTACCAAGCAGCTTTTGCTACCGGACAGGGTATTTAAAAGAAATATATATCTATATATACGCCAGATCAACTAAAAGCAGACATTACATTAGCATATATATATATATATAACACTATATATAAATATAACACTATATATATATTAATGTGACACTGTATATATATTTATATAACACTATATTTACACGCAGATTATATATCTCTATATATATATCTATGTATATATATGAAATAAATTATATATATTGATATTATACATATATATTATATATATATTACATTGATTATATAATGTACATATTGTATATATATATATATATATATATATATATATATATATATATATATATATATATATATATAGTTAGAAGATCCACATCAATCATTTTATAATATATACATAACATGATAAATAAAACTGTAAATTATCGAAATGTACAGTTCAAATTGTGAGCCTTAAATTCTACATTGGTTATAATTAGATTTAACATTGTGTTCATAACTTTTTTTTTTTAAATATATTGATATTTAATTAATGATATTCTTTAGTTTGTTTCATTTGTTTAGAAATTTTTATCAGAATCTTCATCATAACTATCAGTGTCAGCTGACTTTTCATTCTCCTTAGTGGTCATCATTATAAGATTTATACTCAAACTTTTCAAGAACATCGACAAGCTGAAGCAGCAGGATGTCTTCACTAGACCAATATGATATTATTTCATCATTTTTACTATGAATCCATCCATGACCTCTCAATGGTTGAGGCATATCAGGTTTAACAATATGTGCCCGTTTCCAAATACCAATCAGGTAGCTGACATGATATAAATGTTCCGGCAGTATATCAGTGCAAGGTGGTAATGCATTCAAGTCAAATTATATATGAAGAGTGCCAGCTTCTCTACCATATTTTGATTGCAATATGAAGAATCACAGATCATTAAAACCTTTCACTCGCATATTCCCATACAGAACACAAATAAATTCCTTAATGGAACTTAAAGAGTCTTGACTTATTTGTTATGACGCTTCTATCTTTATTAACACACCCTAGAAATTTTCGTTATCCTCTACTTGGCTTTCATGCCTTTACTGGCTGCGACAATAGAAGTGCTTATCCTTATAAGCTCTTGTATAGCCAGAAAGAAACGATAAAACCAATAAAATATGTTGGAAAAAATAAGCAATTCCAGAGGCTGTTTATGTGATAGGAGGTAAGTGGCCATACAGCTGCTGATGTGTCGGCTGCTGCTTCCAGGATTTGTTCAAAACAGTTCACAGCATTCTTGTTCCCGCTTTTTCTTCAAGACACGGCTACAACTTAGAAGAATTCCTGTTTTATTTTATCCGAGAGATCAAATTTCCATAGAGTTTATAGCAATCCATGTCTTTCTTGCGCGTATGTTGACATCGCTTTCAATCGATGGGATATGGCTACCTAGGTATGTGAACTGGTCGACTAATTTCAGATGCTTTTCATTTAATGCTGTCATGGTAACATGTTTATAGTACATGAACTCTGTTTTATCCGAGTTCACGAAGAGGTTAATTCAACTTGCTACCTGTGTGATATAATGGCCGAGGGATTTCGTTTTATATATCTTGCCTTTGGGTTTAATTAGGCTGAGAACCTTTCGGCAGAGTGCATAGGTTAGTTAGGTACAAACTTGAGCGCAGGTGTTGACGCGCACGCGGGGAGGATGTGTCGTTCACAGATGTCAAAAAAAATCCCAGATAGAAAGGTTGACCAGTGAATGTGAATGACGTCATGCACCAGGAGGATTTGGGGGATTTTGAAAAAATCAGTTAGTTGTGTTCTGCTTCGGGAGAAGAAGGTTGACTTTCGCTCGCTCGCCAAGGCCGTGTGGCGAGTGACACACGTGTTGGGGGGTGGGCAGATGAAAAAGCCAGCATGGAAAAATTGTGCCTCTCTCCTTATGTCGAAGAACCTTTTAACTCAAAGGTGATAAAAAGTTTCGTGGCTGAACTTAGAAGTCGTAAGTGTTTTTCGTGTTTCGGGATTCCTATGTTATATATATGAGTTATGAACATTATATATTCGTTTCACATATCCGTATCATGGGTATGTTACACCTGTTGCTAGTTATGAAACAAAGAATCGGCTTGAGCAAGTGTATTTGCGAGTAGGACAAGATCATCAGCATAGTCTGCATCCATAATAGTGGTCTGTTTCTTGTCTTTTATAGAGTGGAACCATTTTCTTTTATTAGATCTATTTACGTTGATAGGGCATCATTTAGGCAGATTATGAATAGAAATGGGACCAGTGTATTTTCTTGTGAGACTACAACATCAATGTCAAAGAAATCAGTATCACAATCGGGTGAGCGAACCAATAATTGATGCTAGAAATATAAGACGTGAAACTTTGCCAGTATTTTCTCCTCTTTTTCACGCGTCTTGGTGGCAGCCATCTTATCACATCTACCATAACGCTACCAATGACCAACCAGCTTTTTGCACCAAAAGATTTATGGCCGACAGAAGATAACAAATTTTCCTCTTCGATCGAAGTTCATATCAGATATCGAAGTCAGAAACGTAAAATTGTTCTTTCTGAATTGCTGTTTACAATGCAGAAAGCGTAAGCCTGTTTCTTTTCTTTTTTTCTTTTCTTTTTTTTTTTTTTCTTTTTCTTCCTCTCTTCAAAAATCAACACGAAACAAAAAAAATGGATTTCAAAACGAGGCTACCCGATGGTTTTCAAATTTGCAGCCGACACTATAATTTATTAAATGTTCGAAACGTGTGTATAACACTAACAAGTGTCAACATCTTTAATCGGGAGTTAATTGCCTTTCTTAGGGTGGGAAGGAGCAGCGTTGTTTGCTTTCTGTGACAAAAAGGGTGTGGTTCGAGCAGTCTGTGGATATACCCCGGAGAAATTGCAACAAAAATGAAACAAACTGCCCTATTCTATACCCTACTGCTATAATGATGAATGATGAAACCATAATGAAGATGAAGGAATAGGCGTGACACTACTTTATAAAAAATATATCTATTTATTTAAACAAGTCCTGGCGGCAACACCCCACAAGACACCAACTGTACGGCCACCTGCCCCCTATCACGAAAACTATTCAAGTTAGACGAACCAGACATGCAGGACACTGCTGGAGAAGCAGGGACGAACTCATAAGAGATGTACTCTTATGGACCCCCACACATGGCCGTGCAAAAGCAGGACGACCAGCACGAACATACATTCAGCAGCTATGTGAGGATACGGGATGTTGTCCTGAAGACCTACCTAGGGCGATGAACGATAGGGAGGAGTAGCGAGAGAGGGTCAGGGATATCCGTGCTACCAGCGCGATATGATGATGATGATGATGATGATTTCTCTCCTATGGGTATGAAGTAAACAGTAAATGTGCGAAAGAGAGACAGAGACAGTGAGACGAAGACACACAGGGACAGACGGAGGAGGACTTAAAGGACTTGGACACTTATATTGACCCTTATCGTCTTCTTAACTGCGTTGTGCTATACTCATAACTTTACTTAGCTCTTCTTCTTAACCACACTGTGTCACACTCAGATTCAGGACCGTACGTCTTCGTTGACGAGACGTTCTCAACCGGTCCTCGTCCGAAAGCCACTTGACCCCCTGCGACCACTCTAGGACTCCAATACTAAAGACTGTAGACTGAAAACTCGACTAATGACTGACGACTGACTGTTACTGCTATGGGCTGTTGCCTCCCTGGGCAGCGCCTAGCGGACACTCTCCATCCATAACTGAATCTCTTCTGGCTGCAAGAGTGAGACTGATCGTTACTGCCATGGGTACCTGTGTATATAATACCTCATGACGTGTATGCAGTGTTCTTCCAACTCTGATTCACGTGATCTGCTTCTGCTTGTTTACACCGGTGTGTCCTACTATGCCTTTGTTTACACAGCTGGAACATCCGGCTCTGTCACGAGTCAATATGCAACACTGTCCGCGGAACTTAGAATACGCTCACTGTGTCCACTGTAGAGGGATAAGACCAACACACAAAAAAGCGTATTCTAGGTATGACAATAAATTGCATCAGATGGTGAGGCTCCAGTTCTGGAGATCCGGTCTTCTTCAAAGAGTTCCCAATAAGGATTGTATTCACTACATGAGGATTAAACCATGCAGGAATGATGCTCTTTGACAAGATGATCAATACTTATAGGAAAGTACTCGTGGTGTAATGATAAAAGTGCTAGACTACGGCCTCGGTGTTAGTGAGTTCGAACCTCAATCACGCCCTTACGTTCACTTTTGGACTACTACCTTGGGAAAGGTATGAACCTCCTTATCTCCAAACTATGGATTAAAAACTATCACTGTTGTTCTTCCAGATGGATGGCTTTTGCATTAAGTAACCCTCAAAGGTTTATATGCCTTTAAACAAAGAAACTGAATCAATATACTTATATTTACTAAACTTAGCATTGTCTGGCATAAAGCCAAAAATGTAGCGCTCTCAGTGGGAATCAACTCAGTACAGTGCAATATTCTGTTTATTGTCTATTAACCATTGTTCGATGATAAGGTACTTATATCGATATTTACTTTGTTTTGCCGAAGGCCTCCTTCGTATAACTCCCAATGAAGATTGTATTTTCAACATTAGGGATAGTTTTCAAAACTTGCCGACTGACCTTTGCTCTATGACAAAGTTCCCTATAATCATATTTAGTAAGCTTAACTCAGTCTGGCACAAGGTAACAAGTTAAGGGTCTCCAATGAGTATTGAACTTACTGCTGGAGTGATAATCTTCAAACCTTACCCATTGACCATTAGTCAGTGGTTTGGTTTGGTTTTATGGCATGTCAACCATTGTTGGTTATTTAATGCCAAACCCATTTTTATTCATTTAATCAGCTCTATTTCAAACACTTCAGTTTATTATAAGTATAGATTTTTGTTTCCACTCGGTTAAATGTCAAAACAGTTCTAGTTATTCAGTGATAAGGTGCGTACAAGTTTAAGTTCCTAAAGGCCTAAAATGTTAAGTTCCCAATGAGAATTGAACTCATTGCAATAGTGAAGTTTGCAAAATTTACCTTATAACCATTGCTGCATGACAAGGTATCCATATTGATATGGATATGTGGGTGTTCTCGTGGTGTAATGGTTAAAAGCAATGGAGTGCGGAATCGTCGTAAGCGAGTTCAAATTCCAGTCGCGCTATTAAGATTACTTTCGGGCAAATACCCTTGGCAAAGGTATGAACCCCCTTATGCTCCCAGCTATGGGTTAAATAATACCACTACTGTTCTTCTTGGAGAATAGCTTTGGCATTATATAACCCAGAAAGGTTGATATGCCATTAAACACAACTAGCCAACATCGTAATAAGCGAGTTCGAACTCCAGTTGTGCTATTACGTTCACTTTTGGACTAATAACCAAATGGGTTAAAAATAGTATCACTACTGATCTTCTTCAAGAATGTCTTTGGCATTATATAACCGACAAAGGTTGATATGCCATTAAACACAACTAGCCAACATCGTAATAAGCGAGTTCGAACTCCAGTTGTGCTATTACGTTCACTTTTGGACTAATAACCAAATGGGTTAAAAATAGTATCACTACTGATCTTCTTCAAGAATGTCTTTGGCATTATATAACCAACAAAGGTTGATATGCCATTAAACACAACTAGCCAACATCGTAATGAGTGAGTTCGAACTCCAGTTGTGCTATTACGTTCACTTTTGGACTAATAACCAAATGGGTTAATATCACTACTGATGTTCTTCAAGAAGGTTGATATGCCGTTAAACAAAGAAACTAAAACAGGACAAATTGAGACAAAAATGAAACAAAGTTTTATAAGCCAACACATACCGTGTAACATATTAAAAAGATTACACAAAAAATAAAGAGTAAAACATGTTTAAATAACCTGTTAAACTTTAGTACTTTATGCTCATCATAACACATCCCCAGCCCGCTCTCCTCCCACTTCTTGATTCTCTCTCTCTCTCTCTCTCTCTCTCTCTCTCTCTCTCTCTCTCTCTCTCTCTTCAGTAGTTTATACCCATCATAACAGATCTTCAGACTGCTCTCCTCCCACTTATTCTTTTCTCTCTCTCTCTCTCTCTTTAGTAGTTTATATCCATCATAACAGATCTTCAGCATGCTCTCCTCTCTCTCTCTCTCTCTCTCTCTCTCTCTCTGACATCAACAAAATGTGTTTACAAATAATATATTTGATATGTATAAACAAGATTTGACATTAAATAACCTACAATGTTTGATATGACATAAAACCAAACGAATCAACCCTTTCCACTCCAAACACGTCGTATTTCTGATCGACCTGCTACTCAGTTCGAACCCTGTGTAAAATGTTATATTTCGAAACTGTCACAGTTTCATTCATCAATTATCTTGCTTGATATTCAAAAAGCGTTGTGATTCTCATAAACCAAGGACAGGTGTTTCCAAAACCGATAAGCAATGTTAATCTCCTCGGGTAACAAATATTCTTTACAGGATAAGTCGGTTCCTTCTTCGGAAGAACAATAATGCCAGTTGATTAAATATAAACAGTGTAATAACAGTATATCAAATAAAATACGATCAACAATTATATGGCGTAAATTATACAAAATAGAATGCATCGTCTGGACTGGCGATGTGTGTGTTGATCTTAAGTTAACTTTAGTAGTTTAGTGAAATGTTGGAGTTTATTCTCTGATGAGTGCATAAGTATGTGAGTTTGAGTTTTTTCTAGGCTGACTGCTATCGAAATTACGTGTGTAGTCTGCCTCTCTCAACGCGAGTAGATCTGTTCTCTCCGCAGTCCAAACACCAACTAACTTGGGACGTAAAATGGCAGTATATTATATGCACATCTCTTCATAATCTGCACTAACTCAGAACAATATGCCCGTGGTGTAATGTTTATCGTCGTAGGAAATGGACACAGCGACACGAGTTCAAAACCTGGGCGAGACTGATTGCATTTCACATAGCACTAATACACTTGGGAAAGGTATGAATCCAATTATTCTCCCTCCAGCTATGGGTAAATAGTAGGGTAGACTAGGTTCTTCAGCCTTGGTGAGGCAACAAGTCTAGGAGAAGGAAAACTCTGAATTCAAATCTGTTAAACTTCGCTTAGAAATTGACCTTGTGTCATATCCTACCCGAACGGAGGGGTTGGTAAATATGAATATTCCAATATTGTCTGCCTATAGCTGGCTGTTTCGTCAAGCTAGCTTCGAAATGCCAACACGGTTTGACCTCTTGCTGTATGGGATCACACCAGGTCTTCTCAACAATCAACCTGTTCTCTAAGAAAACTAGAAAAATCTGATTTTCCACATTAACCCAATCTAAACAGTTGTGGAGAATATCATAACTACGATATTCTCAAAAGCAAGTTAACTCTGTTACATTACAATCAGATAACTTTTGTCACATAGCAGTATAATAGTCTTCAGAGATCTTTTCCCCAGAAAGAACAGCAAATGCGTGGATGAATTTTGATGAATTAGAGGAGTAAAAGCTTCATGCTCATATAGGAATACGTTAATACTCAATGGTTCCTTCAGAATAAAACTTCAAAACCTCTCGGTTTCCAGCTCAATGCTCTGGCCGATTTTTCAAATCCGATTTGATCACGAAAAAATGGTTCCTTTACATTCATCGATGCAATTCTTTTCTCCTAAAAAGACAAAGAAAAAAGTGATCAAGCAATGAATTGATATTCATCGATTTTTATTGATCACACAGCCGTCACAGTGAATGGGGACATCATTTTAATCTGAATAAAGTAAAGCGACTCAAAAGAAAAAAAAAGGTCGATAAAGTACCCAGAATTCCCGACCCAAAATGGCGCCTTTGGACACTTGAAACAATTTAAATAGCCAATCAAATGATCCTATTTGGTAAAGAAAGAGCATCATTCGGAATTTAAAGAGCCATTCTTATTTGTGCTTTCACTTCAAAGGATTACTTACGATTTCATTCGGACAGATGAATGTCTGAAAAGTTCTCAGCCTAGCCAAGAAAGGAATGACCCGGAGCAGTGAAAAGCATATGCTATTCCACGTATCTATCCTGTTGTAGAATTCAATTGGCACAATTTTTTCTCAAGTCCTTTTTTAACTCTTCAAAAAAAAAATTCGATCATGAGACGATTTAAATGATTTTGGGGTTGCACTGCAGAAATAATTCCTCTCCGAAATTCAGAAAACTTTGGTCGAATCATGATGATCAAAACAATAAAAATAAGGATGATCGTCCGGATAAGGAAATAGCTGTAATAATTCCTCTCCAAACTTTAGAAAACTCTTGGAAGGTTGAATACTGTATTGTTCGAATCATGATGATCAAAGCAATAAAAATGAGGAGAAGGAAAAAGCGGAAATAATTTATCCCAAAACTTTAGCAGACAATGTTAGAGACCACATCGGCAAAAAAAAACTATATATAAATAAAGTAAAGCTGGCGACCATAGTCGAGGGTGACCTGAAGGCTCCCTTTTCGATAGTTACTACACCAAGGTGTAGGGGAAGGCGCTACTCCTTTCCCTGGATTGATCCACTTTACCCTTGATGCGTACCTTATAATGCTGAGTGTTAAGCAAGGAGGCATCAAGTACCATTTTTGAGTCTTTGGTGTGACTCGTCCTGGGATTGAACCCAGGTCTCCCGGGACGTTGTAGAACACTCTAACCGCTAGGCCAATGTCCGGTATTGTCCGAATTGTGAAATAGAGAAAACACTAGGAATGCTGGAAACCGCACCAGCCAAAACACAGTGATAAAATAAAAATAAAAATGAGTCGTTCGTATAGGGAAATAGCAAAAATACTTCATCTCAGAACTTAAGAGACCGCTAGAAAGGCTGACGAAGCCAATGACTGAATTGTGGTAAATACAACAACGAAAATGATAACTGTCGGAATAGATAATGCAATAATATCGTCTGAATACGAAAGATTTCTGGACTGAATTAAAGATGCTGTTCTGAATTTCAGTCGAAATCTAAGGTGACATCTTGCCGGCCAATATTGATTAAAATGTAAATGTTTTTTGATGGGAATTCGTGACTTGTTAACATACTTGCGCAAAATGACGTCAATTAGAAGTTTTAGTTTTGTCGGCAGGGAAATACTTTCTTTGCTTCTGTAAGTGATAGGTGTTAGCCAATAATATTGTGACAACAAGCTGATGAAATTAGGTATGATACTCGGTCTTTGCGGTGAAAGCAGTCACAGAGAGAGAGAGAGAGAGAGAGAGAAAGAGAAATGGGGAGAGGGAGAGGGAAGAGAGAGAAGAGCAGAAAAGAAATGATATGTGGAAAGAAAAGAAACAAGAAAGGAGGATAAAAAAGGGGAGAATGAAGAAAGGAACAAATCCGGAGAGAGACAGACAGATGGACAGACAGACAGAATGACAGAAGAAAAAGGCTCGCGAGGACAGACAAGAAACAGAAAACGAGGAAAAGAGTAAATAAAAAAGGAACAAACTGAGAGAGAGAGAGAGAGAGTGATAAGGAGAGGGAGAGAATGAAGGACAGACGAAAAAGGATAGCGAGCGCAGACAAGAAACAAAAAAGGAGGAAAAGAGTAAATAAAGAAAGGAACAAATTGGGGGAGAGAGAGCGCGAGATAGCGAGAGGGAGAAAGTGGAGGACAGACGAAAAAGAAAAGCGAGGACAGGCAAGAAACAGAAAACGAGGAAAAGAGTAAATAAAAAAGGAACAAATTGGGAGAGAGAGAGAGAGAGTGAGAGAGATAAGGAGAGGGAGAAAGTGAAGGACTGACGAAAAAGGATAGTGAGGACAGACGAGAAACAAAAAAGGAGGAAAAGAGTAAATAAAGAAAGGAACAAATTGGGAACGAGAGTGGGAGAAGTGTCGGACAGACGAAAAAGGATAGCGAGGACCGACAAGAAACAGAAAACCAGGAAAAGAGTAAATAAAAAAAGGAACAAATTGGGAGAGAGAGAGTGGGGGAAGGAGAGAGTGAAGGACAAACGAAAAAGGATAGCGAGGACCTACAAGAAATAAAAAAGGAGGAAACGAGGAAATAAAAAAAGGGACAAATTGGAAGAGAGAGAGAGAGAACAGGAGAGGAAAGATTGTGAGGAAAGACAAGAAACAAGACATGAAAAAATTGGGAGAAAATAGAGTAAGAAAAAATTCAGGACGATATTAGATATTAATACTTGAAACCATTCAACTGTGTGCAGACAAATGAGCCCTAACAAGTCGTTTAAAAATAAAGTTACCAAAAATTATTCGCTGACAATTAGCCTTGTACATAGAATGTTCACCAGTACCCCGGGAGACCGGGGTTCAATCCCAGGTCAAGTTATACCAGAGACTCAAGAATGATACTTGATGCCTCCTTGCTTAACACTCAGCATTATAAGGTACGGACCAAGGGTAAAGTGGAGCAATCCAAGGAAAGGAGTTGCATCCTCCCCTACACCTCAGCGTAGTAGCGAATGAAAAGGGAGCCTCCGGGTTGCTCTCGGCTTTATATATATATAACAGGATTTGATATTAAATAGCCTACATGAGTTGAAATGCAATCGAACACCATTCAACCAAGCAACCAATCCGACAAGACAAAGCTGTTTCCCGTAACAAAGTTTGTCTTCCTTCTTTCGTGATTTCTTTTTTTGGCGCCAGAAAGACTTTTGTGGGGGTCACTGGGAATCACAATTATTGAATCCCTATTAATCTTAGGGGTATTTGGGTTCGATCTTTTGAAAGTAATACGATCTATCAATAACCTCTGATCAAATGGTATAGATTTTACGAAGAATGCTATTGCCCTAAAGACAATAAAACAGAACCAAGTCGATATGCTTTATTTAGTTTAAAAAGATACAGGTTCTATTCAGGTGACATGGGAAAAGTTTGACATGAACATCGATCTTTTGAGTATCGAAAACATGGAATTCTAAATGACTGACGTGAAGTTGACTGGGAGTGGGGATTGCGCGAAGATGAGACAAACGGGACAGACGCGTGAGATAAGTAAAAGGAATTAGTTTTTGATACAAAAGATACAAGATATGAGATTCACTGTGAAATCGAACATATATATATATATATATATGTTTTTGTTTATATTTGTGTGCGTCCGCGTTTATGTGAGTATATGTGTGTTTGTTTTTGTGCCTATATATGTTTCGTTTACATATTGGTGCCTGTTATATATATATATATATAGAGAGAGAGAGAGAGGGAGATGCGTATGTGGTGTAAAGGTTACACTACGTAACGGTTACTGTCGTAGGAAATGGACACGACGACCCGAGTTCATCCCCTGATCTAGGCTTGTTTGCATTTTCACATAGTGCTAATACTTTTTAGAAAGGTATGAATGCAATTTTTCTTCCTCCAGCTCTGGGTAAATAGTAGGGTCGACTGTACTCTTTATCTTTGGTATGGCATCCAGTGTACGAGAAGAAAAACTCCGCTTAAAAAAGTGGCCTTGTGTCGCATCCTGCTCGTCCGAAGGAGTTTGGTATATATACATTTCATCCGGAGATTGTATTTTTTTACAAATGCATTTATAATCATAAGACTGACATGCAGTAGTAAGGAAACTTTTATTTTAGGTTTTATCTTGCTCTACTGACTAGTATTTGAGCACTTTTCTAATCTCAGAAAAAATGTTTTTATCATGATTTATTCATATATATATATATATATATATATAGTGCAATTAGAAGGAAACTTAAACCTGTTTTTTGTTATATAAACCTGGAAGGAAAAAGATACATAACAATAGCCATACATCGAACACTCAAATAGATTTATATGATATTCCTCATATATTCTATACGCAAATAATCCACATCCACTGTCTTCGGGCGCTAACTGGATATTACTGATAGATAGATAGATAGATAGATAGATAGATATTCTACACCTGGCAGAAATCATGAAATTAACGCACTTAAAGGATATTCACTTGTTTTTTTTTTTTCTTTAGCAGTAAATAAACTAATGACAGAGAAGACGCAAATCATTCTAATTCAATAACTGAATATTCTAGCTTCATAAGATATTTCTAGATTAATTCATTTAAATTGATGGTAGAATTTTTTCCAAGCTATGCAGAGTAAAATACTATGGAACAATCCAATGTTGAAGAAAAAAATTATGGAATTATCTGGCAATTAGCAGTCCTAAAACAAATACCAACAGAAGTCTAGATATACAAATCGGTCTACAGTTAAAAGAAAATTCTTGTAAACCTCACCAATCAATTGGGTATAACTAATTGAAAGGAAATATGGCTCCAACAAAAGAACTGTCAATTGAAACAACGGAAAGGATCATCGTAAATTTCATTCAAAAAGGCAATTCACAACAGAATGTGTAGAAAGACGTTGTTTGTTCCCAGTCAGCTGTTTAAACTTTGGTGCAAAAATAAATTTTAAAAATGGGGTAGTTAAAAAAAGAAAATATATTGGAAAACGACGGAAGACATAAAAACGTTAGAATTGAAAACAGAAGGGATATTCATGAAAAGATTGTTCGTCTGGGCAAAATCTCCAGCTTTGAAAATAAAAAATGTACAACCAAACAAATAAAAAACAAATGGATCAAAAGTGGAGTCAATGTTTATGAGGAAACTGTAAGAAACCGGCTGAATTAAATGGGATTTACATAGAAAAAAGCCAAATGCAAACCGGCATAAACACACAAACAGAAGAAAATGAGGTTAATGTTGGCTAAAGAGAAACAATCATGTCGTATGGATAATTGAATGAATACAATATTCAATGAAGCATCAAGAATCTACATTGATCAAAGCGATGATACTGGAACTTTAGTCTGGTGCTATTCAAATGAAACATATGAAGATGATTACCAGAAGAAAACAAGTAAATTTCCCAATGAGGTTGCATGTCATTTAAAGAATTGTATACTTCTCATAGACCCAACAAAGAACATAATCCAATATAATGACGTCATTTAAAGAACCAGAGGTGACAGCAATCATTACTTCAGCAATCAATACACGTGTTTAGATTGAAATCCTGGATAATTTTCTTATTCCATCAACAAAAAATTGGATTGGAGATGATGAAGTCATTTTTAGGACGATAATACATCTTGTCACAGAGCAAAAGCGATTAAAGCTTTTCTTCAAGAAAGGCGTATAAAATTAATCAGTTTCGACTAATACTGGCGGCCGACTTCTCTTTTTTAAAACAGACACAACGTGGGGAAAGGTTGATCAGTTGGCAAGAATGGGCACGCTGTAAATCGGTTATGCCACATAACCAAGTTCATTTTTAACAACTGCAAACTCAAGGAAAGATAAGAACATTAAGATTGAGAGGTTCTTCGAAAACCTCCCAATTCAACAGATTTAGCTCCTTCTCATTTTATTTTGTTTGTGGCAGAACATTCAGAAACAAAGATGTTGAAAACAGTCTTTAAATTTTTTATGGGAAAAACTCAAATTTCTTAAAACGTAGAATCAAAAATTTGCATGCCTGTTAGGTAGCAGTTGTTAGAAATGAAGATGATAATATTTTTGATGATAATAAGTAAATGTTATATAATTGAGAAACGATTTTTTATATTAATCCTTTTTCGTTAATTATACTTTATCATTCAGTTTGGTTGGGCTTTGCATTATTCGGGTTAAGAGTTCAGGTGCATAGTCATTGGGTGCAGTTTTACGCTAGCGAGCAAAGGATATGACAATGGCCATTGTCATAATAAACCCCTGACAGGAAATAGGGCTGGAGTGTAGATGGAAGAGATGGTCCTGAGAATTTGAGGATTTTGAAAAAGAATCATTTGAAGGTTGACATTAAACCATGTAGTTGGGGACTCGGCCATTGAGTCGAAGAGTTGAGTTTTTCCGATCTCGACTGGCAGAGATAAATTGAGATCTTAAACATCACGAGATATGCCGAACGTTGGGGGTGGGGTTAGCATAGTGCAATTTAGCATGCATTTTTTACCGCATAAATAGTCGGGTGTTTAGAAAGTGATTACATTTTACCTGAGATGATATAAAAACAAATTTAAGTTAAATTTATTTATGTTGTATAATTTGGTTATGTCTGTAATAATAATACAGTTAGCATAGTATGATTACGAAAGACTTTTAAGAATTGTGTGTGTCTCTCTCTCTCTCTCTCTCTCTCTCTCTCTCTCTCTCTCTCTCTCTCTCTCTCTCTCTCTCTCTCTCCTCGTGTCGAAGAACCAAAGACAAGAAGTTAATAAACCATTCGTACCTGAACAACAGAGTCCGCCTGTTTTCGCCTGTGTTTGCATATGTGTTTTGCATTTGCATCTCTGTGTTTGTATTTGCCTGTTTTCGCCTGTATTTGAATATGCATTTGTTTTTTCGTATCTGTATCTGTATTATTACAGACATCACCAAATTATACAACATAAATAAATTTAACTTAAATTTGTTTTTATATCATCTCAGGTAAAATGTAATCACTTTCTAAACACCCGACTATTTATGCGGTAAAAATTGTATGCTAAATTGCACTATAGCGAGAGTAAGTTGCTCAGCATTGTGTAGTCCTATGCTAGTCATGGTATTTGATTGTAACCTTAGTTCCGTAACTACCATGTGCGTTTCCGACTAGTTAGTTTATCAACTCCCTCTATGCCCACATTGCGCTTGAAAAATCTACAGATGGGAGATGATACAATCTATCCGGAACTTCTTCTGACAGTTCGGATTGTTTGTTGAAACAAGTTGCCTGTGTGTTAGCGACTCAAAACAAGAAAAACTCTGTTAACAATTAACAACTATTTATTGAAACACAATGGTGTAACAATATATATATATATATATATATATATATATATATATATATATATATATATGAAAATTGTGTCGCTTTTGTTGTATTTGAAAGATAGACAATTGAGATATACTAGCGCCGTCTTTCTATGTTACTCAATTTTTCGAAGAGTAGGGCTTTTGCCGTAGAGGCTTTAGTTCTTGGAGAGATTTATTTTCTTATTCTTTGGTCTTCGGTATGGACATCGGGTATCTTCTCTCATCTAACCATAAAAACATATTTTTATAGAGGATTACCCTGTGAACAAACATTCACGATTGGCTAACCAATCACATATCATTTCGTACTTTCTGACAAGTCAGCCAATCAAATGCCCTGAGAAGAGTCCCTCCCACGTATCAAATTTTAATTAGTCATTCAATCAAACCACAATATAGCGGCATGGTTAATCAACAGTCCCAGCCCATGCCTGGTGGGGGAGTATCTCTTTTCATAATTACCAAAACAAAAATCAAAGATCTGATTAATCTATCCAAAGATTTGACCTTTTAACCCCAACAGTTTAAAATGGATCCATGCACCGGCAAAACTTCAAGCCTGCTTATTTTTTGTTTTGACAATTTGAAAGCTTGGTTAGTGTTATATAGCGACATGAATGAAAGAATGACACTTTCTTTTAACAAAAACATATACGTCTTTATTTCTCTCAAAAGGGGTCAAAGCTTCTGTGGTGTGAGAGAAAGAGAGACGAAGACAAACGGGGACGGAGGGAGACGAAATCAGACTGAGGACTTGAAGGACTTAGAAGACTTGGACACTTGGACACTGCGATATTGACCAATAATTTCTCTTTAGCCACTCTGTGGGACGCTGCTTCAGTCAGATGCCCAGAAACTCGCTTGCATTCTCCCTGACAGATTGAATCACTTCTGGTCGCAAGTTGAGACTCACTCAAGACAGACCATATCTCACGTGGGCATCTGCATATATCATTTCACAACACCCACCATTTATGTTCAACCACGTGACTACTTCTGCTTATTTACAGAAGTGCGTCATGAGCAGAGAAATCTTTGATTGACGGCTCAGTCAAGGGTTAATATGCAACATTTGTTCTAGTCCCACGCTGATTTTTGAATTTCTTAATTTAAGTTAATAAGTCTGTTTTATATTTTATAAAAAGAAAATTATATTTTCCTAGATAAAAAAAATGCATCATACTCTCTATAAGCTTTTAGCACTAGTGAATGCTTCACATTGTTATAATTGATTTCATTTACTGGACTCGTTATGTTAGTGATAAAACAATCGGTCCGGCAACAGGAAAGCACACAGGGAAGCTTGTGTTCATGACTTAATCTATCCAGTCTTTTCAACCTCTCACTCGTTACCTCACACTTTGTTGACAACTGCGTTATCTCTGTCAGTCAGTCAGTCTGCTCTCTCTCTCTCTCTCTCTTCTTTTCTATCCACCATTCTCCCTCACACACTCTCTCTCTCCCACTCTCCAGCTTTTATCTCTCTCTCTCCCTCTTCATCTCCTTTCCTCTTTTTCCCCCTTACTCTCTATTTCCATTCCTCTCTCTCTCTTTCTCTCTCGCCCTTTTCCTCGTTCCTTCTTTCCTTCCACTTCTCTCTCTCTCTTTTTTTTCTTTCTCTCTGCCTCTCTTTATCCCTTTCTCTTTCTCTAATAAAAAAATAAATAAATAAATAAGGAATAACTACAATCCACTTTATTTTTCCCTAGTTAACCCCACCTCTCTCTCTCTCTCTCTCTCTCTCTCTCTCTCTCTCTCTCTCTCTCTCTCTCTCTGTCTAGCCCTGTCGGTTGGAGCTAGAGGATACGCCGACTGCACCTCTGCAAAGGGGTAAGGCCCCCCCACTCCACCGGAACAAATGTCCTGGATATAGCACGAAACGATCTGATGGTGAGGCTTCAGTCTTGGAGCTCTGGGGAATGTGGAGTACCCTCTCATTGCCATTACTCTCAGGTGCACTGACCCAAAGAGATAGTACTTGTGAAGGTCCCATCTATGAGGCAAATAGAACTATGAAATCATTTACAATATTTGAAACTATTTAACTGTATGTAAACAAATGATTAATGTTAGATTGAATTATTAGTATTACATAGCAATATTTGAAACCATTTAACTGTATGCAAACGAATAGATAGTATAGACTAGAATTATTTGTGTTAGATAGTAATACTTGAAACCATTTCACTATATGCAAACAAATGAGCTCTGGATAATTTAAAAATCAGAATGTTACAAATCATTCGCTCACAAATCATATATGTATGTATAAACAGAATTTGGCATGAAATAACCTACAAGGGTTGAAATGTCATAAAACGTAAGCAGCCAATCAACCAGCAAACGATCTCTCTCTCTCTCTCTCTCTCTCTCTCTCTCTCTGACTTATTCACTTCTTTTTTCTCACTTATCTATCTCTCTCTCTCTCTCTCTCTCTCTCTCTCTCTCATAAAAACATAAATGAATAAAAAGAGCTCCAACCCATTTTTTTCTTTTTCCTTATTCCTTATTAAAACCACCTTATTAGAGACTCCGATCTTTTGCTGCCATTGTTTGATACCTCATCAATAGAAACGGGCACTTCATTAAGCCTCCATTTATTAGGGTACTTGCAAGACATCAGGTACGTGTACCTGGTATTCACTTGTCGTGTTAAATGGATCGAAACTATTAAGGTAACATTAGTGTATTGCAGACAATAGCCGTCGCTTCCGGCTGAGAAAAATGTCGGCGAACAACAATGGATATTGGGTGCGCATGCGCACTGTTTACGTTTATATCGATGGATTTTGAAAAAGAAAAATAGAAATAATTTTTTTTTAAATGATATGAAGAGGATGTAAACTTGTGACAGGAGAAAAGAAAAACGAGGAAGAAGGAAAAGGATAGAAAGGTGAAGAAAGAAAGAAAAAAAGAAAGAGGGGCATCTCTTGTGGTGGAAATAGGAGCATTCAATATAAATAAGGAGAATTTTTGTTACAAAATCAAAATCAATCTTATTTGAATTTTTTTTTTTCCATAAATGTAAACTCTGCATTGTTTGGAATTGATTTAAAACCAAAATTAATCAAATCTCGCAAAAATGTTTCTTTTGAGACGATTCAAAATAGCAGAAAATCAGACACAATGCTCCAGGCTTGAACAGAGTTCTGCCATCAGAATTTTGCTGGTTGAGAAATCCAAACCATATGAAATTTACAGAAGAATGTGTGATGAGTACGGAGAAGCAAGTTTTAGTCAAAAAATGTTTGAAAATGGGCTAAGTATAATTTTTTCTCTATGAGCTCGAGTGGGAAAGACAGTCCATGGAGTGGAAACACACTGACACTTTGTTGAGAAAAGGTTTCGGGCGCAGTGATCTGTAAAGAAGGTCATGCTGAGAGTGTTCTAAGATGTGAAAGGACCCATTACTATTGATTTCCATGAAAAAAGATGTTACTGTAAACAGTGCTTCCTTTTAGCTAACTACTCGGCAATATTTCACTTTATTTATTGAAATACCCTCTTATATGTCAGATGCCAGCTCAGTCGGCTGGAGTAGTAAAATACGTAGAATCTACCTCTGCAAAAGGATAAGACTCCATACCCAACGAGTGTCATGGATATGACTCGAAATCATTTGATGGTGAGCCTACAGTCCTAAACCTTTGTGAAATATGGAGTACTCCTTCATAGCTACTACACTCAGATTCCCTCTGACCCGGAGAGGCTGTATTTGTTAGGGTCCAAACTATAGGTCAAATAGAACTGTTTAATCAAATAACTGTGTGCAAATAAATGACTTAAATCCAATTGTTGATGTTACACAGTAATACTTGGAACCATTTAACTATGTGCAAGCAAATGTTAAAATTGTTACCTACAAACTATTCGTTTACAAATCATATTTATTTAATATATGGATAAACAAGATTTGGCATTAAATAACCCACAAGAGTTAATATGCCATAAAACCCACCCAACCGACTTAGCCTGATGCAAAAGTTTCCAACATCTTTGATAACAACTTATCTCAGGATGTATCAAAAGTTTTTTTTGTTGTTTGTTTGTTTTTGCTTTTGTTTTGGGGGGTTTGGAGGGTTTTTTATCAACTCATAGTTCAGGAGAAATAACTCGAAAGCTCTTGAAATGCAGAAGAATAAGATCAGGGTAGAGTGTTCGCCAATGGTCCGGGAGACAGGGGTTCAATCCAAGGTCGAGTCATACCAAAGACTTTAAAAATAGTACTTGATACCTCCTTGCTTAACACTCAGAAATATAAGGTACATATCAAGGGTAAAGTGGAGCAATCCAGGGAAAAGAGTAGCGCCCTCCCCTCCACCTCGGTGTAGTAGCTATTGGAAAGGGAGCCTTCTGGTCGCCCTCGACTATGGTCGCCAACTTTACTTTACTTAGAAAGCCATTTAAAAAGATGTGCTCAAGGCAAAGCTTAACAAGTCAATTTCTTCAAAGCACCGTTTTGTCTTTAATGTTATACGCAAGCGAAATGTGGACTGACACAAAGAAGGAAATGATTGGTTAGCCATGCAGAGGGCTATGAAAATATCTATGCTGGAAATATCGTTGTGCGAGCACCTCCGAAGAGACGTAATTCAAGAGAAGAGCAGAATGAAGAATGTGTTCATGGAGTATCGAAAGCAGAAGTCTTGTTGGGCTGGACACGTCGCAAGGTTCACAGACAACAGGTGGACCAGTGCAGTTGTGGAATGATATCTGAGACACTGCAAACGACTATTCAGAAGACCTCCACGATGGTGAAAAGATGAAATTATCAAACGATTCGGGCCAACAAATAGAAGGGCAAGAACAAGACGGAAACAGGAGTGCATTGTGATCAGCGATGTGGAAAATCTGCGACAACCTGGCCAATAAGGGGCTTATAAGGGGGATGTAATGCTCTACATGGGGTACCTTTCGATGATCCAAACTTTTCAAAAGTTATCGAAAGCGAGTGATAGGATTATCTTCTATCATGGCTTTAAAAGCATCAAAATCGACAATTGCTCGTTCACTTTATGGAATACAATTAGGGAGATTAGTTATTTAGATGAATCAGACATGCAGGACACTGCTGGAGAAGCAGGAACGAGCTCATAAGTGATGTACTCCTATGGACCCCCACATATGGCCGGGCAAAAGCAGGACGACCTGCTCGAACATACATTCAGCAGCTATGTGAGGATACGGAATGTAGCCCTAAAGACCTGCCAGAGGCGGTGAACGATAGGGAGAAGTGGTGAGAGAGGGTTAGGGATATCCGTGCTAGCGGCACGACATGATGATGATGATTATGATGATTTCATTTATTGGTGAAATTGTAAGTTATCTAAAAACTTTGGATGTAAGTGTACTCCCCGTAAAGGTCATATGCTTGCACGTGTCCAAAGAATTGAGGTTGGCAGATTGTTAACAGACGGTTTTTAAACTCGGGGTTAGCGACAGGATATGGAAACAAATAAATCAAGTACTTGTCAGATGGTGTAAGAAATGAAAGTTAATCATCACATATGTGATGATTCATGATCAGATGATGCAATAATTAAGAAGATGACGTGTCTTTATAACATTAGTTAAATGAGATAATAGATTTTTTTAAAAAACGGACTTAAAGGATTTGAACTTCGTAGTAAACAAGGAATGATTCGAAATCTCTCGATGAACGAACGGAACGTGGATTCTGCACAGTGTTTCTAATAAGTCAGGTGACGTTGTTTAAAGAAACGAATGCTGATTCATTGATCAAACGGCCAATTTTTCCTGTCATAAACAGCCAACTTTTTCATGTCGTACAACTTTTCCAAAGTTTTTATATATTTTTACACTTTTTATACATCCGTGGTTATCTTTACATCACTAATATAACTCCTCATAGTCCTGATGATGGTTCAGCAGAACCGAAACGCTATAGTGTCGACCTTGTTCCTCAAAAATTCTCTCCTTCTACTTGGATTACATTGTTAGCTATTTTTCTTTACAAACTGTCGGATTACAATCCATTATTTTCTTCCATGATAGATTATACAAGAAAAGATAATTTTGAATTCAAGAAACGGCTGTTGAGTTACAGCTACGGTCAGAGTCGAGTCGGTTTCAGAGCCCTTCAGGGCAGTAGTGGCAGAGGGAAGTCGAGTGTCTGTCCTTCATCGTTTCTAGGTACAGCAGTAGACCCTTCTGCCTCTCTCTCTCTTTCTCTCTCTCTCTCTCTCTCACGCGCGCGTTCGTGCGTGCTTCGATAACTGCTAAGAAATTGTATGCCGTCAAAATAAATTCTTTCGTATCTAATTAACAGAGTTGCCGGTGGTCATTTTTTAATTTTGAACATTCAAAATATTACGATAACGTTACATTTATTTCAAGGGGCAAATCCCTACTCCTAAAATCCTTAGACTAGTTTTGGGAAGTACGATCACAGCTTATTTTAGCCATCCTAAAAATGTCTTTTGATTTTTTTTTAATATATCCAGATCATTTTCTATGCATTCCCAAATCAAAAATAATCTTCAATGCATTTCTAGAGTAAAATCATTTTCTCATGGATTCCAATGATAGAAATAGTTTTCAATGCATTCCCATTGTAAAAATCAATTTCAACACATTTCTATAATAAAAATCATATTCTATGCATTTCTGTGATAAAAATCCTTTTCAACAAATCATTGTAAAAATCATTTTCTGTGCATATCTGTATTAAAATAATTTTCTATGCACATTTCTATATTGAAAATCATTTTCTAGTTATTTCTAGAGTAAAAATCATTTTCTAAACATTTCTATGATAAAAACCATTTATTGTAAAAATCATTTCCTACTTCTGGGGATCTTGGGAGTCTAGGGCCACCCTATCGTTGCCATTACTCGCAAGTCAACTCTGACATCCGAGTGTTAGTACCGTCTATGGGTTAAATAGATCTGTTTAAAAACGATTTGTATTTAATAGGAATACTTAATACCATATTACTGTATGTAAATTATTTGTACTATAATAGTTACTTGAAATTATAATTGTGTACATTGATTTAGTGGTAGAGTGTTCGCCAATGGCCCGGGAGACTGGGGTTTAATCTCAGATTGAGACTCAAAAAATGGTGCTCGATACCTCCTTGCTTAACACTCAGCATTATCATATTTACCACCCCCTCCGCTCGGGCAGGATATAACACAAGGTCAATTTTTTAAGCGAAGTTTAACAGGTTTGAATTCAGAGTTTTCCTTCTCCTAGACTAGTTGCCTCACCAAGGCTGAAAAACCCAGTCTGTCCTACTATTTACCCATAGCTGGAGGGAGAATAATTGGATTCATACCTTTCCCAAGGGTATTAGTGCTATGTGAAATGCAATCAGCCTCATCCAGGATTTGAACTCGTGTCGCCATGTCCATTTCCAACGACAATAACCATTACACCATGGGCACCTCCACTCAGCATTATAAGCTACGTTTCAAGGATAAAGTGAAGCAATCCAGGGAATGGAGTAGTATCCTCCCCTACATCTCGGTGTAGTAGCTATTAAAAAGGGAGCTTTCGGGTAGCCTTGACTATGGTCGCCAACTTTACTTTTTATTTTACTTAGGTTTATTATTAGTAGTAATTTGAAACTATATAATTGCTAGCAAATTATTAGTATTAGATCGGAATACTTGAAACCGTATGATTGTATACAAACATGATTATCATTAAGTAGGAGTGGTAAAATTAAACCATATATTTGTATGTGAATTTCTAATATTAAATAGGAAATGCTAGAAACAGCATCCCACAAAACAGTAGCTGTACGACCACCTATTTTCCACCTCACAAACCATCCAAATAAAACGAAAAAGACATACTGGACACTGCTGGAGAAGTAAGGACAAACTCATAAGCAACGTTCTCCTATGGACTCCTACACATGGACACATGAGTGCTGGCTGACTAGCAAAAATTTACACACATCAGCTCTGTGCGGACACTGGATGCAGTCTATAGGATCTACTAGGAGCGATGAACGATAGAGACGGATTGAGAGAGAGAGACAGAGAGAGTCAAGGGACTTCATCCTATCAGGACGACTTGATGATGATGATGATGAACTGTGTGCAAACAAATAATCATCATAGACAAATAGAAGTTGCCCAGTCGGCTGGGGCTGTAGAATACACCGACTGCTTCTCTACAGAGGGGTAAGAACCCCCCACCCAATGAGTGTCCTGAATATGACACTAAACAATCTGGTGGCGAGGTTCCAGCAATGCTGGTGCTTTGGGGAATGCGGAGTACCCCTTTATTGCCATCACTCCCAGGTCCACTCTGGCCCGGAGTGGTTGCACCTGATAAGGGTCCTATCTGTGGGTTAAATAGAAATAAACCGAGATTCTTTCACTATACTGATTTTTCCATTTAAACTGCGTATTTATGCTAAAATGAATTGTTTAAAATGGAACCGTTTTGACATTTAAACGGCGTGGTAGCACCTGATAGGGCCCTATCTATGGGTTAAATAGAACTATGCTAAACTGAATTGTTTGACTTAAGTAAATAGCTTAAAATAGAAATGTTTTTGGCAATTAAGCCGTATTTACATTAAAAGTGCGTGCTTTTGCTAAACTGAATTATTTGAAATTGAATTGTTTTTGACATTGAAACTGTACTAAACTGAATTGCTATATGTAACTCTTTGAATAAACTGAATAGTTTGAAATAGAAATGTTTTTGACAAACTGTGTACTTATGCTAAACTGAATTGTTTTAAATAGAACTGATTATTTACATAAAAATGAATTTGGCGTTAAATAACCTACAAAGGTTGATACGCCATAAAACCAAACAAATAGAAGGTACAATTCTAAAAAATGCAATCGAACATTAAAAAAGAAATAGTTATGATTACAATCAAACAGTTATAAATGCATAAAATTTCGACTTTAAATAACCTGCAAAGACTTGATATGCCATTAAACAAATAAACCAAGCGAAACCTTTTTGTATCTTTGTTTCTGTTCGATTTACACAACAATATAAATATTGTCTTTTGCATTTCGACCAGAACGAAACTTAATGTTCTATGAATCGTAGGAGAATTATGAATTATTAATGATAATAATTTTACGCAAGCAAAAGTCTGAAGGTAAGAGTTCTGGAGAATATGCTGTATGAAGAAGAACTTCATATCCCAAATATTCGAAGGTTTGCGGCATCAAATCTACCGTATTAGGAAACGAGAGGGAAGGTGAGTGGATAATACAGAGGAAAATGTGTGCCGCGTTCATTTAATCATTTATTTTCTCTGGGAATATTCCTATTGATTTTGTTTTTCTATTTTTCTTTCTATCACTTTCTGAAATTCTTTCTTTTTTTCTCCTTTACTTCATAATGTATCTCTCTCTCTCTCTCTCTCTCTCTCTCTCTCTCTCTCTCTCTCTCTCTCTCTCTCTCTCTCTCTCTCTCTGCTTTGATTTTCCTCTTCTAAGAAAATGAACCACATTCTGTAAATCACTCACAGTAACCATGTTTAAAATCAAGCCTCGATTTCATCTCGGGCTTCACTCAATGCCATTAATCATAGCAGCATCAGAATTGAAAAGAACCACGTTTAATTACAGTCCGAGATTCAAATCTCTTTAGTTACGTGATTTTCACTTGGTTATTTTCATGAACCGTTCAAGTCACGAATGAATGCAATGAAACCCTTATTTCTAAATTTTATCGCCGGTGACGTTAACTATATATCGTCAAATTGTTACTGTCCCTGAAACTTCAACTCTGAAAGAAGTATGAATAAAAAAATAAATAAACATATGGAGGGGTCTCACGTCATATAAGTTTTTAGATATAGGCTAACAGCCCATTACTCGCTTGTGGCCTATAATTCAGACCTTGTGCCAAACTAAGCCGAGTTTAGTAAATTGAAAACTAGTTTTGCAAACCAGTTAGTAGTGACGTTACGTTGAAACTGAATCCTAAAGAGAGAAATTGAAACTATGAAGATCAACACAAAGAAACAATAATCATTGGTTTGCTTTCTTTATTTCATGGCATATCAACATTCCTGGGTTATTTAATGCCAAAACGATAATTGCAGAACAGTAGCGTTATTATTTAACACTTAGTTGGAGGGATAAAGGGGTTCATACTTTTTCCAAGGGCATTAGCCCTAAAGTGAACGTAGTAGCGCAACTGGAGTTCGAACTCGCTTACGACGATATCGCAGTCAAGTATTTTAGTCATTACGCCACGAAGACTCACACCTGAAATAATTATGGAAAAGCTGCTATTCCTAGTTCAAGTTCCAGTGTTATTACATTCACTTTCGTTCTAATACTTTTTGGAGAGGCATAAACTCCCTTATCCCTCCCGCTATGGGTTAAATTGTATCACTGCTGTTCTACAATTATGGCTTTGGCATTTCGTAACGCACGAAGATTGATATGCCATTAAATAAACAAACCAAACAGTCTATAAAACTGAAATTACTTTGGCTACATTCCGATATATAATATCTAGAATACAATATTGAATCTAATCTAAATCCCAATATATAATATATAGAATACAATATTGAATCTAATCTAAATCCCAATATATAATATATAGAATACAATATTGAATCTAATCTAAATCCCAATATATAATATATAGAATACAATTTTGAATCTAATCTAAATCCCGATATATAATATATAGTATACAATATTGAATCTAACCCCCTTTCGCAATCTAAACCCGACATCGAAGATGAGTGATAAGATAACTGTCTTCGGTAGTGAGGCTCCAGTTTTGGACGACTGGGGTATGGTGAGTAAAGCTTTTTCGATCGAGACTATATTTGAAGATAGTTTGGTTGGTTTTACAGCATATCAACCCTTGTTGGGTTGTTTAATGCCGAAGTCAGTCTTGCTTTTTTTTTGCTAGTAATTATATGGTTTCGAGTAACTATTCCTATTAATCATTTTAAACAGGTAAACACTTCATATTTAGTTGCAATATCAATGTTTTAAGAGCTAATGTATTAATAAAAGTTCAAAATCATTTTAAATAGGTAAACACTTCATATTTAGCTGTAATATCAATGTTTTAAGAACAAGTGTAGTCCAAAATGATTTTAAAAGTTATCTCAAATTAATCTACTTGACCCATAGATAGGGTCCTAACAGGTACTACTATTCCAGATCAGACCTGGGAGTAATGTCAACAAAGTGGTACTCTACCCTTTCCCAGCGTTCCTGAACTCGAACCTCACCACCGAATGGAGTTTAGTATCATAGCCTACACTCCCCGCTTTTGAGGGGAGGCAGGTCTTACCCCCTCTGCAGGGGATACTATCAGCGTATTATCGGCCCCACCGACAGAGCTATACCCAATTAATCAAAGTTTACTAAAAAGCAATAACATATTGTGTGTGAAACAAGTTGTAACACCTGAACATTAAACAGAATCGGCGATTCAATGTTGAATTTCTGTTGAAGGCCTGAAGCTACAATACCCTGTAATCTGTCCTATCACCAGCTGTCTTGACAAAAATTTATCCTTGCTATTCTGCTTTTGTTTATTCACCGATTCCATGCTAAACACACACACACACACACACACACACTACAATCACACAGAAAGCAAATAAGACGGAGTGCTGAAAAAATTAAGTTCTTACCAAAAAGAGCCATGAAACGTACAAGCAATACCACATATTCATCCCGTAGTTCAACACACTTGATATAGCATTGCTCAGAACCAAAATATATACTTCGTAGACACAGAGTGGAGTAGAAATACCGTCTACACGAAAACATTTATGTATTAAATATAATCTGCTTCTTTTTTTATTAACCAAAATGAACGGAAGGATAGAGCAAAAGAGGTCGAAGACGTTAGAGCTGCACGTACAACTCTTCGGTGAACCTCTTCTTCATTTAATCAAAATCTTCCAGGTTACATTACATACCGGACAACCGCGCAATTAATGTGGCCACGCCTATCTCCAGCATGTCACCCGCGCAAATTCTCGTGATCACGCCTCCTCCAGCCTGCCACCCACACGCCTCCTTCTAGCATGTCACTCACACAATTTACGCAGCATTTCCGCCGAGAACACCTGCGTCCTGTTTACTCAAGGTGCCATGTACATTTCCTGTTAATTTTGTTCAACCCGTGTACGACTTCCGCTTCAGAATCAACAGATATCAAAGAGGTTTTCAAGTCAATATCCAACAGTAGCTCCATCTGGCAAATGTCATCGTTTTCTTTTTAGATATGATCAGTTACAGTCGTGGCTTGGACCTGTGCTTACCGTCCCTTTGCTGCTGAATCGTTGTTTTTTTTTAATACTGGTGAATCTGCAGTTTTATTTAACTGACTTCCTACCAAGCCGATATATGACACAAGGTCGTTTGATAGTGGAGAACCGCACACGAATCAAAACTCATTCGCGGCTATTTCAAAAAATGTTTGGTCCCTCTCGTAGTCTTCATATTGGGGCACTAATCTATCAACTCAGCCTTGCAAATCCATTTTTATGTAAATAATCTGTTCTTTCTAAAACAATTCAGTTTAACAGAAGTACACAGTTTAATGGTCAAAAACATTTCTATTTCAAACTATTCAAGCAGTTATATGTAACAATTAAGTTAAGTGTAAATACAGTTTTAATGTCGAAAAACAGTTCTATTTCAAATAATTCAGTTAAGTATAAGCACGCAGTTTAAATGTAAGTACGGTTTAATTATCAAAAACATTTCTATTTGAAGCTATTCAGTTTATTCAAACAATTCAGTTTAGCATTAGTATACTGTTAGTTCTATTTAACCCATAGATAGGGCCCTATCAGGTGCTACCACTCCGGGCAAGAATGGACCAGGGAGCAATGGCAATGAAGGGGTACTCCGCATTCCCCAAAGCTCCAGCACAGCTGGAACCTCACCATCAGATTGTTTAGTGTCATATACAGGACACTCGTTGGAGGTGCAGTCGGTGTATTCTACAGCCCCAGCTGACTGGGCAAACGTAATATGAAATAAGCACGAAAAGCTCTTTGTGTAGAAATTACTGATTCATCAGTCTTAGAAAAAAAAAGAAAAATAGTTTGAACAGCAAATGCACGGAATGCACCGATTTTAGCGATGATCGTATCTAATTGTATCTGAGAAAAAAAAATAAGACATTAGTTAGATGTTGCTATGATTACCACTAGCCTAAGTTCATTTGCAACACACAGATGACAATTTTGAATGCCAGAAGTATTTCAGTTGCACACTGGTTTGGTTTTATGGCACATTATCCATTGTAGGTTAATGCAAAATCCATTTTAATATGTATAAACAGTTCTATTTTACACAATTCAGTTTAGTATTAAGTCCACCGTTTAGTTCTACTTGACCCATAGATAGAACCCTATCAGGTGCTACCACCTCGGGCAACAGTGGACCTGGAAGCAATGGCAATAAAGGGATAATCTGCATTCCCCAAAGTTCTAGCATTCCTGGAACCTCACCATCAGATTGTTTAGCGTCATACCCCGGACACTCGTTGCAGAGAAGCAGTCGGTGTATTCTACAGTCCCAGCCAACTACACAAGTTGCACACTGAATCGTATGATAAATATCTTTATTAGACACCCTGTTATTGTTGTATAGCCACATACAACTGCACGTATACAAATATACACGGGAACATAATCAACTGTAATGACGACTTCAATAACGAACGAATACATTTCTTTATAAAAATATAAATCTCTCACACTTTATTTTCGAAAGGTGATGTTTGTTGTGTGTGAGAAATGAGTGGAGACAAGGACGGACTGCTATATTGACCCAAGTTCTTCCTCGCCCATAGCAGCACTTCTTTCGCATCTTGGCTTGGGTTGCTCAACTGGGGGTCACTAAGGACCCAAAGCCCTCTGTCTGGAGCTGGTTCTCACTTCGGCATCCTGTCTCCAACTATAACTATATAAAGAAACGGCCAGGAGCCAAGTCTTGAGGATTAACCTTTCTGTAGTGAGTTCAATTGTTATAAATTTGGTTTGGTTTATTTAAAGGCATAGCAATCCCTTATGGGTTATTAATGCGGAAATTTGATTCATCTGTGAATGTTTGATTATGATCATATATTTTAAACATTCCACTGAAATCATTTTTAATTGCACTTTTTTTATTTGTCTATAATCATTTGTTTGCACATATAGTTTCAAGTATTCCTATCTAATATAAATAGTTTGCACTCAGTTGTATGGTTTCAGCTACTTCAATCCTAATCTAATTTGTCTATAATCATTTCTTTGCACACAACAGTATGGTTTCAAGTATTCCGATCTAATATTAATAATTTCCGAAAGGATCTATTTGATTCATAGATGAGTCTCTAACAGGTATTAAAAGCCCAGTCGATAGGGGCTGTAGAATACACCGACTGCATAACTGCAGAGGGGTAAGATCCCCCAACGAGTGTCCTGGATATGATACTAAACAATCCGATGGTGTGGCTCCAATTAGTGGTGCTCAGGGGAATACGGAGTACCTCTTCATTGGCATTGCTTCCAGGTCCACTCTGGTCCAGAGCGGTAGCACCTGATATGGTCTTATCTATGGGTTAAATAGAACTGGTTGACATCGAAACTATGTGCAAGCAAATAACCTAGGTTAAGCCGAATTGCTACAAATAGAACTGTTTGACCATTTCACTGTATCCAAACGAATGAGTAATGTTGAATAGAATTATTAGTGTTAAATAGCAATACTTGAAACTCTTTAACTGTGTGCCTGTGTGACACTATGTAGGTGATCCGCCAAGCAGACGATTCCTTTGTCTGTTTCGGCGCGAAACCAGACAAAGGGCTTGGACTCGAGATCTCGACGCGACCGGAAGTAGGAAGAGAACACGAGTAGGGAGTTGGACAAAGGAACTCAGAGAAGTCAGTTGGCGACGAGAGAGGCAGGGTGGCAGTTGGGGAATCGATACCGGACATCTGAGAGACCAGTCGCATGAAATGGAGTCCAGCAACAGTGAGGGAAGACCAGTCAAGTTGAGTTGACATTCCTAGTAGCTTGGTAGAAATTTCGCGAAGGATGCACGTCAGCGTTAGTCTACATATGCAAAGGAATGCAGAGTGTCACAAGTTAACCTTCTTGCACTTGAGTTAACCCAAAGATATTGTTCGTTCGTTCTTTGTTCTTTCCTCCCACTCCCTTGATTGTATTTCTTGTGCCGTAAGGAAATATGCGATACCCCTATCGGAACCACTATATGATCACCGGCCAAGATTGAAATGATTTAGAAGAAGTTGATGTGTCGGGGGGCGAGGGGGTATCCTCACGCCTGTATTGAATAATTGGTATTACATAGCAATACATAGAATCATTTATCTGTGTGCAAATAAATGAATAGTGTTGAATAGAATACTGAGCATTATTAAATAGCAATACTTGTAACCACTTCAATGTATGCCAACAAATATCGAATAGAATTATTAGTGTTAGCAGTAATTGAAATCATTTAACAGTAGAAACCATAGCAAAACTAGTGTGCAAACGAATTACAACTAATTCATATAAAAATAGAGGTACCTACAAACTATGTGTGCAAACAAATGACTAATGTTAAATTCTGACTGTTATACAGCAATACCTGAAACCATTTAACTGTGTGCAAATAAAATGAGCCCAGGCTCGTTTAAAAATGTTATCAACAAAATATGTTTATGTTTGGGATCAGACCTAACGAAAAAATATCAAAGTTATTCCCACTGAAGGATAGAAAGGGAGTTGCCTCCCGTGGACAGAGCATTGTGGGATACACGTGAGGGACAATAAAGATCATGAATTGAATTCACCATGACACATTGTAGATGCACATTTGAGGTTGCACACAATTTTGAAATAGTTTCTTTTCTTAGTCAATAGACGCATATCTCTGCCTGTGGATAAATAAACCTGTTTTCTTGTACACCACGAGTCCGTCTCTTTTCAGTTTTATTTACATATTTTTGTTTGTTCGTAAAAAACGTAACAAATTTTCTTTCGGATTTAAGAACCCGCATATGTTTACAAAAGGAAATGGATTCGGCAATACAACAGCTATCACATCAACCACTTAGATTGATGGGATTATTTACAAAACGACAATCTACACCTCAGCAAACATTCCAGGAAACAAAACTGTGTACACCTGGAGATGCAGAATCGGTCGGACGTTCTATCTCAGAATTTTATTACGAGACGGATATGGAATCGACATTTCCTAAGTGGCTCGCACACTATAAAGATCTTATAGGATTTACACTCCTATATTTTCTAAATGGCTATCGATGGCTGCTAGGGGCAAAAATTTCTAGGAAAATAGGATACATGATTCACTTGTTCCTGAAACAAAAGGTGGTGGACATCGGTAAATTGATAAGTTTCGGGAACCTATTGGTCAGATAAATCACATGCCTTGTGTCTCCAATTACGTACGTGCATTTGATTTTGTCCTGCGTAAAGTAAGTCTTGCGTTTTTGGAGCCGATCACGTGACACGGTTGCCTATATAGAATGCGACTTACAGGACTTGCCCTCTTTCCTCTTTCAATCTGCTTTTCCGCTGGACGCGTTCCAGTCTCACGCATGCGCACGGACTCAGACATTTTGTCACATCCCGATAGAGACAAACGACCAACGTGGGAGAAAACATGGCTCTCAAAAATACATTGCCATTTTCATGTATGTTAGTACTTCGCGTGGAATACTAAATCAACCCACACATATAGTCGCACAGTTCACTTTTGTTATATTTTAGTTGCACGCACACACCTTCATATTAACACATAAACGTACGTAAGTATTTTGACATTCTTACCTTTCATTTCAAACAAAAGCACTCATTCACTAGAATATGATATGAATACGTAAAATACACTATACAAATATACGGATGTGTTAAACGTTCGTATGCATAGGAATCCCAAATACGCGAAACACTGACGACTTTCTTTATTCAGGTATGAAACTCATTACCTTCTTGACTTTTAGGTTTTTCGACACGAGGAGAGAGAGACACAATTTTTACTATGCTGACTGTTCCATCTGACCCCACCACGCGCGGTGCATCCCGTAGACCCAACTGGACTCGCCTAGGTTCGGATCTCAACTCGCTTCGTCCAGCTTCAAATCTCAACTAACTCCTTTTTTTTCAAAAATCACACCAAATCTTCAGCCCCTCGTTTCCGGGCATGACGTCATTTACATCCCCAGTCCCATTTCCTATCCGGGGGTTTTATTATGACATCCGTGATTGTCACATCCTCCCCGCGCGAGCGTGAACACCTGCGCTCAATGTGTGCCCCTACCCGTGCACTAAGCCGAATAGTTCTAAGCCTAACTAACCCGAAATATAAGATATAACCAACAAAAAATGATAATATAAAAATCCTTCCGCAATTATATAACAAGGTTTTTATTGAGAAAGCTGGGTTCGGCAGAACACGATCGATATTCGAATTATATTTTTACCAAAACATCCCCGGAACAATAATCTCGCTGAAATAGTGGAAGTTTTAAAATGAATTATCGATGAATACACTTCACTGTTTAATATTCGTTTTAACTGTTTAAACATTCCAAAATGTGATACAGTCAACTTCACGACGTATGCAGGCACCGTCAACAAAGAGTGTGAAAGCGTTAAAATTTCGTCTATCAGAGGCGCAATTTAAGTGTCTTATATTTGTATGTGGGTTGAGGTCGGCAGGTGATACTGAGGTTAGAACGAGAATTCTATCAAAAATAGAACAGAACCCAAACATTACTCCACAACAAGTTACTGTAGAGTGTCAGCGGTTGGTGAATTTTAAGCATGATTCACTCATAGTACAACAGTCAGTACCTGCAACAACACCCGCAGTCAACGCCGTTCAAAAACAACAGAACCCAACGTCACCAAGCTCAACACATAAAAAGCTTCCATCTGCTTGCTGGAATTGTGGTGGCTGGCTCGAAAGTGTTCATTCAAGACACACCGCTCTCGCAAGTGTAAAAGCAACGACGGTGCACAGAATAACAAAAAACAACAACACATAAACACAGACAGAAAAGAAAGACACATACAAACAGTCTAGTGACAACCTTTCTCCCCAACACCAAATCAAATCGAAAATATATGTCAGTGAAACTGAACGGCCACTCTGTTCAGTTATAAATAGACACCGCCTCGGAAATAACCCTCATCTCATAGACACTACGGAAAACCATAGACCAGTCTCCACTAACACCTACAAAACGTAGCATGCAGTGCATCTGGGCATTGTGTCCACTCCACTGGAGAATTGCCAGCAACAATCGAAATTGAGGACAAAACAGCACCCGAAAAACAAAACAGCACCACAAAGCAGATTCGAGACGCAACCGATTGGGTCTTGATTTTATGGACATAAGCGCTTTTCCCCAGTCTTAACAAATGACCTCGGACGCTGCACTCAAACTGAAACTACACCAACACTCAAACCATCTGCTACACCTGTTTTTGACCTAAACGACCAGAGAAGCTATGGTCCTGGATACATGTGGACTTTGCTGGCCCTATCAATGGCTATAGCTTTTTGGTAGTGGTTGATGCCCATTCCAAATGGCCAAAAAATTTCCCAATGGAAAAGACAGATACCCGCTTAATGATTGCCATTCTTAAACGACTATTCAGCCAACATAATCAGCCGGAAACCTTAGTTTCAAACAATGGATCACGATTTACATCCGAGATATTTCTGCAGTTCATGCAGCATCACACATGATCGGTCACCCCCTACTACCCATTGGTCAAGCGGAACGTTTTGTGGATACCTTTAAACGAGCTCTGCTCGAAGCAAAGAAAGAGGGAACAACAAAGGAGGTACTAAATAGGTTTCTCCTTTCGTACTGAACGATATCAAATGCTACAGTGCAGAATGGAATGTCTCCAGCAGAAGCACTCATGGAACAAAAGCTCCGGAACACACTGGATGCCCTATGCTCACAAAAACAAAAAGACAAGACGAATCCCAAAATAAAACAAACCCATCACACCAGCCTTTGCGAGAAACTACGGGACTGGACAACCAAACTGGATTCCAGGTTCCATTCAGAGGGAAAAAAAGAAAGACTTTATCAATGACATGAAAGTTGGTAAACAATTCTAAGTACGACAAATAAACCAATTACGGCCCAAATACATTCAGGACAATAAGGTTGACAACATGCCAACCATTCCACTTTTTTTGGCATATTCATGGACGCATTTAAATTACCATATCCGTTACCTCTTGTGCAGAAAAAAATATAAGAGGGACAAAAGCACGACCTCCCAGAATCTTACCAAAGTGCAATCGCACAAGAGTAAGGCATCTCCAAATTAATCCCAAGCGTGCTGGCTAACGAAAAAATATCAAAGTTATTCCCACTGAAGGATAGAAAGAGAGTTGCCTCCCGTGGACAGAGCATTGTGGGATTTTAGGGACCGAAAGAATGGATGCATGTGAGGGACAATAAAGACAGACTTGAATTCACAATGACACGTGGTAGACACACATTTGACGGTTGCACACACAGTTAAAATAGTTTCTTTTCTTAGTCAATAGACGCATATCTCTGCCTGTGGATAAATAAACCTGTTTTCTTGTACACTACGTGTCCGTCTTTTTTTCAGTTTTGTTTACATTTTTTATTTTTGTTCGTAAAAAACGTAATAGTTTAGAAATCATATATATATAATATATATGGATAATAACGATTTGACATTAAATAACCAACAATAGTTGATATGCCATAAACCCCAACCAAACCAACTATTAACATTCCAATTTAGAGTGGACCTAGGAGTGATGGCAATAAAGGGATACTCCACATTTCCCTGAGGTCCAGAATTGAAACTTCATCACCGAATGTTATACCAGGATATTTCTCCTTGGAGTGTCCGGAGTAGACAACAGAAAATGCAGTCGGCGAATTCTAAAACATACCGACAGGGCGTCAATCCTAATAGGGAACCCTACATTTGTGGCCTTGTGTTAGACTAAGCTAAATTTAGTTAATATCAGTATGGATACCTTATCAGAGATAAGTTAGTAATTATTATTATTATTATTATTATGCACTTTTGAGCAATCGTCAACGGGCAAGCTTTGAAGATTATCATTCCTCAAGAAATCCAATCCTTATTGAGAACCCTTAACTTGTTTCCTTGTGCCAGACTAAGTTAAGCTTTGTAAATATGAATATAAGGAACCTTCTCATAGAGCAATAGTCTACAAGAAAGTTTTGTGAACTCACTAATGGGCATACCATCAACATTCGGGCGGGGGTGTCTTCGTGGTGTAATTGTTAAAGCGTTGGACTGCGGAATCGCAGTAAGCGAATTCGACCCCCCCCCAATCATGCTATTAGGTTCACTTTCGGACAAATACCCTTGGGAAATGTATGAACCCCCTTATCCTCCTAGTTATGGGTTAAATAGAACCACTCCTGTTCTACTAGAAGGTGGGGGGATTAGGTATTAAATAACCCACGAAGGTTGATATGCCATTAAACAAACTAAACCAAACAAAACATCCACATTCAGAGTTCTACGAAAGAGGCTTTGTGTCAGACTAGGCAAAGATAAGTGAATATCAATATGAGCACTTGACCAGAAAACAATGATCAACAAGCCTTATAGACTATTACATCATACTGAGTTGATCCTCACTGAGAACCCTTCATTTCTGGTTAGGTTAGGTTATTTGGTTTAATGGCATATCAACCCTTAATGGTTATTTAATGCCAAGTCTTGTTTTTACATACATTGTCTTAAGTGAATAGTTTGTAGGTGATATCATTTTTTTAAACGAGCCAGAGTTCATTTTTTGCACCCAGTTAAATCGTTTCAAGTATTGTTATCTAATACTAATAATTCAGTTTAGTATTAATCCTTTGTTTGCACACAGTAAATTGGTTTCAATTATAGTAAATGATTAAACAGTTCTATCTCACCCATAGTTGGGACCCAAAGAGGTACTACCACTCCGGGTCAGAGTGAATCTTGGACTAATGGCAATGAAGGAGTACTCCACACTCCTTAAAGCTCCAGAACTGGAGCCTCACCATCAGACGGTTTAATTTCATATCCAGGACACTCGTTGGTGGGGTTCTTACTCCTCTGCATATATACAGCCCAAGCAGACAGGGCTACTATATTTTTGACCTTTTGCCAACCTATGTTTTGCTTCGTAAATATAAGTATTGAGCAACTTATCAAAAAGCCTTCAAATCTTACATTTGTGTGGTTTTATCTTCATTGAGAACCCTACACTTGCGGCGTTATATCAGACTAAGATAACCTCGTAAATGAGCACCTCGTCATAGAGCAATGGTCAGTAAGCAAGTCTTACAAGCTGACTCCTCAATCCTCATTGGATAACCTACACTAGTGTCCTTGTGACAGACAATAACTAAGCTTATAAGATAGTCCATTCCACTTGTTTCATAGATAACCGAGTCCTCATTAGATTTTGGCAACACCAACAGCTAGATACACCAGCCGCCACCTTTTTCACGAAGCACTCTGACCTCCCTCCACCTTAGCTAATAGCTCGACTGGTAAAAACCAACACCGTCACAGCAAGCAGCGGCGGTGGTGGTGGCGGCGGCGTCAGAGAGGTGGGAGGCTGGCCAGTAGCAACAATGGCCGTCAACATCCGAAAGCTACATTAGCGACACCAATTCCTTGTTGTGGAATGTCAAGCATGCACGGCTTGCTTTTTTTTTCTTTTTTTCCTCTCCACACCATTTCACTTTAGGCGAAACCTTTTTTCCTCCACCTTTCACCACACCCACGCACTCTCCATCACTATAGCGACCGCGGCTCGTCTGATAGAAAAGTAGGGGGTATTTCTCTGAGGCTTCTCTGTTCGTCACAGGCCAAAAGAACGGCTATTTAGATTCCATCTCCACGAGAGTAATTAATGTCAGTGGGAGACCCACAACCTATGTTTAAAAAAATTCGCCTAAGTCTACCAGTTTTTACTGCAGGCATCAAGGTATATCCACATATTCTATCCCACTAATACTAGATCGTAAAGTACTGTCTGAGAGTGTTCAACAGGGCCCATGCTTGATTCATTTATACCTTTTCACACCTAAAAATGAAACCAAGTATCGGAACGAAATCAGTATCAAGTGTAATAACCTTCACTCTCTCCTTGACTGTCAATTTATTTATGCTTAATTGACAGAGGGGTCTCTAAAGTTTTTCAACTGCTGGCGGAGGGAGAGGGGCTTGTTCGAGAATGTCAACGGAATATTACAGTGCCAAGAATTAAGGCTTGGTTGATTTTAAGGGCATGTCAATCCGTCTAGGGTTATTTTCTTTCTCAAGTACATTTTCTTTCTTGTACATCTATATTTATATTTTTTATGTAGTTGCTACTTTTTTTTTTTTTATTGCGGACTTTTTGTCCTCATCTTGGTAGTTTTTGTGTTGTTTCTTCTTTCACTACGTTTCGGCAAAAAAAAAAAAAAAAAAAAAAAAATTCTCAGATTAAGAAGCCTCATCTCAAACTGATTCCAATTAATGATAGTTGCTATTTCGTTGTACACAATTATAGATCAAGTATTCTTATCCAATACAAATATGCTTTGTCTCAAAGTGGTAATTACCTGTTAGGGTCCCATCTATGGGTTAAATAGATCTGTTTGAAAATTATGTGTATTAGATAGGAGTATTTGATATTATAACTGTGCAAAAAGCTCTTCAGAAACAACTACACAAACTTAAATTTAAACGTACATGATTCTGACTTCTAGGCATAAGATAACCCTAGACGGGTTGATATGCCATTAAAAGAAATCGCTCCGAGTGGAATAAGTTCAGTCTATCAAAATTTCAGAGATAATGATCATAGCAAAGGTAGTTGAGTATTCTTATCTGTTGATTTAGAAAGGGAGTATATTGTCATTTGAATGACTCAGAAATCTGTTTGGAATGGTTTCATAGTTCTTGCTGACTGTGGCAGGAAACCGTCAATAATAAGCATAGGAGTCTGAAACCAAAAAATATCTGGACACTCACATGTAAATACTGGTGGTCAAGCAGATAAATATCAGAGTATCAAAAGTTTTTTTTTTTTTAAACAACCTTCACTCCCAAGCTTATTTCACCTATGACTCCACTATATCATTATTTTACTCATTGTTGGTTTGGTTTCTTTGTTTAATGGCATATCAAACTTCGTAGGTTATTTAATGACAAAGCCATTCTCCTAGAAGAACAGTAGCGGAACTATTTAACCCATAGCTGGGAGGATAAGGGGGTTCATACCTTTACCAAGGGTATTTGCCCAAAAGTGAATGTAATAGAGCGACTGGAATACAAACTCGCTTACGATTCCGCAGTCCATCGCTTTAACCATTGCACCACGAGGACACCCCCTTTACTCATTGTAAAGTATTCTTTTATGCTTTCAAACTCATTTTAATAGTGTTGTGGCCTATAGGGTCTCTTTTCGTGACCTTTGGTTTGGTTTATGACATATCAACCATTGTAGGTTATTTAATACCAATTTTTTTTCTTTTTTTACATATATATTAAATATGATTTCTAAACACATTTTGTAGATAACATTTTTACCCAACCCTGAGCTCATTCTTTTTCACACAGTTAAATGGCTTCACTTATTTCTCTCTAATATGAATAATTTTGTTTACTATTAATCACTTGTTTGCACACAGTTAAGGGTTTTTAACCATTGATATTTAACGAAAACAATTCAATTAGACATCAGTCATTTGTTTATACACCATTAAATGATCAAACAATTCAGTTTAGCATAAATCATTTGTTTGCACTTTGTTTAAATGTCACACTGTTCTAGTTAACCCATAGTGGACCTGGGAGTGATGGCAATGAAAGAGTATTCTGCATTCCTCAAAGCTCCAGCATTACTGGAGCCTCACCAGCAGATTGTTTAGTGTCATAATCAAGACAATCATTGGGGGAGTCTTACTCCTCTGTAGATATGCACTTGGTGTATTTTATAGCACCAGCGACTGGGCCATCCTGATCTTTGGAGACCATTCCCGCGATCACCAAGTACAATTGGTATCACCATGTTCCACAGCTTTATTATTTTTATTTGATACAAGTTTGAGTGACAGCAAATCTCCAGGACTTTTCTCAGTATTCCACCTGATTTTAGCAGTGCCATGGTCAGGATAGGGACTATCATTTCCTTGAATTCCGATTGAGAAAAGCACAACAGCAAGCTACAAAGATTAGCCAGCTTGTCTCAAAGATCAACCGAGTAATGAATTTGAGTCTCAATGAGTACCTCATTTCTTTGGCCTTGTACCAAACTTAGTTTAGTAAATGGTAACTACATACAAGAGATAATCTTCAACCACCAAGTAAAAACCCCGAAACGTCTGAACAGTCTATTGATTCCGGGACTCCATTCAATTCTCTCAGAATAAATAGATTTGTTTATTGTTGCCAATAATGGTGGCAGCAACAATTATTATTTGAAGTTATTCACATACTTTGAAAAAAAAACAAAACTGCTATGCATCCAACAATACCTTCTTCAAATGATGCTGGGTCAAGCATGGTACTAAGCCCAAAATATCAGTACCACTAATCCAGAGAGTCCCAGTAGTATCATAAAATACCACATCAAGATGCAGCTTCTTCCAATAATTCTTTATTGTATTCAGAACTTTCCGAAAATGAAGTGTCAATTTAGTGATGTAAGATTTGAACTGGAGGACACATCAATATACAAAACGAGAATAGAATTCTTGTTAAATTCACCTGTGAAGTCAGTGCATAAGATCTCAATAATGAATCGGCAATTCAAATTATATGATGAGACGCAACTTTCTTCATAATTCAATGACTAATTTGGGAAGTTTTTTTTTTTTTTTAACCTATACCATTAAACTGAGAGAACTCCGGATTCAGGATTCTTTCAATGGGTTTACAATCTCAATATGAGATTGATGCAGTTATCAATGTAGGCAACCAATTTTATTGAGATGGCTCCACACTGACATCACTTAATTTGATGGTTAGAATGGTACCAACCTATAAAACCTAAATTTGTTTTCTAAAAATTGCCTCTAAATTTTTCATTTCATGATTCCTCAACATTTTACTTTTTCTTATTTATTTCCCTTTATCGGTCTCTTCCAGCTTCCCTGTTGGCAGGGCTTAGAATATGCTGACTGTACCCCACTGAGTACAACACTAAACTGCATTTGATGGTGAGATTTCAATTCTGGAGATCGGTAAAATGTAGAATACCCTTTCAATGTCATTACTCCCAGATCCACTGTCACAGAGTGGTGGTACCTGATATGGCCCCAACTATGGGTCAAATAGAACTGTTAAATTTTCTAAGGATTTATATTAGTTACTCGAAACCATACAACTGTATGTAAATTATTCATATCACAAAGGAATACTTGATATCACATAACCATGCACAAAAAAAAAAAAAAAAAAAAAAAAAAAAAAAAGATAAAAAATATAAATATGAACATACAAGGAATACAATTCGCAAACCTTTAAGCATAAAGTAGCTCTATATAGGTTGATATGCCTTTAAAAAATCAATCACTTCCGGTTTTTATTTTTATTCTATTATTATTAAAATAAAAAATTTAAAAAAAATAAAAAAACACACCACATACATACACACACCCCATTCATATCAGTGTTTCTTAAGCTTTTCTTTTCTATGGCCCATTTCTGGTCTCAGAAAATTTCCAGAACAAATGAAGCACACAGAGAAATGATACAATAATAAAGTAATATTCAAAAACTAAAAGAATATTTTTATTAATTTAGTCAAATTATAACTGAATAACTCACATTAAATGAATTAGGAGAAAAAAAAAAAAATGCTATTCTCAAATCAATGAAAAATAAATTAAAAAGGACACTAAGTTAAACTTGGTTATACATAGGCCATACCAAACTCGCTTTCATTCTAAAACAAGAACCACCAAAATTCTTATGTGGAACACCATATACATGAAACATCTTGTCGGGATGCAAAAACATTACCCATACTCAGAGAAAATTCTTTAGAAATAAATAAAGAGTATCAGAACTATTTGAAACAACAGATCCTTATAACATAATCAACTTCCAAGAGAAAGAAAAAGAAAAAAATGACTTCCAATCAAGGCTTTAAATCCATACAGCAAAACCTCATCCACAAATAGATACACACACGCACACACGGATGTATAAACCCTTAAGAGAAATGATGACTACTTCACCAGATAGCAACAACCAAATCCATACAACTACACTGAACATTCAATCATCAACAGAAAGCAGCACCCAAAATAATATACAAATAACTGCACAACAACGCTTACTGTAATGTCAAAATCAAGCACTTTAGTCACTATACCCCAGGGACTCCTTAGATGAGGTATCTGCCAAGTATTTTGAATTGGCCATGTAAATTGGAAAATTTTACCCTCATCTAATAAAATTTACATTTTTTTCTGTACTGAACTTAATGGTCAAGTGCTGCATATTGTCTGTGAATATATATTGAGTAAAAACAGTTTTCCTACAAGAACATTATCAAGGCCATTTTAAAATTTTGACTTTAGAAACATGATGGCACACTCATTTATATTTGTTTTCAAAATTTCTAATGAACGTTGAGAATCATTAGCAAGTTAGCCTAGTAAATTTATTACTAAGTAATGAGATATATTCTCCCTTGGCATTCCATAATTGTGGCCTTGTACCAGACCTAAGTAACAATTAGTAACTTGTTTGTTTTTTGTTTTTTTTAAATGGATAGATACTCCAACCATTGGATTAGGTTTAAAGTTTGGTATCTGTTAAAAAAAACAAAAAAGAAAGTACCAAGTTTTAGAATAAAGTAAAAAAATAAACACTTTCAATGTAAAATATTACACTGGTTTCATATGAACATATTTTTACATGTGATTAGTCTCAATATATAGTGTAACTTACTACAAAAAAAGAAAAGAAAAACTTTTTAAAAATAACAGCTTTACAGTAATGACAGGGTTAGGCACTTTTTAAAAATTATCTATTTAAATCTTGCAGTCTGGGCTGCCATATGTGCACTTCCCACTGCATTGTGCATTCTTTGTTGCATCGCAATATCAGACCCTATGTTGTTACACTCTGAAGATGCACACCACAATGCACAAACCCAGGAGACAATGGTGTCACAAGGCAACCCCCCCCCCAAACACATTTGAACAACTGGACTTACTCATGGAAGGGGTAGGTGCAACACTCCAGGACCTTTTTCTAATTCTGTGCCACTACCCCCATGGCCCTTGTGGCATTCAACATGAATTTTAACTTGGTATGGCCGTTATCTCTGGTTACCATTAACAAGCTGCTTCCATCTTCCACATCAAACTCATATCTCTGGCCACTGCCAACAAACTGCCTCCTATCTGACTGCCAGCACCTGTACATCAGTAAGTCAGCCAACCATAGTTGAGGGCAACCCGAAGGCTTCCTTTTCAGTAGCTACTCCACTGAGGCATAAGGGAGGATGCTACTTGTTTTCCTGGATTGTTCCACTTGCGATCCATACCTTATAATACCAAGTGTTGAGCAAGAAGGCATCAAGTACCATTTTTTTTAGTTTTTGGTACAACTCAACCGGGAGATTTTATTTATATAATGATAAAAATAATATGTTAAAGTGTTTACCAATGGCCTGGGGGATCAGGGCTTAATCCTAGATTAAGTCATAAATAAAATATGATATATATAAAACCATTAGAATAAAAAACAGTACATAAGATTTGTATTAGAGCAATATGCTTAAAATTGTCTAAATCAAAAAATAAACCAATTTGCAATTGAATAATTTCATGTTGAACTTTTTAATTATCCATACTCTTAACATAATGGACATAACTGAAATACTAATTAGAATCTTTCACTATTCTGAAAAGCAGTGTCAATATCATTATGGATCACTGTTACAATGGTAACTCAATAGGTTCATGAGTTCTAGTTGAAAGTAAAATGTACACTAAAAAAAAAAAAAAAAAAAAAAGTATACAGAATTAAATGATAATAGCTTATTTTCCATCATATAAGTCATCATTTTGAAATATTTTATAGATAACAAAAAATAAATTAACAACCTTGTTTTCCACCTACACAGATTCTGAAAGAAATTAGAAAAAAAAAAAAGGTTTTGACCAAGACTACATGATTGACAAAATAAAAACAAAGACTTTTTTTTTTAAAGTGAAATTTATAAGAAAGGAAAGTTTTGGTAAAAATACATAATGATAAAATAAGGGGAAAAAAAAATCAACAAAGAAATAAAACAAAATAAAAACAGAGTTCAAAATGAGATTTACAAATCACATTCAGCCACTCAGGCAGACCAGAAGTTTCCAAACAGATTAACACTCAGCAAAAAAATGTAAAGTTAAGCATTTCTCATGGACAACATTATTAGATTTAAATTTCTATTTGATAAATAGAATGAAAACATATTCAAGGAAGAAATGAATAAAAAAGAAAAAAATCTTTAAGGAAAAATATACAGAGAGAGAAGGAAGGAAGGAAAGAAAAAGTTTTTAAGTGAAGAGAAAAGAAAAAAGGCTAATAAAGTTATAAAAAGTTTTGAATAAGTGAGAGAGAAAGAGTAAAGAAGAAAGAAAAAATGAGAAAGAGTAAAGGAGAAAGAGAAAACAAAATAAAAAATTTATATAAGTATTTACTAGGACCGTTATGCAAACTGCATGATAACTTAAAACCTAAACAGTTTTAGATTTTAAAGAAAAAAGTAAAAGAAAAAAAAAAAGGAAGAGTTCTAATTACAAAGTAAATTACTTAGCAATTTAAAACAGGAATCTGCCTAAATCTTTTCAAAGATTATATGAATCCTATTAAAAATATTACCATTAAAATGTTAAAATTTAACAGTTAGCTACTATACAAAATGAAACAAAAAAATGGTGGGACATTTGAACCCTAAATGTTGTTTAAAGGAATTTTCTGATTATTTCAGAGAATAAATGAGATTATGTACATTGTCCAAGTTTTCTTCAATGCAAATTGATTTACATCGATTAGTTTTTTTCATTTTTTGTTTAAAAACAATGACAGGAATTTTAAAATGGCTTTTTCAGGAACAGGTGATGTGAGAAATATTGAAGGAAAATGAAGAAATCCCCTAAGGAGTATTGAGAACTTGCAAAGGAGTGTGCCGTCTTTTGCGAGTAACTCTGACTTTTGAGACTGGTAATTTCTGTTGGTTGGTAGATTCAGAATCACTGCTAGAATAGTTAATGGGGGGTTCATTTTCAGAATCTGAAAGAAATTGAAAATATCAACAAGAAATTAAAACAATTTGTTTATCCCCAATAAATAAATTTAAAGATAAAAGATATGAAAATATTTTTTAAAACATAAATGAAAATTTTTTGAAATATGAAAAATATTTTTTTTTTAAATATTAAAAAATGAATATTTTATGATCATTTTTTTTTGTATTATCTATATTTTAATGAATTAAAAAATAAATTATAGAAAATAATGAAATTAAATAAATTAACATTAGAATAGATAAATAAAATTCAGAAAAAAAAAAAAAAAAAAATTAAAGTGAATCAATTGTTTTATGACCCAGGAGAATATGAAATTTGTTTTATTTTTCTTTAAATCAATTTGCTTTAAACCTTATTCAATTTGAACAGGCAACAATCTGAAATAAAAGACTCAAAATTTCTATTAGGATCCCCACTTAGATTACAAGGAAAAAAATTCCAGTTTATTTTAGTTGACATTTGGGTTTATGTAACCATGTTGTTAGAATGATAGCTTATCATTCCATCAGGACAATTTCAAATCCTACCAGTTCTAATTCATTCATTTCATATAACTAACAGTACTTATCCTCATTATATACAGATTGTAAGCTGGTCATTAAAAAAAAAAATAAATAAAAAAATAAGAGACGCACTTTTAAAGTTGACAAGCAGTTCTTGCCCATATTATATATGGATTGTAAGATGTCATTAAAAATAAAGGACAGGCCATTAAACAAATAAAAGTGACAATCAACCTTTGTGGGTTATTTAATGTTAAAACTATCTTTGTAGCAGAATAGTGGTGGTTCTATTTAACCCATAGATGGGGGAAGGGTTTCAATACCTTCCCAAGTGTATTAATCCAAAAGTGAATGCAATAGCACGACTGGAGGTCAAGAGTTATGTATTCATCTATAAAACTGCATATGACCACGGTCAGTATCTTTAAGAAACAGTCGCTTTTAAATAACTTGAAATTATCAAATTCCTCTATACACTATAAATTAGCCACATGTGCTCAAAGTTTGAAAATGATTACAACCATACAAAAGTGGTGCTGTACATATGAACATAAGAGATATTAGATTAAGCAATCTTAATGCACTTTTTCTCCATTCTCATTGTATATTGGAGGATATAGAATCTAGTCTATCAAGAGTGTTACACTTATTCATTAACGAATTATGGTCTAACCTCCTAAAAATTAAATATTTCAAATAAATATTTAATCTAATTTTTCAGATTTAGAGGAATAGTACTAACTTTAATTTTTTTTTTTTAATTTTTTTTTTTATTTGGTTACTCAGACTAAGAGGACAACCATCAAGACTAAACGACTTCCCTCTTAGCAACGCATCATCTGGTCCCAACAGAGAGGGTCTCAGTGCATATAAGAGGGATACCATTTTATTGGGAGGGATGATGAGTGAGAGACAGATCTCATCTTTAAAAAAAAAAAAAAAAAAAAAAAAAGCCAGATATCCTAGTATAGTTTAAAACAGAACTCTCAAATAGACCATTATGTACTGAAAGAATAATACTACAGGCTAAAAGTCAAATCGAGGGAGTATATGATTTCCTCCAGTTATAATGCTAATCTGCAATACAGCTTATTAGCTACTATTTAAAGATATCCTGATCAGTGTGTTGTTTCATGTCCTCTTAAGGTATATTCTTTTAGTACAATAATTTGCAGACATAGCAAGGATTCTTTTCACCAAATTTTTTTTTTTTCACTTAAGTGAAAATAATTTCACTTAGAATTTAATCCAGTTCTAATCAAATACGAATAAATGAATATATACTTACCACTCTCACTAGAAAAGTAGTCAACCTTATTTGACTTCTTTGCTTTGGGAGTCTTTTTAGAGATTGCTGTTTGGGATTTGTCTACAAAACAAAATAGAAAAAGTTTGATCCAAATAATACTTCAAATCTTAACTAATATTTCTTCTATCTTAATTTCTGTTGCTTTTCATAAAAATGACTAAATCATCATTCAATAGTCATTAAGATATGTGGATAAAAAATAAATCTTAGTCAAGATTTGAACACACATCCCTGAGGTTGCTTAAAGAGCCTGTCTTTCTGTGACAATCCTTTATTAGTCTACAGAAGAGAGCCAAGATGTGAAAACCAATTTAGTATAGGTTTTATATACCAATGTTTCACCCTATATAACTTCTACAGGAAAAATAATCGAGAATATTACAATGAGGTTGTCATGATAATGTAATTAGGAATGCCGAGATTTTAAGTGAGAAACAAAATTTTCAAAATCATGCTTACAAACATTGAAGTATTTGAAAATTTCACTTGCAAATTGAGTGAAAAATTGTTAGTAATGAAATCAATTAAATAGATTAAAATTATTAGATTATTAAATGTTAGGATAAATATTTATTCTAACCAATTAAACCGAGGTAAAATTTAGTGGAATAATTCTAACTAATTTATAAGTACCATTTCAAACTTCAAATATTGAGAGTTTCATAATGATTGGTGTTTCTAATTATGTCAGCCTCTTCTTGGGAGGGTTTTATCACTTTGAAGAGATTACAGTTAGCATATTTTAGACCCCAGTCAAGAGGGCTCTTGACTGGGGTCTAAAAGTGACTTTATTGCAATTCTCTCAAGTAGTCAACCTACAACAGTGAGGAACAATAATGAATCAGAATTTTGAGTATTTTCTGAAATTCTAACTATCACCCCATTTTTTTTGTCTTAGAAAAGTCTGTAGCAGGAAGAAGTGCTTGTGGCTCAATAGCTACACTGTTGGACTATAGTTTCAAAGTAAGTGAATTTGAACTCTAGTTGAGTAATTACGTTCCCTTTCAGATTAATAACCATAGGAAAGGTATAAATTCCCTTACAAGCTATGGGTTACAAGGTTTGCTTTGGTTTGGTTTTATGACATATCAACCATTTTAGGTTACTTACAAACACAGGTTCATTTTTCTTCACAGTTAAATGATTTCAGGTATTTCTTGTTATACAAATCATTCTTTTTACTTTTCCTCATTTGTTTGCACACAGTTAAATGGTTTCCTGAGTTGCTATGTAACAGTAACAATTTAACATCAGTCATTTGTTTGTGCACATTTAAATAGATATGTATGATATGTAAGAGATTAACATTTAAAAAGGTGAGCGAGCTTATAAGTTGGCCCACAGTTAAATAGTTTCAAGTATTATTGTTATTTAAAACTTCTTCAAGATTAAGGCTGGCAACTACGCTGTCTGTATCGCTATCCATACTTTCTATACTATAGTTTCTTCGTAGGGGTTTTGTTGATCCTTAAGCATTGCAGTGTTTATTGATTCATATAGGTGACTTTGTTCTTGAGGGCATTTTGAATGTGCTTCCTGATTTTTCATTTTGGTGTTCATCTGTATTTTCCCAGTTTGGCAAATGGAAGCCTCTGTTTCCATGGGCTCAAATCTGTCCTTTCTTGGGGTAGTTCACATTCTTGAACTGGATCTATTTTTTCCCAGTTTTGTACCATGTACCTGCCCGTTGGGTTCCTTAGTTTTCCTTTAGGGTGGGGTCTGTTGTGGCCCAGCAACAGAAGTTACCTCAGAAGTGAAGGTCCCTGAGCTCTTCCTGTCTGGCTTTGCCCGTCTCTCTTGGCTAGTTGCAACTCTGGTATTTGGAGAGTTTTTCAATAACTGCTTCTATGACAGTTTTCATCTCCTGGATCAGCACTCATTTCGTTTACAAACTGGGCAACCACTTTGGGTTTTGTAGTTGCATTTGTTTCACACAACAGCTTTGTTTTTTTTCTTGTTGGGATATTTTTTTGTCACTTCCACATATTTTGTAGTCTCTACCATCCTTCTCGCTTCTGGATAGGTGATATTTTGAGTATGTTTTAGTTTGGTAATCTTTTTCTTTCTTCCAAAGCTCACAATCTCTAGAGCCAGCGCCATGGTTTCCTTGGCAGTTAGCATATTTGTAGTCATTTTGGCAGTTGTTATGTATGTCATATTTTCTGCATACTGGCAGATGTGTACATTGGCCCTGATGGTGCCCAAACCTGACATTTGTAGCATCTTAAGGGATTTGGGATATGAGGTTCTACATTTATTTTTTGGTATCCAATTTTAATTACTTTAGGAATTTTGTGGGTGTTAAAGGTCATTATATGTATTTGTATCTATTGTTTCTGGGGGGGGGTATTTGTATTTTTTGGGTTTCTGTGACATTTTGGTCTTGTAAGTTGGTTTTGATTTCATCTAATGTACATAAGGAGAGTTCATGGCTTTTTACAACTCCTTTACATGTATTCAGGGAATTGTAGGGATAAGTTTTTATTTTTATGCTGTCAAAGTGTTTCCATTTTAATCTTTCATCAGCCTAGTTTTTATTGCAGATTTCTATTAATGGTGTTCCATTTTTAATTTTCTTTTTTTTCAATCTTGAACAGAGACAGTTTACTTAGTGGAATTTCTCCACCTGATTCCATCATGATGAAAGACAGGAAATAATTTGGTTTTTATTCGTGTTATCCATATAATTAGATACGAGAGTTTCATTGAACATGCTCCCCACACACTTCTGAGCCCCATGCAGGGATATGCCTAGGGGAGACCTATTTGTCAAGCAACATCAGGGCTACATGTTCATGATACTCATGCTGGTTTTAGACAATTTTATTTTGTCACTGGGTTTTTGTTCCCAAGATAACTACTTGCCCAGGAACAGAAAGGGCTATAAGTCTTTCCACAGCATGATTGACCCTACAGTCATCGTCCTCATTTGGATTTTTACACAAACCCAAAAGAGGGCAGGCATGACCAGCCGACTGATCAGAGTAGCCCTCTCCGACAGCCCGTCTAGCCCAGTAAAGGCCAAAGTGGAGTGTTGCAAGTCACATGACCTTTTTAGTTGCCAGGTCACAGACAGCCCAGCCACCAGGATCTCGCCCTTAAGCATTACAGATTGCCACCCACAGCAAACAGGTAGCCTCATTGTGGGAGGAGGTGGGGGTTTACTCTTCTGCAGAGGTGCAGGTGACCTATTCTACAGCCCCAGTCGACTATGGGTTACAAGGATGGCTTTGGCATTAAATAAACCAAACACGTTGATATGCCATTAAACAAAGCAACCAAACCAAAGAGAAGTCTAGTTAAATGCACTAGCTGCTCTACCAAATGAGCTACAAAGAGCCATTAATTTGCAGAACTCAAAATCAAATCTATACGATCATCCCTTATTCAATTTTTTGATCTTGATCTCTCTCTGGCATTTTTTTAAATATTTGTAGCATTAATTGCCTTTTTTATTTGTTGTTTGACAAAGTATGGTAAACTATTATAACAAATTTTGACAAGTGTTTTCTTTCATCTTTTTTTTTATCAATTAGGTTTTTCAGAAAATACTGTCCAATTTTAGTATAACCCATTTGAATTCTGTTTTAACTCATTTTAATAATAGTTATATAAAATAATCCCCATTCCTAATGATTAAAGTATCCTCTTTGTTAGTTTTCTATGACTTATCTCAGAATTTGATTTTGAAGGTTATATGCTAGTAATCATGAACATGATAAAAGATGTAATGAGTTTACTTTTCAAGCTTGGTCAAAATTTTGCTTCATGACAACCTTCAACCACATATTGCCAAGAGGAAACTGCAGAAGCTCACTGACTTAGAATATGAGACTTTGCTTAATCAACCATATTCTCCTGATCTCTAACCCACCGACTACCTTTTTTTTTTTCTTTTTTTTTTTTTTAAAAGCATCAAAGATACTTTTTATGCCAAAAAACATTTCATTCCAAAGTAGTAAAACTGCATTTAAAGATTTCTTTAGAGTTTTATTGTACAAGTATAAATAACCTCTTTAAATTGATGGCAGAAATATATAGATGCTCAGGGATCATGTTTTGATTTTAACTTACATTACTGAGGTTGCTTAAAGAGCCTTTCTGAGACAATCCTTTAAATTAATTTTGGAATAAAAATTTCTTCTAAAATTGGACATTATTTTCCAAGCAACCTAATCATACCACAATTCGCATATATTGTTAATCTATAATGCCAAGAAGATTAGCTTAAATCTCACTAAGAAATCTTTATCTTTCATTAATTCTGATTCATATTGTTCCTCACTATTGTAATATAAAAAAAATTCTAAAATTTGGTCAAAATAGTAATGGTTAGAGTTTGAAAGTCATGTTAAATAAACGGGAATTAGATGAAAGTAAAAACAATCTAATTAACAATGTTTCATGAAAAAAGAAAGAAAAAAATTCAACACAAGTGACATCATACAGTCCGAATCATAAAATGAATAAATAAAATAAGAAAAAATTCAGTAATAATTTTGATCTGCCAAGTGGTTGGTTCTGGTCTCTCAGATATAACTTGACAACTGTATTATTGTCTGTGAACCCTGCAACATGTTCAGTCTAGCAGAAACTTCTTTCAGTACTCTATGATCACTTTCTTTAATCACTCAGCTCCTGAGTTACCTCACTTTGGATGTGCTCATCATGCAATAATATTCCTAGCATGGATCTTTTCATAACCCTCTGTATTCCTCCTTTACGGTAGCCCACATTTTGCTGGTACATAACATCATAGGCATGTCAGGTCTTGTTCAGCTTTGCCTTGGGCACACTTTCATGCTGATCTTATTCTCAAGATTTCTGCATTCATTCTCAGCACATACCATCCATCCTAAGTAGACAATCTTTCACTTATTCAATTTCATTGCTTCTCACCACAATAAGACCCTGCGGTACATCTTCGGGACAAATGAATCTAGTTTTCCTCATGTACATGCATCAAAGAAATGAATAAAAGTTAGAGACCATTTTTTCATTCTATGTATTTCCCCAATACTCTACCAAAAGCAAGACGTGATACAAGGTCAATTTTTAATCAGAGTTTAACTGGTTTTGAATTTTGCTCCTAGATTTGTTACCATAATACCAAGGTTAAAGAACTCAGTCTGTTTTACAATTCATCCAAAAGCAAATGGAGGAGGAATAGTTAGATTCATACCTTTCCCAAGGATATTAGCATTACAGAAAACACAGTCTTGTCCAGGATTTGAACTCAGATTGCTGTGTCCATTTCCTATAAAGGTAACATGCCATGAGCACAAAAAAGAAGTGGGGCATAAATGGGACCATAAGATGTCACTTGTGCCAAAAATTCTATGTGAATATTTGTAGCTATTTAAAATAGGATTTCAAAAACTGACGCATTCTAAAAGGTAATCATCAGTAAAAACTTTTTCTTTCTTTTTTCTTTGTAGTAGAGGTATTAGAGTTATCAAGTTGAAATAGACAAGATTTACTTGCTTCTGTCGAATTCTCCTACCAAGAAATTTAAGGCAAAAAAGCTAAGGTAAGAAGTTTTTATCAGTAGTACTGATGACTTTAAATAGTACTACCACCACCAAAGCAATAACCTAAGAAAATGTTCATCCAAGTTCTTGGAATTTACAAGTTTATAAAGAACAGGAATACTAGTTAGTATTTGTACAAGGTGTGTTCAAGAAGTATAGGTGGATTTATTTTAATAGCATGTCAACCTGTCTAGGATTATTTTCTGCCTTGAGGCTAAAGAATAGTATTCATTGTACATTCATATTTACATTTTTCATGTAGTTGTTTCCAAAAATTTTTTTTACATACTATTGTGATATCAAAAAACTTACATCTAATACAAATAATTTGTAGTAGTAGAGGATGATGATCCTCCTCCTCATTAAATGACTGAACAATTATATTTGGCTCATAGAAAGGACCCTAGAAGATATTACCAATCCAGATTAGAGTAGACCTGGGAGTAATGGTAATGAAGGGGTACTCCACACGGTCCAGATCACCAGAAATGGAGCCTCACCATTAGATGTAGTCTCCAGGACACAGAGATAAGGATGACGATAAAATTTGAATTGTTCCAGTTGAAGACTGGCTAATATTTCTCAACGTTATCTAACCATCTCCACTTAAGATATTCACTTTTCCCAGTCTTACTCAACCAACATCAACACACAAAATACGTATGCCCACACATAGCCATATGATCATGCCCACAAGATAGACATTTACTAGGGCACCTAAGAGTCCATAGTGTCATACCCCTCCTCAGATATGCCCACTCCTGTATCCATATTATCTGGCAGACTCTTTATATAAAAAAAAAAAAAAAAAAAAAAAAAAAAAAATTTATATATATATATATATATATATATATATATATATATATATATATATATACCTAGGAGTCCATAATGTCACCCTTTCCCATTGTCTATTTAGTATTTAGGATAAATAGAACAAAAATGTAGAGAAGTGGAAGTTGCAGTGACTAAAAACAAGAGGGTCATTAACAAATATCTAGTGTCCTAATGAGGTTACAATTCTAGAGCTCTGTGCAGTGGAGAGGCATAACTTCATTTCCCCATTATTTCCAAACCCACCTTGACCTGGAGTACTAGTACCTGTTACGATTCCATCTAAGGATCAAATAGATCAGTTTGAAAATAATTTGTATTAGATAAGAATACTTGATACCATACAACTATGTGCAAACTATTTGTATAAATAAGTCAATTGAAGCTAGAATTATTTACTAAGGATTATTATTATTATTAGTTACTTGAAACCATGTAATTGTATGCCAATGAATGAGGATTATCAAATTAGAAAAGTTACTTAAAACTGTATAAATCATTAGTAGATAGGAATATTTGATATAATTGTGTACTGGCAAATAATTGTAGACAAAAAGACCCAACCTCTGGGTCAAATAGATCTATTTGATATCATGCTTAGATCTACTAGATAGCATCCAGTGGACATACAGAGCTGACGTATCTAAGACTTTAATAGTCGACTAACACTAGCAAGTCCATGTTGAGTCCACAGGAAAACGTTGCTTAAGAGTTCATCATTACTTCTCCAGCAGTACATCTTGTTCATCTTAGTTGGATGATATACATGTCTAATAGTTTCTGCTTCTTTCCCCCCATTTAATATGAAAGCATTTTCTTACATTAGATCTACTGACATTCCCAGTATATAATCTAAGCAGATTATAGATAGATATAGTACTAATATATCTCCTTGCAATAATCCTGCAACAATGTCAAAAAAGTTAGTGTCATCATTGGTAAGAGAGACATTGCTTTTGTGTTTTTGTAAAGCATTATGGCAAAAACAGTTTCATTGGAGAGACTATATACTAGAAGTATTTGCTTTATCTTTCCGGTGTATGGACTTTGGAGCTATCTACAAACAAAAGTCTTGCCTTGAAATTTTTTCATATACGATAAGTCACTATATAGTCAGAATCTGAGAAGTTATGAATTAATTTCCCCAAAACTGTTCTGATTTTTTAAAGTATTTTCTCAACTTTGGTCACATACAGTTAAGAAGCAGAGTATTATAACCCTTAGCAGTAAGAGTTATGCCTCAGAAGTTCTTAGTGATTATGTGGTCAGTTTTCTTTGGAAAGGAGAGAAAATACTTTCATCAATAACCCAATAATGGTTGACAACAGGAAAAAGGAAAAAAAAAAAAAAAAAGAAAGAAAAAACATACCTGGAGTCTCTGAAACAGTTTTGGAAATTGTTTTACGAGTTCGAGCAGGTGTCTTAGCAGGAGTTTTGAACACATGGGCAGCAGCCTGAGTATCCACTTCTTCACCAGCAAGCCCCTTGGTATGGCATTCTACAATTTGAGCTTCCAATTCATCAATAGTTGTCTGAATAAGAAGTTGAATTATTAAACCATCATTAATAAATGGTAGGTTAAGATTTAATCAATATTTTCAGCAACTTTTTGTTACTAAATAAATTTAATTTGCTTTGATCAAGATTCATTTTAAGTCAGTTTCATTATTTTTTTTTCCTGGTAATTTTTGTACAATCAATAAAACTTTCAGATCACCCAGTAATATAGTAGTTCAAATATATCAATTTTTTTTTTGGGGGGGGGGGATTACTATAATAGTTTTTGCCTATTGAGAGTTTTTGTTTTTACTTTAATATAGCAGTTTTCAGGTTTTGACTGTACTAGTATTTTACATTTTAACTGAAGGTTGGTTGGTTGGATTTTATGGCATATCAACTTTAGGTTATTTAATGCCAAATCCATTTTTATACAAATAATTAGTTCTATTTCAAACAAATCAGTTTAGTATAAGTACACAATTTAAATCTAAGTAGACAGTTTAATAGTCAAAAACATTTCTATTTCAAGTTATTCAGTTTAGTCAAACAGTTCTAATACAAACAATTCTGTTTAGCATAAGTACAGATTAAATATCAAAACAGTTCTATTTCAAGTAATGCAGTTTAGTTATATTTGACCCATAGATAGGGCCTTATCAGGTGCTACCACTCAAGGCCAGAGTGGACCTAGGAGGTGCTCCACATTCCCCAAAGCTCCAGCATCACTGGAACCCCACCATCAGATTGTTTAGTGTCATAATTAGGACACTCATTGAGAGAGGTCTTACCCCTCTGCTGAGGTGCAGTCAGTGTATTCTACAGCCCCAGCTGACTGGGCAATTTGACTGAGGGTTTGGCTTTACTATATAACAGTTTTTGAGGCTTTTACAATAATTTTTTTTTCTTTTGGCTATTGCAGTTTATTAGGTTTCGACTTAGCTTTAAAAGTTGTTTTTTACTTTACAGTTTATTTTTTTTGGGGGGGGTCTCTCTCTCATAGGTTTTCACAGTCAGCATTTTTTCATATAAAATTTTCTAGGTTTTACTATGATAGTTTAAAGATGGCTATTGCATTTTTAGTCTAACTTTACAATCGCATTTATAAAATTTTGACTAAGCTTTTTGTTTTTTTCTAAAACAGTTTTAGATTTTAAAATTATTGTGGCAGTTTTTTTTTAAGGTTTTGGCTTTATTATAACAGTTTTTAAGGCTTTTAGGTAGCAGTTTTGAGGATTTAACTTTCTAAGAATTTACTATTTCACACTTTTTTTTTTTTTAAAGTTTTGACTTTGCTTTTGCAATTTTTGACTATAGAAGTTTTTTAGGTTCTAACTAAAGCAGTTTTAAGTTCCAGCATTGTAACAGGTTTTTCTTCAGATTTTTACTATAGCATTTTTTTCCATAACAGTTTTTAGATTTTGACAGTTGGGGTATTTTTGGTTTGGGCTTAACTGTTTTGTTAGGTTTATGAAAGCAGAATATTCTGCTATAAAATAAAAAAAATGTTCTATTTACTAAATAGAATATTAAGTAAACATCCCCTAAGTGTGCTAATACCATAATTTTTGCCATAGTGTGTTTATAGGAATTATTTGTATTTAAGTCTCCAATCCTCAATCAACACTGGATTGCCATGTAGATGTTTCATGATTTTGAGTTCATTTGAAAATAGAAAAATACAAGCAGAAAAAAGAAAATGAAATAAAAATCAACCTTGAATTCTGCTTTACACTTGGTCCTGGCTTTTTTAAGGATGCCGATAAAATTTTGGTATAAATCATCATCAGCCAACTTGTCTCCATAGCAGATGAAATTCTCCTGTAACTTACGAACAGCTTTCTCATTAAATGACAACAAAGATAAACAGAACGCAAGATCTCTCCACTGACGATCAGTTCTAAAATGAAAAAAAAAAAAAAACAAAGTAAAATAAATTAAAAAAAGTTTTACAAAGAAAAATAATCTATATCCAAGTCATTTCTTATTCTTTTAAGATAATGAAAAGAATGGGAGGGACACAAAATTCAAACACTAAAATAAGTAAAATATAAAACCCTATTTTAACCCTTAGGATCCCCAAGCCTCCCACAAGCATCTGTCTCTCACCCTGGACTCTTGGCTTGAAAAATAGCTGAAAGTGTAAAATGTTGTAATCTGTTATTAAACCAACGTACAGACTGTTAAATAACAGGTTACAACATTCTATTGTCAATTGAAAATATATTAAGAAATAATAAACTTTTACAGAAAATATACAAGTGCAATGTTTTATTGGCAATAGCAAAGTGGAGAATAACTGACCAAAATTCCAGCCAACCAGGTTTATGTACTTCTAATTAATGGCTCAAATACCAAGTCAAAAGGTTAATCACCTTTCAAAAATTATCTTCATTTGTCTAGGAATACAAATGCAAGATTTATCTTCTAAACAGTCCATCCAGCTGTCTTGAATCTGAGCTGAGCTAACAATCTTATTTGGCTTTGTGGGATTGATTGACGTATAAATATGGGCTACGTAAAGATAACCATAGCCCTAGTGTAGGGCCAAAGGATATGGACAAGATGTTAATATACATAATAACAATAAAGAAAAGTATGCGAGATGTTAGCAAAGTCCATGTGAAGAGAGTGTGGGAAAACTCATCTACTACATGGTATACATACAGTTCTTATAAGAGTTTGTAAAGATCAAAATTGTCCCAATGTATCTTAAATCCTTAACTATTAATAATTAAAAGACAAACTCTTATAACTTCTATAACTATATATATTTAACAGAATACTTAAAAAAAAATTTTTTAAATTGAACCCCAAGCCAGACTAAACATTCCTGCTCTAGAATATTAGCCAAGTTTAAAGCTCCGAGTTATTAAGTGCATATAAATTGTTAGTATTTTGAGACTCATTTAATAATACACATTGTACTAATAAGACATCTAAACAAAAAGGTTATTTCAATATACTTTTGCAACAATACAGGGCAAATATTCAGATGCAATAATGGATGTGGTTTGGTTTCTTATCTTTATGGTATATCAATCACCTTGGGTTATTTAATGTCAATTCCATCCTTGTTGAAGAACAGCAATGATACTATTTAACCCATAGCTTGGGGGGGGGGTCTTATCTCTCCAAGAGCTCTGAAAGTGAATGTAATAGCATGACTGAAGTTTGAACTCTGTTACTTCGAGACCACAGTCTAGCACTTTAGCCATTACACCAGAGACACCCTCTAATGTGTGCGTGTGTGTATGTGTACCAGCAGGTTTGTAGAAGTATGTATGAATTTACCCCATCACCACTACAAGCATGATTTGACACTATTTTAATTTTTAAGCAGAGTAAAGCTAGTGAGAATTTTGAGTCTTCCGTATCCTAAACCAGAGCTTCTCAAACTATTTGATGTGGCATACTGGCAGGATATTTTTCCAATGTACCATAGACCTATGCCATATTATTGATTCATGATCAAGTTCCAAGTATTTCTGTTCTATTGTATTACAGCACATGAAAATAATATCAAATACAAGAAAATTTTAGGCATTTTTATTTTAACATTATATATACTTTGATAATACAAGAAGAGACACTTGCCATATCCCAGCAGTCAAAGACTTGCATACCAGCACAGGTACATATACTACCACTTTGAGTAGTGCTGTTCTAGACTGACTGCATTACAAAAAAGATTTTTTTAAGTAAAGAATAAAAAAATAATTTCAGTCTACCCTACTATTTACTCATAGCTGGTCAGGTAATGAGATAGATTCATGCCTTTTCCAAGGGCAATATCTGAGACAGGGAGAAGAGATGGATTTATAAAGTAGAGCAGTGAAGAGGAGACAGTTCAAATGTGAACCACCAGACTGCTTACATAAATGATTCAATCATAGCAGTGATGGGTTCCACAGAACCAGCCACACATTCTGGATGAGCTGCTAGCAAGAATAGTGTACCGGAATCTGTGAATAATACTTTTCAGGTGTTAAATTCAGCTTTTCCATCTAGACTGGTTGCCTTACTAAGGCTTTAAAAGAAAAAAAAAAAAGTCTGTCCTACTATTTACCTAGAGCTGATGAGAGAACAGGTGGATTCACAACTTTCCCCAAGGGTATCATCAAGAAGCAAAATGTAAAGACCCTCAAAGATTTAAACTTAGGTTGCAAATACAATTTCCTACCATGAGTGTGAATCCATATAAGCGAAGATTAAAAATTAATTTCATTTATTATAATTGTTTTCATCAAAGAGAATGCACAGAATCAATTATCTTTAATATTCAGAAAGTGGTGAACTTAAGAAAATGCAGAGAAATTTAAAATTCAATATTTTACGAGTAATGTGTAATGACCTAAATAAAATACCTTAAAACTTGTCATGGTATTTCACAAATATTGAGTAATTAAATAAAAACACCTTAAATATTGCCCTTTTTTAATGGAATGAGTAAAATAATAATAGCAAGAAATTCAAAATCCATAGCTCCTTTACACTTTGCATCCTAAGTTAATGATATAGGATTTCCTAATATGGACAAAAACCTCAAGATCATTTAACTAACAAGAGGAGTTATTTTGATATTATACATTTATATAAATATCACAACCGGCTCATTGGTCTAATGGGTAGAGTGTTCACCAATGGACCAGGAGACTTAGGTTCAATCCCAGGTCACATCATACCAAAGACTTTAAAAATGGTACTTGATACCTCTTTGCTTAACACTCAGCAATATAAGGTATATATCAAGGGTAAAGTGGAGCAATCCTGGGAAAGGAGTAGCGCCCTCCCCTACACCTCAGTGTAGTAGTTATTGAAAAGGGAGCTTTCTGGTCACCCTCAACTACAACAGCCAACTTTACTTTTACTATAAATATCACCTTATTACTCTCCAATAACCATGAGAAGTGGGGGTGGTTTATTACCTCTACTTTTAAATGGCACAGGAAAATTGATGCCAAGCTTATTTTATCTACTATGATGTTATTCTGTTTTAATTCTGTAGCTCCATGTCTTTTTTGTATATCCTCTCCTAGTAGCATGACTATATCTCTATCATTCCTTAATATGCAAATTACATACCTCTGTCCAATATCCAATACATCCACATTGAAAATCCAGTTATGGCAGAACTACTTAAAATTTTATTTTAAAAAAGGTAATAAAATTACTGGAATTGCATCAAGTCAGACATGAAATTTACTTTGTTCATTAAACAAAAGTCAGGAACATGTAAATCATTTAATTCCGAATAGACAGTTTTGTTTCATAATCAATTCTTTCATCCTAAATTAATGAATCAAAATAAAAACAAAAGAAATTAAACATACTTGGTAACCCTAAATCTCTGGCACAGTTTCTCCACCAAACTCTCAGATTGTTTATCTTTTTGGATGAAGGTGAATAAATATCTGCAAAAATAAACAAACACTCCTGTTTAAAATCATAAAAATTTCAGTACCTCAACAAAAAATAATTTTATTTAAAACAAGGAAAAAAAAAAAAGAAAGGAAAGAGACCAAAAAAAAAAAAAAAAAAAAAAAAAAAAAGAAAGAAAAAAGGCAATTTGCTTTGCTTACTTCATAATTGTCTGGAACTGGGTTTCTTCAACACCAATTTCTGAATCTGATAATCGACTAATAATATCTGCCATGACATTATAAACAGCATTGCCCTTAAAATAAAATAAAAAAAACACAATGAATGCAGATTAACTAAACAATTTCACAATAAAAATTTAATCATCTTTCATACCAAAAGATCAGTTTATCACAGTAGAAACAAATTATTAAAAAAAAATTTAAAAATGAAAAAATAAAATAAAATAAATCAAAACTTAAAATGGTATTTATTTTACATATCTTTAGAGAAATGAAAAAATATTCCAACTTAAATATCCAAATTCTACAGTTTTAATTTAAAAGCATGATTGATATAGATAATTTTAAGTTTTGCTTAGTTTGGCCCAAGGTTACAAGTATGATTCAACTAATTAAGATGGAATGGCAGGAGAACGGAGTAGTGCCCTCCCCTATACCACAGTGTAGTAACTATTGGAAAGGGAGCCTTCAAATCACCCTTGACTACAGTTGCCAATTTTTTTTTTTTTTTTTTTACTTAGATTAGTATGACAACCTAATTAATATTTAGCTGGTTTGAATTCAGAGTTTTTCCTCTCCTAGACTGATTGCCAAACTAATGCTAAAGAACCCAATCTAACCTACTCATAAACGGCTTGCATATATAAATCAAAACTTTAGAAAACATGCAAGCTAAAAAGACAAATTCTTTATTTGGACATTTGAAAGAATCAATATTTTTGTTTCAGGTTAACTTAATACTTATTTGCTATGGAGAGACTTTATAATCCTAATCCACAATAAGGTTACTGAATTATAGAACTTGCAAAGATTTAAAGAATTACAAACAAAACTCCATTTCACATTTGTTGTTTCTGTTGAGTATTTGAAGCCATGAGCTCAAGTTCATCCTGGTCTGGTTTATTTGACATTATCATGTTGTGAAGTCTCAAAGAAAGTTGGCAGAGATGAAGAGATGACATCAAGTTCACATCAAGAAAGGAAAACTTAGACACACAGTCACAAAAAATTTCACCCACTTTATTGTCTATGTAACAATCTCCCTCTGGACCAGTCTCAAAAACAAGACATGAAATAGTAGTCTTGAGTTGACTTTTTCTTTTCTTTTTTACACACACAACTCATAACCATCCTCAATTGCATAAACACTAAAAATGGGTTTGATTTTCAGAAGAAATTCCAACATTGTATTTTTTCTATCTAAATAAGTGGAAAGTCCAAATATAGTGATAAATAAGAAACATGCACAGTAACTTTGAAGTTTGTTTTTTTCTAAATACAAGAGACACTTAAAGTTACATCTATTTCACTTGCCCTGAAATTAAGGTTGTTACTTCACTTTGCTAGTAGATAACCAACTGCTTGACCCTTTAAAAAAGAAATTCCCAACTCATGCAACTGTTTCTTGCACCTACTATGAGAGTTTTCATGATTTACCTTTTGTTGTTGGTCACGCAGCTGGGCCCAAGTTCATCAATAGTGAGAGAGGGAGAGAGCTACTTCATTACAACATTTTGATATGTGCTGCTTCCGCTTCTCAAAACTATAGTCTTAAGATTTATATCTTGAAAGAATCTAAGAGATATTTTGATCTTGGCCAAAGAAAAAATTCTCTTAATTCAATGAGTATGGGTTCTGACAAACCAAAGAGAACAGCTGGGTTCAGTCTTATTGTCATCCAAATATGACTCTTGTGTTACCTTTAGAATAGAACTTACATCAAGAGATAAGCAGGAACAGAGTCAAGTTACTCTGAAAGAACCAAAGTTAAGCAGTGAGAACCCAGTTCAGTATTTAAATGGGTAATCACTAAGGAACAGCAGGTATTTATAGGACTTTACACTCCTATAAATTATTTTGGGTGGTATGCCACTTGTTCCCACAAAGATGGCGGACGCTCAATGTTCAGACTCAGGAAACCATTGGCCAGAAGGACCACGTGATATGCTTACAACTACGTCGGCGCGCGTAAGTCCTGCATCTTTGAGCCACTTACAAGACACGTATTTTCTATAAATACATCGTCTTAAAACACCCTCTTTCTCTTTGACCAATTTTCTTCGCAGCGGCAATACTCTCTTTGACCAAATTTTTCCGCAGCAGCAACACCATGCCTCGCAGACATTCATATACAAGGACTATGAGACGCTTTCCCGTCTCTGAAAAACTGCCTGTTTCTAACCATAGAGAAAGGACAATTTAAACTTGCGATTCTTTTTGTAGCTTAGTTGTGTTACACACACACACACACACACGAGCTCACAAACATACACACACTATTATTTCGTTAGATGAGTTAGTAATATTTTTATGTATTAATGTAAATTTTGTTATTATAGAATATAAATTTGTTTTGTTCATTCGCCTTGTTTTAAATGTTCATTTTGTCCACGCCGTTTTACAACCATTATTTGTTTCATATCTTTCACTCATTCATTTCACTGGCCTTATTCATTCATTTGTTTTTTCCATGTGCTTGTATTCTACCTTAATTCTAAACTTCAACATTAAACTTGTGGAGAAGCCAAACTACTAAACCCTTATTCTAAATATATCAAACTAAATATTAAATAGTCGGAGACCATAAATAAATAAATAGCAAAAATACTTTCACTTCACTCCTACAAAATGGTAAACTCCGACTTAGAACACGCAACCAAATATAAAAATAAATTAAACATACCCATAGCACATGGAACTCTTTTTACATTACCTCCTAAAAATTTGAAACTTTACTTCCTGAGAGAAAACGCAACCACAAATGTTAACCCAACGACGTAAAATGAGCATACAAAATTTCCTAAACATTCGAAACATTTAAGAATATATTTCACTCATTTCAAAGGCAACATTAAAATTCTATAATGGCGCGTGGACTTGAGAAATAGGAGCGGCGAACACATGCAAATTCTTTAAATATCTTCTTCAAAATTTTCATATACAAAAATTACATGCAAAAATTTAAACAAAATTTTCCAAGCTAAAATTCCTACACAGAAACAGGACGGCAGAATTTATTTCACAGCACACGAGGAGAGGAATATTGACATGCTGCTATTAATGACACTAGGCATATTTCTTCACTTTCCCCACTACCAAAAATCAGGCAACCTTTCAACTCTTTGACTTCCCCACCTAATCTTACTGGCCACCAAAGACACTTTCTTCTGCTGCTACCAGACTGGTCAGTAGACGACACACACTTCTTTTACTACTACCAAACTTGTCAGTGGGACGCCATACACGATGACTTACACAAGGAAGAACAGGACTACGCGATATTCTCCACCAGCCAAAAAAATTTCCCCGACATTTTCTGACCAAATACCAACAAAATGCAAGCCAATTCACTTACTATCTTCATAATACGACAAACTATCCGTGAGTGCCAGAGTGACAAAGCCAAAAAAGCACCCACTGAAGACCGGATACAATGTGAGCAAACAAATCACAAAAACTACTAAGACATCTGAAAGTTTGATTTTACAAAAACGAAGACGAACAAATCTTCAAAAAAAATCAACATGAATACTCAGACGTCCAACAACTAAAAACTCAGAAGGAAACTTGTTCCAAGCTGATGCAACATTCCATTACACAACATTCAACTTCGAAAATTTTCAACACAACAGGAATTATGATAGCTATATAATTGTGCACACCAACAAGAAAATTCGAGGCGTGGTCAATACGTGCCCACGAGCCACGCTAAACACAGAATTTATGGTAAAACACAAACAACCTAGCTAGACTAAATTCAACAATGAATAATCGTTTCAACTAAAAACAAAATTCACCTGTCACTTCATTCAACTGCACACAACACAACCTTCATGGAATGCTCAAACAAAAGAGTTTCCACAACTTCAAATATCAACACATCCTAAAAGGAGCCTAACACAAGATATGTAAGACATTATTACAGCGAATTGAGTTAAACACTGCGTACTTGCTGTTCTACACATAAAACAGCACCAAAATTTCACCTTGTGCCCACAAGGAATGCCAAAAAAAGTGCGAACTAACTCCCACGCTAAAAAAATACATTTGCATTCATTCACCACCACACTCCTATGAATTATTTTGGGCGGTATGCCACTTGTTCCCACAAAGATGGCGGACACTCAATGTTCAGTCTCGGGAAACCATTAGCCAGGAGGACCACGTGATATGCTTACAACTACGTCGGCGCGCGTAAATTCAAGTCCTGCATCTTTGAGCCACTTACAAGATGCGTATTTTCTATAAATACGTCGTCTTAAAACACCCTCTTCCTCTTTGACCAATTTTCTTCGCAGCGGCAACACTCTCTTTGACCAAATTTCTCCGCAGCAGCAACACCATGCCTCGCAGACATTCATATACAAGGACTATGAGGCACTTTCCCGTCTCTGAAAAACTGCCTGTTTCTAACCATAGAGAAAGGACAATTTAAACTTGCGATTCTTTTTGTAGCTTAGTTGTGTTACACACACACACGAGCTCACAAACATACACACACTATTATTTCATTAGATGAGTTAGTAATATTTTTATGTATTAATGTAAGTTTTGTCATTATAGAATATAAATTTGTTTTGTTCGTTCGCCTTGTTTTAAATGTTCATTTTGTCCATGCCGTTTTACAACCATTATTTGTTTCATATCTTTCACTGGCCTTATTCATTCATTTGTTTTTTCCATGTGCTTGTATTCTACCTTAATTCTAAACTTCAATATTAAACTTGTGGAGAAGCCTAACTACTAAACCCTTATTCTAAATATATCAAACTAAACATTAAATAGTCGGAGACCATAAATAAATAAATAGCAAAAATACTTTCAGTAACCCTATATATTGTAAGCAATTTGATGCCTGTGTGCCAAACTAAGAAAATTTTATGGGAAGAAATAAGTAGAGAAAAAAAAAACATCAATAAAAACCTTTTTGGAAAGTTCCATGAAGAATACTTTAGCCAAACCTTGGATCTTTTCATCTTCATCAATGATGCAAGTGGCCATCTCACTGATCTGGCCTTTCACTTTAACCATATCATTTAGAATAAGGTGGGACAACACAGACACTGTGCTCCTACGAACTAAAGATGATGGATCTCTCAACCTGAATAAAATCAAAATCATTTTGACATAAATATAAATTAAATAAAGTAAAAACAAATTTATCTAAATAAATGACTAGGAATAAGTTGCTGCCCACTCAGTGGAAAGGGGAAGAAAAAATCTTTTTGAATTTACAGTAAGACTCACGATTTAATAACAGAGACAAGAGAAATTTAAAGGCTGTTTACCTTGAATACATGTGAGCTGTCCAGGGTTCAATTTGGTTTGGGTAGAGAAAAGCAAGGTCACCCAGAGCAATAATGGTATTGGATCGAATTCGAGGAAGGCTGGATTTTTCCAAAATTGTAAACAGCAACTGCAAATTATCATCACAAAATTCTGAGCTGAAATAAATAAAATAAAAAATAATTTGAGAAAAATGCTAGAATATTAAATGATGGAAATAAGAATTTAAATTTTTTACTTTATTCTTTTCAAGTACAAAACAGTGATTGCATAGCAGGAGGATTTAATAGCAATGAAATAGAGTTTTGTTTCTTTAAATCAGAATTTTTTGATAAACAATTCACCCCCACAAAGAAAAAAAAATCTAAAGCCAAACACCAAACAATGTTTTGATAGATTTTAACAGCATGTCAAACCATCTAGAGTTACTCTATGTCTAGAGGTTAGGGAATTACATTCATATTAACATTTGGGTAGTTATTTCTTCAGGGCTTTTTTGTACATGATCAAATACAAATGTAGAAACAGATCTATTTGACTCGTTGATGGGATCCTAACAAGTACTCATCCTTTGAGCTGGAGTGGACCTGGGAGTAATGACAATGAACTGGAGCCTCATTACCAAATGCAGTTTTGTGACATACCCAAGACACCATTTTTGTGAGGAGAGAGATCTTATCCCTCAGCAAGGGTATAAGGGAAGTTGGCAACTGTAGTTGAGGGCGACCTGAAGGCTTCTGTTTCAATAGCTACTACACTTTGGGGGGGGACTACTCCTTTCCCTGGATTTTTCCACTCTTGATACATACACAGTCAGCATATTCTAACCCCTACAGACAGGGCACTAAACTGTTTTGGTGAAGACTTATAAGTTAATAAAGAACATCAAGGTTAACATTTAGGTTTGGTTTTATGGCACATCAGCTATTGTAGGTTATTTAAAGCCAAATCCTGTTTATATATATATATATATATATATATATATATATATATATATATATATATATATATATAAAATACACACACACCCACACATATATATATAACACAATTTGTAAATAACATTCTTAAATGAGCCTAAGATCTTTTTGCACACAGTTAAATGGTTTTAAGTATTGTTATATAACAGTCACAATTTAACATCAGTCATTTGTTTGCACACAGTTGGTTCTTTTGGACCCATAGATAGGACTATCAGGTGTTACCACTCCAGATCAGAGTGAAACTGGGAGCAACGGCAATGAAGGGGTACTCCACATTCCCCAGAGCTCCACCATTACTTGAGCCTCACCATTACATGGTCTGTGTCATATCCAGGACACTTGTTGGAGGAAGGAGTTTTACCCCCTCAGCAGTAATGCAGTCTGTGTATTCTACAGCCCTAGCCAACTAGACTGGGTTAAGATTATAGATCTTAGGTGGCTGCTACTTTTACAAATATAGACAACACAATTTTACATCTTAATTTCCCAGTGACCAGAAAAGAATATGGAAAATTAAATTTTATTCATAAAAATATACATCTTATAATTTTAGTTTTTGTCTAAAGCCCTTAAACTTCCAGCTAGAAATCTTATATGAAATGAAGAAAGAAAAAATATGAATAATTTGAAGTTCCTGACCAAGAGGAACATCACCATACTGAAACAACCTCCCTATTCACTTGATCTTGCTCCAACTGACTCAGTTTCTTTTCCACAAGCTTAAAGGGATCATCAAGGAGACCCATTTTGAAGGCGTTGAGGCCATCAAGAGGGCAGTACCAACACAGCTAAGGACCATCCCAGAAGAATCCTTCCAGCAGTGCATAGAAGCATAACAGAAGAATGGGAAAGTGTATTAAACTCAAGAAGATTTACTTTGAAGAGGAAACCATGTAGTTTGTTGTTTAGACTCGAAATCAATTGTTTGTGACACCAGTCTCATTACTTTTCAAACACTTTCTATGTGTACCAAAGAGGCAAAAGAGTTTATGGTACTATAAAGCAGTTAATATTTAATAATCTTCACAATGTCTCCATCTGAAAATTGTACAGTGAAAAATAATGAGCATCACTTACCTGATCAACATGAATTTAGAAAGAGCCAAGCAAGCAGCAGTACGGAGATCAGGATCACAATACTTAGACTGTTTACGACAAATATCTACAATCAATGGAGCCACGGAGGCAAGGAAGGTATCACCTTTAATAGAAATAAGAATATTTATTGTCTTAAAATAAAAATAAAAAATTAAATTTTTTTAAAAATTCAATATTTTTTAAAACACTAAAAAAAAAAAAAAAAAAAAAAAAAAAAACACACACAACATGTGCCAAAATCAGTCAAAGTAAATGACTAACTCAAATCCCAAAAATAACTCTTAAAATTGGCACAAACCATAAAATCAAAATCAACCAAAAAACTTAAACAAGTTAATAATGGTTGTAGTAGTGAGAGGGAATTTTGACATTTCCCAACCAGATAATAAAAAATAAAATAATTAGCCAGGATCAAGTAAAAACTAAATGTCATTTAATGTGATACTGAGGATTTTAGACTTAAATTTCAATACTAAGTCAGTGGATTCAGTCCTCAAAAGAAAAAGTTCAAGAAATTTAATTGTTACAGTCCAGGTGAAATACCAATTGAAAATAAATCTTAAAAACTTACCAACAAGGATTTCTTTTTCGCAAACTTTTCGTATTTGTTCAGCTTCGTCATCCTCAGCTGATGCTCCAACCAAACCAAGTTCCTCCTCAATTGCAGAAGTTGTGTTCTGAATTGAAAAAAGAAAAACATTTTCTCGATATTTCAAGTATATATTTCTTGAAGAGTTTTTTTAAAAGCATATTGCATTATTAAATGTTCTAACTCAGTTTGGTTATCACAGACATATTTTGGTCACTAATTTCCCCAGTCAGGTGTATTATAGTTAGTTACCTTCTGAGAATTTCAAACTGAACTTTTAACCCACAAGATAGCTTGATCTAGTGCAAGGGTGGAGAGCCTTTTCCTGTTTAACCCTTACAGCACAGGAAGTGAGTACATTCGGTTCCATGCATGTGCACTTGTGATACAAGAGTTAACTTTTTATTAACAGTGCAGTACTTTCTGGAATTATCCACATTTCATATGACATAGTATGAATATTTTATTTTTACTGGTCAATATAAAACAGTATAAAGAACTGATTTGTTTACAATTAGCGAGTCACATCACTAGTTTTTGGGGTGTATTTCTAAATTTAGAATTTAATCAGTTCAGTGAAATAAAAATCAATGAATTTTTTAGTACATAAAAAAAAAAAAAAAAAAAAAAAAAAATTTAAAAATCTAAAAGTTTAACTTTGTCTAAATCTAGTAAATATCTGACTTAAAAGAAATGAAAACCTAACATTTCAATGAGTTTTTTTGTGATTGCTTCCCCCCCCCCAAGAAAATATTGAAATATCAAGTTTTTAAGATGAAAGTGCTATAAAAGGTCTACACCTTTAACTTATGGATAAAAGCATTGGTTAAAAGGTGTACCAGTTAAGTGGAAGTCAGAAGTTCAATCCCAGGTACTGTTAAAAAAAAGAACGAAAAGAGAGAATCATATACTGGACAACAAAATGAAAAACTACTCTTGTGGACTGAATCAAGAATTCAGTTTGAAATTTCCAGATTAGCAATTACAAACATCTGAAGAAGGCCAGAAAGTACAGTTGCCAAATAAGAATATGGAAATCACTACAAAATAAAATAAAACCAACATCGTTTGAAAAGAGATCAATATGAATCTAAAGCCACTGACACCAAATAAATAGGGGCAGTGCTGAAAAATTCTCAGCCTGACCAAGAAAGAAATGACCTAGAAACAGAAAACTTAAATGCTGTGTGTGATGGCCACTAGTAATGTGTCATTCACATCAAATTCATTCAAAACATACAGGTCATTTAAATGAACGATGTTGAAGTAGAAAGTGCAAATCTAGACACTTTTTTTAAAGAATTTATCAAAATGACTATCCTGAAGCTAAGTCTCTGTACACATTTAAAGGAATTGGATATAACTAGATGAACAAAAAACTGTACCAAAATATCCCAAACTTTGTAACTTAAGCCCATTTTACTAGCTTTTTTTGAAGTTTAGCCATCTGCATTATTTACTAAGCAAACAGAAGCACTTTGAACACAGAATATGCTGATTCAAACTCAAACTTAATATTCATGATCTCGTTAGTACCCACCAAACCTATCAAAAATAAGTCAAGAATTAAAAGGTGCATTTGCATTCATAGTTTACAGATTCTTTTCTCATAAATTTTTATTAAAACTGGTAAATTAGCTATGTTTTGTAATTTAATATTCAATTTATTTGGGAGTGAATGGAATTTGAATTTGGTTACAAGGAGTGACTCAAATAAAAGGTTTGAAAAACTATGACCTAGACACTTGTAATGATTTCTCAAGAACTTTCAGCACTCTCACATAACATATTATACATATACCTTTGAAAACAAAATATGTTAGAGGAGGAGTGGAAGTACTTACTGTGGAACGATCACCGCACTTTTTATTTTTTGCCTTCCCTTTCTCAAGGACAGAAGCACGTCGTTTTAGCTCAGATAATATATCTTTTTCAAGATACTCAAATTGTCTGTGAGTGATGTTGCCAATCAAAGAAACAAAACGAGTTAAGAGACCAGTATGATCACCAGACTCAGCAGCTTCATCCCCTGGAAAAAAGAAATAAACAAAATGTAGCTATAGAAAAGGGAGCCTGCAGGTCACGCTCAACTAAGGTCACCAACTTTACTTACTACTAAGCAAAACAAACCATAAAATTCACAAGAGGAGTTTATCAAAAGGGGAATGAAAATTTGAGTTTTTTAGTCCAGGTTAAAAATACAGTAATGGTAACTAGAAACCAAAGTTTTTTTCTTAGACCTTTTTTTTTTATGCAGGCATCATCGGAGAAAGAGAAAAGTTTTGATAAACAAGCAAAAGCCAGCCTGTTTACCAAGATTTTTAACCTTGACTATAATGTCAAAAGATTTTTGATATTAATTTTAAACATTTGTTTTTAAGTTTTTTTTTAAGAAAATATTTCAACGCTTTCATTTTGATCTTACAACAATTGTGAGACTAAGCTTTTCTGTTTTAGGATGCATGTATTTAAGTGCAGTAATACGTACGCATGTAAATGCAAGCATATCTATGTTGGTATGTATTTACCCAACCCCTCACCACTACCATGGGCAAGATGGGATGTAAGGTTAATTTCTTTTTTCTTTCAAGCAGAGCAAAGCTGGCTTGAATTCAGAGTTTTTTCTCATAGACAAGTTGCCTAGCCAAGGCTAAAGAACAACAATTCATCCATAGCTAGAGAGATAACAGATGGATTCATGCCTTTTCTAAGGGCATGAGCATGAAGTGAAACAATCTCATCCAGGATTTGAACTCTGGTCATCAATTTCATATCCTACAATGATAACCATTGTTATGCACACCTCTATGACAATATGGATGTGTGTATATAAGCATAGGAAACATATGTACATGGATGTGTGTTTATAGTAGAATCAAAAGAATAGCTAAACTAGTTAGAGAGGTCAGAAGATTTTAATAGATGATAAAATAGAAAAAATAAATTTTCAATGGGGATGAAAGTGTTAGATTTTTAATGTCTATAATAAACTGTAGTCTTTGGTGCTAGTACAGTCAAAGGATACCATTTCCTAAAGTAATTCTGGAATGTGTACATAGAAGGGTGAATCCTTTATAGAAACCTGGACTCTCTATATTCAAGAAAGTAATCAGGAGATAGGCTGATGGATGCCACCCTGATCAGTAAAAGTTGGATTTGCACACCATCCACTATGGTTAGTCACAAGAACTGAGATAGATGACCATTAGACAAAATGGGATTTTTTTTATTAGCTAAACACTTAGCAGTGATAAAGAAGGAATAGATTTTATATCAATGATCCTTATGACTAAAAAGTTTAGAAACTATTTGTTTTTTTTATTAATTAGGTTAATAGTACCCATCTAAATCAGAAAAATGATAATTAAATATTTAAAATATTAATTTTTTTTTTTTTTTTTAAGTTGTTGAAAATATCTGAGTTCTCCAAACAATTCCAAAGCAAATTTCCATATGCCATGCTTAGTGTAAACAAGGCAGTAACCCATGGCAAATAAAAAAATTTTTTAAAAACTCTTAAAAGAAAATAAATAACCTGAACTTTAATAAAAGCAGCCCTACATTATTAAGGACCATCTTAAAACCCATATGTAATGCTAGTTTATTCAAAATACAAGCATACACCCATCCACAAACACAAAACAATGAGACTATTCATGCAAGACTATGCACTTTTGTAAAAGGAAGATAGTGTAATATCTGTGCACTTAGCTTAGAATTAAGATGTCATTCCCGAGCACTTTTTACCTAGGAAGATAATATAGTATCAGTATCCATAGAAATAGCACGATTATTTTAAAGACTATAGGATTATTTAAAAGAGTTTAAATTTTTTTTTAAAAAGTCACAAATAAAATATGAACAAATGTTTGAACACTACAATGCCATCACTTCGGATGAATAATGGACTATTGTCTTTTCCAAAGAAAGAAAAAAATAAACTACATGTCAAAGAGAATAAGAAGATGGAAGAGAGATGAAGGCGAGAGAGAGTTGAGTACTCAATGAATAAGGCTTTTAATCCTAAACCAAGAAATAAATATTCTATGAAAGGAAGCAAAGTTTTTGTTTTCATCCATATTTTTCCCTTTAATTAGCTTCTTTATAAAGATCACTTGTTTCAAAAAAAGTGGAATTTTATCAGTACTGTTAGTATAAATGATTATTTTAAATTTTTCAATAAAAATTCCCATGATAAACCTATTAAACTAATCTTATCAAAAGTGCTGGAGAGAAACCATTTGATCTTAGGCAGAGTGCACAGATACTACACTCACCCTGGCAGATGAACAAAATCAAAGTTACTGTTCCTCATAAAAGAAAAGCAGAACTTTAACTCCAAATCTATTAGTTAAAAAAAAAAAAAAAAGATTCTAACTTACCAAAATTCAAGAAAAATTTTAAACTCATACAAATAAAATTGAAGAATTAAGCACAATTTTATTTTTGGAGAAAGACAAAAAAAAAAAAAAAAAAAAAAAAAAAAAAAAAAGTTAAATTTCTTTTCTAATGACCTGATAAAAAAATTAAGGAATTCAGAATTTACCTTTTGGCATTTTGAAGATCTTCTGAGCAATTTCCCTAGTCAAATTTGCACACACATGATCAGGGCTTTCAGACAACTTGTAAATCACATTGATAGCCTTTTCACAAAATGGAACCCAAAATTTGTTTTCAAGATCTGGAAAACCTACAAGAAAAATTGACCATGTATTAAGCAGAGAGAAGAAAAATACATTTAAATAAAACTATATCTATCTCTGGACATTAGTAAAATTCTAATGTTTGAATCTATGCATGCAACAATGACCAAGCAAAAATGGTACATCACAAGATTTTTATTAGAGTAGTAGTTCATTTATTTAAATGGCATATCAACTTCTTATGGGGTATTTTATGCCGAAATAAAATTAATTTGTAAATGTTTGATTGTAATCAACTATATTTTCAATGTTACATGGCATTTTTTTTAAATCACATTTTTCTAAGTCTATAATCATTTGCTTGCTAATAGTTATGTTTCAAGTATTCCTATCTAACCCAAATAATTTGCAAACAATTATAAGGTTTTAATTAACTAGTAATAATAATCCTTAGTAAATAATTATAGCTTCAAGTAACTATATCATTAATACAAATAATTTGCACACAGTTAAATAGTTTCAAGTATTCTTATGTAACATTATCAATTCTAATTGATAATGTTTGCACTTTGTACTTGTTAGGGTCTGATCTCTATGTCAAATAGATCTGAAAATTATTAAAATTAGATAAGAATAATTGATACTATGTGCCAATTAATAGATATTTGAAGCTATAATCATTAACTAAAGTTAACCATATAATTGTACAATTTTTTAGTATTAGAGATTAATATAGTTTCAAGTATTTCTGTGTACAAACAAATTATTGAATAGGAATAGTTACTGGAAAACATAATTGCTTGAATTATTAGTATTAGATAGGAATACTTGTAACTATAAAAACAAGTGATCAGGGACAAAAAGTGCAATTAAAAAAAAAAAAAAAAAAAAAAAAAAAGATTACATGTTCATTGCAATCTTAAAACAATTTATATTTTAATAAAACGTTTACAAGTTAATCAAATTTCAACATTAAATGATCCATCAGGAGTTGATATACTATTAAACAAATAAACCATTTGGCTAATTTGAGAAAATTGTTCTGTAGGAAATTTTAATTGATAGACCTAATATGTAATATATGTACATATTTTGAGAAGAGAAAAAAAAAAAAAAAAAAAAAGATCCATGAACCACCTTTTGTCTATCATTATTTTAAAGTATTAAGAAAGCTGTTCCTTCACCATCTGTTTAGTGTCATACCCAGGACACTCATTGAGGAGGGGTCATACCCCTCTGCAGCAATGTAGTCTGTATATTCTACTGCCCCAGTCAAATGAACCCCTACAAAAAGGGCAAAGAACCTATTCTGCCCTACTATTCTTCCATAGCTTGAGATAAGGGAGCAAATGGATCAATGTCTTCCTTCAAAGACATTAACAGCAAAGTCTGGGATTTGAACTTGGTCGCAAATTCCATTTCCTTAGAATGCTAACTGATACACTAAGTGCACATCTCCCACAAATGAAAATATGTTGGCATTTTAAAAATGTTCATCTTAAGATATTCAGGGTTGAAATTATGTTACTTGAGCAGATAATTTTGCTAGATCTTTTCAGATTAATTAACTTGATTTATAAAGTTACCCTATGCAACCTCTTCCTTCCTCAACCCACATCCAAAAAATCCTTTTCTGTGAATAAGATTTAATAAATAAATAGATTTAACAGATAAATAGATAGAACAAAAGAAATTAGGAAAAAAAAGTACCGTTAAGGAGCAATTCCTGGAGCCTTACAAATAAATCATGATCTGGTTTCAATCGGAAAGGTCTGGGGGCTACCTCACCAATTTTCTGGAAAATGAATAAGAATTTAAAAATTAAGGATTTCATTCAAATAAATGAGTGAGAATTTCATTTACATCTAAGTCTGCTGACCCCTCATTCAACCCCACCTACACACACAACAAAATATCTACTTACCTTCTTGACCATTCCAATTTTTAAAAAGGCCAAACAGGTGTCACGAGCTAATTTAAAGTCTGTTTCACTTCGAGGTCCTAAACCTTCAGCAACAAGCACAGAAATGTTTCTTTTTATAATTTCAGTATCAGCTCTGAAAAATAAATAAATAAAAAAATTAGCAACATTACAACTTGAAAAATTACCAATCCATAGAAAATAATTTTCTCATTTATTATAACCCTGTCACTCAAATGGCTCTCCCCTTCTTTCAGCATAACAGTTGTTGCCAATGTGAGAAAAGAATTTGGGAAGAAAACCGGGAGGAAGCACACGAGCGGAAGAAAAACCACTACGAGACACTTCATGCCGACTGCGTGGAAAAGGGTTGGATATGCCATGTGATTCCTATTGAGGTTGGTTGTCGTGGTTTTATAGGACACTCAGTCATTTCGTTTCTTTCAAAAATAGGAATCACTGGCCGCAGTTTGAAAGTTGCCTCGAATCGTCTTCAGACCACTGCGCGATATGCATCAAGTTGGATTTGGTCGAAAGCAAGAAAGTTTTCAGCACGAAGGTAATACACGCAGAACCACCTTTCCCATGTGATTACGTAAGAAACGGTTACTGTAAACGCGTAATAACATCAACCACTGAAAGTAAAGGCATTTTTAAATCACAAACTGCACTCAGAAAATGAAGATTAACGTCCAATATAGTCTCTGCATTTAATTGATCTGGCGTATATATATATATATATATATATGATTCTCTTAATACCCTGTCTGGTGGCAAAAGCTGCTTGGTAGCGCCAGGGGTGGTAGTACCACCTTGAGCTACCGAAACTGTGTTATCACCCCTGGATGGCGGCTGATGAGGACATGGTATCGCACATGCTTTCACACGTATGATGAAAGAAAAAAAAATCATAAGTGACAACAGATGGTTGTCCAGTTGTTTTATTTCAAGGAAAGAGTCGCCACCCTTCAAACACGTTAATCTTATTTGGACAATAGTCAAACATTGTTTTATTTCATTCCACTTCCTGAATTCTGTGGGCAGCCTCAGTGACTGAGACTCAGATTGAAATAATGCTAAAATCTTAATACTGGCATCTGCTATTATAACAACTGATACTAAAAATTTGGCTGAATAGTTTTGATAAGATTAATTTATGAGCTTTGAGATTTTTTTTATTTAACTCATGAAATACTATTATAAAAGTTATATAGTAAAGACTGGTCATTTCAGAAGGTCTGCAAATGCACATATTGTCCCATGGCATAAGCATGGTACTGTAAGAGGCTAAATTCTTTTGCATGCCAAAAGTCAGACTTTTGGCACAAGTACAATTGTCAGATATTCTATTCTATGGTCAGTTTTACTTTATTCTCAATTTACATAAATTTAAATAAGACTCAATAGTCTTAAAAAATATTTTAACAGCAAATACATGGAGTGCACAGATCCAAGCCATGATATATATATATATATATATATATATATATATATATATATATATATATATATATATAGCTAACAAATAAATGTAAGATATTAACAAAATGAAGCTACCATGTTCACTTGCACCACACAGATGAAAACTTTTAAATGTAGGAAGTATTTCTGCTGTATCGAGTGTGATATAATACACACTCACTTTGAACATTCCTTTTGCTGCCACACTTATGTTGATAGATGATATTTGTATTATGTATGAAACTTATCGCATGCAGTTAATTGTATTTTAATAAGACGGAGATTTGCATTCTGTCTCAAACAAGATAGTATTACAGGGTTTTATAATCAATGCCTTGCTGTGGAGCAGGCCACTGCTACCTTTGGTTTTTGTGACATTATGAGAGCAAGAAAACAAAACCAATACTAGTGGCTGGATAAATTTTGAAACATGGTAGGATCATATAATGTATCAACATTCCATCTTACTGTTCATTGTCAATAACTCCTTCATATCTTCAACAGTGATTGACAAGGAAAAGGACAATGGAGTCACTCTGATTTTCCCTATGAGGTCTTGTATATAAATGTATATCAATTAGTGTCTGTAGAATTTTGAATATTTTCTTTTATCATTTAATTTTGAGTTGCCACCTTTTTATTGCAATACACTGATCACCATACTGAGATACCAATGATCAGATTTAATGAAGGATCCTTTTGCCCGGGGAACACACCAGCTGCTCTACCTACTAACCTATGAAGAGCCACTGGCTTGCAAAAATTCAAATCAAACCTTTAAATTTTTTTTTTTTGAACACCTATTGTCCTCTGATTAACATTTGGTTACATAAAACACCATAAATTGTGGAATATAAATTGACCAAGAGTTTTACCTCAAAATTCTGGGCTAGACTTATACCTGGCATATCAGCCAACCCCCAAACATACAGTAGGTTACTAAAACATTTTAATTAGTATTTACAGTCAGTGCATCTTCGGTTGGAAATGGTGTGCGATATATTGTAGCATTGATATATTTAATATGTATTAGTTTTGTTTTATACTAAGATAAGTAAAGTTGGCAACCCGAAGGTTCTCTTTTCAATAGCTACTACACAAAAGTATAGGGGAGAGCGTGCTACTCTATTCCCTGGATTGCTCTAATTTACCCTTGATCCTTACATAATAATGCTGAGTGTTAAGCAAGGCAGCATCAAGTACCATTTTTTGAGTCTTTGGTATGACTCGAACTGAGATTGAAAACCCATCTCCGGACTCATAAGGTCGAAGGTCCAGTATACTAATCTTTGTTAATTTGTTGAATATGTTCAAACACAAGTTGGAAATGTTTGTGGTAGCTTGCTAGAAGAACATTAAGTTGTGCATATCAATTGTTATGAATACTGTTCCACTGGTTGAGCACTATGGTAAACGTTTGGATTTTAGCCATTATAAGTTAACCCCTAGATTTGTAGTAGATTTTTCAGGCTTAAAATATTGACTTATACACTAATTTACAGTATGTGTATCTGTGCATATATATGTATGCACAACAACATTTTTGCAGGGAGGGGGAAGATTCTTATCCACAAGTATTTGTTGTCCAGGTTAAGTATAAGCAGATACACCTTGTAACATAGAAATACCAATTATATGCAATCTTGAAAGACATTAACATTTTATGTACAGCCTAAATACCATGTCTTTATAATTTTTTTTTTTTTTTTTAAACGGGTGGGTAAAATTTCTAAAAGCACCTTTTGTCAAGAACCTCAAACATGACTGATTTTAATGGCACGTCAACCCATCTAAGGTTATTTTATGCCTAGGGGTTAAGAAATTGTATTCATTGTACATTTATATTTACATTTTTATGGAGTTGTCTCTTAAGGTTTTTTTTTTTTTTTTTTTATACACAAGCTTAGGATATCAACTATTCCAAACTAATAGAAATAATTTGTTCACAGTTGTATAGTTTTAAGTATTCTTATCTAATACTATTAATTATATGGTTTCAAGTAATCATTTCTACATATTAATAATTATTCGTTTTGAACACAATTATATGCTTTCAAGTAACTAATAATAATCCTTACTAAACAATTATAGTTTTAAATAGGAATTCTTAATACAATTTTATAGTTATAAAGGTCTCAGCTATTCCTATCAAATAAAAATAATTTTTAAACAGACCTATTTGATCCATAGATAGAGTGGTAGTACCTGTTGGCATCCTGAGTCAAAGTGGGACTGGGACTGATGGCAATGAAAAGATATTCCACATTACCTAGATCACTAGAACTCGAGCCTCACCATAAGATGAAGTTTTAGCGTGATATCCAGAACACCCCTTGAGAGAATCTTACCTTTTTGCAGAGAATACCGTTGGTGTGTTCTAAGCCCTGCCAACAGAGCTAACCTCAAACCAAGGGACCCCACTAGTCAAAACTGTTTAAAACAAAACTATGTAATCGCTGCAATATAAGTTAGGTTGAAGTCAATATTTAACCCTTTTGGTGTGGCATATTTAACAGCAAATTTAATGGTTTGAATGCACTTTTGACTAAAATAAAAAAGCTTGCAAATAGAAAATATTTGAGTTTCAAATTACAATACTACAATACACTATTGGTGTCAGGGGTATATCACACAAGTGAGAGAATTAGTTATTCACTGATACTTATACCACACAAGATCCATAATTTTTTTTTCAAGTAATGTAGACTAAAATTGCCTCTCACTCTCACACATCAAGTATACTTAGGTAACTCAAGTTGCTCTATGCACCAAAAAGATTAAAGGAAATATATCTTATCAGTTATATATCTAACACAGGGCTAATGGTGGATATAGGAAATGTATCTCATTATCAATGTCATGTATTAAAATCATGAAACAACACTACTAAAAAAGATATTCAATTTTGAATCTCATTAACAACAGTGACCATCTATTAATCATTTTAATAACTTGAAAAAAAAAAAAAAAATAAAAAGTGTTTGCTTACCCAGCAGCCATGGTAAGGAGGATAAGTGCACATCTACTTTCTTCAGATGTTGTGTTGGCTACTTTCATGGTGAATCTTTCCCATAGCATTTGAATAACAGATGAATGCACTTCTCCAGATGACATCAACTGACACATCTGTTTTATAAATAAATAAAAAATGTTTGTTTACAAAAACAATGGGAATTACAATTTCATTGATATTAACACAAATTGAACTGATCAGTATTTCCTTCTGCTTTAGGCAATAGTGACACAAGAAAACCATTCTCTATTGGGGAGAAAAATTCTTGGACTAATGAGATGAAACTAGCATCTTTTAAACAGCCTCATCAACACCAAATCATTGAGAGGAGGGAAACATTGAAAATTCAATTAAACAAGGAAAAAAAAAAAATTAAAAAACTGGATTAATTCAGGCATAATTACAATATTAATTTTTCCTCCATACAAAACTAAGAAAATATCCCAAGATCTGCACATGTGCATTAAAATACACACACATACTGATCATGATCAACCAATAGATAACAAAGGTAATGCAGTTAGATCACATACAATTAAAAAAAAAAAAAAAAAAAAAAAAAATGGGGGGGGGGAGATTTTAGCCTATCATTTATCGTCCTAATCTATACAAGTCAGCCTTTTATTATTAAATTCAAATACCATTCCACAATGACTGATGATCATTTGGAAGCCTGCTTGAAGTTGACTACCAGTAGAAACTGTCTTGATTATGCAATCATGTCCGACTCCATTCAATACAAGTCATCAAAGTAATGTAGTGATCATAAATGTACTCAATTGTATTGTGATGTAGGGGTGCAAACATTGTATATATGAAATATCATCATCATGTCGTGCGGCTAGCACGGATATCCCAGACCCTCTCTCTCCACGTCTCCCTATCATTCATTGCCTCCGGCAGGTCTTCAGGGTTACATCCCGTATCATCACATAGCTGCTGTATGAATGTTCGAGCTGGTCGTCCTGCTTTTGATTGGCCATATGCGGGGGTCCACAGGAGTACATCACTTACAATCTCGTCCTTGCTTCTCCAGCAGTGTCCGGCATGTCTAGTTCGTCTAGCTTGTATAGTTTTCGTGATAGGTGGTAGGTGACCGTATAGTTGGCGCCTTGTGGGGTGTTGCTGCCAGGACTTGTTCAATATTGCTCTTAACATTCTTGTATAATTGCCGTCTAGCTTCTCCAACCGTTTAGTCAGCGTCCAAGTAGTCAGCGTCCAAGTAGTGCATCCATATAGCAGTATTGACATGACTGCAGCCTGGAAGAAACTGCGTTTCATTTTATCGGTCAGGTTTGATTTCCATACGATCGAAAGCCTATCGATAGCTGTCCATGCCTTCGTTAGCCGTGTGTCGATGTCTTTTTCGGTTGATGAGACGCTGCTTCTTAGGTAGGTGAATTTGTCAACCAGTTTCAGGAAGGTTCCGTCTAGTGTGGAGATGTCATCTTTCTGATTAAAGCACATAAATTCAGTTTTGTGTGTATTAACATGGAGTCCAATGCCTGCAGCGGCTCATTCCAAACTATGCAGTAGTGTTTCGGCTTGGTTGGGTGTATTGGCCTGTAGTGCTGCGTAGTCGGTAATTGTTTTTGCGGGGTACCTTCTGCTCCTTTTCTTTGTCAGCATGAAGCTGTTTTCCCTAATGTTATCGATCGAGGTCCTAAGTACGTAGTCTAGATATACAAAGTATACTTAGTACATACATAAATATACTTAGCTGTTTTCTTTTTTAAATTCAGGTGGATCATTTTAAAAGTAGCTTGTAAACAAAAACAAAAAAAAAACAACATGGGTTCTCCTGTATTAAGCATACATATTCTACTGTATTGAGTCAGAAATTTTAGTATTTAATGATTCATCTTACTAGCCATTAAAATAAGAAATCAAATAAAATGAAAATTACTTCCAAACATTCTCAATAGTTTTTGTTTTGTTTTTCTTTGATTAAAAAAAGAAAAAACACATGAAACTAGTAGTTACAGATGAGCTAAGGAAGGCAAGATAAGAATTATCTTAGTTTTTATACTGCTCTGCTCATTAGGATATGAGCACTTTATTTCATTCAACATTCTTAAACAATTGTTTTTTTTTTACTTATTTTTTCTCATCACACAATATATATCAATACTTGATTTAAGATCAAGAAATTAAGAGTTTATACAATTATTTTTGGGAGTCAAGGTTTGCTCTTATATATTCTGATTAAGTTTGAATTTCAATCTTACAAAATCAGTACTCATAAGTCCTAATGTTTTTGACTACAGAAAAAGACACCCTTCAAAATTTATATATATATATATATATATATAAATAAAAACATGCAACTTGGCTGCATTGATAAACAATTCCATGAGAAAGTCCAACTACTAAAAACCCTGACTTAACTCAACCAATGGTTACTCAATTTATCATTGTTCTATCATTACTTCACATCAAAATTCTAGCAACACCATTTACCAAATGTTTGTTAAAGGACATCTAAAATTTTATCTCTGAGAAATTCAACTGTTTCATAAGTTATTTATTTGTATTAATATTTAGACAATTCAGACTTGTTTTTATCTTAGTTGTCATGCATTTTGGCTGCTGTATCCTCAAACCTTCTTCAGGTGCCTTGAGTAGTAGTTGGTAACTTGGCATTAAATAAAGGATTGATATGCCATAAAACAACCAACTTGCATAGAACGAAAATGAACCAGGCTTTATACACAAGACACATCTGGGAAATTCTAAACCAAATACTTAATATCTGAAGGCTAAAGGGTACCACAGCCAATATGTTGCATGTATATCAACCAAGATGAGGACAATATTCTAGATATGTAAATTGTGATAACTTTTATTTGCCTAAAGCAAAAAGACCATGCCGATTCATGTGTCTTTCATAGAAGCAGCCATTTGTAATGTAATTTGTGGACATGAACAGGTTCGAGTCCTTAGGTTATGACCACTTATGAATATGTAAGAGTTATTGTGCATAATTGTCACGGCAGTTTGTGAATGACCACTGGAAGAGAAACAGAGCAAGAGTGACACACGGTTAGAGTATATAGAGTGGTACTAAGAAACAGACAGAAATAAACAACTTATAGCAGTGTCCTCTTCTATACATCAACATGTTACACACATACAAAAAAAGAAAAAAAAATCATTCATCAGTTCATTCTGTCAACATTTACTTGAATCTTTCCAACTACTTTTGACCAATTGCCGTTTTGAACAGATTTTTCTTTTTAACAAAAAAGTGTTGTTGGTTTTCAATTTTTTTGCATCTATAATTGCAATTAATCATGCTGCATTTTTATTTGTAAAGAAACTACTTACTGTACCAATTCATGTAATCAGTACAAGTTTAGATATTTTTTAATACTCAGTGATTGAAAGATTCTCAGGGTGATACAGTCAACTGATCATTTCTCTGGGGGTGAATTGGTTGGGATACATTGGGAATAACCTGCTGATGGTTTATATGCTATAAGTAAAAACACTAAGATATGTCATGATTGTTGAAAATCATAAATTTCTATAGGAGGATGAGGGTTAAATGGTCATGTTAGATTTGCATATGGCATATACATGTAACAACCAATCAGCTTTAAGATATTTTGGTACCCCTGCTAGTTAGAAGTAAGTTCTACCTTGAAGCTCAATTAAAGCTCATCTTGGGTAATTTAGTATCAGTTGCCTGTAGATGTTATGCCAATAAACAAGACCCTTTTGAACTTTACTTTTAAGATTGCTTCTCTGTTGCTCCCCACCCCACCTCTGGATATTCCAACACATCAGATCATAAAAAGCACACACCTACCGAAAAAAAAAAAAAACAAAAAAAAAACAACAACATACCATTCTGTCCAGAGATATAAATTCTTCCAGTGAGGCATTGTTAATCAAAGCAGTCAGGTTGTTTATGATTTTCAATGCTTTGGTTCTGAAAGGGAAAACAATTTTTATATGAAGCTATGTAAAGTATTAAAAAATTTTTTTCAGACTTTTCTAGTTATTTGTGAACAAACTGGCTTTTCTAATATTGTCAGATTAATATATACCCCCCACCAAAAAAAACATGTGCATATACACACACACACACACCTTTACCTTCAATTTTCAATTTTTTTTTTTGTGGGGAAATTTATAGACATTTACATTTTACTTAAAAAGGTAGAAAATAGAAATCAGCTTAAGGGTAAGTGATCTAATTCAATACTTACACAGAAAACTCAAATGCATTCTCAAATGTCTCTTAAAGACTAATTTCAGGATATCAATCAATTGATCTTAACAGCATGCCAACCCACCAAGTTATTTTTTGCTTTTAAGTTAGGGAATCACATTCATTGTACATTTATATTTACATTTTTTGTGTGGTTGTTAAAGAGTTTTATTTCAAGAACCTATTTAATTGGAAATAAGAAATTAAAGAAAATTATTTGAAAGAAAAAAAATTCATGAGACTGAAAACTGATTTTTTTTTTTTCAAGAATTGAAAATGTCAGAGGGGAGGGGCGGAAAATCATAAGGGTTAAATAAGGTTGAAGCACAAAAAAAAACCAAAAAAAACCTACCTTTGATTGCCACCTTTAGGGTCAAGGTATATACGCTTGTAGGCATTAACAGCCGCCTCTTTTATAGTAGCATCTTTTGTTGAGTAAAGCAGCAACAAGATCTGACGGATTCCCTTCAAAGCATCCGACAGACCAAACTCGAACATGACTACAAAGAATTCAATGGCTTCCATAACATCAGTGTTGACTTTAGAACGGAGCATTTTGCACATAAGAGGAACAGCTTCCTTCAGCTGAGAACTAAATGTCAAAGAATCCTAACAAAAAGAAAAAAATGCAATACATCAATTGTTTTTAATTCATTTTTTATAATTACAGTAAATCAAATAAAAATTTTTTTTTTCAAATACAAAATATAATTGAGTATCTATTTAAAACATTTGGCTCTTAACAGGAATTATCATAAAATGGAATTTATGATAATGATTTGGAAATAAAATAAATTTATCAAATGATTTGATGGAAAAAAATTGGTTTGGTTATTTGGCTTAATGGCATATCAAGCCTAACGAGTTATTCAATGCCAAATCATTATATACGTTTGTATGTAAAATTATTTTTAAATTAGTGAAAGTTACTCTGCATACAGTTAAATGGTTCCAAGTATTGCTATCTTAGCATAATTGACCCTCAGCTAGCACCTTAAAGATAGCAAGCACACACCCAATTTTTTCTATGAGCAATTTGAATACAGTTGGAACAATCACATAGTTGCTCGGGCTTGACATAACCAGCTGAATTATTGAGTCAAGCCCTTCTGACTGCCTGCCTAGCCCAGTAAGGGCTGATATGAAGTGTTGCAGATCACAACAATTTTGGCTGCAGAGCCAGAGACTACCCAGCCACCAGAATCCTGTTTTCAAGCATTACAGGTCACCATCCACAGCCAACAAGTAGCCTAGTGAGAGGAGAGGATTTTATCCCTCTGTAGAGGTACAGTTAGGGAAAAAAATTTAATTGGGATTTATCAGATAACAATTTTAGAGCAAAATGTAATTATTAGATAATGATTTTGGAAAAAATACAAATAGCTATGAAACTTTAAAACATGACAAAAAATTTTTAATTGTGTTTATGAATAAGTTAAGCCATTAATTAAAAGATAAAAACTGCATAATGATTGGCATTCCTAATTAAATTGCCACATTAACCTCAAATAATATTAGTATTCCCAGTTTTTCTTTCCTAAAATTTTAAATAGGACAAAAATGTCATAATACATCAAATTTAGTTTTCACAAATTTTTCTTCTATTCTTCCTGATATTTTATCTATAAACATAAAAATTTTTTAAAACTCCAAACTTACCCTCAGGTACATGACAAGAACTTCTTGTTTTTTTAATTCAAATGTCTGTTCAGTTTCAACCTGTTCAACAGAACAAACAATTCCTAAGTCTGCTTTTTTGGCATCTACAAATAAATAAAACAACCAAACATCAAACTCTTATTTAACCAGTGATATCACAGATTTAATCAATTAAACAAATACATATAAAAAAAAAAAAAACTTTCATTTGCTCTAATAACAAATATGTCATGACAAAATCTGGAAATAAGAAGAATAAGACAATTATGACAGCATTTTATTGAATGATTGATTTTAATGACATGTCAACACATCTGGGATTATTTTATGCCTAGAAGTTATAAATGTACCATGGACATGATTTTGCATAAATATTTGTGTAGTTTTTTTCTTACGAGTTTTTTGCACAGTTATAAAATCAAGTATTCCTATCTAATACAAATGATAGGGTTTCAAATAACTATTTCTATATAATCATTTGTTTCCCAAGTTACATGGTTTGGTTTGTTTGTTTGTTTCATGGCATATCAACGTTTGTGGATTTATTGATCCCAAAGCCATCTTTGTAGAAGAATAGTGTCTGAAATACACAACAGGGACCCCCCATTAATGACATGGTTTCAAATAATAATCCTTAGTAAATAATTATAGCTTCTAATTATTCATAATACTAAGAATTTAGTTATATGGCATCAAGTATTCCTACTTAATAATTTTCAAACAGATTTATTTGACCAATAGATGAGACCCTAACAGGTACTACCACTCCAAGTATGAGTGGACCTGGAAGTAATGAGAGCCTCATCACCAGACAGAGTTTTTAGTATCCTCCTCAGAATACTTGTGTGAGGAAGGAGATTTTGCAGGGGATAGTATATTCTAAGCTCTGCTGAAGTGTTTGTTTACTTCTACATTAATAAATTAAATATTTTTCCAAGATACAGAAAAGAAAATTTTAAATCTGATCAATTTTCTTTTCTAAAATTTCTTTTAGCAAGTTTCAATAATCAATTGTATGTTGTATATTGAAAATAAAAAGATTGTCAGTGGTTAATTATGCAAACATTAGTAAAATGAGGTTACTGTTGTATTGTGGGAGTGTCAAGTAGACACTTGATCCCAAACCACTCAAAAGCAGTTGATAGTAGTTTGACAGAGTTGAAAGACATTTTTCAAGTTTTAATCTCACAAATTGTTAATTCATTTTTTAATATTTCAAGCTCTGAATATTTCATTTTACTTATAGTTTTTTGTACTTTTTACTTTTAATTTATTAAAATCATTGATTATTTTATCATATACCCCTTTTTTAGGAAGAGTCGAAATGCTATCACTCCATTTGGTACCTCAAAACTGAATCTAAATCCCAAACAATTCTATCAACCAACTAGTGCAAAGCTTGTTACAAAAATTATTTATTACATAGTATATGCATAATGTAAATATACTGCTAATAATTTTGTTATAAAATAAAAAAATGTATTGAAGATTAGGAAGGGATTGTCAGTGATCAGGAACGACTGCAAGCATTACTGATACAACAAAAACAAATACACAAAATATTTTATGATAAAAATGCAATTTAAATATTAAAAAGATAAAAATAAGATCACATTATAAATTAACTTTTTGAAGCAGTTGTATTTTTATTGGTCAAGCATTAAATTCAAGTAATTTGATTTAATAGTGATAAAAAGCAACATAAGACTTGTTGATTTTCTGTAAATATTATAGAGAAAGAAAAAATGAAATAGCTATTTATCATGTTTATATTCATTTGTGATAAATCCACACCTCACAGCCAAATTTATAACTGCCAACAACTAATCTTTTTAGCTTATGCTTTAACCACGGAGTTATTCAATTTACAAAATCATTTCCATAAAAGAAACAAAGAGAAAGGAAGGTGGATATACAACAGAAAATAACAGGGGATTGGAGTAATAGATTAGAATTCATTTAAAAATTGAATTCTTTTCTAATATTGATATTAAATGTATGCATAAATGTAAATAGTTTATTGCATATAGGATATACTAAACATTTTTATACAGGATTATATAATATGTAACTGAAGTAAAGTTTTGTATATTTTATTTCTTTTAAAATGGTTCTCAATATATTCATTTTCATTACCTTTCAAGCAGTCACAAAACTGAAATAGAATATGTAAATTAATTTCTAATTTTAATCAGAGAGAGAGAGAGAGAGAGAGAGAGAGAGAGAGAGAAAGAACCTAGAAGAAAAAGAAATATTAAAAGTGAAAACAGTTAATAATTCAAAGTGACTTTTTAATTTTATCTGTCGGCAAAGTGACAGCTCAGACATGTAATATATTTTTATAAATAGTATTTAAAGAAAAATATAAGATTTCACCTCAAAAGTTAAGATTCTTTCAAAGAAAGGAAAAATTTTTTAAAAATCAACTCACCAACATAAATTGTTTTTAACTGTTTACTAATCCAGGTTATATCTTTAAGATATCCTTCTTCCCCCGAGCTGTTAGATTGAAAACAAAAGTGTATTTTACATTTAAACAATAAATTCAAATTATCCACCTCCAAAGCCACGTTATCATGAAACATTTACAATTGTTCTATCATGTTTCTTAAAAATAATGTCATAACTACCGACTTTATAAGTCAAATTCCATTTATGCAAATATTAAGTATATATGATTTGTAAGCAAGTACATTTAAATGGTCAAACAGTTCTAACTGACCTATAGATAAGACCCTATCAGGTACTACGACTTTGGGTCAGAGTGGACCTGGAAACAATGGCAATTAAGAGGTACTCCATATTCCCCAAATCTGGAGCTTCGTCATCAGATGGTTTACTGCGATATCCAGGACACTTGCTGGGGAGAGGGGGAGGGGTTCTTTCCCTCAGCAGAGATGCAGTCAATGTATTCTACAACCCCAGCCGACTAGGTTGCCTAAGTGTTGGATACTAACTCCTCCTCTAACATTACCTCCCATTATTTTAAGAGTTTCATTCCAAGATCAAATACCAAATCCATTGTAGACTGGATTAGTTGGTTTTGTGGCATGTAGCCAAGTAATTATTCCTAATGCAAATAATTTGCACAGTTACATGGTATCGAGCATTTCTATCTAATAGTAATAATTTTCAAACATCTATTTGACCTATAGATAAAATCTTATGGTCAGGGTCAGAGTGGACAAGAGAGTAATGGCAATGAAAATGAACTCCACACTTCCTAGAGCTCCAGAGCTGGAGCCTCACCATCAACAGGACCCTTACTCCTCACAGCAGGGGATGCAGTTGTCATCTTTTAAATGCCGCCAACAGTGTTTCATATCTAAAGCTAATAATTTATACATGATTATTTTTCTATCCAATAATTTTCTACCAGATCTATTTGAATCATGATACCCCAACAGGTACTATGACACAGGGTCAGAGTGGACCTGGGAGTAATGAAAGCAAAAAAGGGATACAATCATACAAACAGTACATTCTAACAGTAAGCAATAAACAGTAGTTAGTCCAAATAACCAGAATGAGCTTGCTACTTGGCTCTGATCAGGGAACACAAAGTAATGCTAGGTTCTCAACCCTAATTAGCAGAGAATGACACAGAGCAGGGTTTTTCAAAGTGGTCCATATAAATCCTTGGAAGTGAATAAATGCATAGAGATCCAGAGGATGAATTTACCAGTTTTCATTTACAAATCCTTTCATAACAGAAGAGGGAGAGAGAGAAAAAAAAAAAAGGAATGTGTCATTGGATCATGTAGACTAAGTTGTCAGATATCATAAACCTAGCAGAATGCCTGATCGGATATGAGGGCTTGCTAGTGAAGTATCATTTACATATGTCCCATTCAACATATACAAGTCATTTAAATGAATGAACAATCTTACTCTGACCAAAAAGACCTGGATCTTTTCAGTATCATTAACAATGCATATGATTATATTTTCACAAAAAGAAAAAAAAAAAATTATATTTCAAATTATTTCATAAAAATACTAAATTCAAAAATCTTTTTATAATAGCTTATTTGATGTTGAGAGAAAAAAATGTGTAGAAAGTTATTGAACAATAAAAATATATATTTAAGAAAAATAATGAAAAAGTAATTAAAATACAATGTTTGAAATTTTAATTCTTACCTATGGTAACATATGAATCAAAGTCAGTTTCAGTGTTGCCAGGGATTTACTGGTGTGGATGTTATTATATGATTAAAATATTCCATTAATAACTGCTTTTTGTAAAAAACTCATCTTAAAACCAAAACATTTTACAAAAATCCAGTGAAACTAGGTTATATTATGTAATTTAATACTTATCCTCTACAGAGCAATCAGAAGAAAGTATTTTAGATAATGACTTTATATAAATAAATCATAAGAAATTTGCAAGAGTTTAAAGCTCAATACAAAAATCTAAACGTGGAAATTCCTGAGTGGATTATTTCTCCATTTGATGTTCAAGTGAAAAGTGCATATTTAGACACCTTTTTTAAAGAATTTATTGAAATGCCTTTCACTCTTGAAGCAAACTATACACACACACACACACACACTTAAAGGAATTGGATATTACTGGATGAACAAAAAACTCTAACAAAATATCCCAACATGAATGCAACTGTTGAGTCCAGTTTACTAGCTTTTCCAAATTCCATGATAGAATATGATTTTAGCCATGTACTAAGCAAACAGAGAAGCACTTTGCATAAAATGTGATGATTTATAGCTCAAACTCACAAACCTACAACCTATTTGTGATCTCAGTATCCACCAAACCTATCCTTCCTGTTAAAAGATAATTGGAAAATTAAAAAGGTGCATTTGCATTCATAGTTTACCAATTCTTTTCTCATGTAAATTTGTATTGAATACTGGTAAAATAATTAAGTCATTGTAACTTGATATTGAATTAATTTATTTGGGGGGTAAATGCATATTAAATTTGGTTACAGAGGGTGGGGTGTATAAATTTGAGATGCCCTAACCCATAGCAATGAAACAAAAGTGCTATTCCACACATTTATCACAAACCATATCATTTAAGTTTCAGCCCATTTGAAGAAAAAAAAAAAAAAAAAAAAAAAAAAAAAAAAAAAAAAAAAAAGGTGGGGGCTTTCTTGATTAGGCCAAAAACTTCACAACTTTTTGTGCAAACTTCACAACCGATCCTGCTTACTTTATAAGCAAGTAGAAACACTCGATTAAAAATTAACAATACATACCAGTTCTCAGTTGAAGTTTCTGGAAAACTCAAATGAAACTTGTCAGGCCAGACATCTCTCATAGCACAAAGATATTGGTAACATTTTAGATACTCTTTCTTCTCTATTGTGTCTACCATTACTTTTAAAAGGCTGGAATGAAGAAAAGATAACATTTTATAGAAACCATTTAAAAGAGTACCATGAAAGAGCTTTAAAAAAAAAAAAAAAAGACCTGTTCAGATTCATGGAATGCAAAATGCATAATTAATGAAAATGATTTTCAATTAACCAATAAGTATTTCCTCTTGTAGAATTTGGTTTCCCTCTGACACTACAATACTAACAAGACTTCTCACAAATTCTTTCACTAAATTAGTTGGTTGGTTTGTTGGGTTTTATGGCATATCAACCTTTGTAGGTTATTTAACACCAAATCCATTTTTATACTAATAATCTGTTCTATTTAAAACAATTCAGTTTAGCATGAGTACACAGTTTAATGGTCAAAAACATTTCCATTTCTAACTACTCCAGCAGTTGTATGTAACAATTCGGTTAAGTGTAAATACAGTTTTAATGTCGAAAAACAGTTCTATTCCAAATAATTCAGTTAAACATAAGCACGTAGTTTAAATGTAAGTACGGTTTAATTGTAAAAGTCATTTCTATTTCAAACTATTCAGTTTTACTCAAAAAATTCATTTTAGCATAAGTATGCCGTTAATCCTATTTAACCCATAAATATCAGGTGCTACCACTCCGGGCCAGAGTGGACCTGGGAGCAATGGCAATGAAGGGGTACTCCGCATTCCCCAAAGCTCCAGCATTGCTGGAACCTCACCATCAGATTGTTTAGTGTCATATCCAGGACACTCGTTGGCGGGGGGTCCTTACCCCTCTGCAGAGGTGCAGTCAGTGTATTCTAGAGCCCCAGCTGACTGGGCAATACACAGAGTTAATGTCTAACAGTTTTATTTCAGATAATTCAGTTCAGCATAAGTACACAGTTTAGACGTCAAAAATAGTTCTATTTCGAGCAATTCAGTTCAGCACTAGTACGCAGTCTCAATGTCAAAACAGTTCTATTTTAAACAATTCAGTTTAGCATAAATACGCAGTTTAAATGCAAAAATCAGTATAGTAAAAGAAGCACGTAGTTCTATTTAACCCATAGATAGGACCCATATCAGGTGCTACCACTCCGGGCCAGAGTGGACCTGGGAGCGATGGCAATGAAGGGGTACTCCGGATTCCCCAAAGCTCCAGCATTGCTGGAACCTCACCATCAGATTGTTTAGTGTCATATCCAGGACACTCGTTGGGGGGGGGGGGTCTTACCCCTCTGCAGAGAAGCAGTCGGTGTATTCTACAACCCCAGCCAACTGGGCAATTCACTAAATTATAATATTTATCTTTTTTTATACTATCTGTTGTGCTATTAAGTGGTAGAGTCATGTTTAATGAGATCTTAATAATCAAAATGAGGATAACAATCAAAGTGTATAGTTTTTTATCTCAGAAATCCAAACAAAAATATAATCAAATTAAAAGTTTATCATTTGAGTATAGAGAGAGGATTTCAATCTTAAGTTGGTATAAATATCAGGTCAAATTCAAAAATGATCAATAGCAAATCAAGTGAATCATGAAAAAGGTAAATGATGAAGGAAGGGGGAGAAAAAAAGTAAATGACAAAAAGTAAATAAAGTAAAATTTTAAAAAAAGGGGAGGGGGGTAACATTTCATTTACTGGAAAGTGAAAAAACAAACAGGAAACAAAACAAGCAAACAAACCTTTGTCCTTGTTTCATGCCTGTATCCTTAGTTTGTCACAAATTTACAACACCTAAAAATATGCAGCTTAAGTCCCGAGTGCAATAATTTTTGTTAAGCATCATTGCCCCAATGCAAAGCTTCAAGAAAAAAAGTGGAGAAGAGGAAGAAAGGAAAAAAGAAAGAAAAAAGAAAAAAGATATTCCCCACTTTTTCCTCTTAAATAATAAAGTAAATATAAGTATAATAAAAACCACTAACCCATCAAGAGTGTCATCTTCAGTTATTAACTTTTCCAATTCACTGGAATCAATAGCTGGCAATTCTTTCAAAGATTCTTGCAGATCATTTTCATACTCAGCCCAATTTTTCTCAACTTGTTCAAGGCGAGGATCTATCAACAAAATAGATTTTTTTAAATTCAAAACATCAACAGAAAAAGATCAAAAATTATTTTAACTAACTGAACAAATTTTAAAAAGGAAAAAATTCAGATTAAAAACTAAAAAATTTTAAATGTTTGCCAACTGCTGGTAAACATGATCTCAATAGCACTTTCTAAACAACAGCCTGGCATTTCAATACAATAATGTCCAGGGAGAAGATAAATAAATTAAAAATATAGTAAATTGTTAACTTTCAGTTTTAAGAACCAAACTAAAGTCAGAAATATACACAGAGGTTAGTTACAAGACACTGACCATGTAACCTCAGATATAAAAATGACACATACCAAAATTCTCTTCTTTGACTGACGTTTGCTCAGGTGAAGACATTTTCTTCTTGGGTAGAATTTTATGTCTCTTCTCTCTTATCTACTCCCAAACAAGGACTCATGTATTTTAGTAAACATGTCATAAACAATCTTACAGTTTATGAAATAGTTAACAGTAGTGACCATATTCTCAAAGACATTCTTTAGTGATCCATGTCTTAGTTAATAACTTGTTCTTGCTATATAACACGAGTTGTTGAAAGATTTTTAAAAGCCTCACCCAGAAAAAAAAAAAAAAAAGAGCCACAACTGAATATTTTTGTTGTAGCAACATACTACCACTTTCTATAAAACTAGAAAAACGAATTCAGATTTGTCAATTCCTGTGCAGAGGTGGCCCATACAAAAGGTGAGATGTGGGAAACATCTAAAATCAAGGTAAGGTTTAGAATTTTTCGATAACCTTCATAATTGTAACAAAACACACTCACACAATGCATATAAAAAAAACTTTTTTAAAAAAAAGACATGGTACCAAGTGCTCGCTTGGAGAGAAAAAGCATTTCCCATTTCTTAAATGAGATAAATTTAAAGAATCAGTTGAGGTTTATAAACTAGAATACCTTCAACATTTTGGCAAGCTCCGAGTCTTATTCTGAAAGTGAATTAGAGAATGTTTCAAGACAATTTATAGATATCATGAAAGCAGTGAAAAATAATGATTATTCAGGAGCAGCTGACAAGATATTTCACTAATGATCTCACACTTGACATTAACATGAATAATTCTACAACAAAAATCCAAGTTGTTGATTATAAAATATTAATAGAAGACTCACCATCTGATTTTGCCTTTTCATTTAACATTGCGTCAAGTTTATCATTTTCCTTATTGTAATTGGCTTTAAGTTCTTGAAACTGAAACTAAAATGAGATTCTAGATTTAATAAAAAGAAAAAAATGCATACTTGTTAACTAAAACCATTATAACTCATATCAAGTCCATTGTTAATCCTTCCATAAATGGAAGATTTGTCAGAAAGTTTATAATAGTTTTATGATTATTGCATTAAGACAAAGTATAAAGCATTTAAAACTAATGATGACCAGAAATTGAATGGCAAATAGTTCTTTATCTTTAAAGCACATATATAGTTATTTAACCCCTCCTCCAACACATCTGTGCTAGGATGTGACAGGGACACAAGGTTGATTTTTTGTGGAATGCCCTGCAGGAAGCAATCCTCTAAAGATGCTGATGCAAAAATTGCTTAGTTCCATCAGCATTCTTCTTCAAAGATGCCAGGCAATCAACTCTGTCCTTACTCCTTTTAGGCAATCATAAGATCATAAAGCAAACTTTCTGTCAGTTTATAAAAGTAAATAAGATGATCTTATTCAATGTTGGTATCAATATTTATCTATTTATTAAGATGTAATATTTTTTTGCATAGTGTAATTTGTCACTGACCATTTCAGAGTTTTTTTGTTGTTTTTTTTTTAAACAATATCCATCTACATTAGGTTTACAATATTAATAGGATATTTTTCTATCTTCTCTTATACCAAATTTATCATCCCATCTTATATAAATAAAAAAACAAAATTTACAATTATGAGAACATAAAAATAGCCAACACCATGTTAAATTGTTAATGTAGTTATTCAACATCCAACCAGTGTTGGTTGCGACCCAAGTTCAGTTTAATGTGAGGTGCCCTGAGTAAGCAAACCTCCTAGGTGCATTCTCCTTCAGAGGTGCCTCAGGCACCAGGTAATCAACCTTACCCTATTCTAGGTGAAGGAGTGAGTGCTGTCAGAGTGAGGGGAATCTCTGGAACATATGCATGTATGTACATGCACAGAGAATAAATATTAAGTCCAAAGTGTTTATGCATTCAATAATACATGGATAATAAAATATAGTGCTTGATAAGATCCTTTAAATTTTTAAAATTGGAATAAAAGAAAAGAAAAATTTATTCACTTTGTAAAATATCAGATTTCAGTTAATTATTTAAGTAGTAAATTCTTTTCCTAAACTTGGAATATGGGTTGCGGGATTTCATTTGTGATCTGTATCAAGGCTAGAGTGGGTATTCATTTTATATCAGATATCAAGCATATAGGCAAATTTGAGAATGGACAGTTTGTTTTAGAATCAGCTGATATTTAATATTCTAGGATAAACAATTAGGTAGAATCAGCCAATATTTGGGACTTAGCAATGATGTGTTATTTAACAATGCATAATTGTTGAGTTTAGGATGTAGATATAAAAAATGAATTTGAAGACACAGGAGGGGTCTCACTCCAGCGAGATCCCAAGCAGACAAGACCCTGAAGCAGACTCCTCCCAGAAGAGATCCACAAGAAACCCACAGAAGAGAGATATTGAAATCTGAAAGCCAGTAATGAATCATGCAAGCATCTAATAACAAACAGCCAGCCAGAAGAAAGATAATTACAAAATCATCCATCTTTCTCATGTCTCCCACTGTACAGTTAGTCTGCCTATCTACTTTACTGACATATTCCTTGTCTATTTTTTGCTGACTGCTAGGCAATTCCGCCAAGCAATAAATTTTCATATCTGCAAACCAACAGGATTGTGCTGTGTAGGTGCTCTTTTTATCACAGTAAGGTAACGTTACAACTTTTGATTTAGTACCATTAACAGATCTGTTACACTTTCCTTTTTGATTATTTTTAGTGGATTTTTATTTGTACTTGTTACATACCCATTCAAAGTATATATTATACATACTACTCTCAGCCATTCTGTATTATATGGCCCTTACTCTACAATCAGTCAGCTTCCATCTTTTCCCTTAATCTCACTTCAGTCATCTCGAGTCGTTTGAGTGTCACCATCTGTTCTTGTCCGTCGTCTTGAGTTCTCTGCTGGGATGATGACAATGCAACCACAATTTCATATGCACAGAATATTTTATTTCTTGGTGACACTACCCGCTGTTGCCTAAACAAGAAGTCATTAAACAAGATGGAGTATTCAACCATTCATCAAGGGTTTCTCACAAACTTATTTTTAATTTTAAAACCGTTTTGGTCACTTTACTGAAACCATCCAATGAGAGCTATGGTCTCAGAATGACTGCATTAAATGGCTGTCAAACACACCAATTAATCCAGTGTTTTTCTGTGCATTTAATGTCTCAGAACTTAATTTGAATGCTACACTACATGTCAATAATCGATATCACCAATCTATTATGTAACATTCTTGTTAAATAATTAATATCCAAACAAGCTATAACTAAATGAAAGGAAATACCGAGTTATCAACTTATCTCATATACTTCACCTCAAAATATAGAAACATTATCCAATTAAGAACTACATGTATATACTTAAAACATGCAATTAGAATAAATACAAATGCTATTGTTATATTTTTAATCTTAACTTTTTTAATTTTAGTTGTTCAACTCACATTTATCAACATTTACAAGTTCAATGAAAGACTCACCTTTCAATAAAACTATATCAACTACATTGAGTGAAGGTGACAGAAACAACTCTTCAAATATCCAAACATTATTTCCAATAAAATTCAAACACCTCAAACAGTCATCAAATATTTCCAATAAAATGCAAATATCTTAATTATTTCTAATTCCTTATTTTTCACAAAATAAAAAATTGTAAGCTTTGCTGTTTTAAAATAGAGCATCAGAAGTAATGACATTTCTTTCAAAGAGGTGTGTTAAGGTGGAATATATATATATATATATTATATAAAAAAACTGTACATGAATTCCCAAAATTAACTTACATTAGAAGCATAAGGATTAGACTGGAGAAGTGCAGTAAAAAGTTGAATGGCGTAACGTCGAACATGAGCAGATTTATCAGACAAACGACCCACTACAAGGCTAACCAAACCTTCTTGGTAGCTCAGAGGTAAGCACTGAAAATAGACAAGAAAATTACATGCAGTAATTTATGAGTAAGTTTACAAATTTTGTACAAGCAATAAAAAAAATAAAGATAGTCAACCAATTGTATAAATGCAAAAACTTAAAATATTTTACTTGTGAAACAAAAAATACATAACCAGTAAGTAGGGTTTCTGTTTTCAATGACATACAAAGATAGCAGTAGAAGCACACTTAATGTAATGGTTATTGTCTTAAGAAATGTACATGGTAACCATATTGACTGGTGTTAACAGCATCTCAACCAATCTAAGCTTATTTTATGACTAGAAGTTAGGTAATTGTACATTTATATTTACACTTTTGTATAGTTATTTCATTGTACACAGTTATGATATCAGGTATTCTAATACAAATAATTTTCACACAGTTGTATGGTTTCAAGTATTCCTATCTAATACTAAGAATTATAAGATTTCAAGTAATTATTTCTATTTGATAATAGTCATTTGTTTGCAGTTATATGGTTTCAAGTACCTAACAATAATCCTTAGTAAGCAATTACAGCTTCAAGTAACCAAACTTAATGCAAATAATTTACATATGGCATCAAGTGTGTAGTTACCAACCCTTCCATATGGACAGGATCTGACAATGCAAAGTCAAGTTTGAATTTAAAGTTTTCCTTCTCCTAAACTGGTTCCCATATGAAGGTCAAAGAGCCCAATCTGCCTTATTTATCATTGGAGGGGGAACTGGATTCATACATTTTCCAAGGACATTAATACAATGTCACATACAACTTCATTCAAGATTTGAACTCTGGTCGCCATATCTATTTCCTACGACAATACCACAAACACCTCTATATGGCATCAAGTATTCAATTGAATGCAGATAATTTTTAAACAGATTTATTTGACTCATAGATGGAACCATAACAGGTACTACAACTTCGGGTCAGAACGGATCAGAGTGGAATGAAAGGATACTCCACACTCCTTAAATCTCTAGAATTGGAACCTCTTTATCAGATGCAGTTTAGAGCCCAAACCCAAGATAGTTCTTTGAAGTGGATACCCTCAGTGTATTTTAAGCCCCACAGACAGGACACACAGCAAACAAACTTCAAATTGTGGACAAAGCTGTTCAAGTTTCACTTCAAGCCAATACCCTTGAGAAAAGCCTTAATCTACCTCAACCCAACCCCAGTTATGGGTAAATAGAATGGCAACTGGTTTAAAAGAAAACCTGAATTCAAACCAATTGTGCTCCACTTGAAAATTTCAAGTACATATTAACCAACTAACAAGTTCTTATTCAACGAGTAGATAGAAAACCTTTATAGAAATCTGTCATCATTTTTAAATAATGCCATTTTCTTTTGCTTTGTTTTTATTCTCCTTTAAACTTCAATTGGGCAGAGTATTCAAGGTTTTATAACATAATGAAAGGGAGATTTAATAATTAAGATATCTGCTTACCCCAGCTCTAACGATCTGCTGCCAATTCTGTAAAACTTTGCCTCTTACAAATGCATGGACATCATGAATGTGCTCCTGAAAATAAGCAGAAATTCAAGGTTTCAAATGAAGCAACAGAAAAATAAAGTTATAGACAAACATCAAAAGGAGATTATATATTATATATAAAAAAAATACATACATAAAGGAATTAACAATTGCCACTCGCATAATGCAAAGCTCTTCTAATGAATTGAGCCCTCTGGCCTCTGTACGTGTAAATGTAAACAAAAGAAAAATTAATACATATGCATTAAAATTCCGTTGCTTATGTTGAGACTGCTGATGGCTGTGAGGTTATGTTATCAGGTTAACATAACCTCACAGCCGTCAGTAGTCTAAACATAAGGGAATTTTTATGTTTATGTATTAATTTTTCTTGTGTTTACATTTACATGAACAGAGGACGGAGTGCTCAATTCATTAGAAGAGCTTTGCATTACCACAAACACCTCTATATAGTATCAAGTATTCAATTGAATACAGAGTTTTTAAACAGATTTATTTGACTCATAGATGGAACCATAACAGGTACTATCACTTCGGGTCAGAACGCAAGTAGCAACTGTTAATACCTGTGTGCTGTGTGCTGTGTGTGTGTGTGTGTGTGTGTGTAACCGACACAATCTGTTGGGGGGGGGACATATACCCATACAGTTAATGAAGCCTTCATCAAATAATGACTCCAAGGTTCTTTTTTTTTTTCAGGACCAAACTATTATTACTACTATACTATAATTTTTCAAGATTTTTTAACCCTCAAGTTAGGTGCATATTATAGACAAGAACATTTTTCCTTGTTACATTGCTTCACCATATTCAGGAAAGGATGGCCTAAAGTAAATTATATCTAGAGTTCAAATTAATGTTTTACGCAGTTACAGAGAAATATCGACTGGAATTTAATTTTGTTTCTCCTAATGTGAGCTTATTTTTGCCACAATCTTGTTGCATTTTCATGTTTGCTCAAATTTGTATTTCAAGACAATGTAAACTATAAATTCCAATTTTTAGTCAGGGAAAACTGATAAAACATTGAACAAATGCTTAGTTTAGGTATTTGTTAACAAATTCTACATAATTAAGACTAAAAATATGGATATTGTTAAAAAAAAATAAGTACTCTTCTGTGCAAAATTCTACTGAGTAAACTATCTTAAAACCAAACATTTTTTTCTTTGAGATTGATATATATCAAGTACGTAATGTTCCCATCTCCATTCATATCTAAGTATTACTATCCATCTATAAATTTTCATAGATAGAAATACTTGAAAACATACTCAAAAAAATGGTACTTGATGCCGCCTTGCTTAAGACTCAGCGTTATAAAAGGTAAGGATCAAGGGTAAAGTGGAACAATCCAGAGAATGGAGTAGCGCCCTCCCCTACACCTCAGTGTAATAGCTACTGAAAAGGGAGCCTTCAGGTCACCCTCGACAAAGGTCGTCAACTTCACTTTAATTCTGTTTAATAATTTGTTTGCACAGTTACACGGTTTCATGTATTCCTACCCCAAACTAACCATTTTCAAAATTTCATTTTACCCATAGATAGGATCCTAAGAGGTACGACCACTCCAGGTCTGAATGGATCTGAGAGTAATGGCAATGAATGGGTGATCTTACACTCCCCAGGGCTATAAGAGTGAAACCTCACCACCCAAGACACAATCAAATGCAATAAAACAAAAGAGCTGATACCTACCTTCATAATTCCAAAGAATTGATCCCTGTTGTTTTTTAAAGTTGATTCTAAATCTTCTTTACTTAAAACATGGATGACAATTTCTTTCATGATACTCAGCAAACAATTCCTCATTACATAGGACTAAAATAACAAAGGAAAAAAGCACATGACAAAAAAAAAAAAAAAAAAGTACAAGCAATTCAAAGATATAGTAATGTTTTAATATACACTCATAACATATCTAACCACTTTATATAATTCAGTAAAAAAAGAAAATAAAACACGTACATCAATCTCTAAACAAGACATCAAGAAACTGATATTCTGCAACATTATGGCTGGCACTTTTGCAGCCAATTCGACAAGAAACTGGGAGTAGGCTCGAGTTCCAGAAGAATCATTGCTTAAATCTTTTGCATCAAGACGTCCAATCTCCCTTAAAGAAGAAAAAAAAAAAAAAAAAAAAAAAAAAATTTAAATAAAAATTTTAAGTCAATTAGAATATTCATGATTTAAAGTTAGAGGATTACATAAAATGAATCTACATTAATATTTACAAATTTCCTGTTAAAACCAAGTCATATACAACATTCTAAATCATCCCAAATTATTGCATGAATTCCGTTATAATTAGAAAAATTAGAGGTAAAAACCATGAAAAACATTTGTGTTCTATTTTGTAAATATGCAATCAAGTTTACCATCATAATTCAGAGGAGAGAGGGAAAAAACCTCAAATGTTCATTTTTCCTATCTTCAAATAAACACAAACAATACAAGAATATAGATATTTTTGTGCATATCTACTGAAAGTGATGTAAACATAAACCAAGCAAAGAGGTGGACTATTATTGATAGGTTATCAATCATATGAAATCTGATCTCTGATAAAATAAAACAAGGTCTCTTCCAAGCTGTGTCAATATTATTAAATGGATGCAAAACCTGGATGCTAACAAAACGCATGGAAAAAAAGCTAGATGAGAACTATACAACAATGATTGAACTGTTTTGAACAAATCCTCAAAGCAACACCCCAACAAAACAGCAATTGTAGGGCTACTTACCCCCCATCCCCCAAATCATCCAATTAAGACAAACAAGACATGGGGCAACTGTTGGAAAAGTAAAGACAAACTCATAAATGATGTTCTTTTATGGACTCCTATGCACAGATGTGCCAGTGTTGGCAGACCAGCAAGGACTTACATCAGCTCTGTGCAGACTAAAAGCAGTCTAAGTCTAGATCAACTACGAGCAATTGATGATAGAGGTGAATGGTGAAAGAATCAGGGAACTGTGCTGTCGGCATGACTTGTTGATATTACTTTTGAAAACTGAATATTAACTCGTCACTAAGCAGGGATTCCATTTCCAATGACATACAAACAATGAAACTTCAAATCAAGCATTTATTTATCTTAGCACTGATTTTCTACAAAAATGAGGAAAATTCAGGAACTGCAATCAAGTCAAAATAATTCAAATGAATTAATTAAAAAGCAATACATTCTTAAATTTGCTTCCTTATTTAACTTTTTTATGCAAGTTTAAAAAGAAAAAAAAGTGCCAAAACATAGTAAAATAATCACCAATATTTGCATTAAAACATGACCTGTGATTCATGATGTCACTCAAGTGTAGTACAATTTCACAGTTGTTATATTTGGTTTTATTTAACGGCATATCAACCCCTTATGGGTTATTCAATGTCAAAATTTGATTTATTTATAAATGCTTGATTATAATCATATTCAACATGCCATTGCAATCTTTTTATAATACTTTTTTCTGTGATAATGATTTGTTTCCATAATTATATGGCATCAAGTAAGCATAGCTATTTAATAATAATAATCATTATTTGTTTAAACATATATGGCATCAAGTACTCTAATACTAACAGATCTATTGGACCCATAGATGAGACCCTAACAGGTACTACCACCCACTTCAGTTGAGAGGGGACACAGGAGAAATGACAATGAAAGAAGTACTCCACACTCCCCCAAAGCTCTAAGGATTTCCTAGCAGTCAGCATATTTTAAGATCTGCTGTTAGGAGAGGATAGTTGTTATAATAAAGTAATTTCATCCAAGCTCTGTCCCAGGCTGCAAAATGGATAAATAAATACTTACCTCATGATTTCAAAGACAACATTGTTTGTACCATATTGAGTGACCATCACTTCAACTATTCCTGTAAGAGGAACAACTGTATGCTCAAAGTGTTGTAGAAGTTGAATAATTCGCAAACTGGCACCTAAATAAAAAATTAGAAAAAAAAATTTAATAAGTTAAAAACTAATAAAATAAAAACTTAATATAAAAATAATATCAGAAATTCTAGACAAAAATCAAGTATAACAGCAAAGAAGTATTAAAATTGCTTTTATCATTAATCAGGATATCCATAAGATCCAAACTTTATTTTCTATCAACAGGAAACTTAGCCTCATGTGAAACAGCATGTGCTATGAGGTAAACCCATTTAAAAATAGATTTTTTTGTAACAAAAGCTGAGAAGACAACTAAATTTTGTCACCTTTGCTAAAATAACATATACAAAAATCAAATAAAAAATTATTTACTGTTTTGAATATTTCAAGAACCAGTTGCAAAGTAATCAACTAAATCAAAGGGAGGACCTTACTATTCATGAGCAAACACACAGTAAAGAAAGGAGTTCTGAATTAAAGAAAGTTACATACTACATAAGTTAGTTCTAATAACACTATGTTTAAAACGTTCCTCCAAATAAAATCTAATGTCAACTTACTGAGTGATCTGTTGTGACGTTTGATAAGAGTGCCAAGTATATTAGCAATGACATCCTTAGTGGATTTTTGTCTGGAAATATTGGGGTTCTCCAATAATTTGTAACAAAATCCAGTAATCAAACTAAAAAAAATAAATAAAAATGAATAAATAAAATAAAATCAATAAATCATACATATATTGGCAAATGAAAGACATATTCAATTTCAACATTTCTCTAAATAAACAAATAAAACAGTGGGTTTTTTTAAGATTCCCTTGAAACTTAACTTAAAAAATTTAGGGGAAAAAATAGAATTTTTTTTTTCTTTTTTTAACAAAAATAAAGGAAAAATAAAACTCCAAAATAAATTTTTTAAAAAAAAAAAGAAAAAAAGAGAAAGATAACCTGTACTTACGAAATAAACTCTTCTTCAGCAACAGGTGGATCCCACAACCTGTTAATATCCATCTCAACAATTTGAAGTATAACTTCAAGGCAATACTCTCGCTCTTCATCCCAATCTAGAGTTGATAGCTTTTTAGAAATTTTCTTTTTACGGCCCTAAACAAAAAAATAGCAAATTAATATTTTCTTTGTATACCAAACAATAATATAAATACAACTAATTATTCTTATAATAATGACAAAGAAAAAAATTGCCAAATAGATTGAAAAATCATGTCATTAAAGTGACATCATTTGACTAAAATTATCAATTCCAAAAACTCACAACCAACGCAAAAATGGCTACAATGTAAAAGGACAATTTTACAATATTTTGAAAAAAATAAGTCAATTTCAGAAATTAAACAAAATCTTAATTTGATAATGAAATTAATGAATTTTAAAATTATAAATTAAAAATCATAAGATATTTTTAAACAAACACCAACTGGCAAAACCATTTTCACAGATTGACCTCAACTAAAATAATTAACAATAAAACTTTAAAAAAATAAACAAAAATAATATAAACTTAGAAAAGACAAACTGTAAGAAACAAACTGATAGAGCAAAATAAACAATTTTGTTAATTAGAAACATTTTTAAACAACTTACATCTTTACTTGCTGCAATCTAGAAAAATACTTTTCAACTGAGTAATTATGCATATATGTGAATAAAAACTGCAGAATATTTTATAAAAAAAAAAAAAAAAATGTTTGATAGTTGAAAGAAAATTCTTTACTTTGTCAGACTTTAAATCTCTTCGATCTTTAATAATTCACAAAAACATTCTCACAATTTTCGATATAAATTTTCGATATAAATTTTTAAAGAAATATTTTTATAGGCATAATCAACAATTCTAATAAACAATTTTTTAGAATTGTTTTATTCATAAAAAAATTTTTTGGTGGGGTATTTATCATTTTAATTTGAAAAAAAAAAAAAAAAAAAATGTTTGATAGTCGAAAGAAAATTCTTAACTTTGTCAGACTTTAAATCTCTTCGATCTTTAATAATTCACAAAAACATTCTCACAATTTTTTCACTTATTGACAAGACTTGCTTTCAAAGGTTAAAAGCACAGTAAGGATAAACTGAAGCCAAACTTCTTCAGATCTCATTTTTCTGATCATTTGGGAATGAGAAAAGTTTAAGTAAACAGGTCAGGCATTGGCTCATGTATCAAAACATTTCTCACTCAGTACAGTCACTAAACTTAAAATGTTTACCAAGTAAATATTCTATGATCACCAATAAAGAGAGAGAAAAGTGTAATAATGGGTACTTCATAGTAATAGTAGAACAAGACATTATGGACAAGAAGAAAGTCAGTATTCAATAAGTGTATTTATCTATACAATCTTCATAGTTGAAATCATGTGAGATATATATATATATATATATATATATATATATATATACATACACACACACAAGGAATGTGTTCAGTTAATAAAAAAAAAAATTTTATTGTTCTCCAAAATAACAATTGTAGGTAGGGAATAGATTATAAAATTCAAATGCAACAATGTTGAATAAATAAATATGACAAAAATAGTGAAAAAATATTCAGTGCAGTTATTTTTAATAAATTTCTATTTTTCCTTCCTTTTTTCATTGGGCAGTATTTTTGATTGATTTTGCCAGCATGTCAACCAGTCTGGGGTTATTTTATGCCAAGAGGTTAGGGAATTGCTTACATTGTACATTTATATTAACATTTTTAGGTAGTTTCTTTAATTTTTTGGCACACATTTATATATCAAGTATTCCTCTAACAAATTATTCCCAACATTTATCTGATCTATAAATGGGACTAACAGGTACTACTAAAGAACAGAGTAGACCAGGGAGTAATGGCAATGAAGAGGTACTCCAGATTTCCTAGAGCTCCAGAACTGGAGCCTCATCACCAGATGCAGTTTAGGGTCAAACCAGGACATTCTTTTTACCTTGCACAGTAAAGCTCAGTCAGCTGGGGCTGTAGAATATACTGACTGCAGCTCTGCAAAGGGGTAAGACTGAGCCAATGGGAGGAGAAAAACATGACATCTTGAGTCTTCCAACTTTTTACAAAATTATCTGATGTTTGGATTTGTACAATCAAAATAGATAATTTTTCACCTAAATCTAGCAGAGTAAATTTTTTTTTCCTAATACAAAAAACTAAATAAATTTAATTGAAACTTTAATTATTAAATTAAATTTCATATCTGTAATTCACAACACATTAAAAAGGAAAGTTACCACATTGTTTTAAAAAATAAACTTTAAAGAAATTTTCGATATAAATTTTAAAGGAATACTTTTATAGGCATAAACAACAATTCTAATAATCAAACAATTTTTTAGAATTGTTTTATTCATAAAAAATTTTTTGGTGGGGTATTTATCATTTTGATTTGAAAAATGAATGTTAAAAAATTTTTTTATTCATACATAGCTTTGTTACAAATAATCTTTTGTTGAATTAATGAATTAAATAATGTTCCTTAAAAATATCAGAACACTCTTCACTTTTCTAAGAATTGTAAGAAAAATGCTTCATATTGTAGATTTTTTGTTGATTGTAGAGTCACCAGATTCTAAAATTTGACTGGAGAATCTTGCCTATAAAAGTGCTTTAAATCAGTAATAATGATGACTTAGCATATAAAAAGCAGAAGAAATTCCATAATATTGATGATCTAAAAGGGAAATTAAATTTTGATAGAAATTACTGGAGTGCTGTTAGGCAGCAAGAGACACTTATATTACAGTATCATCAAATCTCCATATCCAAAAATCAATCTGTCTCTAGTAATTGAATCTGATTTAACAGTACATGTGTAATGTAGAGATGTGGAAATCAATACAATAGGGGAGTATAAGGTTCCTAAACATGTAACTGATCAAAATACTCTTGAAATTCTGATAGAAAACAAAGAAAATGGACACAGAACAGCAAACCAAACCTGAAAATATGATTTTTTATATTAAAATTGGTAATGTCATTTCTACTATTGCTGCAAGAAGAATCAAACATTTAAATTCAATCAAATTTATATATGAGCAGCTAAACTTTAACTGTGTGCTAACAAATGATTAATATCTAATTAATATTAGACAGCAATATCTGAAATCATTTAACTGTGTCTAAACAAATACACTCTGGTTCATTTAAAATGATACAACCATCAAATCAAATGGCCTAACTTGCAATTATATGGTTTCAAGTATTCCTATCTAATACAAATAATTTGCAAGCATTTTAAACTGGTAAACATTTTAAATAGAAGATTCCATACCATTTTTCTATTACACTCCTGAAGAATTGGTAAATCAAAATGTTAATGTAAAAACATTTTATCAACCAAGAATTTCCATTTAGGAAATGAGCAAAATCTTATTAAGTAAGTGGTCACTATTATTTAATCACACACACACACACACACACACACACACACGTATTAAGCTACCCTCAAAAATTTCTTTTTCATTCTAGAATTTATTTTTAATGAAAAAAAAGTTAAGCACCGCCATATTTTTATTTATTATACTAAATGCAAGTTTTCTTCAGTAACATTGACAGTAGTATATCCAGATATCTTTTGAAAAATTGATTTGAAGGCATTTTTCTTTAGTACTGAGCATGAATAAAATGTTTTTGAAAAGTTACATTATACCAACACTTGAACGAACTTGCATTAGGCACATGAGCAGAAGAAAAAGCGATACAAGACAGCATGCTGACTACGTGGAAAAGGGTTGGGTATGCCATGTGATTCCTACTGAGGTTGGTTGTTGTGGTTTTCTAGAACACTCAGTTATTTCATTTCTTTAAAAAAACAGGAATCACTAGCTGCAGTTTGAAAGTTGCCTCATGTAGTCTTCAGACCACAGTGTAAAATGCATAAAGTTGGATTTGGTCAAGAACGAAAAGTCTTCAGCATGAATGAAATGCATGCAGAATTACCATTCCCGTGTGATTATGTAACATCAAGAAACGGTTACTGCAAGCACGTAATGACATCAATGACCAAAAGTAAACACGTTTTAAAAATCACAAAATGAAGATGAACGTACAATGTAATTTCTCCTTTTAGTTGAGCTGGCATATATATATATATATATATTTTTAAATACCCTGTCCAGTGGCAAAAGCTGCTTGGCAGCGCCAGGAGTGACAGTACTGCCTTGAGCTACCAAAACTCATCATTCCTGGTTGGCAGTTGATGAGGGCAGGGTATTGCATGTGTTTTCACACGTATAATGAAAAAAATAAATTAAAAAATAAAAATATAATGAATTACTGCTTGCTAGATACTACCTGTTTTACCTATGTGGTGGAAAATTTCAGAGTCACCAGCTTGCATGACAGAAAGCTGACTGCTCCAAAAATCACAGCACAACTGAACCAATGTTGTGAAAAAAAATCTAACAACTACTGTGAAGAGAAGATTCTGTGAAGCTGGCCTATATGGCAGAATTGCTGTCAAGAAACCACAGTTGAAGAAGCAAAACAAAAGGCTCCAGTGGGCCAAGGCACAGAAAAACTGGACAAAGCAGTGAAGAGTTGGTAAAAGAGCTGCAACTCCCAGTATCACACCAACTGTAAAGCATGGAGGAGGCTCTGTTATGGTGTAGAGGGAGCTTTTGCCAATTGCAAATTCAGGGATTTGTACCAAGTGAAGGGCAAATTGAATCAGACAGGCTATCACAGTATACTGCAGCATCATACAATCCCATCTGGAACGCAGCTTGTGGGTCATCAAAGATTTGTACTCGTGCAAGATAATGACCAAAAAGCATACTAGTAAACTCTGCCAGGGATACATTAAAAGCAAAGAGGAACAGCATATCTTTCAACTGATGTCTTGGCCGGCACAATCAGCAGACTTAAATCCTATTAAACTGGTGGGAGATGAACTTGACTAAAAAGTCAAGAGCTAAGCAACCCACAAGTGCGGCTCACCTCTGGCAACACTTACAGGAGAGCTGAGCAGAACCATCTTCAGTCTACCTCTTTTGGAAAGAATGCCAAAAATCTGTGAAGCAGTGATAGCAGTTAAAGGGGGTCATTTTGGTGAATCCTAAGTTTAAATTCTGTGTTTTTTGGTGGGGAGTTTAATTGGTATTCGAATGTGGCTCAGGAAGACTTGCATTTAGTATAATAAAACCATTGTGGTGCTTAACTTGTTTCACTGAAAACACTTTTAGGATGAGAAATAAAAATTTTTGAGTGTGACCAAATACTTTTGACTGGTAGTGTACATATATCCCACTCTTCCATAAATGCTTATTAACAACAGCTTGTTTCCAGAAAACAAAGAAAAGTAGGCAATAATGCTTACCTGAGTAATACCAACTTTGGTTTCTTCTGCTTCAAAACCATCTGCCAATTGACAGATTAAGTAGCAAAGCATCTTGAGAGAATTGAGATGCTGAGACTGACTCTCACTAGGAATTGAACTCTCCTGAAGCAGGTGCTGAAGGGCATTGGCAAAATTCTTTAGGCCTAAAACAGAAACAATCAATAGAGCTAAAACTCAACACTACAAATTATCACACTCACACACAGAGTAAAACTAGGATATCCATTACTAGGTATCAATCTACTCATTTAAAATGAGTGCACATACATACATACATACACCACACACAGTAAAATTTAAATAAGCATCACTGGGCATTGGTTTGCATATCTGAACTGAATGTAGAAATCAAAAGTAGTTGAATATTAAAAACTTTAGAAAATAAAAATTTCTGCCTGATGCCAATATTTGCTTATGTGAACTGACTGAAGTGGACCATCAAGAATTTGTAAGGTATTTACTCAGTATTGATATAACAGGAAATGTTAAAAGGGATGGAGCATTAGAACAATCATGGAGTCCATGAAAACAGCTATTAGGTGTCTTTGTATAAAGAGAGCAAATTCATGAATAGTTACTGCAGGGGATACAAACTTGAAAGTGATCAATCCCAACTGGTTCAATGGGGCAAGAAAGGTTGGTGTTTGGAAAAAATAAAAACCTGATGTACCCAGAAATATTACTGATGATGCATCTTAGTGCATTGATAAGATGACCTTTAGGAACTTGCATGAATCCAAATCTAATCTTCATATAAGAAATGACTGTATCTGTGCCATAAAAAAATTACAGCATTTATTAATAGGATATACTGTTAGGTCTTTATTAAAAGGTTTTAAAATACAAGCATGAAAGAAAAACTTATCACGTAGTTTGATAAGAAATAGGTTTTACAACACAAGATACAGTGAATGGACAATCAGAACTGGAAAGGTGGCATTCACAAGTCTATTTCCCTTCTCTCATCCAAGTGTTGGCTATTCATAGTGCCACATGAATGTGTAAGCAAAACAAAGAAAAACTAAATCAAACAAGTGCAAGGAAGAGCCAGACATGAATTTAAGAAAAGAGAAATTGAAACAAATAATGTCAGCCCATCTAGACTTAAAAGCGGGAAATTTAAATAAGCACATGTATAGAAAAATCATGCAAGGTAGGATAGCGAGGATGTAAGATCAGGTAACCACCCTTCACACCTTTTTGGATTCAACCTTGAATATAGTCTCATATTCAAATAGGAAAGAAAGAGTCACCGATTGGATGAAACATCAGTTGACAGAGATTCTAACCATTGCATGCCAAAAGACAAATCACAGACTTGATTAATCAAATCAGATGACTAATAGACACTGAAGGAATTGATCGTTCTCAAATCACAGAGACAATGGCAGATAACAGGTAGACACTAAAGGAAGCAGTCACTCTCAAAATCAGAGATCTCACTTGGTGTGTCAGATGATTGATTGACATCTCATCTATTACAGAGATAATAGATGAAGGAACCAATCACAAAGGTAAAGTTGCCAAGATGACGGGTGAAAGTTTGATCAACCTCTCATTTGTTACAGACATAATAGATGAAGAATCAATTATTGAGATGTTTGAAGAAAATCCAGAGGTAGTGAATTTTGTCCAACGTCTAATTCCAAAAATCAAGAAAATAGTGTGAAAAGAAACGGAATGAAAAAAAAAAAAAAATTCAACCACGGAGGGAAACAGGACTCTTCCTAGAACAGTGAAAAAAACATAAGAAAAACTTAAGTTTATATTGGCTGGTTGAATACACAAAAGATACAAGGTAAGTAATAACCTTGTTTGACTTCCCCCGCCCCCTTACACTTCCCACACATGTAAATTTCACAAGAAACTGAACATTCTTTATGAATACATCATGACATAAACAAATGTTTACACAATCATTCATTGACATCATCCCTTTCACCTTCTGATATTGCTTTGTAATTTTGGTATTGCTATAAATACATAAATAATTATATGTATAAATTACAATACTAGTTTAATCCCACTGGTGGGAGAATAAAATCATTGTTGCTAAATTATCTTGTGCTATTGTATCATCTCTTTGAAGGATTTCTTGCCTAATATTTTCTTTTTTATATGCACAGCTGACCTCTAAGATTGCAAAAATACGTTTTTGTAGTTTTAATTTTTTTTTTTTTAATTTTATTTCCATGGAAGACATATTCATGGGTTTCAAATACTCCAACCATATGACAAAAGGGAACAGATGATTCCATTATCTTGCCTTTAAGTAGTATATGACACTGACCTTTTCAGAATGAGGGCTACAAAGCTTAACTTGGAAGGATCTGAAGCCACAAAAAAAAAAACAACCTGCTAGCTAAATTCACATAATTATCTATTAATGAGACATCTGATGTTTGCAACCACGAAAAAAAATAAATAAATAAATAAAAAAATATGAGGGTTGAATGATGAGGTTGATGAAAAAAGCACATCAGACAAATGATTTGACAGTTGCAAACACAGTATACTTTTGGCATGCTTCATTTTGGAGAAAAATTCTTCACAGCATCAAGAGCTGGGAGACAAGATTGGGGAATCATCCAGATAAACGCATGTGGTTCTTATAGATATCAAGGATATAACAAACAAGAAACTTTAACTTCAAATCTTCTAAACACTGAAGACCAATGAGTTAAAATGCAGTTGTAATGATACTTAGTCATAAAAAGAGTCATAACTGAAATAAATAAAATGTACCTTAACAGAAATTTGCACTCTTAGTTATATTTTGTTAAAATTTAGCCAAATACATACCTTTGAGAAGGATCTGCCACAGAGTTTCTTTCAAGGACTGAGAAGATTCAGATTCAGAACTGAAAATGATTTTGAAATTTTTTTTTTTTAAGTGTCAACGTAACATTTTTAAGAGCTTGGAGAAGAAAAAAAAATTTAAATCAGTCCTATAACCAGAAAAAAATTTCACTTACCAAATAAACAATCATTTAATAAAGAAATTTCAAAAAAACATTCAAAATTTTAGTGAGAGTGATTTTATGTATACTAGAGTTTGCAATATAAAAAAGATTTCTATCTTATGAATGGGTTGATGGTTGAATACAAATACTTAAAAGTATCAATCAACCAATAACTACTATTTCTGTCAACCTGATAAAAAAATTCAATTTGATGACATTTGTTTTCATTGTATACAATCTAATCAGTTATTTTCATTATACAAGCAAGCATTATTGCAAGGGAGTTAACTCAGGATCATTATTGAAGATACAAGGGACATAATTCTTTTTTGAAACCATTATTAGCACTTACCATACCAATTGTTTGTTTTTTTTTTAGATCATGAATTGAATAGAGATTCTCTAGAGACTTAACAGAATTTATTCTCAACTGATTCTTCATATATATGCGAGTTAGAATAGTGTAGAGTCAACGGAGCTTGGTGACTTTCAGTGATCATCAGATAGGCAAGCAACTGAAAGTCACTAAGTACCACTGACTGTGTCTATACTACTCTAACTCAGATATACATGCCCTATCAACAATATTGAGCACTGTGTGTGTGTGTGTGTGCGCGCGCGTGCATAGCATTTTCTTTTAAATGTTTGATTAAATAGAGCAGACATTTTGTGTTTACCTATTCTATCTTTGATCTGTTCAAGTCTTCATATGTGTCGTCTGACTTTTGGGTGCAATGAATTCAGGAAGATACCATATTTTCCCCCCAAGTACATATTACACCAAGAAAAAGAAAAAAAACCCTCAAGATTCTTGAAGCTATATATCTTCAAGAATTGAGTTTTTATTTGTTTTTTTCTTATATAACACTTTCCTTAAACATGATTAATAAAGAATATAGCAGCCACATCTTAAAATGCCGATAGCACTTTTCCCGTCAATTCTTATCTCAAATAAAATTCTTTTCATTCAGAAATTCCACTCTTACTTGTTCTTACTCTTTGTATATAGACTCATCATTGCTTGTCATTTCATTATTTGCTTTCCTAAGATGGCTACAGTTGCAGCCAAAAGTACTTTGGAAAAAAAAATACAGCACTTTTTGAAATTCATTCCATCCAAAAGTCAAATGATTCACAAAGACTTGAGTTTGTCCTATTTAATAAGACACACAAAATATTTTGGATAATGGTATCTACCAATGAGGTTAGAAAAAAAAAAAAAAAAAAAAAAAAAACGTCGTTGAAAATAATTTTTGCAGCTTTATAAAATACAAATTTTCATTTTAATATGATCATGTTCAGATAAGGAAATAGATACTAAAATGTTAAATGTGAAAATCTGTAATTTGCAATATTGTGATGAAATACAAAGAAACATTATTGAAAAGAATGATTAAGGAGGAGGAGCTTTTAAAGTAGTTTGACTAATGAGAAGACGGCCCCCTTAGTTTGAATTCAAAGTTTTCCTTCTCCAAGACCAGTTGCCATACCAAGGTTTAAGAGTCAGTCTACTCTACTATTTACTCATAGGTGGAAAGAGAATAGTTGGGTTCATACCTTTCCCAATAGCATTAGCGCTATGTGAAATGCAAACAGCCTTGTCCTGGATTTGAACTCTGGTTGTCATATCCATTTTCTATGACAATAACTGTTACAACACAAACCCCTTCATAACAGTAATATAGTTTGTGACTCATTACTACTGAAGGAAAATATTTGAATCCAAGCCATTATCTAAGAATCAATGAAAAAAAAATTCAAAAAAATATTGATCAGAGACAAAGACTTCCTTTTGGTTTTCATTTAAAATAAAAAGGAGATTAGTGAAGAAACATCTACCAATTACTAAAAATTATTTTTTGGCCTATAATAGTTGAAAGACTTCTCAGTGATAATAAAATGTCTAAATGCTATATCATTTTTATGAAGAGAAAAAAAAAGCATATAAAATGATTAAAATAAAATGAAATAAAAATAAATACCATAAAATGCTGAATGGAATATCAAATTTCTGCAAAATAGCAAGGTAGCCACTGTTTTTCATAGCCACTCTGAATTCTATAATAATAAAAAAAAAAAACAAAAAAAAAAAAATCAATTGATTTAAAATGAAATGTGAAAATAAAATAGAAAATTTGCAAATAATGACCTTTTTGACAAAAAGTTAGAAATAATATGCAAGGCAAGAAAATTGTATAATGATTCTTTTAATGTACATAATTATTTATAGAATAAAATAATCTTTTGTAAGAGCTAAGAAAAAAAATTGACCAAAGGGTGGCACTGACTGTATAAGTGAAAAGAAAAAAATAATTTATCACATTTTTATCAGATGTTAATCAAATTTAAGGAGAAAAAAAAGAGTCACATTTTTATATATTCACAATTATTCACACATACATTTCATAGGTAAGAAATTTTTTGAGAAAAAGATTAAATTTAATCACCTTCCAAGATTCCAGGCAAATGTCTTGATTCAATGAGTTCCTCCACAACATATTGGCGAGTAGTTGTTCTTTTCAAAAGATCTTTCTTAGAAATTGGTAAGATGAAGTCAAAACCTGCCATTCTACAACATCAAAAAAGAAGCATAGTTTAATACAAAAATAAATGTAAAAAACTAATTCTGAAATTATAAAGAAATTAGAAATATAAGTCGTCTTCAAAACCTTAAGATGAGCAACACTCATAAAAATTCCATATTTTCACTCTTATTTTCATACATAATTCTACAAATATTGTTCCATTATGTTAAAGCTGTATTGGTATAGTTGATAGTGGCAAAGATATTTAGTTGAATCCATACTTTCCAAGAACCAATATTAGTATATCAGAGATATACTAATCACTGAACACATGAGAAGGAAAGACAAGATAAATGGATTTGTATATAGAAGAATATTTAACCTTTTATATACATAAAAAGGGTCTTAAAAAGAAAGAAAGATAGAAAGAAAGAAAGAACACACAAATGGGTCTCAACATCTAGAATTACACACATATTGCTCCTTGAACAAGCAATATGTAGAAAGGTTACAAAGATAGGAAAAAAGCTTGAAGAAAAAGTAAAATAACCATGTGTGGGTTAACCATTTCCAAGCAGGGTCTGCGAAATCTAGACAAAAAGAGGCTGAGAATAGGTTTCCAAAATTGTCATGTCACACCCAACAAAGCACCCAATGGACATGACCATTCCTAAAGAGAGATAATTATCTCTACAGATGCTTATGATAAACAATATTGGAAACAAAGAATTATGAAATTCTAAAAATGTTACCATAACATTTTTGAGAATTAATTTTTATTTATTGCGGACTTTTTGTCCTCATCTAGGTAGTTTTTTTTTTTTGTTTTTTTGTGTTGTTTCTTCTTTCACTACGTTTCGGCCAAATTTCACCTCTGGCCTTCTTCAGGTGATTTACCGCGACCTCAGATAGTGAAAGAAGAAACAACGCAAAAAAAAAAAAAAAAAACTATAGTTGCCAACTTTACTATATATATATATATATATATATATATATATATATTATATAAAAACAGGATTTGTTAGGTAAATAGTCCGAAGGTAACATTTTTAAATAAGTCAGAGTTTTCATAAAAGGCTATGAGTAAGATTATGGCAAAGTAGATATTGAATAACATGGGTGCAGAAATGTCACCCTGTTTGACCCCATTGTTGATAGATATTTCCTCAGATAGAGTGCCATTGAAACTAACTGACATTCATTCCATTGTGAAGAGAACAAATCAGACCCACAAATCTCTCAGGGCAGCCCAACTTCAGTAAGATCTTCCAAAGAGTTGATCTATTTACGGTATCGAAAGCTTTTGATAAGTCAATGAAACATTGGTACAGTGGAAGATTCTGTTCTTTGCACTTCTCCTGCAATTGCCAAGCACTGAAAATCATATCCACGGTGCCACAGCTTGCACAAAAACCGCACTATGATTCTGGTAGAATTCCATTGACAATTGTGCGGTCTAATCTATTTAAAATTATTCTTTAAAACAATTTTCCAACAATAGACAGCAGAGATATGCCCCTAAAATTGCTGCAGTCCGACTTCAAACCCTTCTTATACAACGACACAAGTATCACATCTCTCCAGTCTTGAGGTACTTCACTTTCCCATACACTTTGGATGACTTGCTCCAGGAGATCAATCATTTTCTCACTGCCATTCTTTAGAATCTCTGTTGTTATGCCATCCATTCCTGGCGCTTTCTTGTTGTTCATTTGACTGAGAAAAGCTTTTATCTCACCTCTAGAAGGCACCTCATCAGAATCTCGAGTTTTTGCAGTAAGTTGTGCTTCTGCCTTTTTGGGCCACCAGTGGTTTGGGATTTCGCACATATGTGTTTGTGCCACTTTCTGAAAATCCTTGTATGTTTTTGTAGCTTCCATTTTTGCTTGGTTGGACAGATTTGTTGACAAGGTTTTTCAGAAAGATTGCGTTTTGTTTCAAGGAGTGCATCAATTTCCTCATAATTTTCTGCAAACCAGTCTTGGCACTTCCTTTTCTGAAATCCTAAAATGTCTTAAGCACCAGAAAGTACCTTCACCTTAAACTCCTCCCATATATATATATATATATATATATATATATATATATATATATATATATACACACACACACACACACACTTGATTTTAACAGTGTATTTACATTTAAACATTGTGAACCAGCAGTTTTTCTGAAATGACCGGAAAAAAATTGAAATTTAGAAAAATAAATCAGATCTCAGCAAAAACTGAATTAGAGGAATTTGATTAATAGTCGATTAAGCATTAAAACAAAATAACTAAATTTTCTTTGATTTTAATTTGAAGTTTTTGTTTTAATATTGGTTACTTAACTGGTAACCAGATTTTCTTTATTTCAAGTTTGTCAGATCTAGTTAATTTTTGAGAAATTCTCAAACAATTTTTTTCCCTGACTTTTCAAAAAAACCACTGGTTCATAAAATTAAAATGTAAATAAATATACATTTTAAAGTTACGTTAAAACTTTGATTTAAAATCAACTTTTGTTTTTCTTGATATCAGAATTTTTCTTCAAGTGCTTAGACTGTTAAAGATTTAGTTATTCAAAGCAGTATTTCTTTCAAAAAGGTTGACTCTTTAGTCAACCTTATATTTATTAGTTGGAAATATCGCTTTTGTTCCAATGAAAATTTTACATTAGAGCAGGTAATAGCTTGAATCCCAAGTCCACTGATTTTTCAGGTAAATCTGTGTAGATGATACATGTTTTTTATGTTAATTATATGAACTAAATTTCATCAAAACTTATCACATTCACTAACTTCTAATCTTGAAACACTTATATTTTTACCCAATTATTCTAACAGAAAAAAAAAACAAAAAAACTATGAACTATTTAAGTATAATAGTCAAGGCATCTACTTGGATATTTATACCACATTGCTAAGTTGCAGCTACAAATCCTGCTATATCATTTTAAAAATGAATGATTACAATTTAAAACTTAGTTCGTGTTAGCAGGGTCAAGCATACAGGCTGCATCCTTTGCAGAAAGGATGAAACTTTCTAACAAAAAGAGGTTTTAGATATGACACTAATCTGCATTTAGGTGTGAGGATCCAGTTTTTGAGCTCTTGGGAGTGTGGAGTCACCACATTTCTGCTATACATAGTAGAACCTGTTAGGGTCCCATTGATAGGTCAAATAAATCTGTTTGAAAATTGGGCCAAGTAGTGACCTCATGATGAAAACATTCTTTTCATTTTTTTAGAAAAATTTATTTTTAGAAATTTTTCACTACCATGGCAATCTGACAGAAATTTTAAAAGATGGAATGTCGGTGAAACAACATCAAGCAGCAATACAATTTACGAGAGAAATGCACGAGATTAACATTTTTTGGAATTCAATACAATCACAAACAATGATTGTGCTGCATCAGGTAGGGACCAAAGTCCAGCTGACACCCAACTAGCCCTATTGGCAAACAAAAGGTTGCATGGACACAACTAATTTAATCTCCCTACAATTGCTGATTGTGCTGCACCAACAGTTGACATAAGTGATTATACCAGAATAACACCATGGCAAATACTGCCTCTAACAAGTCAACCATGCATATGGTTACATAGATTTGGAATTTTCAATGAGCACCAGTGAGGGTACATGTTACAAGACATTGCAGATTGAAATTTAGGAATACCTGAAACCACATAACTGAGAGAAGATTATTTGTATAAAGAATAGTTACTTAAAGCTATTACTAATAATTACTTAAAATCATAATTGTTTCAAAATATTGGCGTCAACAGTATGCCCCCCTCTCCATTTAAAAGTTACTCATTAACAGATGTAATACATTTAGCAAATAAAAAGATAATATTACTGATCTACGAACAAGAATACATTTGCCATTTAACTGAATAATAAATTTCTATACAAAAGTCTTGGGTAATTATTTCTATACAAGAGTTTTGGGTAATTATTTCCTATTGAATTTTTTTTAATTTCTTAACTAAAATCAAAATAATTTAAATCACTATTAAATATCAATAGTATATATCTACCAAGGAGAGTGAAGTAGACATAGAGGATGGAGAGTTATTTTCATGTATCCACAGAGGAAAGAAAAATTGACAATATATCCGCCTTCTACCCTTCCCAAGCACAGTAAGAATTTACTGCTCACTCCCTAGGATATCCTATTTACCAACCCCTCCGCTCGGGCAAGATGTGACACAAGGTCAATTTTTAAGCAGAGTTTAACAGGTTTTAATTCAGAGATTTCCTTCTCCTAGACTAGTTGCCTAACCAAGGCTGAAGAACCTAGTCTGTCCTACTATTTACCAATAGCTGGAGGGAGAATAATTGGATTCATACCTTTCCCAAGGGTATTAGTGCTATGTGAAATGCAATCAGTCTCGTCTAGGATTTGAACTCGTGTCGCCGTGTTCATTACCTACGACAATAACAATTACACCACGGGCACCTCCACATTACACCATGGGCATATAAAGCACAAACTCTTTTTCATTCTTCACAATTTAACTATTTTTTTCTGAATTAATGCATAGCATCTTTATCATTCTTTTTTTTTTTTTATTAATTAAAAAAAATAAAAAATAAAATAAAATAAAAAAAATAAAAACAACACAAGCATATTTTGAATTGAGGAGATACCAAGTTGAAAAAAATAAAATAAATGAATAAAGCTTAATTAGCACGCCATAATGTTAAAGTTACAAAATAAAAAATAAAAATTTAAAAAAACAAAACAAAAAAAAACAAGACATTACTTATCAGTAGTTTTATTTGTCAGAAAGACAAGAAAGGGAGAATACGAGTAGAAAAATAAAATTTACTGTATTTGGATATATACCCCCTAAATAAAGCAATAAATGATGGTTTCTAATTAGACCATAGAATTACAAGTTCTGCTCATAATGAGTTAACATTAGTTGTAATTTTTTTTTCTACACATTTACAAGTTAAGTGATAAAATAATTCAGAATCAGAAATGATTTACTTAACTCCAGATGCCATCAAAAACTGTTTGATTACTAAAGAGGTGGGGTGGGGTGGGGTGGGATAGTATTTCAAATGAATTAGAAGGAAAATATGTGTAAAGTTTCCAGCGGTGAGAATCAAAAGAAATCATTAGAACAGTAAAATCAGTATTACATTGTATTTAGCATCAGAAATTATTGTGACTGAATGACCACATACTTGTACAATACATTAATTGTATTAACATCAGCACAGATTTTCGAAGACTGTTTTGGTTTCTTTGTTTAATGGCATATCATTTCAGAAGTTAATTAATGCCAAATCCATCTTTGTACAAGAACAGTAGTGGTACTATTTAACCCATTGCTGGAGGAATAAAGGGTTTCATACATTTCTCAAGGGTTTTAGTCCAAAAGTGAATGTAATAGCCCAACTGGAACTTAAACTCTTACTACTGATCCATTGGCCCAGTGGTTAGATTGTTTACCAAAGACCCAGGAGGCATGGGTTCAATCCCAGGTCAAGTTATACCAAAGACTAAAGAAAAAAAAAAATACTTGATGCCTCTTTGCTTAATACTCAGCATTATAAGTTATGGATCAAGGGTAAAGTAGAGCAATCCAGAGAAAGGAGTAGCACCCTTCCCTACACCTTGGTGTAGTAGTTATTGAAAAGGGAGCCTTCAGGTCTCCCTCAACTAGATGGTTTGGTTTGGTGGGTTTTATGGCACATCAACCTTTGTAGGTTATTTAACGCCAAATCCATTTTTATGTAAATAATCTGTTCTATTGAAAACAGTTCAGTTTAGCATAAGTACACAGTTTAATTGTCAAAACCATTTCCATTTCAAACTATTCAAGCAGTTATATGTAATAATTCAGTTAAGTGTAAATACAGTTTTAATGTCAAAAAAAGTTCTATTTGAAATAATTCAGTTAAGCATAAGCACGTAGTTTAAGTGCAAGTACGGTTTAATTGTCAAAAACGTCTATTTCAAACTATTCAGTTTACTCAATTCCTTTTAGCATAAGTATGCTGTTAGTTCTATTTAACCCATAGATAGGGCCCTATCAGGTGCTACCACTCCTGGCCAGAGTGGACCTGGGAGCGATGGCAATGAAGGGGTACTCCACAATCCCCAAAGCTCCAGCACTGCTGAAACCTAACCATCAGATTGTTTAGTGTCATAATCAGGACACTCGTTTGGGGGGGGGTAGTCTTACCCCTATGCAGAGGTGCAGTCAGTGTATTCTACAGCCCCAGCTGACGGGGCAATACACAGATTTAAATGTCAGACAGTTTTATTTTAGATAATTCAGTTCAGCATAAGTACACAGTTTAGACGTCAAAAAAGTTCTATTTTAAACAATTCATTTTAGCATAAATACGCAGTTTAAATGCAAAAATCAGTATAGTGAAAGAAGCATGGTTTTATTCTATTTAACCCATAGATAGGACCCATATCAGGTGCTACCACTCCGGGCCAGAGTGGACCTGGGAGCGATGGCAATGAAGGGGTACTCCGGATTCCCCAAAGCTCCAGCATTGCTGGAACCTCACCATCAGATTGTTTAGCGTCATATCCAGGACACTTGTTGGTGGGATCTTACCCCTCTGCAGAGAAGCAGTCGGTGTATTCTACAGCCCCAGCCGACTGGGCAACCCTCAACTAGAGTCGCCAACAACTATGATGTCGCAGTTAGGTGTATTAGCCACTACACCACAGGGAATCTCCTTGTAAGATGGTTTGAACATTTTTATTACTTGTCCCTTAAGAGAATTTTCAAGGAAAGTTCATTGAAATATTCACAAAGCTGTTTTATTTTTTAAGCGAAATAAACAGAAGGCTTCAAGTGATATTTGTATAAAGGTTAGATTAATTATAAGACCAAATTTTATTAATAAACAAACAAAAGCTTTAAAAGATTAATCTTCGACATTAGAAACACAATGTATTTATCCAACCCCTCCACCATGAGCAAGATATGACAGAAGGTCAATTCTTAAGCAGAGTACAGCTGGTTTGAATTCAGTTTTCCTTCTCGACTGGTTGCTTTGTCTTACTTACAAGCGAGCAAGAGAGAAAGCGAGAGAATAAGATAGTGTAAGCAAACAAAAGTTAGCTAATGGAGAGAAGAGATGAATTCATATCTTTCCTCCAAGGGCATTATGCAAAGTGAAACACAATCAGCTTTGTCCAGGATTTGAACTCTGGTCACCAATTCAATTTCCTATGACAATAGCCATTACACTAAGCATACAATGAATACCAAAATATCCTCTCGTGTTTTGACAACTGCTGACAATCATTTGTGTTACTTAAATCAAAAGAAGAAACTTCAGATTCTTACCCTAAAGAAAGGAAAAATGTGATTTTAAATAAGAAAATCCTTCTCTAAAAACATCAAGTTACATAGTTATTTTTCAAACTTGGAAGTTTAAAACATAATATCAAGAAATTATCTTTTAATATATTCAAGAAAGAGAAATGAAGAGGCATTTATTTACAAAAAAAAAAAAAAAAAAAAAAAAAAAAAAGGACAAGTTCAAATAATATACAAGGATAACACCCAAAAATTACAAAACTGAAAATATGAACTTTGTAAATCTCAATAGTCGATTTTTGAAAAAAGCTTATATGAAAATAAAATTGACTAGCAATCTTTGCCAATACGTTTTTAACTCTTTTTTCTGAATAGAAATAAATGTATTCATAATTGCAGCATACAAATCAATCTGATACACAAATCAACCAAGATTTTTAGCTTAAAAATTCTGGGTTAGGCCAAAAACTGCTGTATAAGCCGATCTCCAAATAAATACTTTCAAAAATCACTGAGTGGTATCTTAGAATCAAGGTTTTAATCATTGATAAAATAACCTTCAAGTAACCTTTCCTTAAAAAAAAAGTTGTGCCATACAAGTTAAGTAATAATGCTAATGTGTGTATATTCAATAAACTACTATTGTCTCATTAAACTGTTATTACTCCAATAGTGTATCTAATTTTTCTCTGAAATCAGAATCACATCAACCACATATGAAAAACATACAAATCTTACACATTGGAGTTTATAGCCATATGAATTCACAATCTATTGTGCTATCATGAAATTGCATAGATAAACAACATATTGTTGTCTGTCAGGGCACCTGGGTACTGTGATATTCCAGTTGGTGTTAAGACTCAGTGCATCAACTGTTGAAAACAGCATATATAAACATTAATAATTTGTATTACAGGTTTATCATTTTATATCAATATTTGTGTTTACCAAACAAAAGTTTAAGTTGGATATATTTATGACAGTCTGCTGGAGTTACAGTAAGTGGTGTATATCATTAGGAATACTTTTTCACTGGTTGAGCACTCTGAGGTAAAGGTTTGGATTTTAGCCCTGGCACTTAAGTCGACCCCAAGATTTGCAGAGATTTTTTCAGGCTTAAAAGATTGTCTTGTCTTCAATTTATGGTAATGCTAATAAAGTGCTAAACAGTAAACACTAACATGAAAAAAATACATAGGAGCGGCGAAGGGGACTTAATTACAAAATTATACAGAAATGAATTACTCGCTTTCACAATATAGATATTTTTCTAGTCATTGCCCCATGAAATTTTACATACATAAAAAAAAAAAAAAATCTGATCTTAGGTGACCATATTGATTATTTTAAGACAAGACAATCCTCCATCCCCAGGTGGAAAGTGGTAAAATATTTTAATGTTTAAAGAGTTAATTACCAAATTTATGGTCTCAAATAAAAATAAAAAATCTTTGAAGATTTGACTTTTTTTTTTTGCACATAAGCTGATAAATAAAAACACAATAACTGAAACTTATTCTTATCTGGAGAGTGAATGTAAGTACATTTCTATATAAATTTTTCAAACATTAACAACCATTTACCTCCATGTGCTATTCTAAAAAAGTACAAAAAAATTGATAATCAATGTTTATTGAAAAGTCTTTCAGAATGACAAAGTACTTAACTGTAAATCCATCATTAAAAAAAACTGATACTTATCTAGAATGGCACAGAGAAAATGTATTCCTTGATAACATTCATGATCCAAATAACAGGAGGGGGTGTCTTCGAGGTGTAATGGTTAAAGTGATGGACTGCGAAATCGTAGTAAGAGAGTTCGTATTCCAGTAGCGCTATTACGTTCACTTTCGGGCAAATACCCTTGATACCCCCTTATCCTCCCAGCTATGAGTTAAATAGTACCACTACTGTTCTTCTAGTAGAATGGCTTTGGCATTAAATAACCTACAAAGGTTGATATGCCATTAAACAAAGAAACCAAACCAAATAACAGGGTTTCAGCTATTGTCTCATGAACTTTTACACACAAAAAATAAAAACATCCCATGTTAAAAGCAACAATAGTGATTTTTCAAGAGGCAAGACAATTCCCCAGCTGGAAAATGGGAATTGTCTTTTTTTTTTTTTTGCTTTAAATAATGAATTGGTTAGGGTTGGATGGGAAATCAATATATCTGTCTTTTAAAAGAGAACGTTTATTCATTTTTTTTTTTTTTTTTGCATAAAAAGTTCATTAATAAATAAAAATAAAAAGCAATGATTGAAACTTATCTAGAGTGTGGATGTAAGCATTACATTTCTATATATTTTTGAGATGACTACAGCCAGTGTGCTATTCGAAATAAGTATATATATGTGTGTGTGTGTGTGTGTGTGGTTATCAATTTTTATTTATTTATTGTTTTTGTTTACTTATCTAAATTGAAAATTTAAAAAAAACTTAACCTTTTAGATTAGAAGAATAAAAATAAATAAACTTTCTCAGTACTAAAATCTTCACTGTTTAAGGTAATCGTAAGAGGAATCTCCGTGGTGTATTGATTAACGTGCTGGATTACGAAATCATATTAATTGAGTTCGAACTTTACAGTATTACGTTCACATTCAAAGGAACACCATTAGAAAAAGTAGGAATTATTTTTATGGTTTAAATAGTATCATTACTGTTCTACTACAAGGATGCCTTTGGCATTAAAAGAACCAACAAGGATTAATATGCTATTAAACAAAGGAAACTTATTTTTTAAGGGCTGCATTCGTATTGAAAGTTATGTTATAGTCATACAAACCCTAAATATAACAAAAATATGTATTGTTAATTAACTAGTAAACATCTTTCACTTCCGCCAAACTAAAAAAAAACATCAACAAAATCAATGTTTAGGGGTTTTTCGGGATGGGGCAAATAAATACAATTTGAAGTAACTTTTATTTAAATCAAAAATGTCAAATTGTTTTTAAATTTATACTAACCAAAACCAAGATTAGCATGTTTTTTGGGGTTTTTTTTGCTTTGGCAGAAAAAAAAGAAAATAAACAATAAAATAACTTTATAATATCTGAACTTTTTTTTAAATTAAAATTTGATGAAATAAAAAACTTTTAAGACTATTTTTAAATAAAGTGGTTTATGGATAAATTCTCTTAAACTTTTTTTTTTTTTTTTAAATCTCTTGACAAAAAGGTTTTTTAAATATTTTTCCTTTGTAAAATGTTTAGAAAAAGTTTGTAGAAACTTTATTAAGCAATTTATTACTTTTTTTCCAATAAATTGAAAGAAACTTTTTTTAAATCTCCATCCGAGAGGAAAAAAGGGGGAGAAAAAAACGGTCACAACACGAATGTCAGTGAGAATGAATTGAAAGTGAAGCAAGGAAAAAAAATAAAGCTTAACTGTTTCTCGGGATGTAAATCATACGAAAGAATAAAGTTAAATAAATAACTTTCAGAGAAATAATACGACTAAAAAGTTCTCACCTAATCCTAAATTTTCAGAAATCTCCGTGTTATTTTTTTTTGTTTGTTTGTTTGTTTCTGGTGCTTTTTTTTTAAAATTGCCAACCAACCTTCTTTTTTTCCTCACGTTCAAACGGAGCGCCGAAATTTAAAGTTGAAATCAACCAATCAGAAGCTAGCTTTCTTCTAGCCCGGCTGCAAGCAATATTTAATTGAAAGTGAATATAAAAAAGCAATTGCATCATTAAATGAAAAAAAATAAATAATAAATAATGACCATATTCTATTTTTATTTGATTTCGATAAATATTTTTTTTTAAATTTTAAAAGCCAATAGAAAAGTAGGTAATGGTATTGGTGCGGTCCTGTTTCTCCTCTTTCCGCCCGGTTTCTTGGTCATTCGACCTCCTCCCCCCGCCATGCGATATAGACTCGTTGACAGACGAAATGAAGAAGAATGCCGAGTTTTTTAATAGAAAATGACTAAATTTCTGTACGTGCTGGTCTCTATCCTGTCAGCACTTGTAACAGTTTGGTGCTCGCTTAGTTGGACTTTGTGTATAGCGTATTTTCTGGGTCTGAGTTTGTTATTATTGCTACTGCAGCAAGGAGGAGGAGTACAGGTCCGGCAAAACGAAGATAAGTGGCCAGACGACAACGACACTACAGTAAAAATAAAACATAAAGACAATAATACTACAGTAGATCAAGAGGATAAAAACTTCTACGAGGGTCACAGCTACCTAAAAAGGAAAAACAGTGTAAACAGAAGCCGAAATCACAGCCAAAGCCTCGGGTCTGACTCTGAAGACGAAGATATTCCAGGGTCTGTCTCGAACAACACAAGAACGACACTTCTTTCAATGATGTCTGATCTTGAAAAGAGTATAAGCAATAGTCGATTGCTGTCTTTGTTTTCTGTATTTAATAAGAAATCTAATGGCGAGAATAACCGCCCGGCCTCGTCCCCAGGAAGGTATAATAACGGAGATAAAAACGGACGACAGACATTGAAGGGGAATCATCGGAGAAGAATGGCGGTTGGTGGTGATGGGACATCACACATGTCACCGTCAACTCCGGCAGGTTCTAGGATTTCCCGAATGGATAATTCAGGGATTATCGGATCTCCCTTGTCGTCCCCTTACAGGGGAAGGATTACGGGATACGATAGGGGCAGGACTGTAAGGAAAAGTGGTAATCCCTCTTATTCTCATCAACGACAAGGGAGGTTTGCCAGTCCAGTCGTTCCGTCTTCGCCCTTATCAACTACCCCGCTTCCACGTTTTCATAGAACAGCATGTGAATCCCCTGACAGGTAAGTTAAAAGATAAATAAAAATTTACCCTTAAAAAGGATCTGATTTCCCTTTGAGATTAATTTTCATAACCACTTTTTTTTTCTTTTTTTTTTTTTTTTTAAAGTCTTTTTTTTAAATTCCGTTGTTTTGTTATTGTTGGTTTTAGCCCTCAACAAAGAAAGTGATTTTTTTTTTTATTTCTTTTGTGTGTGTTTGGGAGAGGTCCAGAATCGTTTCTTAAATGACCACTAAAAATTTTATTTTAATATTTTTCTTATAGACATAGATACACGCAAAGGTGGGTTAAGAGCTTATCTTGTTTGAGCGATAAAATTGCTTCCCACTCTAAGTCTTGATCGAGTAAAAGTTAATTTTTTTTTTTTATTGAATATTTTTTTCCATTTATTTGAAATAGTCTACCTCAATCATTAAACTAATCTTAAATAATTTAGAAATTAAAATGTTTATAATTGATTTAAAAGTTAAAAAAAGATTTTTTTTTTTTTTTATACAATAAAAAAATCTTTTTGAATGGTGTTATCAAGCTTTTTCAGTAAAATGATTATTTAGTTACAATTTGAAATTGTTTAAAATCTTTTTTTTTTGTTTTTTGTTGTTGTTTTTTTTTTTTTTCTCAAATTGTAAAAGTTTACGTATACTCATGCCTTTTCCAACAAACAAAAAATTTGTATTTTAAAAGTGCAAAAAAATTAAAATCAAATTTACAACGACAAAAATCAATATAAATGCTCTAATTTTCTCGATTAGTTCAAATTACTTATTTATATTTATTTATTCATTTATTTTTATACAAATGAATATTTATTCATTTTTCTAAACTTATATAAACTAGAAAAAGTCTTTTTTTTTCTACCGTTTAAATGGCCATATTTTGAAATAAATATCTGGAATCCATTAAATTAAAGAATTTATTTTATAAAATTAGAAAATCAACTCAATCCTCAAAAAGCATTTTGTAAAATGTGTTCGATCAATTCATAAAGCCACGTGGATTCCGGATTTAATTATAAATCGTTAAAGCAAACAAGGTTTCTTTTGTTTCTTATGATTCTCAAAAAGTTTTACTTTTTAGCCAAATTGAATTTTCTAAATTTCGTTACATGTCGATAAAAAATAAGTGATATCTTAAAATTAGTCGCTCACTAAACGAAATCAACCATTTACACTTTAAAATAATTGTTACGATAATTGTTCTCGATTCAAATGATTATAAAAAATCATTATAAAAAATCGTCAGAAGATATTTTTAAAATTCTTTAGGTTTTGTAACATTAAAAATATGCAAACTGATTTGTGTTTTGATTCAAAAATTCTTATTACTTAAAGATACAATTATCTCGTGATTAAAAGTAATAATAAAATAATACTTAAATATTTCGAATGGACACGTGTTCTATTTTTGTAAAAGTCCTTTTTTTTTCTTTTTTATACCTATTCTTTATAACTTTTATTTAATGTTAATATTCACTTTTTAATCATGGTATATTTAAAAACTAAATGTAAATTGTTTACTATTATGTGTGAGTCAATGATATCTTATATTCATATACAAAACCTAATGGTGTTTTGGAGTTGTTGTTTTTTTTTTTAAGGAGGACGTCATATCTAAACGTCTGCTTTTCTTCATTTAATTACTTTAATTAAGCTTATTCCAATTAGATAAGAAATTTTAAAATCTATACGGAACAAAATGATCAAACGAGATCAAATGTCTATATCGACTTACTTTTGTCTGAATGATAACTTAGTACGACTTTATTTTTTAGTAGTGGAAGTAAGCATTTTATTTATTTTTAATAAAATGATAATATAAAAGCAGGAAAATCTATTTAAACCATTTTTTAATTAAGTAACTTTACATTTTTTTTTTTTTTTTTTTTCAGTTAAGAAATCTCTTTCCAATGTATTTCTGTAGTAAAATCTCCTTTCTAATGCATATCTATATTAAAATCCTACTTTTCAATGCATTTCCCGTTTCTTATGCATTTCCATAGTAAAAAGAAATTCTGCTTCCAATGCATTGCTATAGTAAGAATAATTATAAAGAATTAGTTTTTATATACTGATAAGGAGCCAAACAATAAACAAAAGGCGTGGAGGTAAATTGCATCACACACACAAAAAAATAATTGTTTGAATTGTTTTAAATAGGCGCTGGAGTTTTTTTGTTTTGTTTTTTGTTTTTTTTTTATTGGTATAAAACCATGGTAAATTTTTACCCTTTAACTCATGGATTAAAGGGTAAGAATTTACAAAAATCTCGATTGATTTTAAACCCATGGATTAAAGAGTATAAATTTACCGTCTTTTTTTATTATTAAAAGAAAAATACTAAATATTAGGTTGGTATATAATACATGAACCTTTTGTAAATTCAATTCTTTTTTAGATTGATGAATTTAAGAAATATTATGAAGACTATCTACATCGTCAATTACTAAGACAATGAAACTAACAGGTGGATTCAAGAAAATCTGTTTAAAAAAAAAAAAAGAAAGAACAAAAAAGACACTGTCTACAATGTAAGCTTTGGTTTTCAACAGGGATACATATCTCAACACTATACAAAACCCCAAAGACGTATAATCTCTCCGCAAATTTTTTTTATGAAAGTTAGTTTTTGTTTGTGGTTTTTTTTCTTCTAAATCAAATATAAGTAAAGTTAGCGACCTTAGTTGAGGGTGATTCGAAGGCTCCCTTTTCAATAGCTACTACACTAAGGTGTAAGGGAGGACGCTACTCCATTCCCTGGATTGCTCCACTTTGCCCTTGATCCTTACCTTTTATGATGCTAAGTGGCATCAAGTACCTTTTTTTTCTTTTTCTTTTTTTGAGTCTTTGGTATGACTCGATCTGGGATTGAGCCCAGTCTTCCGGACCATTGGCGAACACTCTACTCATTAGACCAACCAGGCTTTTATTATTTCAGGTAGCATAATCAAAACCGATATTATTAGGTATTATTTATTACCAAATTTTACTGTAATGAAATTTTGTAACTAAAAATATCAACATAGTAGAAGGCCTTAATATAGCAACCCTAAAATAAGTACACCCCTTATATATTACTGTCAAGGTATGTGAATTAGTCTACTAATTTAAGAGGCTTGCCACTTGTTTTAAATATGAAGCCATTTCCAATTTAAGTGGCAAGCCTCTAAAATTAGAAGACGAGTTCACATACCTCGGCAGCAACATCTCATCTACTGAAAGTGATGTCAACATATATCTAGTGAAGGCATGGAATGCTATTGACAAGTGATTAACCATTTAGAAATCTGAAAAATCAAAATAGGATTTCTTCCTAGCTATAGTTGTGTCCATACTACTATATGGATACACAACATGGACACTAACAAAACACGGAGAAAAAGCCAGATAGGAACTACACAAGAACGCTTCATGCTGGCTTGAACAAATCCTGGAAGCTACACTCCATAAAACAGAAACTGTACGGCCACCCATCTCGCAAACCATCTAAATACTGGAGAAGCAAAGACAAACTCCTAAGCGACTCCTACACGTGGATGTGCCAGTGTTGACTGATAGAAAAGACTTTATATACATCAGCTCTGTGCAGACGCAGCCTAGAGGACCTGCTTGGAGTTAGAGGTATGATAGGTATGGATAGAAAGAGTCTGAACTCTGTGCTATCAGCATGACTTGTGTGCGAGAGAGAGAGATTTTTATTTTTTGGTTGGTCTTTCAAACTGTAGTGTTTGGTAATAAAGTTGGCAACTGTAGTCGAGAGGGATCCAAAGGCTCCCTTTTCAATAGCTACTACATCAAGATGTAGAAAAGGGTGATACTCCTTTCCCTGGATTGCTCCACTTTACCCTTGATCCATACCTTATAATGCTGAGTGTTAAGCAAGGAGGAATCAAGTATCATTTTTTTTTTTTTTTTTTTTTTTTTTTTTTTTTTTTTTTTTTTTGAGTCTTTGGTATGACTCAACATGGTCTCCGGGGCCTTTGGCGAACACGTTAACCGCTAGGCTAATGCTAAATAATATTCATTTTGATTTTTCTTCTAGAAATAATAAAATCCTGGTATCTTTTATTCAGAAGAAAATTAGCTTTTTATTTATTTAGTTTTTTTTTTTTTTTTTTTTTTAAATTAGTGGGCATGTATTCATTCAGTGGTGATTCTCTCTCTCTCTGTTGTGTGTGTGTGTGTGTGTGTGTGATGGACCCAATATATGAATGCCTAACAGTTCGGTTAAAGAAGTGAACTGGTAGACTACTTACACAGGTGATTGGCTTATAGTGAAGAAGGCCATTTTGGGTGAGCTAATTACAAAAGAATAGTGGATTAATGGACCTCAGATTTTTTTTTTTTTTTTTTTTTTTTTTTTTTTTTTTTTTTTTTTTTTTTCCCCACCTACCTAGACCGGTTTACTTTTTTAATGATAGCTGGTGGGGAAAATAGATTCATGCCTTTCTCATAGACATTAGCATGAAGTGAAATATGAAAAGCTATATCCAGGATCTGAATTTGGCTCGGCAGGTCCATTTCCTTTCATTCAATGTTGTATCCATTATTCTGAATAGTAGATATGACTCACAATGGATTGGGCACATTGTATGATGTATGGTTAACCAGCTAATGAGTAAAACCATTGTTAGTAAGTTTGATTCTCACTGGATGCCTTATATTTCAGGCTTTGTGCCAAACTAAGATAAGGTAGTAAATGATTACTTTGTCTTCAAGGTGAGGCTGCAAAGATTTTCCTGGAGGAAACCACTCCCCACAACATACATTCAGTTTATTTACTACCTACTGTATGGTAACCATCAGTCTTACATGACTGATGAATTTGCATCTAGCTTATGACATAGGCTTGAGAAAAGTTGTATAAGAGACTAGCAGTTGCCGATGCTGCAGGTCTCTTCTCTTCCAAACATCAGTGTTGCTGCAGGAATTATCAGGATGAGATTGAAGACCACATCAAACTGCTCTAAGGACTCCAGCTCTTGGTTTTGAATTCAGTTTTTCTTCTTTCTAAACTGGTTTGCTTACCTACAAGGTTAGAGAGCTGTGTGTGTGTGTGTGTGTGTTTATGAAGAAATTGAAACCACTTAATCTAATTTGACTAAATCTTTTTGAAAATATTTCCTTGTATTTTATCATTATTGATCACATTTTTTGTGAATTGTTCATGTAGATGATAGATTGACTGCTTTTGAAAGTGATTCTTTAGTTTTGTTAGATTGGTGGGGGGGGGGCTGCAACAAAAAAAAAATTCTATTTTAAATCCCATCAATCTGGGAATATAGATAAAACTTCACCATCCCACTCTTCTTAACTTCTGCTCCACAATTCTGGCACAGTGACTAACATTCTGAACTCCAATATTATAGTAAGAATCTTTTAACTCCAGTCCCACTATTATATTCGCTTTCGAACTAATATCTTTGGGAAAGGTATGAACACCTCCTCTCTCTCTCTCTCTCCCCCCCCCCATTCCACAAACTATAGGTTCAATAGTATCACTGCTGTTCTTCTACAAGGATGGCTATGGCATTAAACAACCCACAAATACTGATGTCATTAAACAAAGAAACCAAACCAAAATTCTGAAATCTACAAATTTTACACTTGATAACACCACAATTGATCTTGCATATTACAGTGACAATTTAGATTCTTGCTTGGAGGAGGAACATGGTATAATAGTTGTTGTTGTAAAGAATGGACACAGTGACCCAGTTTCAAATCCTGGATGAAACTATTTGCACTTCTCCCCTCAGTTATAGGTAAATAAGAGCAAACTGAGCATTTTATCTTTGGTATGGTGACCAATCTAGAAGAAAGAAAGAAAACTCTGAATTCAAACCAACTGTACTCTCCTTAAAAAATTGATCTTGTGTCACATCCTACCTGTAGCAGAAGGGTTCTTGATAATGACTAATTGTAGTCAGAAACACTCACTCAACAACTTTAAAGTTTTTGGTTTATTTCTATATAGTGTTGATCCATATTTTGACTCCTAATATCAGAGATCTCCAATTTATGGCCCTCAAGGTCCATTTGTGCAGCCCTTCTTTCAACTTTCAAAATTTTCTCTTTACCTTTTGATGTTGACTGTGAAGAAGTACCATTACAACTGCAAATGGAACTCACTGATTTTTAGTCTTCAGAAGATTTGCAAAGTTTCTTGCTTGCCTCTTCTTTGATTTCTATAAGAACTATATGCTTCCATTTGGATGATTCCCCAACCTTATCACCCTCACCTAGCAAGTAGTGTGCATGTTTGGCACTGCATCCCAAGAGTATGCCGTGTTTGCAATTGTCATTTGTCTTATGTGCTCCTTCTGTCAACCTCATCATTTTACCCTGATTTTATATCTTTTTGTGATTGCAAACAATATCAGATGTTTTATTGATGAATTACAAGTGTTACCTTTTGAATTTAGCTGTATTTTTCAGATCACAGCCCTAGGTCATCTTTAGTTAAGCTTTCTGGACCTTGAGCTGAAAAGGTTGGGAAACCTTACCTTACATGATGCATGGTGAACTAAATTATGTTTTATGGACATTTGGACTGAACATTGGAAATTAGTCAAAAAAATATGATAAATCATACACTGGGCCAGAATTTCACCAGGAATCCATTGATAACCTCTAAATAGCCCTATGTTGAAAAGAATTTTATATTTATTAGACACATGTAAAATTGCAAAAAAAAAAAAAATTTAATTATATCTAAAACCAGGCTTGGTGAAGTATTAATTGTACATGGCAGTATCAAACTAAATAAAATGAATACTAACAGTTTGACTTGGATTTTTGCTTCTAACAATGGAATTAGACGTCATGTACCTGATATTTATACTAGGAATTGGCTTTGGTAACAAAATGTTAGCAATTTAAAGAAAAAAATTTGATTATAGATGTTTTTCAAATAGTTAGGACAGAACTAAATAAAATCACTTTTAAGCGACAGTGTGTGATGAATAGTATGTTATACCTTGATATTTTCATATTTTTAGATATACAAAATATTTCAGTGTGTATGTTTTTTTTTTGTTTTTTTTTTTTGTTTTTTTGTTTTTTTTAGAGAGGTGTTACCTTAAAATCTGGTTATAAAGATATATTACTAAACCTTTCAGTCCAGAAAATCAGAACGTTTTTGGAAACCATAGGGGTAATTTAATTAGCATATATCCCAGGTCAAGAGCCATTTTAAAGATTGCATCACAGTTTCAGTCAAAAAAAATTTATGCACAAATTTTATCATTAATTTTCCAAGAAGACTGTCTACTTCAAAACAACATAACTTTTCAACAAAAAAAAACAATAGAAACAAAATTTTAGAAAATGTGCTTGCCCCCAAAACTCAAGATTAAGAATATGCACATATGTCATACTAATACTCTTCAAAAATACCCTATGTTTGGCCCAAGCCCACAGGAAAGACTCTTAAAAAAAAAAAAAAAATTGGCAAAAAAACAATCCTTGCCATATTTAATCAAACATGTCAAAAGTGGATTTGCTACTCAATTATACATTACACATCAAATAACATCTGTGATACTTTCTAAAAATCAGGCATTGCATGATTTGGACTTGGAACGTGTGTGTGTGTTTAATAGCCTAAAAATGATTATAGAAGCTAGAAATTTAATATCGTCCATTCAGCACCATGACTCTGTTTGGGCAATCATATTTGTATATAGTTTAGAGACCACTTACATCCTTTGTGCAGTACTGTTTAAATTCAATCTTTTATAGCTTTTAACAGCATCCACTATAGCAAATGGATGTTATTTGGTAGAATATTTTGCTACACACAACTGTATTTAAATTCTCTATATCAAAGATCCCTCAGCCTTCTTTTTTTGCCTTGGGTATGATACTAGACTGCATCTGATGGTGAGGCTCCAGTTCTGGAGATCTGGGAAGTGTAGAGGCACCTTCTTCATTGCCATTACTCCCAAGTTCATTCTGATCTGAAGTAGTAGTACTTGTTAGGATCCCATATATAGGTCAAATATATCTGTTTAAAAATTATTAGTATTAGATAAAAAATACTTGCTACCATATAACTATGTGCAAACAAATGATTAATATTAAAAGAATTATTAATGTTAGGAAGACTTTAAACCTAAGGATTTTTATGAGTTACTTGAAATCATATAATTATGTATAAATTATAAGTATTAGATTGGAAATTCTGTTGGTAAAGTTTACAATACACTGACTACACCTTCTGCAGAGGGTCAAGATCTTAAATTTGAGTGTCCTGAATATGACACCAACTGCATTTGATGGATAGGTTCTTGTTCTGGTGTTCTGAGGAGTGTGAAGTACCCCATAATTGCTACTACTCCTAGGTCCACTCTTACCCAGAGTGGTAGTACCTGTTAAAGTCTCATGTATGGGTCAAATAGGTCTGTTGTAAAATTATTTGTATTTAATAGGAATACTTGATACCAAACAACTGTGAATTATTTGTATTAAGAATAGTTGCTTGAAGCTGTAATTGTTTACTAAGGTTTGTTATTACTTGCTTGAAACTATATAACAAAGAACAAACAAATGCCAATTATTGAATAGAAATAATTGCTTGAAAACCTATGATTAGTAGTATTAGATAGGAATATTTGAAATCATGATTATTAGGAATACTTAAAACCATACAGCTGTATGCAAATTATTTGTATTAGATAGGAATACATATCATATAACTGTGCACAAAAAACTCTTAAGCAACTACACAAAAAATGTAAATATAAATGTACAATGAACACAATTCCCTAACTTCAAGGCAAAAATTAACTTGAAACAGGTTACATGCCATGAAAATCAATCAATCATTGTATTTAAATTCTGTTTATAGATCCCTTGGTTTCCATTTTATAATTTTCTGTATCTAAAATCTGTACTTTAATGCAGAAAAGTATTGCTCTAAAAGTGGGATCACAGTGTTTTCAAGACTTAACTCGAGTAATGCACTGCTTTGAGGTTATCTCTTAAACCCTTTATGACATGTACAAAATATAATTGCTTAACACTTGTTAATGGTTACTCTATCACCAAAACCATGATATAACAACAGAAAACTAAGCTTATAAGTGCTTACTGCTATGTCCTCTTGATTTTGAAATGCTAATGACTCTTCGCTAACATTATAGACAATACAGGATTATGATAATTATATTTTTTATTTTATTTATTTATTATTTTTTTTCTAAAGTAGCCAAAAATATTTGTACTACTACTGTATATCACATTCAAGTTCCCTTTGATTGTAAATACAAAGGAAATTGAATTGTTACATTATTAATAACTATGAAAACTATTCATTGCACTGTACAAATATTCAAAATTTTAATCTCTCTTTTAGAAACAACTACTCAGTCTAATTCTTGTCCATATTAGTTTTTACAATATTTGTTTTAATATTAACAAATTAGAGCAAACCCTCTTACTAAGAAAAAAAATCTACACTCAAATGCCATTCAAACCAGCCTGTTTCATTGTCTTTACTATAAAACGGTTTCTTAAAGTAGTCCATATTGACTCCTGAGAGTGAATAAAACTACTTGAAAAGGGGCAAGAAGCAGACAATATCCAGCAGAAACTATTACTGAATACTAAAATAAAACAAGAACTCCTCTGAGCTGTAGCAAGGTCAGTACTACTGTGTGGTTGAACCACTTGGACATAACAAAAAGCCTGAAGAGAAAGCCAGATGGAAATGATACAGGAATGCTACTTGTTGAGTGAACAAATCCTGGAAGAAGCACTCTACAAAACAGCAGCTGTCTGGCCACTTACTTCTCATCTCCCAAACCATCCAAGTAAGATAAGCAAGACATGCTGGCCTCTACTGGAAAAGTAAAGACAAACTCATGAGTAATGTTCTCCTAGGGACTCTCCAGTATTGGCTGACCAGCAAAAACTTAGATTCATTAGCTCTGTGGAGACTGGGTGCTATCTAAAGGATTTTTCAAGAGTGATGACTTATAAGAAGAGATGGTGAGAGAGTCAAGGGAATTTGTGCTGTTGGTATGCCTTGATGATGGATTTGGAGTTAAAATATAGTGTTTCTTGTATGGTTTAAATTTGTTGTCAAGTCCCTTTTCAGGTAAGGGTTATTTTAAAGGTATATTCTGAAAGTATTGAGACTGAAGCTGTATTTACCAAAACAGAAATGAATAATTAACAAACCATTAATTTTCTTCAAAATAGTTCTTTTGGCATTAAACTTTTTTGTAAAAGTAATTCTTATTTTAGTGCTTTGACTTTCTTCAATGTTGGATTGCACAATATTCATTTTAACATTAAGATTATATGAAAATATCATTGACAATAAGACTTGTGGTCTTAGGAACCACTAACTTCAAAATATATGCAACATTATTCAAATTATATTATATCAAATAATCTTATTCAAATACAGTTTAAAACCTTTCCCGGGATTACCCTAACAATTCTTATAAATTTGGTTGAAATCTGACCCAAAATAGTGATTCTTTAGTGGTATGGGTGGACAGAATTTGTTGAATTATAATATCATTAACAATTACATATTAATATTGTATTTTATTTTTCAAAACCAAACTAAAAAACCGGATGTATATTTGTACTTCTGTGCATATCAGAATATCATTTTTGCTACTTCTTCTGGGCCTCTCTATATATCTTTTTGGCAACTTCTGTGCATGTCTATATATCTTCATGCAACTCTTAAACTTGAACCAAAGCCAACGACTTTACCACTTTCATTATACCATCTAAAACAGTGGCTTTCAAACTATGGTTCAGGGACCACAGGTGGGGGTCCACAATGTCAATATTTATATTATCCAATTAGCAGTAGAGCCATAAATTCATATTTCTACTTACTAGTACACACCTATGAAAATTCAGTTTAAACAGCAGCCACTCCCAAAATTTTTGTGGGGGAGTCCTCATGGTATAGTGGCTAACAAACTGGATTGTAACATCATAGTAAGTTCAAACTCCAGTTGCACTATTACATTTACTTTTGGACTAATGGGAAAAGTATGAACCTTTTATTTTTCTCTCTCTCTCCCCCCCAAGCTATGGGTTAAATAATACCATTACTGTTCTTCTACAAGGATGGCTTTGGCATTAAATAACCCACAAATGTTGATATTCCATTAAATAAAGAAACCAAACCAAAATTTTGGCTTAACATGGCTTCTGAGTATCCATTGTGGTCTCAAAAGTAGTCAGGATGCTACCTTTTGCAACAGCATATTTATGCACTTATCAATATGATGATCAAATACTGATCTAGACTTGTTTTGTAGAGTGAATAGTATATATCTTTGTTGAAAATATCACAAAAATTGATGATTTGTGGCAAGCACATCCCTCACACTAAATGTCCTTACTCGGTGCAAATATTGGATGTGATTTTCATTAAATACTTTTGATAAATTTAATTCTTAATTTTATGGGGGTCCATGAGATAGCCCCTGAGATAGAAACAAAAACTTTAAAAAACACTGATCTAAAAGAATGATATGGTCTGTTTCAGTTTATATCATAATATAGGTATTTATAACTACAATATGTCGGATTTTAAGCATTTTACATATATTTCTGCCTGCGCAGTTTTATATTTGTTTATGTCAATATAGAGGGTGCTGAAAAGTTTTCACACCAACCAAGCAAAAGTTCTTTTTTTTTTTTCTTTTTTTTTTTTTTTTTTTTTTTTTTGTAAGTTGACAAATGATATACCAATTCTGTTGAACTGCAGGGTAAATATTCAGAATATCATGTAGATTTCATGGCTCTGGATCAGGTCATTCCTTTCAGCACCATCTCTCATATATGTGCATTTATCCACCTATCTATAAAGGCAGATTTGAGGCCCACTCCCATGTACTTGTAAATAATTCGAGAAAATGTTCAGCTCTTTAGCATACCTTTCATATCAGTAAGTGACCCTACTCTTTTTAGATGCAACAAGAAAGTTCAGTCTTATAGGATAGCCTTTTGAGATTCATCTCTTCAGGAACCAGTGTATGCTAGGAATGTTATATTTGTGTATGTGTGTATATAATTTCTTTGCATCAAACAATAACTCATATTTTATATGTCACCTTTTCTAGCAAGATTTGATAATAAAACAATATTTGACAGGTTCAAATGGGTACAATAACAAGAACTTATCCCACAACATTCATTAAATTTAATATACCATTTAATTATGATTACTTGCAATATATCACTTCACACACATACATACACACAAAAGTAATATTTTTCAAATCCTTTCATTTTTAGCTTAAATCATAAGCACAATCCTCTCTGTCAGCTTAGGCTGCATCTCTGCAGAGAGGTAAGACTTCCAACAAAACCACCTGTTGTCTGTGGGTGGCGACCTGTAATGCTTGAGGATTTGGGAGATCCTGGTGGCTGAGCAGTCAGTGACCTGGTAACTAAGAGGTTAAGTGACTTGCAATACTCTACTTAGGCCCTTACTGGGCTAGACAGGTGGTCAGTGAGGCCTGATCTGATCATTTGGCTGGTCATGTCAAGCCCTTGTACCTATATGATTGTTCCAATCATATTCTTCAAATTGTACTTGTGGCAAACAAGTACCCAACCCTATTTTATTTTAAAGATGCTAGGTGGTGGCAAAGGCTGAAGGTCCATTGTACTGAAATAGCAATACTTAAAACCATTTAAACATTGTGCAAGTAAATGATTAATATTATTAGTGTTAGAGAGCAGATAACAAAACCATTTAACTGTGTAAACAAATTAATATTAAATAGAATTTGGCAATAAATGACTCGCTGGGGTTGATGTGCCATAAACCAAACCATAAGCACAATTTTGAATGTTTTTGTTTAGTCTTTTTCTAATTTTTTAAAGTTTCATAATGATCATTATTTACATCGCCGTGACTGTTTCATAAACAGTTCTAACATGCCCCAATATTTTTCTAAAATTTAAGTGGGGGGGGTCTCTCTCTCTCTCTCTCTCCTCCCTCCCAAATCATTAAAAGTGAAACATTATAATGAATATATAAACACCCCACCAAATTGGTTTTCATGTCTTATTTCTTTTCTCTGTATGTATGTATGTATGTATGTATATAATCGCGCACCTGTATATAAAAGGATATCCTCCATGTGGGAATCACTTGGTCTGGTAGTTGTACAAGTAAGAAATTGACAGCCATTAACTGTATTTATGCTATCCTAAATTTTATATATATATTCTATCTCTGATATTGAGAACACTTTATTTATGAATAAAGCAAACTACATAATAAACAAAACTTTTGTTCGTATCTAAGAGTATAAGCCAAATAGACCTTTCATATTTTGTATAGTAGAGGCATTTTTAGCATAAGTTATTGTCATAGGAAATGGAATCTCCAACCCAAGTTCAAATCCTGAATGGGGCTGTAAGCATTTCACTTTGAGCTGATATCCTCAAATGGTAATACAGACTAGGTTTTTTAGCCTTTGTTAAGTAACTAGTCATGGAGGGGGGGGGCAAAAAATTATATTCAACCCAGCTTTATTCTACTTAACTTATCCTCTATCATGTTCTGCGTGTGACAGATGAGTTGAGTAAATACATACATAAACCCTAAAAAAAATATCAACATAAGATGGTTTGAATTATAAATAACTCATCTTGACTGTGGAACAAACAAAACCTGAGAAATGTTATTCAATCGAATCTGTAACTCTGGTGCTCCATTCTTCTGTTGTCACCTCATCCGAAAAAAGTATGGCTGGTCCTTGACAAATCTTCACTATAAGTAAAAATTCCCTGTGTTTCTAATTATATTGTTTCCTTGACAACTGAACAATGTCTAGGTGATTTTAACTGAATCTTTGAACTCTCAGAAGTCATTCACAGAATTATTTCAATTAAGACAGTAACAAAAACCTTACAAATTATTGCAATGATTATATTTTTTAAGTATTGTAATCCTTAATAGGTTATTTAAAACTAATGTCAGCTCCTGTGCAAATGGCTTTTCCTCTAAAAAATATTCTTTCATCCTTTCTGGGAATCTTTTAGAACAGTGGAGATGACAGGTCAAGGCTAGCTACAATTGGCTAAATATAAGTGTAATTTGTGAGACATAATTGGTTATTTCTTCAGCCAGCAAAACTACAAAAGGGGCATAACTTGGTTGCTCTCTCATAAAACTCACCAGCACCACCTAGCAGACATTATTCCAAACATTCAATTACCAAAGGGGGTTTAACTTTGCAGGATTGACTCCACTGTCTCCATAATTGGAGCCTCACCACCACATGCAGTTTAGTGTCATACCCAAAACATTTACTTTTTTTTTTTCTATTGTAAGAAAATAGTATAAGATGAGTTAAGGTGAATCAAAATTTTGTGAACAAAAAGATCTTAGTTTGGTTTTAATGTCAATTTTTGTCATCTCAAATCAATTTTGTTTGTCATGATTGATAAAAATTTAGTGAAAAAATTTTAATGTTATTTAAAAAAAAATTTTCAAAAATAAAATAGCTATTATAGAAATGTATGAATCAATAAAAATTTTAATCGACATAATGATTACCAAATTGGATATTTAAAATTTTACTTTTTAATTAGAATATAGTTATAAAAAAAATTTTTTTTAAATACATTTGTTAACAATGGGTTACTGTTACCTGTCAACTTCGTTCAAAGGTTAAGTGGGTATTGAATCAGCTTTTCTTAGCCAATGGTGATAGAAGCCTTTTTAAATTTGAGTGTCACATGGAACAGCTGAAATATTGATTACTCAAAATGTCAAATAAAAGAACATCATATGGTAGGTAATATTCTCAGTACATTATAATTATCATATGGTGTTTCAGAGGCTGAAGTCTTGGTACCAAGTTTCTTTCAAAACAGTTAATAAACAAAAGAGCATGTCTCTATAAATGGTTGTTGAAGCCTCTGGTTACTTATAATACCTGCTATTATTTCTAAGTAGTCACCCATCTTGGAATTGAACTGGCTCAATGCTGCTTAACTTAAGTGATCTCATGAGAACTAACGCTTTCAGCATGATTTACCTGTAAATCTTTTATTTATTAAGTTTTAGCTTAGTTTGGTACACAAGCCTCAGGCTGCATTACAATATTTACTATTATTCCTAAGGTGTCACCAATCTCAGAACTGAACAGGCTCAATGCTGCTTAATTTGGTATTGATTATAACCACTATTGATCTAATGAGTAGAGTGTTCATTCCTGGTCTTCCAGACCAGGATTCAATCTCAGGTCGAGTCATACCAAAGACTCAAAAAATGGTACTTTGCTTAACACTCAGCATTATAAGGTAAGGACCAAAGGTAAAGTGGAGCAATCCAGGAAATGGCATAGCACCCCCCCCCCCCGCACTTCGGTGTAGTTGCAATTGAAAAGGGACCCTTTGGGTCACCCTCAACTAAGGTTGGCAACTTTACTTTACTTATAACCATAATATATCAGTCTAGCATGCACTACCTTCTGAACTGTATATAAGTGCTTAATAAACATTGAAAATAGAAGTGCTTTATAAAAGTAGATTAAGTTAATGAATTCTTTTTTTTTTTTTTTTTCTTTCTTTTTTCTTTTTCTTTTTTTTTATAAATTGTAAATGACTTTTCAACTTGGAGCAGTTAGTTTAGGTTAGTATAGCTGTTACCCAAAGAGTATAATAATAGTAATAAAAAAATGTTTAAATGTCATTTTATTTTTGGGAAAAGAGAACCAGTAATCCATTAGATACAATGAATGAAAATAAGTTTAACTTCAATTATACGGTCTGCAAATTTAAGGTCCTTAAAAATTTTGATTCTTAATATTCATACTCCAACTACAAGCAGGACATGACACAAGGTCAATTTTTCAGCAGAATGAAGTTGGTTAAAATTCAGAGTTTTCCTTTTAGACTTGGACTGAGAAAAAGAACTGATGAAAAATATAATGAAGTAAAATTGTGTGTGTGTGTGTCTTCCCCCCAAAAGATGACCAGACCATCAGAAAGTTGCAGATGTTTATATAAGTGACATACTTCTATGGACACTTACACATGGGTGTGCCAATGTTGGCCGATCAGCAACTTATTTACATCAGCTCTGTGTGGACACAGGATATAGTTTGGAAGACTTGCCAGGAATGATGGATAATAGGGACAAATGGAGAGAGAGTTAGGGAACTCCATGTTGTCAATACAACTTGATGATATGTATAGATGAAATTAATTTAATTTTTGTTTAATATGCAGTCATGTATCATTCTTCTGAACATTGTCCAATTATACACCCACTGTTGATAATGGCAAAAGATGTAATTCAAACAATGGGGTGAAATGGATGTTAAGTAGTCTCTAAACAACATACATGTTGTAAATTACATCTTTTGTCATCATTAACCGTGGGTATATAATCAGACAAAGTTCAGTAGGATGATATTCAACACACAACTGTATATTAAACAAAAATTGAATTAATTTTTCTCAAAAATGAGTCAAATTTTTGGTCCTCTTAAATAAAATCTTTGGTCCATGACAAGGTGGCTAATTTCAGGAAATTACTCATTAAAAATTGAATCATCTTACACAAAATTGATTCATGTTTTTAGATCTTGATTTATTGGTATTTGAAAGTATAATTATAAATGATTTTTATATCTCTCAGAAATGATCTCTTAGTATTTCTATTCTTTTGTGAACGTTTTTTGTTATACTCAAGTAAATCAAAAGTTTTGGTATGTGCTAGTTTGCAGCATGTATATTACATGACCAAAGCAGTTCATGCTATGGAATGCACCCGCTATGGTTGTTAATATTGTGGTACTTGGTGTCCTGACAAATTGTTCATCGCTTCTCTCCATATGTGATTTGAAAGTTGCACAAATGAACACATGATATAGTCAAATTCCAGAATTTTTAAATTTACAAGTTCAAACTGGGCCATAACAAGCAATCAAAAAACTTTTGTTGTGCAGAAGGTGAAAGCACATTTGATCATA
>OY757936.1:29037720-29072720 GCA_963585895.1 Sepioteuthis lessoniana | reverse complement strand
TTAATATTATTATTACAATAATAATAATAATAATAATAATAATATACACACACACACACACACACATACATACATGCCTACTTCCATTTCTATAAATAATATTCATTCACTTTTTTAAATCATGACACTGTATGCATTCAATATGTTGGAAAATAAGAAACTGCCTGCTAAATTTCAAGTCATATGGTTAAGACTTTGAATTAATTGCAGTAAACAAAAGCCTTAAAAATGCCAAAGTATTAACTATATGCCTTCTGGGCTTATATATATATATGAGAGAGAGAGAGGAGAACAAAACATATTGCCTAGAAATTCTCAGAATCCTAAAGTATACAAAAAACAGTATTCAAATTTTAAAGTAAATCCCTAGATACCTCTAAAACTGATGTTTCTTGTTTGTCCGTTAGGAAAGTGAATACAAATCTCAGTCTGAATGGTTTTCACACATCCCTTACAGATACATCTTGATATATTGGGTGCCTGGAGATGCTCTTAGCATAACAGTTATCATAAGTTATAGGATTGGCAACCAGAGTTCAAATCATATTTGTGTGTATTTACCCAACCCCTCCACACAAGTAGAATGCAATACAAGAGCCCAGTCTGCTTTACCTTTTACCTATCACAGGAGGGAGAATAGTTGGATTCATACCTTTCCCAAGAGAAATAGTGAAATGCTAACAGCCACATCTAGGATTTGAACTCAAGTCCCCAGGTCCATTTCCTATAAATCCTTTTCATATTTCACTCCATCCAAATATTTGAAAAGGGATGAATCCATCCTTTTTTTCTACAACCAAGGCATAGAGGTTGGGTAAATACATCCATTTGGTTTTGTTAGGTTTTATAACATAACAACTACTGTAGGTTATTTAATGCCAAATCCATTTTTATACATATAAACAGTTGAATAAATCTCTCCTTCCACTTGGATTACCTTGTTATCAATTTTTCTACATATAAACAGTTCTATTTCAAACAATTCAGTTTAGTTCTATTTGACCCAGAGATAGGAACCTATCAAGTGCTACCACTCTGGGCCAGAGTGGACCAGGGAGCAATGGCAACAAAGGGGTACTTTGCATTCCCTAAAGCTTAAGCATTACAGGAGCCTCACCATCATATTGTTTATTTTCATATCCAGAACACTCATTTAGGGAGTCTTACCTCTCTGCAGAGATGCAGTTAGTATATTCTGCAGCCCCAGCTGACTGGGCCAGCATCCATTAGGTGTTTGTTGTAAAACTAAAGCTAACAATTGACTGGTCATAAGTTTGACTTACACTGGATAATCAAACTTTTATAACCTTGTACCATAATCAGTAACTATCCACAGTTGTATGAATATTTGTTCTCTGTGTGTGTGTGTATATCTCATGACCAGAAAACACCTGAAACACATAAAATTCTAATTAGGAAAATTCCTGAAAGGTAAAAGGTATCAAGAGGAAAATCTCAGACATGCTAGATTCTCCATTGGGGACACAGCAAATCAAGACCAGGGAACAGGATTTTTTTAAAAGGGAAGGAAAAAAAAAAAAGAGAAAAAAATACCTCGTAGATGTAAAAACCAGAAGAGCTTCGTCTTAAAAGCTTGCACTCAAACCCAGTCAGTACATAATATAAAAAAATGTGAATATGCAACCACAAAAAAAAAAAATAAAATAAAATAAAAAAAATCATTATACAGCAAATTGTAGGTTATAGCTGTTACTTAGCAACCAGATAATTTCTGTGACAAGAATGGGAAGCTGGTGAGGAGGTGGAGGACAACAAGTGGTAGGGGTGGCCAAGTATGAACAACTGACACTTTACACAAGCAACAGACAATTTGATCCAAGTCATGAGAAAAACAACCAAAGTGGAACATTTCCATTGGTCATTTACCGGTTTCTACATTGCCAAGAGCATAAAGAATCAGGTATACATTTTATTCAGTAACTTGTTTTATATATGCAGTTTTTAAACCTGAACAAAAACACTTCAACATACAAATTAGGAAACTTTTTTTTTCAATTTTATAAAACAAAATAAAATTCACAATTTTTATCTAATGAGTATACGGAAAAAATATATAAAATATACTAAACCCTCTGTAAGATGTGACAATAACTATCACACCATGAGCACCTACTATGTATATTTATATATGAGGTGCTACCAAAAGGTTTTAGTAATCTGACCATGAAAAAAAAAAAATTACTTCTCTAACACTTAGTTTCCACCATCTTCTTCAAAATATTCCTTGTCCTGAGTATAACATTAAATTGCATCCAGTTATATGGTGTTAAGTACTCCTATCCAATAGTAATGATTGGACCTTAAGAGGTGGTATTACCACACCAAGTCAGAGGGGACCCAGAAGCAATAGCAATGAAGAGGCAACTTCACACTTCCCAAAGAGCCAGAACTTTAGCCTCATCACCAGACAGTTTAGTGTCATACCAAGGGTATGCCTTTTTTGGAGGAGAGTGGGAAAGAGCTTACCCCTCTGCTGGGCATATTTCAAGCACTGTTGATAAGGTTAAGAATTTCTTTTTTGTTAAGGAGAATGGAGTCACTCTTAATTGCCACCACTCCCAGGCTCACTCTGATCTGGAACAATAGTACCATCAGTAATCCATCTATAAGTCAAACAAATCTGTCTAAAAATCATTACCATCAGTCACAAACACCTGATATCATAAGTGCAAGCAAATGATAATAGACAAGTAAAAAAGGTTCAATTGTTTCTTCAATGCAGTGGAACACTGAAAACAGTTATGACTTCTATTAAACATTTACAAATGAAATTTCAGCATTAAATAACCCACAAGGAGTTGATATACCATTAAATAATCCAAACTATAAAAAAAACTAAGTAAAATAAAAATCTATGAAATTAAAGTAAAATGAAAATCAATCTATTTATTTATCAGCTTATCTATAGATCCTCTTTTCTCTGACCTACAATGAAGAAGTTATAATGAAAAGAAATCTTAACTCCCATTCCATTTTCTTTGATATATGATAGTCCTGACAAACCTTTGATGTTTGTTAGTGCAGGTGGACTCAAATGAAATTTTAAAAAAGGGCAACTTGTCCTATGCTGTTGGTGTCTCCAGCAATCACAGTCTGGAGATTTGATTGAAGAACTAAACTAATGAACAGGCAGAGTCAAAGACAGCACTCTCTCTCTCTCTCGCACATACACCTCTCTGTACATGCAGTAGCTCACAGCTCTTTTGAAATGGACAGGGCAACCCGAGTTCAAATCCTGGCTGAGGCTGTTTTCATTTCACATAGCATCAATTACCCTCAGGAAAGGTATGAATCCAACTCTTCTCTCTCCAGCTACAAGTAAATAGCAGAGCAAACTGGACTATTTAACCTTAGTATGGCAACCAGTCTACAAGAAGGAAAACTTTTCAAAATGTCACTAAAAGTTTGTATACCCTACATACTTGGTGTTTCCTCTTTACCACATTAAAAAAGAGAGGACAGCACTAACCAAAAAAAGAAAAAAAAAGCTTTTATATATTCTTCCATCAAGAATATATTATATTATTATATGTTTCATCTGTTATCTTATCTTTGACTGTCGATTCCACAATCATTGGAAATAGTACATAGAAAGAAAATCCGTCAAATACACCACCTGGGGTCATAATGCACCACAGATTGAAGACCTAAAATTGAAATGATGAGAGTGGGAAAAATAAACAAGTCAAGATTCTGATCTTATCCGTCTGAATTTTTGAAATGAGGCTTGATGCATAGTGATTTTTCAGACTGTTGTCTTTATGTTTATTGTGGTAAGGTAAAACAACATTTTGGCCACTATATCTTCTTCAGGTGTCCCTTGTTTATCTGGGCATAGAAGTTATTCAATTTGGGAAATCATTTTTAAAGTTTAACCATTGATCAAACAAGCTGAAGGATACAGCAGCAAACATTGTATATCAACTTACCACAATAAAGATGAAGACAAAAGTAAAAAAAATCACAACCAAAATAAGATTCTGATCTGTTCTTGTGATTAGAAAAAAGCAAAAGGGATACCAATCCATTAGCATCAGGCAGGTGCTCCAAATCATTGATAGATTCCAAACAATAATTGGGAGGTAATCTCCAAATATTTGCTTATTATCAGATCTGTTCAACACATCCTCTACATTTATCTATCCATCTATGTTTATATCAATTAATTTTGTTTAACGCTCTAGCCATCCATCCAAGTTTGATTATATCAGTTCGCTATATCTAAGAAAATAAAAATTACAACTGTAAAAGAAATAAAAAAGGTGAATTAACTGATACAATTACCTTCTTTTTTCTTTTAATTTAACTGACATGTCTACCTCCGAGTTATTTTCTTTTAAATCATTATAAAAATCCAAATCCTGTTTGTTTTTTTATATATATATATAAAACTGGCCCAATGGCATAATGGTAAGAGTGTTTGCCAATCGTCTGAGAGATCAAGGTTCAGTCCCAGGTCGTTACCTCAAAGAATAGTACTTGATGCCTCCTGGCTTAACACTCAGCATTATAAGGGTCAAGTGGAGCAATTCAGGGAAAGGAGTAGCGCCCTCCCCTACACTGCCGTGTAGTAGCTATTGAAAAGGGAGCCTTCAAGTCTCCCCCTCAACTATGGTTGGCAAACTTATGATTTGTACGCAAGTAGTTTGTAGGTAATATTATTCTTGAATGAGTCAGAACTCATTTGTTTGCATACAGTTAAATGATTTCAAGTATTGCTCTCTAATACTAATAATTCTATTTAATATTAATTATTTTTTTGCACACAGTTAAATGGTTTCAAGTATTGCTACTTAACATTAGTAATTCTATCTATCAATTATTCCTACCTAACAAACAATTTGCACACAGCTGTATAATTTTAAATAACTATTAGTAACAATTGCCAGTAAAATTAAATAGTTCTATTTGACCCATAGATGGTACCTTAACAGGTACTACTACTCTGAGTCAGAGTGAACCTGGGAGTAATGGCAATGAAGGGATACTCCATATTCCCCAAAGTTCTAGGATTGAACTTCACCATCAGGTGCAGTTTAGTGCCATACTCAGGACACTCGTTCAGGGGTGGGGGTATTACTCCTCTGCAGAAGTGTAGTAGACATAGTCTACAGCCCCAACTGACTGGGTGGATACAATTATTACCCCAATATATAGTCAGCAGGATGAAAACAGTCTGATAGTCCAAAGACTGAATAAATAGTTTGGTTTGAAATTCTCTGATGGTTACACTCTTTAACAAAACACATCTTATGTAGGTTGGAAGGAAAGGTGCCTGAAATGTTGTGCATATAAAATCCAAGATGCAGATAGTAATCCTAGACATGTAAATAATTTTAGCCAAGAAGTATAATTGTATGGGGAAAAAAAGGAACCTTTACTTATAATAAAACAAGAAATCCACCTCATCCTAACAAAAAAAAAAAAAAAAAGCAATAGCATAAATTATGTAAATAATTTAAAATTTTACGTAAATAAAGCAAAAACCATAAAGTGTTGAAATCTTTACTTGCCAGACCCAAGAACACAGTAGATGAGTCAATGTATTCTGTCTTCAGCTTCCGGAGGAGGGTCTTTTTTTTTTCTTTCATTTCCTTATAATTCTTACACTTGATTAGGATTGAAGAATGGGTTGGTTATGTTAACAGCAGCAAGAATAGTAAGAAGTTCCACTGTCCAAAAAATCTCCATCAGATAAATGATTTCTCAGAGTTAAACCCTATTTTTTTATGCCAAGAGGTTAGGAATCACAGTGTACATTTATATTTACATTTTTTATGTGGTTAAGAGTTTTTTGCATACAGTTAAGTGATATAATACATATAATTTGCACACAGTTGTATTGTTTTAAAACAATTATTTCTATTAAACAATAATTATGTTTGCACAGTTAAATGGCTTCAAGTAACTAATAATAATCCTTAAGTTTCAAGTCTTCCTAACATTAATAATTCTATTTAATAATATTCATTTGTTTGAACAGTTATGTGGTTTCAAGTAGCTAATAATAATACTTAGATTTCAAATCTTCCTAAAATCAATAATTGGAGGCGCTCATGGTGTAACATTTATTGTCATAGGAAATGAACACAATGACCTCAGTTCAAATTCAGGATGATTGGTTTGGTTTTATGACATCTCAACCTTTATTAGTTATTTAATGCCAAATCCAGTTTTGTTTATATATATATATATATATATCTCAGATATATACAATTTGTAAACATAACTCAAAATTAAACAGTCCCAAGTATTGCGATGTATCACTAACAATTCAATTAAACATCAAACATTTGTTTACACACAGTTAAATGATCAAACAGTTCTTTTTCAAACAATTCAATTTAACATAAGTCATTTGTTTGCATTCAGGTTAAATCTTAAAGAGTTCTATTTGACCCATAGATAGAACCATTTCAGGTGCTACCACTCCAAGCCAGAGTGGACCTGGGAGTAATGGCAATGAAGGTGTACTCCAAATTCCCCAAAGCTCCAGCATTACTAGAGCCACTGGGCTAAATTCTGGACAAGGCTGTTTGCATTTCATATAGCACGAATATTCTAGAAAAAGGTATGAATCCAACTATTCTTCTTCCCACTATGAATAAATAGTAAGGCAGACAAGGCTCTTTAACCTTTGTATGGCAACCCATCTAGAAGGAAAACTGAATTCAGACCCGTTAAACTCCACTTTAAAAACTGTGTGTTACATCCTGTTCATGTGGTTGGGTAAATACAAACATTAATAATCCTTTTTAATAATGAGCATTTGTTTGCATCAAATTATATGGTTTCACATATTCTCATCCAATACATGTAATTTTCAAACGGATCTATTTGACCTGTAAATGGGACTAACAGGTAAAACCACTCCAGATCAGAATAGCCTTGAGAGTAATGGCAATGAAAGGATACTCCATACTCCCTAGATCTCCAGAACTGGAATCTCACCATTAGATACAGTTTAGCGTCATATCCACGACACCTGGGTTGGTTATGTTAACAACAGCATGAATAGTAAGAAGAGTTTCTACTATCTAAAAAAAAAAAATGTCCATTATGTAAATGACTTTTCTCAAAGTAAAAGACTATCTTCAACTGTGTATCAATACTATTACTAGGTGTAAAAAAATTTTTAAAAACATCAAGTTTTACATTACAATAAACTATTACCAGGTGTAAAAAAAATTAAAAAAACATCAAGTTATAAAATTTTTACATTACAATAAACTAAATGTCATTACTCTTGTTGCTACAGAAACACAAGTAACCACTGTCAACTGGCAAAGGGTCGGGTGTGATAAATAAACCAGTGAGTAACAATCGTAATGAAGAATGAAGGTAGGTATGAAGTATCAACAAGCTACATTTTTATGACTGGGGCTCATCAAAAAAAAATTTTGCCAACATAAATCTTTTATTCAAAATATGCCAGTTTGATTTAAAATGGCTTCCACCTCTTCTGATTTCATGTTGGAGTTTGTGTCTGCATACCCATAATGCCTTAGTAATAAAAGTAAAGGAGGAAAATACAAGATCATTCATAATGACTATTTAATTTACAAAGACAAAATTCATTGATGAAATTTGTCTTCTTTCACTCTTTATTTTTTTGTTACTTTGTATTTATTAATATTTGCATAGTCTAGCACACAGTATCTGCTGTTGTTGAGTGTACACCCATTTAAATAGTAACTGGGCTCATAACAGCCTTTACTAAGCTTTACTCAGTCTAGCACACAAGCATTAGGTTGCTTACAGTACTTGCTGTTACAAAGTGGTCACCCATCCAACTAGTGACCAGTCCCATAACTATCTTAACTTACCTGTTGTTCCTTTGTGATGCTACAGACTCCCCCAACGAGTGTCCAGGATATGACACTAAACAGTCTGATGGTGAGATTCCAGTAATGATGGAGCTTTGGGGAATGCAGAGTACCCTCCATTGCCATTGCTCCCAGGTCCATTATGGCCCGGAATGGTAGCACCAAATAGGGTCCTATCTATAGGTCAAATGGAACTGTGTACTTATACTAAACTGAATTGTTTGAGATGGAACTGTTTTGACATTTAAACTACATATTTATTCTATACTGAATTTTTTGGAAAGAACTGCTTAATATGTACAATGATGGATTCGGCATTGAATAACGTTCAATGGTTGTTATACCATATAACTAAACCAACCGAAACTGAACCTTTTAGCCATTGATGGAGGGAGAAATGTTTAATGAATTCCTTTCACATTGATATTAACGCTATATGAAATACAATCAGCCTTGTTGAGAATTTGAACCCGGATCACAGTGTTCATATCTTACAACAATTATCATTACACTGCAAGCATCCCCTCTTACATAAAACCATAAAACTGTATGTAAAAATGATTATTAACCCAGTGAGTTGAGTGTTCGCCAATGGTCCAGGAGACCGGGGTTCCATCGCAGGTCGAGTCAGACTAAAGACTCAAAAAATAGTACTTGATGCCACCTTGCTTAATACTCAGAATTATTATGTTAGGATAAAATAGAACAATTCAGAGAATGAAATAGCACCCTCCCCTACACCTCAGCTATTGAAACAGGTGCTTTCAGGTCGCAAACTTTACTTTTTTCATTGAAAAGGGATATCTATTTGGAAGCATATATCATTAGAATCAGATAGAAATACGTAAAGCAATATAACTAATTTGTATCAATAGTTACTTGAAGCCATAGTTGTTACAAATAATTATTATTTCCTAAGAATAGTTACATAAAACCACGATTGCCTGCAAGACTGACTTTGGAATCAAATTACCCAACTAGCGTTAACATGTTAAAAAAATCCTAGCCAACAAACCAATACAAAGCTACTGATTTTAAAATGATTAATTATATGTTCGCTTGTGATTGACAATCACAAATTTAATCTGGTTGGTTGTTTTTGTTTAACCGCATATTAACACCTTTATGGATTATTTCAAGACAAAATTTGAATCATTTATAAATGATCACAATCAGAAATAATTTCAACATTCCATTGCCATCATTATTATAATCACTGTGACTAAGATTTTGTTTGCAGTTGTGATTTCAAGTATTCTTTTCAAATACTAATGGTTTATACACAATTATATAGTTTAAAGTGTCTAGTCCTATTTAACAATAATCATTTGTTTGCACAGTTATATGGGTTCAAGTAATTGATAATAATCCTTAGTAAATAATTATAGCTTTAAGTAATACAAGTAACTTTCAAACAGTTATATATCAAGTATTTCTATCCAATGCAAATAATTTGTACATATTTGTATAGTTTCAGGGCTTGTTCAAGATTGCACAAGTCCTGGCGGCAACACCCCACAAGACACCAACTGTACGGCCACCTGCCCCCTATCACAAAAACTATTAAAGTTAGACGAACCAGACATGCAGGACACTGCTGGAGAAGCAGGGACAAACTCATAAGAGATGTAGTCTTATGGACCCCCACACATGGCCGTGTAAAAGCAGGACGACCAGCACGAACATACATTCAGCAGCTATGTGAGGATACGGGATGTTGTCCTGAAGACCTACCTAGGGCGATGAACGATAGGGAGGAGTGGCGAGAGAGGTCAGGGATATCCGTGCTACCAGCGCGACATGATGATGATGTATAGTTTCAAGTATTCCTATCTAATACTAATAAATCATATAGTATCAAGTACTCTTATATAATACAAATAATTTTGAAAGAGATCTATTTGGCCCAATTTTGGAGTGGTCTTACTCCTTTCAAAAATATGCAGTCTAATAACCCTTTGTAAATAATTATCAACTCAAGTAATTATTTTTTATACAAATAATTTGCACACAGTTAAATAGCTTCAAGTATTTCTAACATGAATAATTCAATTTTATTAATAACCATTTGTTTGCACACAGTAATATGGTTTCAAGTATTCCTGTCTAATACTAATAATTTTCAGACAGATCAATTTGACTTCTTTTTGGCACCCTAACAGATACTACCACTCCTAGAACTCATGGTAACAAAGGAGTACTTCATACTTTCAAGAGTTCCAGAACTGGAACCTCACCACCAGATACTGTTTAGCATCATACTCAAGACACTTCCTTTGAGAGAAGTCTTACCTCTCTGCAAGTAATGCAGCAGTCAAAAACAGGTTGTTGCTTGGCTTTAGCTAAAAGATTACTATAGACATTCATAGATTCTCCAATACCTGGGCCTCCTTTTCAAAGTGGTGAATTTTAAGTTTTGATACTCCAAAATGTAATTTATAAAACATTAACTGATTGGTCAAAAAAAGAAAAAAAATCAGTGACCTATCAACAAGTTTCTATAGTCCCTAAGTGTGGCACAAGGATAACAGTAGGGACAGTGTGTAAGGGTAGACTATTGAACAGAGAGTTGCAGAGCCAAAAAGACATGCACGAAGTAGTGTTGAAAAAATATCCAAGGGAAGCAAAATATCATTGAAGATCCACGAGAAAATTAATAATATGTTTCCTCCTGAAATATACAGAACTGGATGTATATGACAAAATTCAAATTGATATGGAAAGAAAAGAAAATATTGCTGAAGGCTTGACATTGTCGTTCTGTCTCTGCCACACTTGTATTGGAAGGGTTGGTGGTAGGGTTTGGTTTGGTTTTTATGGCATATCAACCTTTATTTAATGCCAAATCTATTATATACAAATAATCAGTTCTATTTCAAACAATTCAGTTTAGCATGAGTACACAGTTTAATTGTCAAAAACATTTCCATTTCAAGATATTCAGTTTAGTCAAACAGTTCTAATTCAAAAAATTCAGTCAAATATAAGTATAGATTTTATTTACATAGAATCAAATGTCAAAACAGTTCTATATCAAACAATTCAGTTTAGTGTAAGTATAGTTTCAATGTCAAAAACAATTCCTTTTCAAGCAATTCAGTTTAGCATAAGTTTGCAGTTAGATGTACTCCTATGGACCCCCACATATGACCAAGCAAAAGCAGGACAACCAGCTCGAACATACATACAACAGCTATATGAGGATACAGGATGTAGCCCTGAAGACTTGCCAGAAGCGATGAATGATAGGGAGAAGTGGCAAGAGAGGGTCAGGGATATCCGTGCTAGCAGCACATGATGATGATGATGCAGTTAGTTCTATTTAACCCATAGATAGGACCCTATCAGGTGCTACCATTCCAGGCTAGAGTGCATCTGGGAGTGATGGCAATGAAGGGGTACTTCACATTCCCCAAAGCTCCAGCATTACTGGAGCCTCACCATCAGATTGTTTAATATCCAGGACACTTATGGGGGGGGTCTTACTCCTCTGCAGAGGTGCAGTCGTTGTATTCTACAGCCCCAGCCAACTGGGTAGTTGCTGGTAAGGAGGATATTTAGCCGAGTCCCCATTCACCAAAGATCAATATTAGCATTATTTTATCCTGGATATGCTAACACTGAACCCGAAAGAAAAAAAAACATGGAGACCTCATTCAATACATACAAACGAACAGCATTAAAACAAAGAATACACAAACATGTCCCAACAACTAAAGCTAAGTACATATTGTTCCATAATCAAACAGTATGTAGAAGGGGTACAAAATGGAAAAAGGCTTACTTGATGAGTGTAGGTAATATAGCCATGTCGCTTTACCATTTCCTGGCAGGATCATAGACAAAATCTCTACTGTTCAAAGAACAGAGACAAAATGAAGTTGATAAAGGGTTTCTGATTGTCATGTGACACCCTATGGAGAACACTAACATACATGCCAATTCTCTAAAGGAAATAATTATTTATTGTATCCCTGCATCAATATGTAAAATTATCTGTGAACACAATTGATTCTCAGTCTGACAAATTCAATTTTGTCAAGGGAAATAATTCAACTGATCAATAATTAACTTTTATATGTTGTTAAAATTACACTGAGTTTTCATTTCAATTTCTAAAGTTATTAACATCATTGTAACCAGACTGGTTCAGCAAGGAAAGGTTTCAAGCCAATTTTGTCAACATACCTTCTTGCAGATTTTTCACAGAATGTGAGCATATAAGGCGTTGCCATAATGAAACCAGTCACTAGACAAAGTCCCAACCAAGATCTCTAAAATGTCAACATATGTGTATTACTACACCTTAATGATCAGATATCTAAGTACTAAGCTATAATCTACCTTTTATCATAACTTATTTTGAGTGGTACTTACTGGCTTATTCATTGCACATGATTAATTTGTAGCTAAAATTAATATTGTTAAACAAAGTTGGGAAGGAATTGTCAATGGCAATTCACTAGCTAGATCACACACACACACACACACACACACAATTTTAACTATGAAATAAAATAAAATAGGGGTAATAACTCACAACTTAGTTTTATATATTCAATCTTCAAGTGAGCTTGCATTGAAACATCCAAAGAATTAACTTCAGTTATGTGGATACAAACTCACCTGAAGATCAAGTACACAAAATTAGTTATAAGTTTTTACTCTGTCTTACTTTATTTTATAGTTAAAATATTGTGACATTGCTCTGCATTCTTGTACAGAAAGTACTATTTTTTTTACTGATTTAGAATATTTTAGTAGTGTGTGTGTGTGTGTATATATATATATATATATAAAAGTATTTAGCTACCCTCAAAAATTTTTATTTTTCATCTTAGAAGCGTTATTTGTAATGAAACAAATTAAGCACCACAATGTTTTTATTTATTATTCTAAATACAAGTCTTCCTTAGTAACTTTGACCTTAGTATAATGGTTAGAGTGTTCGCTAATGGCCCAGGAGGCCTGTGTTCAATCCTAGGTCTAGACATACCAAAGACTCAAAAAAATAAATAAATAAAAAATGGTTCTTGAGGCCTCCTTGCTTAACACTCAGCATTATAAGGTACAGATCAAAGGTAAAGTGGGGCAATCCAGGGAAAGGAATAGTACCCTCCCCTACACCTTGGTGTAGTAGCTATTGAAAAGGAAGCCTTCAGGTCACCCTCAACTACGATAACCAGATATCATTTGAAAAATTGATTTGAAGGAATTTTTCTTATTTAGTAGTGAGCATGAATAAAACATTTTCCAAAAGTTAAATTATACCACCACTTGAATTCACATTAGACTATATTGTGTTGAATTACTGCTTACAAGATACTATCTGTTTGAACTATGCAGAGGACAATTTCATCAGAGTCACCAGTTTGCATGATAGAAGGCTGACTGCTCCAGAAATCACTGCACAACTGAACCAATGTCATGAAAAAAAAATGTGTTAACATTGGCTGTGAAAAGACTGTGAAGCTGGCCTATATGGCAGAATTGTTAGTAAGAAACCACAGTTGAAGAAACAAAACAATGTCAAAAGGCTCCAGTGGGCCAAGGCAGACAAAGACTGGATAATAGAGCAGTGAAATAAAGTCCTTTGGACAGCCGAATCAAAGTTCGAAATCTTTGGCCCAAATAGGAGGTTTTATGTGTGGCGCAGAGTTGGTGAAAAAGCTGCAACCCCCTGTATCACACCAACTGTAAAGCATGAAGGAGGCTCTTCTGCCAATTACAAAGTCAGGGATTTGTGCCAGCTGTAGGGCAAATTGAATCAGACCAGCTATCACAGCATACTGCAGCAAAACACAATCCCATCTGGAACACAGCTTGTGGGTCAGGAATTTATACTCCTGCAAGATAATGACCCAAAGCATACTAGAAAACTCTGACAGAGGTACATTAAAAGCAAAGAGGAACAGCACATCCTTCAACTGGCACAACCAACGGCCTTGAATACCAATGAAGTAGTGCGAGATGAACTTGACTAATAAGTCTGAGCTAAACAACCCACAAGTGCGGCTTACCTCTGGCAACTCTTGCAAGAAAGCTGGGCAGAACTATCTTCAATCTACCTCCAGTCTTTGGTGGAAAGAATGCTGAGAATCTGTGAAGCAGTGATAGCAGCTAAAAGGGGTCACAGTTTGATAAATCAAATGTTTAAGTTTTTTGAGGGTTTTTTTTTTTCAATTTAATTTGTATTTAATGTGGCTCAGGAAGACTTGTATTTAGTATAATGAATAAAACCATTGAGGTGCTTAACTTGTTTCATGAAAAATAACACTTTTAGGATAAGAAATAAAAATTTTTGAGAGTGACGAAATATTTTTGACAGCTAGTGTGTGTGTGTGTGTATATATATATATATATATATATATATATACACACACACATATTTGTATCCGTTTTGGTCTGGGTTCTGAATAGAATTGTGTTGCCATAACAACTTCATCCAGCCTCAAACAAGATTCTCAATAGCCTGCTATATAACTTGGCAAAGCAGCAATTCTTTCCAAATGAAGTTACTTTATTGGCATATTTTTCTTTAAAAATTGTTTATAAAAAAATTTTAAAAAACCACCAAAACAAGTTATTAGAAAAAGTAAGATTAAAAATTAATAACTGTTTTATTGCACATTTTTAAAACTTTATTTTAATAACCAGATCACTTTTTTAAGCAATTCTAGATACATTTATTATAATTCTCAACTTTGATAATGTTATCACAATGTTAACCTTATTGTAAATCAAACCAGACACCAAAAATGTTATATAATTTTTTTCCCAAAAGTAAGAAAAATGAGAGTGGACTGAAAAGTTCATTGGATGCGATCATATCAGCTGTTCATCACTTTTTGACTGATGGTATCCAAGCACTGCAACACCAATGAAAGAAGTGTGTGGACCACCAGGAGGACAATGTTGAAAAATAAACCTTATTTGGTTACATTCTATGCGATTATCTTGGTCAGCCTATGAACTTTTCAGTCAACTTTTGTATATCTATAATAATATTAAATCTCTATGCCTATTGGTTCGGGAAAATGGGACATTTTAGCATAATTTTTTCTATAAGGTACCTCGAGATTTACTCAGCAATAAAATTTAAACTGGTTTAAAGTCAATTTGGCTGCTAGAAGAGTTATAGGTAACATTTCTCTATGAGAATATGTTCATATTTGTCATTTACATTTTATTCTTTTTGCACCAAAATCCTATTTCAATATAGATTTTACGAAGATCCACTTCTAAGCAAATCAATAGATAAATTAATTAAGAAGAAATATATTACAGTACATAGTTCACATACCTCAGTAGCAATACCTCATCTACTAGAGAGATGTCAACATATACCTAGTGAAGGCATGGACTGTTATCAACAGGTTATCAAGCATATGGAAGTCCAATCTATCCAATAGAATAAAACAGGATTTCTTTCAAGCTGTGGCTGTGTTAATACTACTGTATGGATGCACCAAACAGATGCTAAAAAAACACATGGATAATTGGCTGGCTGGGGGTTTTGGTATATCAACTTTTGTAACTTATTTAATGACAAATCCTGTTAATACATGCATATGATAAATATATGATTTACAAATGAATAGTTTGTAAGTAACATTTTAATCAACTCAGAGTTCATTTGTTTGCACAGTTAAATGGTTTCAAGAATTGAGATTTAACACAATTCAATTTAACATCAGTCATTTGTTTGCACACAGGAACCTAACAGTTACTACTACTCAAGGTCAGAATGGACCAGGAAGTGATGGCAATGAAGTGGGTACTCCACATTCCCCAAATCTTTATATAAACACACACTCACACAGAAAAAGATAGCTACACAAGAATGCTATGTACTGTCTTGAACAAATCCTGGAAGCAACAGCAACTGTACAACCACTTACCATCTCAAAACCCATCAAAGTAAAACAAACAAGACATAAAAGGCACTGCTGGAGAAACAAAGATGATCTCATAAGCAACATTGTTCTAGGGACCCCTACACACGAACATGCCAGTATTGACCAACCAGCAAGAACTCACATCAGCTCTGTGCAGACACTGGATTTAGTTTGGAGGACCTGCTAGGAGCAACAGATGTTAGGGATGGATGGAGAGAGAGAGAGAGAGAGAGAGTCGGGTAAATCTGTGCTGTCAATATGACTTAATGATGATAATTATATATTTCTTACTATACTGTTATAAGTGGTTATTCTTTCCATACAGGCAATGCCAGGAAGCACTCCTAGTTTACCTATAAGTATAAGCTACTTAATAAAACCAAATCTTTGATTTTTCTGTTTAAATTTTCTTCTCTTTTTTGATATATTAATATTATATTCCATTTTTTTTTATTAGGCATGTTTTGTTTCAATATTTTTTTAAATGAGTAATACTGTTTTCTCCCATCAGAAAGCAATATACTGATAGATAAATTTTGTTTAGGTAAACCACTAAATTTTGTTTTCTTGAATAAAAATTAGCTTTGATTATATTAACTTTTAGTTTCTGTTGTTTTCTCTTTTTTTTTTAACTTTAAAAAAAAAGTGGGGGGGGGTAAATATTAGCTTTAATAATTTTAATTAGTTTTTTTTGTGTTTGGTTTGGTTTGGTTTTATGGCATATCAACTATTGTAGCTTATTTAATGCCAAATCCTCTTTATACATATATATTGAATATATATGATTTATAAACAAATTTTGTTGATAACATTTTTAAATGAGCCTAAGCTCATTCTTTTGCACACAGTTAAATGGTTCCAAGTACTGCTATGTATCACTAATAATTCCTTTAAACATCAGTCATTTGTTTACACACAGTTAAATGATCAAATAGTTCTATTTCTAACAATTCAGTTTAGCATAAGTCATTTGTTTGCACTCAGTTTAAATGCCAAACAGTTCTATTTGAACCATAGATAAGACCCTATCAGGTACCAGAGTGGACCTGGCAGTGATGGCAATGAAGGGGTACTTTACATTCCCCAAAGCTCCAGCATTACTGGAGCCTTACCATCAGATTGTTTCATGTCATATCCAGGACACTCATCATAGGGGTCTTAGGGTATTCTTCAACCCCTAGGTGTGGCTGAAGAATACACCACTTGCATCTTTGCAAAGGGGTAAAACCGTGGCCTCCGCAATATATATTACCAAGGCCTGTCATATGATTAAAGTTAATTTGCTGACATCACTACTAGTAGAGTTCTGTTTTATTTACTACATGGCGTCTTTCAGCGTAAACTCAGTTTCAGAACAAAACATGCCTTCCCCTTGTGTAGTACCAAAGTGCAAAGGGAATTATAAAGATGGTCCGAAAATTCATTGTTTTTCGTTTCCAAAGAGTAAACATTTATTTGATAAATAGAAACATGCCATTAAAAGGGAGAATTTTACTCCAAGTCCATTAGGAAAGAGAGTAGTTAAAATTTTAATCACCATTTATTTCAACAGGCACTAAAAATCAAAATTTGTTAAAAAATTAGTTTTGCCGTAGCACAAGAAATAAAGCAGTTTTAAGATTTAAACTGAAGCTGAAAAAACTTGTTAAGCATTATATTTTCAAAAAATATTTGAATTAATTTTTTTTATTGATATTTTATTTAAGAAAATAGTGTTTTCTTTTCAATGAAATATTTTTTTAAATTCTTAGAAAACGATTGTAAAAACTTTTAACTTTTCTATACTTGAAACTTTATGAATCCTTTTTAAACATGAAAAAATATTCCTGAATTAAATTTTTTTTCATTCTTGAATGACCAAAAACTACAAAATTTATTCTTTAGTCAATTTTAAAAGAATTTGTTTTATTTTTAAGGTTTTGATAATTTGAAAGTTTATCATCGATATTAATCCGTAGAAAAAATTGGAAATAAAAAATACCAAATATTCTAGAATTTTTTAAGTGTATCTTTTTTGAAATGTAAAAATATCTTTATTTCATCCAGGAGGATTAACAATGGATTCAAAATATTTCAAAATATCATTTTAAAATTTGAACTCTGTTGTTTTTTAGCAGAATTTCTCTAAGGACATTGTTTTTCTAATAAATGAAGATATATTTTAACTTTAAATTAAAATAAGGAAATTCACACGATTCAGTGGATAGCCAGACTATGGAATAGTAATATGAAAGTTCAAATTCCAGTCTTTCCGTTTATGTTCACATTTGGATAATATCCTTAGGGAAGGTACTTGAACTTTAATATTTTTAATTAATAATTTTTGCTTATTTATTGTTGCTTCTTGTTTGTTCCTAAATTCTAATGATATTATTGTTGGTTGCTTGATTGCTACATTTGAGTGATTCTGATTTTAAAATTCTTGCAATTAAAACAAAAGTGATTTTTCATAATTAAATTAAAAATATGAAAATTTAAGCAGTGTTTGTTAAATTGTTTTTAAAATTTAGATGAATAAATTAAAAATTTTGTCTTTAAAACCATGTTTATTTACAAACACGACCGACAGTCAGTGATGTTTATGTTTTCTTATTAATTATTGTTTTTCTTAATTTTATTTAAAATTAATAAAAACCTGTATAAATCAAAACATGTCTCTTTCTTGTTACATTTTAAAATCTTTATAAAAAAAGTTTAAAAATCTTTATCAAGAAAAAACGACTTTGTGATTATAATTCAACATTGTCATGAAGCGAGAGATTCATGGCTCCACTAGTGTGACGCCAGATTTCATCTCGCAGGCCTGGGTATTAGTGATGGCCACAGTAAAAAACCCTTCAATAAGTGCTCTGGATGAGACTAAAACATGTGATGGTCAGCTTCCAATATTGGAGCTTTAGAGAATGTGGTGTAATTCTTCATTGCTATCACTCCCAGGTCCACTGAGATCCAGAGTGGTAGTTGGTTGGTTGGTTGTTTGGGTTTCATGACATATCAACCTTTATAGGTTATTTAACACCAAATCCATTTTTATGTAAATAGTTCTATTTCAAACAATTCAGTTTGGCACGAGTACACAGTTTAATTGTCAAAAACATTTATTCCAGGCTATTCAGTTTATTCAAACAATTCTAATTCAGTTTAGTATAAGTATAGATTTAATTTACACACAGTTAAATGTAAAAACAGTTCTATACTAAACAATTCAGTTTAGTGAAAGTAAAGTTTCAATGTCAAAAACAGTTCCATTTCAAACAATTCAGTTTAGCATGAGCACACAGTTTAAATGTAAGTAGAGTTTGTCAAAAACATTTCTATTTCAAGCTATTTAGTTTCGTCAAACAGTTCTAATTGAAACAATTCAGTTTAGCATAAGTATGCAGTTAGTTCTATTCAACCCATTGATAGGGCCCTATCAGGTGCTACCATTCCAGGCCAGAGTCGACCTGGGAGCAATGGCAATGAAGGGGCGCTCCACATTCCCCAAAGCTCCAGCATCAGATTGTTTAGTGTCATATCCAGGACAAGCAATGGGGAGGTCTTACTCCTCTGCAGAGGTGCAGTCAACTGGGCAATACACAGTATTTCAGATAATTCAGTTTAGCATAAATACGTAGTTCAGATGTCAAAAAAGTTCTATTTTAAACAATTCAGTTTAGCATAAATACAAAGTTTAAATGCAAAAAACAGTAAATTCAAACCACAGTTTATTTCTATTTAACCCATAGATAGAGCCCTATCAAGTGCTACCACTCTGGGCCAGAGTGGACTTGGGAATGATGGCAATAAAGGGGTACTCCACATTCCCCCAAGCTCCAGCATTACTGGAACCTCACCATCAGATTGTTTAGTGTTATATCCAGGACACTCATTGAGGGGGGTCTTTCCTCTCGGCAGAGAAGCAGTCAGTGTATTCTACAGCCCCAACCGACTATGTAACAGAGTGGTAGTACCAGTTAGGTTCTTATTTATGGGTCAAATAGAACTATCTAATCATTTATTATACTTAAAACTAGTTAACTGTGTGCAAACTTGAATGATTAGTATTAAATAGCAATACTTGAAACAATATAACTGTGTGCAAACAAATGAATTCTTGCTCATTTAAAAATAATGTTACATACAAACTATTCATTTAAAAATCGTATAATATATATATATATATATATATATAAATAAAAACAGGATTTGGCATAAAATAACCTACAAGGGTTGATATGCCATAAGACACAACAAACCATCATGATCAAAGGTCACTTAAGTGTGAAATCCTAAACAGGTACCATAGACTGCTATGTATAAGGTACAACCCCCAATCTCATGAAAAAACCTATTTCTCTTTTACACTGCATGTTTTCTGCTTGAGATTAAAGGTCACCAGATATGACCAAAACAAATTCAATGAGGGAATTTTTTAAGAAAATTTAAAAGCCATTTCTGAATGTTTCCAACATAAGTAAACAAAAATAAAAAGTAATACATATAAAAAAAAAAAAAGTGCCAAAATAGAATTTTAGTTTGGTTCAGTTTGATGGCATATCAACCATTGTAGGTTACTTAATACCAAATCTAGTTTATACATATATATTAGATTGGTTTGGTTTGTTGGGTTTTATGGCATATCAACCTTTGTAGGTTATTTAACGCCAAATCCATTTTTATGTAAATAATCAGTTCTATTTAAAACAATTCAATTTAGCATAAGTACACAGTTTAATTGTCAAAAACATTTGTTTCAAACTATTCAAGCAGTTATATGTAACAATTCAGTTAACTGTAAATACAGTTTTAATGTCGAAAAACAGTTCTATTTCAAATAATTCAGTTAAGCATAAGCACGTATTTTAAATGTAAGTATGGTTTAATTGTCAAAAACATTTCTATTTCAAGCTATTCAGTTTACTCAAACAATTCATTTTAGCATAAGTATGCTGTTCTATTTAACCCATAGGCCCTATTAGGTGCTACCACTCCGGGCCAGAGTGGACCTGGGAGCGATGGCAATGAAGGGGTACTCCGCATTCCCCAAAGCTCCAGCACTGCTAGAACCTCACCATCAGATTGTTTAGTGTCATATCCTGGACTCTCACGGGGGGGGGGGGGTCTTACCCCTCTGCAGAGAAGCAGTCTGTGTATTCTACAGCCCCAGCCGACTGGGCAATACACAGAGTTAAATGTCAAACAGTTTTATTTCAGATAATTCAATTCAGCATAAGTACACAGTTTAGACGTCAAAAACAATTCTATTTCGAGCAATTCAGTTCAGCACTAGTACGCAGTTCCAATGTCAAAACAGTTCTATTTTAAACAATTCAGTTTAGCATAAATACACAGTTTAAATGCAAAAAATCAGTATAGTGAAAGAAGTACAGTTTAGTTCTATTTAACTCATAGATAGAACCCTTATCAGGTGCTACCACTCCGGGCCAGAGTGGACCTGCAAGTGATGGCAATGAAGGGGTACTCCACATTCCCCAAAGCTCCAGCATTACTGGAACCTCACCATTAAATTATTTAGTGTCCTATCCAGGACGCTCGTTGGAGGGGTCTTACCCCTCTGCAGAGAAGCAGTCGGTGTATTCTACAGCCCCAACCGATTGAGCAAATATATATTAGATATAAATGATTTGTAACCATAAGTCAACAAAGTTAAATAGTTCTCAGTATTGCTATATATCAGTCACAATCCAATTAAACATCAGTCATTTGTTTACATACAGTTAAATGATCAAACAGTTCTATTTCCAACAATTCAAATTAACATAAGTCATTCGTTTGTACTCGGTTTAAATGTCAAAGAGTTCTACCTGACCCATAGTTAAGACCCTTTCAGGTTAGAGTGGATATGAGAGTAATGACAATAAAGGAGTATTCCATATTCCCCAATGCTTCAGTAATCCATCCGATTGTTTAATGTCATATCCATAACACTATGTGATTGTTTAATGTCATATCCAGAACACTCATTGGAAGTGAGGGTCTTATCCCTCAACAGAGATGCAATCACTGTATTCTACAGCTCAGAGAATTTTAATCAAATAGCCTCGTTTTCATTAGATGGACATAATGTAAGGGTTTATTCTATTAGAGCAATTATAGTGTAAACTGAACCCTCCTCAGATCTTTTTAGTCACAGCCAGATCATTTGTTCATTTAAATAACCCATGTTTTGAACAGGTCATATGTAGCTGACACATCATTAGTGGCCATCATACCAAATGAAGCATACTTAGGGTACAATAACTGACAAACAGTCTACATGATCCAGTGATTTTTGTTTTCTTATTATTAAGGGATTTATAAACACAAACTAGTAAATTCACCCCCTGTGGATCCCTATACTTTTTACTCACCCTGCCAAAATTTTATTCACTTCCAAGGATCTATAGAGACCATGGTCTACAAAATCCTTTTTTTTCCATGAACATCATCTACAAAGCAAAATTCCCTTCTAATGCCAAACCTGACCCAACAGAACCCATATCTTGTATCTTTCTTCTGCTGTACTTGGCAAGGCCTTGTAGGACACAAGTTTTCATTTTGAGATTGCTCTGGTTCAACCCACACCATATGTTTGTATTTCAATATTCCTACTAGTCAGACCTGCTTCTTCTGCTCAGAGATTTGGGGAAGGGGGGATTTTTGTGACTGAAGAGTGAAAATATTTTCTTCAAGTAGCAACAGATTACTCTGTCAATCAACTTAACTTTCAACCTCATAGATTTGGTATGGTTTGGTTTCTTTGTTTTATGGCATATCAATGATCATGGTTTATTCAATGCCAAAGCCATCCTTTTAGAAGACATCTGAGGGATAATACATTTCATGCCTTTCCTAACAGTATTAGTCCAAAAGTGAACATAATAGCACAACTGGAGTTCAAACTCACTATGATGTCACAGTTCAGCATATTAACCACTATACAAGGACTTCTCCCATCAACTCAGTAGTTAGATGGGTAAATAATTTGTTCCAACAGGTACTTTAAGCAATCTCAGCAAAGTAAGTATATAACTCAATTATCTACCTTCCAAAATTAAAAACAATTTTAAAAATCAAAAAAATCTCTATCAAATGTTTCGCATAAATGAGTGTTTATATATTTACCTAACCCCTCTACCATAAACAGAATTCAACCCAAGATCAATCTTTAAATAGAATGCAATCACTACTGTATAAAACTAAAGACCACAGTCTGCCCTACTATTTACTTCTATCTGGGAAGAGAAGAAATGGATTCATGCCTTTTCCAAAAGCATTGTCCAGGATTTGAACTTGGTTGTTTGGGTTTTATAGCATATCAACCTTGATTTGAACTTGGCTCACCCAGTCCATTTCGTATGACAATAACCATGCATACTTCCTCCACCTTACTATACAAACAGAGTAAAGGATGATCAATTTGAATATTTTACATAGAAACTGCTTACAAAGTAGCTAAATTGAATTAAAGACTAATTTCTACAGCTTACAGCTTAGTATCCCACAGTCGTAACAATTTAAGAAGACCTCAAAAAGTAGTAGATAATATTTTAACAAACAAAAGTGACCATTATTAAAGAAGACAAACCCTGAACAAACTGCAAGATCTGTACTTGTAAATGTACATATAATGAAGAATAACATCTGATGCCACGGAGAAGCAATTATAACTACTTTGTGTTTCAACAGCAATGCTAAATAAACAGCAACAGTAATACTATCTACCACTCCTTTACTCTTTTAGCAATTTTGTTGCTCCTTCTGAACAGTTAATTAGGTTTGATTAGGTTTTATGGCATATCAACCATTTTAGGTTATTTAATGTCAAATGCTCTTGATATATATAGATTAAATATATGATTTGTAAACACATTTTATAGATAACATTTATAAATGAGTCTGGGCTCTTTTTACACACAGTTAAATGGTTCCAAGCATTTCTATCTAACACAAATAATCCTACTTATTATTAGTCATTAGTTTGCACACATTTAAATAGATATACATATATGATTTGTAAGTGAATAATTAGTAGGTAATTTCATTTTTAAATGAGAACTAATTTGTTTGCACACTAGTATTGCTATGTATCACTAACAATTCAATTAAACATCAATCATTTGTTTACATGCAGTTAAATGATCAAGCAATTCAATTTAGTATAAGTCATTTGTTTGCACACATTTTAAATGTCAAACACTTCTATTTGATCCCTAAATAAGTGCCTATCAGGTGCTACCACTCCAGATCAGAGAGGACCTTGGAGCAATGGCATTGAAGGAGTACTCCATATTCCCCAAAGCTCTAGGGCTGGAACTCTGGAATCAGATGGTTTAATATCCAGGACACTTGTTGGAGAGGTCTGACCCCTCAACAATGATGCAGTCAGTGTGTCCTATAGCCCCAGTTGACTAGGCTGGAACAGTTTATATTTCTATCAATTATTATATATGTAAGGGATTGTTGATTGATTGATTTTAATGGCATAATATCAACCCATTTAGGGATATGTTAAGCTCAGTGGTTAAAGAATTACATTTGTTGTATGTTCATATTCACATTTTTTAGTAGAGGTTTCTTAAGGATTTTGAAGCACAGTTACATGGTATCAAGTATTCCTATCAAATACAAATAATCTATACACAATTATACAGTTTCAAGTAATTATTCCTATTTAACAATAGTCATTTGTTTGCATACAGTTGTATTGTTTCAAGTATGGCTCGGTTTCTTTGTTTAATGGCATATCAATCTTCACGGGTTACTTAATGTCAAAGTTAACCTTGTAGAACCAAAGTGGTATTACTCAACCTATAGCTGGGGGGGAATAAGAGGATTCATACCTTTCTCAAGGGCATTAGTCCAAAAGTTAATAGTGCAACTGGAGTTCAAACTCACTTACTTCAAGCTATTACTTTAGCTATTACGCCATGGGGGTTTCAATCCTCAGTAAACGATTTTAGCTTCAAGTAACTGTTCTTAATAAAAACAATTTACAGTTAGATAGAATCAAGTACTTCTATCAAATACTAACAATTTTCAAAAAGATCTATTTAACCCATAGATGAGACCCTAACAGGTACTCCCATTCTGGGTCAGCATGGATCCATAAATAATGGTTAATATGCAGAACTGGAGCCTCACCATCAGATGCAGTTTAGTGTTATACTTAGGACACTCTTTTTTGAAGGGAATCTTACTCCTCTGCAGAAGATGCAGTTGGCATATTCTAAGTTCTGCCAACAGGGTTTCTTAATAATTTATACACAATCATATGATTTTAAGTAACTATTCCTATTTAATAATAATTTGTACACAGTTTCAAGTATTCTTATCTAATACCTACAATTTACAAGTAGTTTTCAAGTCACTAAAAATAATTCCTAGATTTCAAGTCTTTCTAAAATTAATTTTAGTTAATAATGTTTGCACAATTATATTGTTTCTCAGATTCTTATCCAATATTAATAATTTTTAAACAGATCTATTTGACTCATAGATGAGACCCTAACAGGTACTACCACACCAGGTTATAGTGGTTCTGGGCATAATGGAAATGAAGAGGTATGTTACACTCCCCAGAGCTCCATAACTAGAGCCTCACTATCAGGTGTAGCTTATTGTCATACCCAGGTCATTCTTTTCAGGTTTTCAGAGTTTTACTCCTCTATAAAAGATAAAATCACCATATTCTAAGCCCCACCAACAGGGCGGCAAATAAGTAAAAGAGAATAAAGGCTGATTTATAATTATAGAAATCACAGAATAGTAATTTGCACTTGTAAAAATTTAAGACAAAAAAAATGTTGTTGATATTTAAACAAAGAATTTATTTAAACTTTTTTTGAAGTAGATAAACTCAGAACTTAGATGTATTTGTGAAAAGAAAAGATAACCACAAATAACACTGTGATGTCCCAGTAAGACAACAACTGTGTTGTATTTACAGGATAATGCTTAACAACTACAGTAGTGCCATCTGGGTTACAGTTACACCTCTGAACTAGTGTGGGGTTCAAAATTTGAATTTAAGACAGGTTTGATTGGATCTCTGAAAATTCATAATTTGAATGTTTATAAGCAAGGAAGCAACTCTATTTTCATATTTTATCTTAATAATATATATCACAATTGCATATATGGGGAAGTATTCTATAATTAGGATTTGATAATTATCTACCTTGATAAATCATAAGGATCATGATAAGACCCTACACTATTAAGTTGCAAATTAGATTGAAAATTATTTCATTCTCCATATTAGCCCATTGCATTTCTCATAGTGCTAACACCCTTGGGAAAGGTATGCATCCAACAATAGGTAAATAGTTGGGCAGACTGACTTTTTAACCTTTGTATGGCAACCAGTCTACGAAATGGAAAACTCTAAATTCAAACCAGCTGTACTCCATTGAAAAACTGATCTAGTGTCATACTGTTCATGGTGGAGAGAGTAGCTAAATATACATTTCAATCCTGTGACAATAAAAATTTCACAACAATATGACATTTCTGTTGCATCATGGTAACATATATGGGTAAAGAATGGTTTTGGTTTATTTGTTTAATGTTATATCAACCATGAAATTTGATTCTTTTCTAAATGTTTAATTGTATGTGGTACATTCAATAAGTTTCCAGACATTTTTTGTACAGGCATTTAAAATTGTTGTAGACTCTTAAAAATTCAGTATGTTATTGTTATACATCTTATGAGATGACTGACCAATTTTTATGATTTCAGGTTTGAATGAACAGCTACAGCAAGAATTGGAATACACCCTACTAAAGCCTGATTGTCACAGCTGGGGAATTTCAAAAATGCAATTTGGACGTGAGGACACTTTAGAAGAATGATATGCAATAAAATTCTGTTTTAAACTTGGAAAAAATGATGCCACAGAAACATATGGAATGCTTCAGACTGCTTTTCGATCATCTTGCATGAATTGAGCATCAGTTTTTGAGTTGCATAAGAGATTCAAGGAAGGCAGGAAGTCTGTGAGGGATGATGAAATATGTGGGAGGAGTAAGGAAGTCAATACACCAAAGTTGATTGGCCAAAGGGTTAGGGTTACTATGTTGAGGTTTTAAGGGAGTTCACGAAAAGATTCTGTTGGAAGAGGCCAGCACTCTTCAGATCGGGTCAGTGGCATTTCCATCAGGACAATGCACCAGTCCACAACTCCATCCTTGTCACAGACTATTTTAGCAAGATGGGCATCAAGACAGTTCCTCACTCTCCCTATAGTCCAGACCTTGCTCCCTGTGACTTTTGGTTATTCCCTAAGCTCACAGGATGTCATTATGAGAAAATTGAGGAGATGAAAGAGGCTGTGACAAGGGTCATTGACACGCCCACACAAGAGGACTTCCATGGGGCCTTCCAGAAGTTGTTGGAACGGTACAAGTGCATTGCAGCTGGAGGATATCACTTCGAAGGGGGCTAACGTTTCATGTGTGTACTATCAATAAAAGTGCCCATACGAAAAAAGTCTGGAAACTTAATGATCCTCCTATTAAGTATATTTTCAGTATTTCATCCAATTTTCTTTAACTGTATTTTTTTATTTGTCGATAACCATTTGTTTGCACACATTTGTGTTTTCAAGTATTCCTATCTAATATGATTAATCTATACAAATTATATGCTTTGATATTTGTCCAAACACAGATATATGGTTTCACATATTTCAATCTAACACTAATGATTTACACACAATTTTATGGTTAAGTAACTATTTCATTTGTTAGAACATTTATTCCTATCAAACACCAATGATTTGCAAGCAATTACATGGTTTCAAATAAATATTAATAATAATCTTTAGTAAACAATTATAGCTTCGAGTAACTTAATACAAATAATTTGCATATAGTTAAATGGCTTCGATTATTTCTTACAAAATTCTATTGAAAAATAATCATTTGATTGTACACAATTACATGGTTTTAAGTACTCCTATCTAACATTAATAATTTTCAAATAGACCAATTTAACCCCTATATTGCACCCTAACAGATACTCCTCCTCCGGGTCAAAGTAGTCCTAATAACGAAGGTGTACTCTACTGAATTCCAGAACTGGAGCCTCACCAGTGGGTGCAGTTTACCATCATATCCAAGATACCTATTTTAGGCCTTACCTACAAGGCGATAATTGGTAATTTTAATAAGAAATAATTTAAATGAACTTTCATAATTATTAGAACAGATACTATACTCTTGTTACGATTCAATACTACCTCGCTCTTTCGTATTACACTCAAGAGAAGAAATTTCATCATCATCACTGTGGCGAAAAAATATGAATGAATGGAGATATACGAAGTGTCGTCATGAACCAGTGCGTATGCCTTTTAAAAGATATGATTCCCTCAAGATCATATATATATATATATATATATATATATATAAGAGAGAGAGAGAGAGTACGAAACAAGGCCTGTGATGTAATAGTATTTAGTGACAGTCGCAGAGGTAATAGTAGAAACACTCATTGCTTAGTAGAAATGTGATTAGTAGTAGTAGTGTTACTACTACGCTCAGTGGAAGAAATTTTTCACACACTGCTGGCATTCATTCAGTTTTGCATCATAAGTCACCCATTCAATAAATATAGGGAATAATGATTCTTCCGCTGTAAACGTGATCTCCGGACAAAATTTGTGTATAATTTCATTAAAAGAAATATTGTTCACATTATCATCATCATTAATAATATCAATAATAACTTCTTCACGTATTCGTTATTTTTGTGAATAGATTTGTTGCATGATCGAAAGAGAAGGAAGAAAAACAGAAACGAGACACGTTTTTGCACTATGGAAACCCAACGGAAACTAAAAGTACTAGACTTGCATTATTACGAAAGGAAATCATAAAATCATATTTTCACTTCAACTCCTGACATGCGACATAAGATTAGATAAAAGCTTAATTTTCTTTTAATAAAGAATCGATATTATCATCAATTTAAAAGCCTAATATATTCCAATACAGCGTGGCTGACCCATTTTCTCGGTTACAGGAAATTCAAAACGAAACATGTTTTAAACTAGTAGAGACGACCCCTGGAGCCATTGGATTCCCATTGTAAAACGGTCCATGATGATATTGACACTTCTATTTTGGAAGGAGGGGAGATTCTAATTAGCATTTCATAGTTATCTCCGTTATATTGAGAATTTCTTCTTTTTTTTTTAATTTTAAAAGTTCAATACGAACGCAATCCCTACAAAATTATCATTGAGTTGTAAATTATTGAACCAGAAATTGCGTTATTCTCTAAAACCATTTTATTTTAGTGTAATGCGCAGTGCTTGTATAGAATAGTTCAACAAAGAAAATTTCGGTTATTTGGGGGCAATAAAAAAATATAGAGATAAATAAATCTAATATTTACATTATAGTCCCTGTTTCAGTCATCTGCAGATTTTTTTTTCTTTTTTGATTGACAAGGTACATTTATAAGTCCCAAAAATTATATATCGACAATCCTCCATAATCGACACAAAGTGAATAAGGAGAGAATGAATAAAGAAATTTGGCCGAGGGATGAATTCTAGTTAGTTGATGTACTTTAAGGATTTAAATAGTTCAGTAAAAAAAATTAAATGAATAACTGGTCTTATATCTGGATGGTGAATGTAAATATAATACACACGCACAGACACATCTATATAGACACCTATTGCTCTAACAAAGATCGCGTTAAGATATGTCGTTTTTGCTGTTGATATCTAATAAGAATTTGAAGAAATTGAAAATTAAAGTTAAAAAATTCATTTTTCAGAAATAACATCTAGAACAATTCAGTTATTACCGTTCTATACGTCCATAAAATAAAAACAAGTGGTAACTTCAGTTGTTTTTTTTGGGGGGGGGGGATTTTTCCCCCTGATTGGAACTCCACTGAAATTACTCAACAACAAAAGAATTCTGGAGAATTATCTCTTATTTTTATTTACCATGCTTAACTAGTCGAGTAGAAATTACATAATTAGACATTTTTATGTTTATTTATTTTTCAGTTAAAATCTGATATGAATAAGGATGAAACAGAAAAAAGTATTGATTGCAAATACAACTCCTGTCGGACTTCCATACTAAAGAATTTGGGTCACATTGCGCTTTTTCGGTTAAGCACATTCCTTTAAAGTCAAACAAATTTACGTTAAATTTTTTAAAATACAGAAAATTTATCACTTTCGCAAATTTGCGAAATAACAAAAACATTAATGGAAGATGTAGTTTGCTTTTTTTTATTGTTTGTTCGGTAAAATTTCAAAAATAAATAAAAACATTCAATTAACTAAGATTGACTATAATGATTATATATATATATATTCTGAAATAAACGACTTCATTGAAAATATACAGACTTCACAATTTGTTTTATAAGTCAAATTTCTTACAACTCAAGATAACGAAGATTTTATTTCGAGTGGAAATTACCAAATTCTACAGTATTTGAACTCTCTAAACAAAAATATGAATACATAGCGGTCCAAAAATAAGTTCACCCATATATATATATATATAAGACACAAGCAATTTCAATTTTCATTACAGAGATGTTAGAATTTTATTTTTAGTTAGTTTCAAGGCTATAAAGGTTGGTAATAAGTAATACCTAATAATATCCGTTTTTACTGCGTAATGTTTCACTAAAAATAATAAAATCCTGATATCTTCAGTCTACAAGAAAATTAACTTTTTATTAATAAAAAAATGGTAAGGGCGCACTAGAAATGATAATGTTATATATATATATATATATATATATATATATATATATATATATATATATATATATATATATATATATATATATACACACATATGTATGAGGTGTGTTTGTTTAGGTTCGAGTTCAACATAAATCCAAAAACAACTACCTTGTCTCACCCAAACAAGTTTATAAATAGTATGCTCTATAACTTCACAAAGATACCGATTTTTTCCTTGACAGGGTTAGCTAATTTGTATATTTTGCATTCAAAATTGATCATTTGAAAAATAAAATACAAAAACAAGTTATTAAAAAAACCTTTTAAATGAATAAGGTATTTATTTTCAAACTTTTTTTTTTTCAAATAAGTGGTTGTTTGTTTTTGTTTTAATAAGCGATTGTTTTCTTGATAGTTTGGTTTCTTTGTGGGTTATTTAATGCTAAAACCATGTTTGTAGAATAATAGTAGTGATACTAATTTAACCCATAGCTGGGAGGATAAGGGAGTTCGTACCCTTTCTAAAAGGTATTAGTTCGAAATTGAACATAATAGTATGACTGTGATTTGAACTCGCTTACTACGATGTCACAGTCCAGCATGTTAGCCACTACGCTAATTATCTTAATTCTTCTCGGCTGTAATAGTTTTATCAACCTTGACATTCTCGCGACTCGGTAATGTTAGCCTTATAGTAAATCAGACCACTCGCCTAAGATGTTAACTAAATCTTCCGAAAAAAAATCTTTTTTTAAATCAACAACAATTTATCTCAAAATGTTATTTGAAAGTTATAGTTTAAATTCATGCAATTATGAATGTATTCCATGGAATTTTCACTGGTGCAGTATATATAAAAAGCACTGGATATTCCACATTGCTGAATTCATTTAAAAACATATCTTGAAAAAAATCTCTCAGTCTGTTTCTATCTATCTATTGGTTTGGTTTCTTTGTTTTAATGGCATATCAACTTTCATGGGTTATTTAATGCTAAAGTTATCCTTGTATAAGGAGAGTATTGGTGTTATCTAACTCATAGCTTGGAGGGATAGGAAGTGTTCAATATCTTTCCCTAGTCTGAAAGTGAACGTAATAACGCGACTGGAATTCGAACTCTTTTACTATAATGTCTAGTCAACCACTATGCCACGGGGACTCCTCTATTTATTTAAGTCTGTTTTTAGAAAAACTTTTTTTAGAAATTATTTAATTCTCCTGATACCCGAAAGAAAAAATAATAAAAAGTGAATAAGAATTTACTAGAGAAATATTATTCCTATTATTTCCTTTCATTTAAGACATTGGATAATGAAAATTTGGCTCTTGCAGAATAATTATTTAATCTTGAAAAGTACTAAAAGAATTAGAAAAAATATCCAATAATTCAGCATTTATTTACGCTGAATAAATTTATCTGTCAGAAAACTAAATAAAATAGATATTGAATTTTTATATATATATATATATATATATAGATAGATATAGATAGATAGATAGATATAGATAGATAGATAGATATAGATAGATAGATAGATATAGATAGATAGATAGATATAGATAGATATAGATAGATAGATAGATATAGATAGATAGATAGATATAGATAGATAGATATAGATAGATAGATAGATAGATAGATATAGATAGATAGATAGATAGATAGATAGATATAGATAGATAGATAGATAGATAGATATAGATAGATAGATAGATAGATATAGATAGATAGATAGATAGATAGAGAGAGAGAGAGAGATACTTCGTTTGCGAGAAAAAAAGCTAAGCAAATTTAATGTATAATTACGTGATTAAAATTAAGTGTTAGATGAATGTTGCTGTATAATAACAAATAAACCAAAAGTTTTCTTTTAAATAAAATATCAACATCAGTTCTGGAGAGTGTGAAGTACGCCTTCGTTACCATTATTCCCAGGTCCACCCTGAACTCGGAATGGTAGGGGTCCCATCTATGAATCAAATAGATCTGTTTAAAAATATTCGTAATTGATGGAACCATGTGAAATAAAATTCATAAGAAACTACCCAAAAAATGTCAATATGAACATACAATGAACGAGATTCCCTAACTTCTAGGCATAAAATAACCCTAGACAAGTTGACATGCTGTTAAAAATCAATCAATCTGTTCATTAGTTCTCCTTCACAAAACTCGAAACCAAAACAGCTGTTTGTTTCTTTTTCCTGGTCTTCAATTAATTGCATCAACATCATAATAATAATAATTTCATTATTTAAACATAAGGGTTGATTTCTCATTTTTTGACAATCACAAGAAATTTCAAACTATAAAAAAAACAAATATATTCTAAATCAATAAGTGATGTTTTCACATACCATTTACCAACACATTTACATACCATCTGCTAAAGAATCGGTTTATTCGTTTTAGATTTCATTTAATTACCAATTATTACGCAAAAAAAGGAAGGTTATGTTTACTAAACATGATTTGATGACGAAATCGAAATATTTTAAATTTCAAGTTTAAAATTCAAAACACTATAAACAAAATTAGCAGTTCTGGGTTCGAACACAGTAGCAGCTTCTTGATTTTTATAAAATATCTTTTAGATTTAACTTACTGTTTATGAGCAAAAAAAAAGATCAACTTCAGATTTTTGAAAAAAATTTGTAATACTTACTTAGGGTAGTTACTTCATTTTATAAATCCAGATGAGAAAATAAAATGTTATCCGTTTTTCCAAAATATAAAAGGAAAAAAAAATAACCTAATACGAAGATTTATTCACTTGACCATGTGTATTGCCCGAGATGTTGTTGTTCATAGATTTTTGTAGATTATTATCATCATCATCGATAATAAGTCACGTGTATTTTGGATTTCGTTTCCTCCCTATATTCGTTCGCGTGGACACCACACATGGCGTAATGATCAGCAAGCTAGTTTAGCAGACAATTGTAAGTTCGATTTTCACTGGGCGCACTATACTTCTGTCCTTGGGTCACATCTAAGCTAAGCTTAGTAAATAACTATATAATTACCAGGCCACCTTATGTGGTGTAATGGTTATCAAGCAACATTAGCATACAATTGTGAGTTCGATTCTCACTGAGTGCCTTATACTTTTGGCTTTGTGCTAAGCTTATTAAATAACTATATTCATTTGTGTAAAGTTAAATATAAAAATAAGGTGACTTGTTTGTTTTTTTTAAACAGAATACGGGTGTGGGTAGTTTGTTGTTTTGTTTTGCATTTTCTGTTCAATTTTTGGGGGAGGGAGAAAGAAAAGACTTATAAAAATGGAAAAAAAATTGCGCTCTCTCTCTCATATATATATATATAATCTTAATGTACAGAACAGCCCTCGTGCCCAATAGACTCTTTTTTAACTCTATAAAAAGCTTTATATACCAAAAGATAACATTCTATACATTTTTTTAATGCAAATATTTAACAGACGACATAATTGACAATTTATAATCTCAGTAAAAGTATTTTTTGGATTCTATAATTAAATCTCTAAACGTTTTTTTTTTCGGCTCGAAAGATACATGAAATAATTAACAACTTAGTTTCAAGGGGTGAGAGGGGCGTCTCTTTAGACAGTAACCTGCCAGCCCCCCTCGCCTAAAAGGGTGTAAGGGTTGGATTTATTGCCCGGTGTCTGCGGAACCACTAGAAGAGAATACCAACGAAACTAAGCAGCCCCCCCCCACCTCCACAGGAGGCTTTGCTTCCTGCGACAAATCCCACATTAAACTGGCCTAAAAATAAAAAGCTTCTCCAACCTGTTGTTGATGCTGTCAAAAGTTGACAGTTTGAAATACCACGTTTTAGGGTTAATCATTTTTTTTAAATCTACAAAAGTTTTATTGGAGCACTAAAATTATGCTGACATATCTAACTTGTAAAATTTACAAATTTAATTTTGATTCTATATTTATTTATTCCTCTTTTATTTCAACTAATAAATTCGATTTTTTCTCTTATACTTTAAAGTTTTAATTAATGAACCTTATAATTTTAATCAACTAAAAATATTTTCAAATATGAAGAGCATGTAACATCTTATTTTATTTTTACAATCTTTTTTTAAGTATACTAATTATTCAACAGTAACGTGTTGCTAAGTAACAAACAGGTTCAGTTTAAGTTAATTTTGTCATGACAAAAATGATTGCAACGGTGTAGTTATACATAACACCTTTTCAATGTTTATATATATATATATATATATATATATATATATATATATATACTCATTAGGAAACTTATTAATTTTCATATACTCCTGGATTTTGTATGAATCCTCAAATAGAATCATTCCCTACACATCTTGTATTGGAGATGATTATATATATATAGATAGAGAGAGAGAGAGAGAGATATGTGTGTGTGTGTGTGTTTAATCTGACTTTTCATGTCAAATTGACAATAGTTCTTTCGTGCAATGTTTGATTGATTTTAACAGCATGTCAAAGTCATAAAGGGAATTGTGTTCTTTGTACATTTATATTTACATTTTCAGTGTATTTATTTCTAAAAGAAATTTGTT
>OY757936.1:28937720-29032720 GCA_963585895.1 Sepioteuthis lessoniana | reverse complement strand
TCTGTATATTGCCCAGTTAGCTGGGGCTGTAGAATACACAGGCTGCTTCTCTGCAGAGGGGTAAGACCCCTCCCCCAATGAGAGTCCGGGATATGACACTAAACAATCTGATTGTGAGATTCCAGTGATGCTGGAGCTTTGGGGAATGCGGAGCACCCCTTCATTTCCATTGCTCCCAGGTCCACTCTGGCCCGGAATGGTAGCACCTGATAGGGCCCAATCTATGGCTTAAATAGAACTAACTGCATACTTATGCTAAACTGAATTGTTTAATATAGAACTGTTTTGACATTTAACTATGTGTAAACAAAATCTGTACTTATACTAAACTGAATTAGCTGAATTAGAACTGTTTGAATAAACTGAATATCTTGAAATAGAAATGTTTTTGATAATTAAACTGTGTACTAATGCTAAACTGAATTGTTTGGAATGGAATTGACTATTTGCATAAAAATGGATTTGGCTTTAAATAACCTTCAAAGTTTGATATGCCATAAAACCCAAACAACCAACCAAACCATATTAGTATAATCTAAGAATGCTAGAAACTATGTTAGTATTAGGAGTACTTGAAAACATATTAGTATTAGGTACAAATACTTGAAACCATATTAGTATGAGAAAAGAATACTTGAAGCTATATTAGTATTATATAAGAATGCTTGAAGCCATGTTATTATTAAGAGTATTTAAAACCATAGTTGTATTAGATATAAATACTTGAAACCATATGAGCATGCGATAGGAATGCTTGAAAGCATATTTGTATTAGATAAGAATACTTGAAACAATATTAGTATGATATAAGAATACTTGAAACCATGTAAGTATTAGATAAGAATACTTAAAACCAAAATAATACTAGATAAGAATAAATGAAATCATATTAGCATTTGATAGGAATGCTTGAGCCCATATTAGTATTTGATAAGAATACTTGAAACCATCTTAGTATCAGATAAGAATACTTGAAACCATATAACTGTGTAAACAAATGATTATTATTCTTGTATAGGAAGAGTAACTTGAAATCAAATAATTGCTTGAAAAAAAAACTGACTTCAGCATTATATAACCCAAGTTGAGTTATTTAATGTCATTTAATTATTTTGTTTCAAGCATCTAGTGATAACAATTTTAGCTTCAAATAATTATTCTTAATACTAGTAATTTAAACACATATGGTTTGAAATAACTACTCCTATTAAATGTTGATCATTTGTTTATTGTTTAAAGTATTTCTATTGAATACAAATAATTTGGTTTGGTTGGGTTTTCTGGCATATCAACCATCTTTATACATATATATGAAATATATATGATTTGTAAACATATTTTCCTGATAACATTTTTAAACAAGACTGATCTCATTTTTTTCACATAATTAATTGGTTTAAAATATTGCTATGTAACAGTAACAATTTAATATCAGTCATTTGTTTGCATACATTTAAATAGATATATATGATATGTCAGATTAGTTTGTCAGTAAAATCATTTTTAGATGAATTAGAACTAATTTGTTTGAACACAAGTATTGCTATTGTTTCTGCACAATTAAGTTGTTTCAATTATTGCCATCTAACACTTATCATTCTATTCAATAATAATCATTTGTTTGCACACAGTAAAGTGGTTACAAGTATAGCTATTTAACACTAATTATTCTATTAAACACTATTCATTCCTTTGCATACAGTTAAATGGTTCCAAGTATAGTTATGTAAAACCAATAATTCATTTTACACACACAATTAGATGGTTCCAAGTATTGCTATGTATCACTAACAATTCAATTAAACATCAGTCATTTGTTTACACACAGTTAAATGATTAAACAATTCTGTTTCAAGCAATTCAGTTTAGCATAAGTCATTTGTTTACACTCAGTTTAAATGTCAAAGTACACTGTTTGAAGATCAAACAATTCTATTTTACCCATTACCACGCTGGGCCAAAGTGGAACTGGAAGCAATGGCAATGAAAGTATACTCCATTCCCTAAAGCTCCAGCATTATTGGAGCCTCACCATCAGATTGTTTCATGTCATATCCAGGACACTTGTTGGGAGTCTTACCCCTCAGCAGAGATACAGTTGGTGTACTCGGTAGCTCCTGCTGACTGGGCTATTAATTGAAAATAATTATAATTACAATCAAACATTTACAAATGGATTAGGTTTCAGCATTAGATAATACATAAGGAGTTGATATGCCATTAAACAAATAAACCTTTAAAAAACTGTTAGAAAAACGATGTAAGTTGTATTTATGATTTTACAATGCAAAAAACTTAGGATAACACTTAACATCATTAAGAATGGAATCAGAGACACGAGTTCAAATACTGAATGAGGCTGTTTTGGGTTTCACTTTATGCTAATACCCTCAGAAAAATCATGAATCCATCTCCTCCCCCCAGTTATGGGTAAATAGTAGGACAGACTAGATTTTTAGTCTTGGTTAGGCAACCAATCTCGAAAAATAAAAACTGTTATTGGCTGCTGTAATAAGTCTTTGTTCTTTTTTGTGCGTTCCTTGATTGTTGCATTTACACAGTCCTCAATACTGGTGAGTCCTCTTTTTCCTTCTTTTCTTGATGCATAGAATTTGTCAATGTCATCTCTTCGGTGTAAGGCTTTGTACATCATCATCAACTTCCTTGTCCACTTGTCTGAGTTTCTCATTGTCTATTTTAAGAATGGTTAAGAGTATCTTACAAGGGGGCCTGCCCAGATGTTTATTCTTCTGATGAAGTTTCTGCTGCGGTGTTTGGTTTTGAGAAATTTTCTTGTTCTTTTAAGGTACTCCCTTTTTACATTTTTTTTGTCATTGCTGTTTGTTTACTAACTTATTATTATTATTATTATTATTATTATTTGAAACTAAACTTTTTTACTACTAGAAACCAACAAAATGAAAGGTTGAAGCTAACAACAATCATAAGACAGAGGAGAATGCTAGGGAGTCCTGGATATGACATTATGTTGTGGCCCCGAAAAGGGTCACTAATGAAAACGCAAACACAGATATTAGATAACAGATTATATTACACAAGAAAGATAGAGTTACATAGAAAAGGTAAGAAGTCTCATACTGTTCGGATAACACCGATATTGATCTGCCTCTCTGGCAGCAAAATCTCTCAGTACTAATAACGGTGAGAAGAATCCATTATGGTGAGATGGGTAAGGCTCCCACAACACCCTCCCCCAAGCCTTTTACTTCGTAAAAGTGCTGTTAATATTTTTTTCTTTTTGGGTCGATCATCAACAGGTCGGTGAATTTCCTTTTTCTCCCTGACCGACGTATTTCAGGTGTTGATTGGGGAGGATCTAAATCGAACATGTCGAAAATGGTGCCTATTGGCTCTTCGTCTGTTTGTGGTATGTCATTGGAGTCGTTCAAACGGCGTTTCTGTAACTGGTTCTGGTGTCTCTTATGCGTGTAATTGGGTCCTTCTACAATGTACACCATATTACTAATTCTTTTAATTCTTTCATATTCCCAACAGGACGTGTAATTTTGATATTTTTTAAAGTAAATTTTTTCTCCCAGGTTGAACCTTTTTTTAGGCACTAATGTGGTCTTTTGTAGCTTATTTTGTTTTGGGAGTAGCTTATCAAAGATGGATCTTATCTTTCTGGCAAACATCGTCTCGGCTGGTGAGACTGCCAGTGGTGTATTGGGATTGGGTGTGATTCTGTATACCAGCAGAAATTGCTGTAGTGCCTTGTCCATCGAGGTACCTGATGCTTTTTTGAGTGCTCGCTTTAATGTATCTATAAAACGTTCAGCCTGGCTATTTGATCTTGGGTGATATTGCGGTGTGGTTATGTGCTTTATTTGGAAAATTTCGCAGAACTCCTTGAATTCGACTGATGTAAATTGGCTTCTGTTGTCGCTGACCATACAATCTACTACACCAAACCGCAAAAATAGTTCATGTAGGAACCCAATCGTTGTCCCCATATTAGGTCTTCTGCATTTGAGAACCTTAGGCCATTTAGAGTAACTATCCACAACAATTACGTAGTAGAAATCTTCCAGGGGATGCTTTTGCCACTAAGGCACAGCCTTTACATTTTTCAATCATATCTGTAATGTCATAATCCATCTTTGGCTAATAGACATAGCTTCTCATGAGACTCTTCATTCTATTTATTCCCAGATGTCCCGTGTGGAAATCTCTTAAAATTCTGTTTTGCAATTTCTTTGGTATTATGACCCTTTCACTATATAGGAGGATGTTGTCACATAGTGAAAATACTTCTGGTACCTTTTCGTTTTTTGCTGTGATTTTCTGTTTAATATTGGTAATAAAGTCGTAATTCATTGCTTCGCTTTTTATCTCGAGTAGCGTCACAGGCAGTTCTTTGATGGTGTTGGCTATGTTTTTAATTTCACAGTCTGTTTGTAAGGCTGCTATTATTGTGTCCTCGAAGGGTTCACTATACTTCAGTACCAACCTTGATAGTCCATCTGCATGGCTAATCTGTTTTGACGAGAAGTATTTGATTTTAAAATTGTAGTTCAGTAAAATCGTTCCCCATCTTAGTAGCCTATTGGCAGTATAAATTCATAGACCCTTTTTTGATCTGAAAATGGTTATTAGGGGCTTGTAGTCTGTTTGTAGAGTAAAGAATCTGCCATGCAAGTATCGGTGAAATTTTGTCACTGCAGATATTATTCCCAAGGCTTCCTTTTCAATCTGGGAATAATGCTTTTCGGGCGGAAGAAGGGTTCTAGATGCGTGGGCTATTGGCTTTTTTGTCCCATCGGTCATTTTATGTAAGATACACGAACCAACCCTATATGAGCTGGCATCACTTGTAACAATAATCTCCAGTTTTGGGTCATAGTGCGTGAGAAAAAGATCAGATGTTAATGTCTTTTTAATTTGGTCAAATGCTGTTTGACATTCGGGTGTCCATCTCCACTTTTTATCATTTTTAGTAGTTCATTTAGCAGGGCGCGGAGATCGTGCAAATTTTTTTATGAAACTTTGGTAGTAGTTTGCAAGTCCAAGGAAGCTCTGTAATGTCGTAACATTATCAGGGGCTGGCATATCCTTGATAGCTGAAGCCCTTTTGGGGTCAGGACGTCTCCCGTTTTTGTCAAGGATATGTCCCAGATATTTGATTTTGTTCATACAGAAATCGCATTTTGCTTCCTTTACCTTGAACCCAAATTCCCGTATTTGTGCAAAAACCTTGTTTAGATGTTCTCTGTGTAGCTCCTTCGTTTTACTACTAATTACAATATTATCAAGATAAGCGAAAGTGAAGTCAAAGCCGCCCAGCATGGTGTCCATCACCTGTTAGAAGATAGCCAGTTTGACTTTTATTCCAAAAACTCATCTGTCAAATTTGTACAGTCCTCTGTGTGTGTTAATACAGAGTAGTTTAGAGCTATTTTCTTCTACTGGAATCTGAAGGTAGGCCTCGCTTAAGTCAATTTTTGAAAAGACTTTTCCTCCATTTAATTTATTAAAAACCTCTTCTGGGCTGGAGAGTGGATAGTTGTAATCCTTGAATGCAGCATTCAATCCTGTAGAAAAATCTGCACATACCCTGATTTCCTTAGATTTTTTCTTATATATACCATTGGAGCAGCCCATTCACTGAATTCCACTTTCAATAATATGCCCATATTCACTAATCAGTCTAGCTCTTTATTTATTTCTTCGGTCGTGGCAAATGGTACGTTTCGCTTCTTTCTAAAAATGGGGCATGTATTTTCCTTCAGTTCAAATTTTGCCTTAATTTTAGTACATTTGCCAAGATGAGCTGAAAATACTTTGGGGAAACTACCTTTTAGTTCTATCTTAATTTTTTTCAGCTTCGGCCATAATGCATTCTACGTTTTGGCAAAACGTATTAATTGGTTGATCCCAGAGATTAAATTTCTGAAACCAGTCCAACCCAAACAAATTTTCTGTGTTCTTCAGTACGAAGACTTTTAATTTTTTGGTTATACCATTTAGTGATACTGGGTTAATTATTTCGCCTTCAAATTTTATTTTGTCTCCTGTTACCGTTCGCGCCGTCTTGCTTGTCATCTTTATTATTGGCCTATTTAATTTTCTCCAAGTTTGTAAGTTTATTATTGATAGATCAGAGCCAGAGTCTAACTGAAATCTTACCAACTTATTTAGTACTTTCACTGTTATGTATTTATGAACGACATTGTCTAACTCGTCCTCGCTTTTTGTATGTCTTACTCTTGTTTTTGATTATTTTTCTGTTTCTACACTACCTTATGTCCGAATTTATCGCAGTTTTGACATTTTTTTGTACAATAGGGACAGTCCTTGGCCCAATGCACTTTTCCATAGCGGTAGCAAGTGCTGGATGGTTTGTTTTTTTTGTTTTTTTTTTTTTGGTTGTCACTAGTCTGCCTGTATTGAAATTTTGGGTAATCATATTTTTTTCTCTCTTTTACCAGAGAGTATGATTGGGATGTATGCTTGACTTTCCTTACGTAAGCAACACCAGACTCCTCGATATTTTTTGAGTCTTTTCTGACACTTACTATCCTCTGACAGTCTTCAGGCAGTTTTTGAAGTATGAGATCAGGTTTATTCTCTAATTTCGACAAAACTCTGCACCTGATTTCCGCATCTTTTGCCAACACTAGGCCTTGTGGGAAGTTATCCGCTGACAATTCGCCTAGTTTAAAATCGTCGCAGTTTTTATTGATGACCGAGGCAAAACCTAAATAATCATCACTGGCCCTTTTTGTTAAGTTGTGACATTTCCATCTTTTGTGGAATAGAGATATTTTGGAGCTGAATAATTCTGACAGTAATTTAACTGTTTCTAAAAAGTCAAGTTCACAAGTTTTTTTTTTTTTTTTGGTAAGATATAATCTACAAACTTGTTGTGTTCCACAGTTCCTAGCTTTTGTAGAAGTAGCCGGACTTTTTTTGCATCAGTCCAATTGGCACAGTCGGTAATATAGATATCTTCCTATCTTCTGTAATATACCTCAAAGGTCTTATCCTCATCTGGTGCATAGGAAAATGTTTTGAGTGCGTTCCACACTGCATTTTGAGTGAAAATAGTAGTACTATCTGTAGGCTGGTTATTACTTAGATTTTTAAAAAGCGCTTCTTGTTGTTTTTGCAATTCAAGGAAGAACCGTTGTTGTTTTTCCTCATTTTTTTTTTTTCCTTTTCCTTATTTCCTAGTAACAACTGAAAGATTCTTTCTTCGTTTTCTTTCTGAAGTTGAGGGAGTTTTTCCTCATTTTTTGTTGAGACTCCATTTGAAACTTCATCATTTGTGCAAACATTTTTTGAAGGTCTTCCATTTTTTTGTTTTTTTAGACTTAAAAAAAAATTTCTATTCAAAAAAATCTTCTTTTTTTTCTCTGGAGTAGGAGGGGGGAAGTTTGTTTTTTATCTTCAGTAAATATCCCCAGAAATCAAGAATAATTACTCTGTGTGTGTGTGTGTGTGTGTGTGTGTTTTGTACAACACAAAACTGTAAGCACCGAATTAAATTTTTCCCTCTGAAGTGTGGGGAAAGAAAGAAAAATATGAAAATCACTTTTTGATTACATGATAACCTTACAGATTTTTTTTTAAATATCTGCTATCCAACACACTCCGTCGTTTGTACAATTTGATACCTTGTAGTTGTTTAACAAAAATCTTGTTCGGTTCGTTGTATGGTGGAACTTTGTTGTAGATTCTTTAACAACTTGTAGTTGGGTATCTCTTTGTTGTTGTGATGTATCTTCGCCAGTATGTTGTGCAATTAACCCCTTTTGCTTGTTAGAGAGTCCCTTTTTTTGTTCGAGTTCCTCATCGCCAGTATGTTGTGGCCCCGGAAAGGGTTACTAATGAAAACACAAACACGGATATTAAATAACAGATTATATTACACAAGAAAGATAGAGTTACATAGAAAAGGTAAGAAGTCTCGTACTGTTCGGATAACACTGATATTGATCTGCCTCTCTGGCAGCGAAATCTCTCAGTACTAATAACAGTGAGAAGAGTCCATTATGGCGAGATGGGTAAGGCTCCCACAACACATTACTGAATTTTTCCAACTTTTCGCCGAGTCAGAATTGACTGGGAACCACACATGGGGGGAACCACACATGAATCAAGACTCATGCATGGTTGTCACAAAAAATGCTGGGGGGGCCTCAGATACCAAGCAATAAACTCAGCCCTGCTTCTTTTAGACAAGGGGGCAGTTGCTGCCGGAGTAAAAGACCTCATGAAACTATGTGGCTAGCATTAGAATAAATTACCCACCCAGTGCAAACACAAGATGAGCACCTAGAAAACCAGAAATTTTATTTAGTATGATACTAATGCACATCCAGTGGTAAAGCTCCAGTTCTGGAACTTAAAGGAGTGTGAACTACCCCTTCACTGCCATTACTCCCAGGTCCACTTTGACTGATCATTATCAAGTCACACTGGTAGCACGGATTTCCTTAACTCTCTCTCTCCATCCATCCCTATGATCCATCACTCCCAGCAGGTCCTCCTGGCTACAACATGTGTCCGCACAGAGCTGTTGTAGGTAAGTTCTTGTTAGTCAGCCAACACTGGCACATCTTTGTAAAAGGGATCTAAAGGAGGACGTCATTTATGAGTTTGTCCCTGGTTTTACATCAGTGTCCTGCATGTCTTCTTGTCTTACTTGGATGATTTTAGAGATGGGAGGTAAGTGGCCGTAAAGCTGTTGTTTCATATGGTGTTACTTCCATGACTTGTTCAATATAGCTCAGAGCATTCTTGTGTAACTCTGGTCTTGCCTTTTCTCTATATTTTTATCAGCATCCATCTGGTGCATCCGTATAATAATATTGACATAACCGCTGCTTGGAAGAAATTCCATTTTATTTTATCAGATAGAACAGACTTCCATATGATTGATAGTCTATCAATAGCTATATATGCCTTCACCAGATGCATATTGACATCAAACTTTACCCACTATGGAAGTACGAGTTATGCCACTGTAGTTCTTGATGATGCTGTGGTCAGGGAAGGGGAGGCCGCAGCCTTTTGACCATCTCTCTCTTGTGTTCTTTTTATATATGTCATTGCAAAATCGAGGTAGTAAGTCATCAAATTTCTTTGTCTTCCATACTTCTAGGGGCATTTCGTTGAAGCCGGCAGCTTTTCTGCTTTTAATTTTGTCAGTACTACGTTGAGTTCTTCTTGAGTAAACTGTTCTAGTTTGATGTCTAGTTGGCTATTAATAATTTTTGTAATCTGTGACTTTAGGCAAGTTTCTAATCAGATTCTACAAATGTTCTTTCCACGTCTGTATTTGTTCTTCTTGGCTAGCAGCGTTTAGTTTTGCTCTTGAGGTGTTCTTCCTGTTGCTTACTGTTGGGTATCACCCACCTTTTTCCACACAATGAACTAGTCCATCTGCCATGTATAGCAGTAGCTACTAATACCAGGGCAGACTAGAAGGTGAAGAGCAGCTTCTTATAGGAATAGTATTAGAGCGTTGGAGACTGGAGATCACACTAGATCACATTACTTGCTACCATAATAACGGAAGCCAATACTATCGTTGGACTATTTTTTTATTCTGTATTCACTAATCCTATGTTCTTGTCTACTAATAGTCTCTCTATTGTAAATACTTTTTCCTGAGAATATATCTCTATTTCCTCTCATATCGTGGTTTGTCCTTTATTTAATATTACAAGCATTCACTAACCAGAATGCAACACTTACTTCATTTACTGTCTGCCATGTTATTCATGATTGACTATTTTCTACCAAGATTCTTATTTTATTGATCTGACCTTGAATTTTTTTTTTTCCTTTTGGTATGTGTTAGATAATTCTCTTTGTACCTTTTTAAGTTTCTGCACATTGACATTTGTTGTGTTCCTTTTATTACATAAGGATGTTGTTATTATATCATTTTGTTTTTTCCTAACTGCTAATGACTCTCATGGAACTTTACGCTTTGCTCTTGGTTTGATTAGTATGCATTTTTCTGCTGCTTCCATGTGGGTGTTGACAAAATTTTCATATTTGAAATTTGGAGTAAGTGTTTTAGATATCTCCTGAAGTGTATTGAATTTGTTTCTTACAGTTACCGTATATTTATGGCAAATATCTCTATTGTTAAGTGAGGACTAATCATAGTGAGTGGTTTTGACTGTGTCTTATTCCTGAGTAGACTCAAGCATATCTTTGCGGTAACAATTCTGTTATTGGAAGATACTCGTTCAAAAGAGGAATATGACTCATTGTTCAGAGTGCTATTTCTCAATTTCTTGTTTATGTGTATGTAATCCATCAGTGCTTTAGCATTATTTGGTTAGGTATAGGTCCATAGTTTTCCGTCCCTTTTCTGGGAATTTAGTATCAGTTTAAATAAATTGAAATACTTGAAACCATATAACTGGGTGCAAATTATTTGTATTAAGAATGGTTATTTAACAGTGTAATAGTTTACGAAGGATTATTATTATTGGTTACTTGAAATCATATAATTACTTGAAATATTTGAAACTCTATGATTGTGTGCAAATTATTTGTATCACATATGACCGAAACATATGACTGTGTACAAACAAATGATCATTAGAAAGAAATAGTTACTTGAAACCATTTAAATGCAAATTATTAGTTTCTTTTGTGGAGTGTTTTTTTGTTTTTTTTTTAGTTAGCCAATGATTTAATATGATAAAAGATATAAAGTATGATCAGCACATTTTGAGAATCTGCAAGTGCACGTGTGTCCAGTGAGCTGCCAAGGGTCAGAAAGTGGTTCAGTTCTTCTTCTGGCACCATCAGAAATTAAACTTTTGGCAGAAATGGAATTGTGGGATATTTTTATTTCCCTTTCATATTTCATTATTTGTTTTGCTTTTTTTTTTTTTCAGATTTTATTGTTTTTTTATTTTTTATTTCCATATTTTTATTGTTTGTTCTATTTTTTTATTTTCAGATTTTATTATTTATTTGTTTTACTTGATTCCCATATTTTATTGTTTCCTTTATTTTTTATTTTCATATCTTATTGTTTGTTATATCTTTTTTTATTTTGCTTATTTTTCTATTTTCTTATTTCATTGTTTGTTTGTTTTTGGGGTTTTTTCAGATTTTATTGTTTGTTTTATTTTTTATTTTTATATTTTATTGTTTGTTTTATTTTTTATTTTCAGATTTTATTATTTGTTTTTTTATTTAATTTCCATATTTTAATGTTTGTTTTATTTTTATTTTCATATCTTATTGTTTGTTTTATTTTTTACTTTAGGATTATATTGTTTGTTTTATTTTTATCTTTATATTTTATTGTTTTTTTATTTTTATTTTTGGATTTTATTATTTGTTTTTTTATTTAATTTCCATATTTTATTGTTTGTTTTTATTTTTTATTTTCGGATTTTATTGTTTGTTTTATTTTTTATTTTCGGATTTTATTGTTTTTGTTTGTTTTATTTTTTATTTTTATATTTTATTGTTTGTTTTATTTTTCATTTTTGGATTTTATTATTTGTTTTTTTCTTTAATTTCCATATTTTATTGTTTGTTTTATCTTTTATTTCCATATTTTATAGTTTCTTTTATTTTTTTATTTTTGTATTTTACTGTTTGTTTTATTTTTCATCTAAAATTTATTAAATTATTAATCCCTACAGTATAAATTTTTAGAATGAGACCAGAATATATGAAATCATTTTATGGTGATCAAATTATTTGTATTAGATAGGAATACTTTAAACCTTATAACTGTTTGCATATTATTTTTATTAAGAATAGTCACTTAATGGTTTACAAATGATTATCATGAAATACTTGAAACTATATTAGTGCTTAAAAAAACTGAAGGGTCTACATACTTTTATTTCAGCCAAGTGAATAAATGGAATTGAATGCAAGGGCTATTGTTCTGCTTGACAATGAAGAAATACTTCTTTCACTTTTATGAAGCTAAAATAGTTCACAAATTACTATGATTAGTTACTTGAAACCATATAAGTTTTCAAGATAACTCAAATCATATTACTATGTATAAATTATTATTATTACATAGGAATACTTGAAACCATATAATTGCTTGAAATACTTGAAACCATATATTACTATGTATAAATTGTTATTATTATAGAGTAATACTTGAAAGCATATAACTTTGTGTAAATAATGAATTATTATTATTAGATATGAATAGTTATTTGAAACCATATAATTATTTATAGATTATTTGTATTAGATAGGAATACAGGAAACTATATAATTTTGTACAATTTATTTGTATTAAGGATAGTTACTTGAAGCTATAATTTTTTTATAAATGATTCATATTAGTTAGTTGAAATCATATAAATGCTTGAAAATAAGGTTGATTTTGGCAATAATTAACCCAAATGTTGATATGTAGTAAAATTATTTAATGGAACAAATTGAATTAAATGATCAGGCCACAATCCTATTTTAACCATAATGAAATACTTTTTATGCTTTTTTGTTAATGTAGTTATTTACTAAGATTAGCTTAGATGTAAGAAAAGGCCAGAAGTATGGGACACCCAGTGAGAATTGAACTTACTACCAATGTCCTGCTAATCTAGCTTGCTAACCGTTACACTATGTAAGTAACTAATTAAAGTTGGTGACCTTAGTCAAGAGTGACCCAAAGACTCCCTTTTCAATAGCTACTACACCGAGGTGTAAGGGAGGGTGCTACTCCATTCCTTGGATTGCTCTACTTTACCCTTGATCCTTACCTTATAACGCTATGTGTTAAGCAAGGTGGCATCAAGTACCATTTTTTGAGTCTTTGGTATAACTCGACCTGGGATTGAACCCCGGTCTCCCGGACCATTGGCAAACACCCTACTCATTAGGCCAATTAGGTGCCCAGAATACTTCTTTCACTTTTATCAAGCTATACAGATGTCTCACAAAATACACATGTCAAATATCATGAGTAAAGAATATGCTTTTAATACAGTTAACTGCAAAACACAAAAATTTAAAAGATTACAAAACAGATGTGTTTGCTTTACTTTCCACTTATACAAATATGACAACCAAAATTAGTTTTAAAGGAAAATAAGTTTTAAATATAAAGAACTGGAGATTCTTCACAGACTTACTTTAATATTTTATATAAAAAATCATTACTTACCCCATCGACTGGGGCTGCAGAATATACTGACTGCTTCTCTGCAGAAGAGTAAGACCCCCACCACCACCAACAAGTGTCCTGGATATGATATTAAACAATCTGATGGTGAGGTTCCAGTAATGCTGAAGCTTTAGGTAATGTGGAGTACCCCTTCATTGTCATTGCTCCCAGATCCACTCTGGCCCGGAGTGGAAGCACCTGATAGGGTTCAATCTATGGGTCAAATAGAACCAAACTGTGTACTTATGCTAAACTGAATTGTTTGAAATAGAACTGTTTTTGAGATTGAAACTGCATACTTATGCTAAACTTAACTGTTTGAAATAGAACTGTTTTGACATTTAACTGAACTGTTTTGATATTGAATTGTTTGTAAACAAAAACTATACTTATACTAAACTAAATTGTTTGAAATTTAATTTGGCATTAAATGACCAAAAAGGGTTGATCCACCATAAAACAACACAAAACAAACAAACAAAAAAATCATAAAGTCCCAATTTGTTTGCTCAATTTTCTTTTAGTTTCTTTGTTTAATGGCATATCAAACTTCATAGGTTATTTAATGTCAAAGCCATCCTTGTCAAAGAATAGCAGTGATACTATTTAACCTATTGCTGGAGGGATAAGAGGCTTCATGCCTTTTCCAAAAGGTATCAGTCTGAAAGTGAACATAACAGCATGACTGGAATTTGAACTTGTTGACTTCAAGGCCACAGCCCAGCACTCTAGCTATTATTCCACGGGAATCTATTTGTTTAACTATAGTAGAACTAGTAATAGAATTCATGGTTATTTCATTAGAAATACATAGATCCCCTTTTTGCTAGAAACAAATTAATGTTTGATTGATTAATTGATTTTAATAGCATATCAGTCTATTCAGGGTTATTTTATGCCTGGAGGTTTGGGAATTGCATTCATTATACATTCATATTTACTATTTTATGAAGAGGTTTCGTCTTTGCATACAGTTCTATCAGATATGAATAAATCTTTAAACAGATCAAGTCAACCCATACATGGGACTCTAACAGGTACTGCCAGTAGTGGACCTTGGAGTAATGGCAATAAAGGAGTACTCCACACTCCCCAGAGCTCCAAAGCTGGAATCTCATTGTCAGATGCAGTTTAGTGTCATACCCAGGACACCCTTTCTTTTTTTGATGGGGGGGGTGTTCTTACTCCTCTGCAGGGGATACAATTAGCATATTCTTAGCCTTTCTGACAGAGCAGCGGAAAAATATTTATACCTCTTATATATATATATATATATATATATCAGGAAACTAACTGGAAATAAATCTGACAGTATGAAAATGTACAGAGATGAAAAATTGCAAGGTCTTCAGTGGATGATTTTATTTATAGAATTATTTGCCAATAAGCATTTTGGTTTTTAGACCATCATCAAGGTATGTAAATTATTAAATAAAATGAAAAAGGCAAGAAAGTTTTAAAACATTCTATTTCTGTTAGTAGCATTCTGTTTCAAATTTGTATAATGTAATTAGTATTCCAAAACTTTCTGTTGTTTGACCAAATGTAATTTAGAAACTAATCACATTTTTAATTCAAAAGATACCGAGATCTTTGTTTATATACATGATAAGCGACAACAAAAATTTATTGAATCTAGTTTGGTTTGGTCAGGTTTTATGGCATATCAACCATTGTAGGTTATTTAATGCCAAATCCTCTTTATACATATATATCAAATATATATGATTTGGTTTGGTTTGGTTTGGTTTGGTTTGGTTTTATGGCATATCAACCATTGGAGGTTATTTAATGCCAAATCCTCTTTATACATATATCTTGAATATATATGATTTGGTTTGGTTGGGTTTTATGGTATATCAACCGTTGTAGGTTGCCAAATCCTATTTATACATATATTTGATTTGAAAATGCATAGTTTGTAGATAACATTTTTAAATAAGCCAACACTCATTTGTTTGCATACAGTTAAATAGTTATACATAGGATTTGTAAGTCAATAGTTAGTTGGTAATTTTATTTGTAAATGAGTCAGAGCTAATTTACTTGCACACAAGTATCACTATTGTTTGCACACAGTTAAATAGTTCCAAATATTCTAACATGAATTGTTCTATTTCATATTAACCTTTTGTTTGCACTCCCTTAAATGGTTTCAAATATTGCTATCTAACATAAATAGTTTTATTTGCACACAGTTAAATGGATGGTTACAAGTATTGCCATGTCTAACAAACAATTCAATTAAACACCAGTCATTTGTTTACATACAATTAAATGGTTAAACAGTTCTATTTCTAATAATCTAATTTTACATTAGTCATTTTTTGCACACAGTTTAAATATCAAAGAGTTTTATTTGACCCATAGATAGGACTCTATCACTACTACTCTGGGTTAGAGTGGACCTGGGAGTAATGGCAATGAAGGGGTACTCCACATTCCCCAGCGCTCCTGAACAGTTGTCTCACCATCACATTGTTTAGTGTGATATCCAGGACACTCATTGGAGGAGGGAGGTCTTATCCCTCAGCAGGGATACAGTCAGTGTCTCGTACAGCCCTAGCTGACTGGGCTATGTTGAATCAAATATCATTTCAAACCACAATACTATAAAAAGAAGGCCAGGTTTTTTCAATTTTGAACTCTGGATGTCTTTTACATTCCTGGCCGCACAAAATGAAAATTAACCTTTTGCAACTTTGATGGAATATCCAATCTCACAATTTTTACTCATGCGTAGGTCTTGGCAAACTTGGGGTGACTAAGTAGAAAGTTAAAATCTAATTCTAACTTCTAAAATTCATAGTCACAAGACTTTAAAATCCTTCAATGAAAGTCAAGCTATCAACTGACCTCAGATAGACATAACAATCTTGCTCTGAGCACTACGGTTTAATTCTTTTTAGATATTGTACCAAAGAAAATATTTAGCCAGTCTATTATTTAACAATATGTCTTATTTTATTTTTATATAATAGGAAGTGTATTGTTGCTTTTTTATCTGATAAAAACAAAATGTTTTCTGCCTCATTCTTTACACCTTTTTTATTCATTCCTTCTGAGGTAATTTTTTTGATTAAGTTTTTTTAGTTACCATAATTATTTGTGTATAACACACCCCTAACATTGGACTTTGAAACTCAGGAAAAAAATTATCATGTATAAAACACATTAACTTTTTAGAATTTATAGTTGCTAAATCTAACTTGAATTTAGCATTTTGTTAATTTTTTATTGGTTTGTACTGATTAAAAAAAGAATTTAAATAGTTTACATTGTCTTAAAATACAAAGTTTATGCAGTATTTTGTGTAAACACAAAAACATACTAATACAGAAATGCAACAAGGTTGCAGCAAAAATACGTGATCATTAGAAGAGACAAAATTGTTAACAAACACACATTCCAGTGGATATTCATCTATGATGGTGTAAAACACATTAGTTTGGATTATGGATACAACTTATTTTCAGTTATCCTGTCTCAAATATGATGAGGCATGTGGCTGGAAAAAAAGGTAATTTATTTATAGTTCTTGTGTATACAATTGTTTTAAATCAGAACCTAGATTGTATCGGTATACAAATATATTTTAGTTGTTGTAGTAGTGCTAAGAATTGGTATAACTTCGACAGTTCACCAAAAGGTCTCCAAAGGTACAACTGATTGTCTCTTTATTATTGAGATCTTGTTTCAGAAGTAATAATTTACAAAGCTTTTTGCTTAGATGTTGCACAAGGCTGTATGAATGGGGCATTCAATGAAACTCAAACTCACTTGTGTAGGTTTGTTAATCTAGCTTGCCAACCATTATACCATCCAAGGTGCCCAAATTCTGTCTCTGAAATACTGCAATGGCTCTACTGCTCACACCAGCAGTAAATAAATAGTCCTGGGCCAGTTTACCTACTAGTGAAGAAACATATGGTCAGCTAGTCTACAAAATTAATACACACCCATAACTTTTGGGCTGAAAAGTCTGGGAAAATAGTGTGCCTTACACAAAAATAAATACGGTAATTCTTTTGTTGGTTGGTCGGTTGGATTTCATGGCATATCAACTTTTGTAGGTTATCTAACACCAAATCTATTTTTATGCAAATAGTCAGTTCTATTTCAAACAATTCAGTTTAGCATGAGTACACAGTTTAATTGTCAAAAACATTTCAATTTCAAGATATTCAGTCAAACAGTTCCAATTCAAAAAATTCAGTTTAGTATAAGTATAGATTTTGTTTACACACAGTTAAATGTCAAAACAGTTCTATATTAAATAATTCAGTTTAGCATGAGTACAATTTCAATGTCAAAAACAGTTCCATTTCAAACAATTCAGTTTAGCATAAGTATGCAGTTTAGTTCTATGTAACCCATAGATAGGGCCCTATCAGGTGCTACCATTCCGGGCCAGACTGAACCTGGGAGCAATGGCAATAAAGGGGTGTTCTGCATTCCCCAAAGCCTCAGCTTCACTGGAACCTCACCATTGGATTGTTTAATGTCATAATCAGGACACTCATTGGGGAGAAGCAGTCAGTATATTCTACAGCCCTAGCCGACTGGGCAAGAAACTCTTTGGTCACTTCTATTATAATCTGTAATAACTCCTCTCAACAACCCAAATGGAAATGTTCACTTTAACAGCCACCTAAAGATGGACCAAAATTCAACCTGCTTCATACACCTCATCAGAAACCAAGCTATATGTCTCTCAGAAAAAACAGTCTGAGCCACTATATTAAGAAAGGCTGATTTAACCCAGCAGGTAGAGAAAAGATTCAAGCAGCAAAAAAAAAGAAAGAATATATTCACTGAGTGACTCAACTATTCATGAGGGTGATAAGAAACCAGCAAGTTCACCACATGTGGATTTTCTATGTGGTCCTTCTCAACAAATCTAGTATGTAACATCTCCCTGAATGAGCAAATGAATGACATCCTGAATGACCATAAACACATCTCATATGTATTGATGTGTCACTTTTCACTCTTTTCCAGTTATCATGAATTATGTTACCCTAAGACTTTTTATAAGGCCTATCCTCAGGTGTTGATGATGCTACAACTCTAAAGTTAAAAAATTACTACTCAAATAAGAGAGAAAAATGCATACACTGAAAGAAAGCCCTCTTGCTAACTCATCAACTCTACTCTAGATGATTTTTTCCATTTGGACCCCACTATTTAAAAATCTGGATTAAACTATGGGTGTTCCTAACTACATTGCCAAAACAACCTCAGAGGCAGTTGTAACATTCTCCAATGTTTTCCCAAAAATTTTTTTAAAATTTCAAAATCATTATTTAATGAAGTTAATACAAAGCAAAATGTAATAATGTTGGCTTTTTTTGTAGAATGTTTTTTTTTTATTAGGCTTTTCTTGTGGAATGTTTTTATTAGGTTTTTTTTAAATGGAATGATTTTTATAAGGCTTTTCTTGTGAAATGTTTTTATTAGGTTTTTTAAATGGAATGATTTTTATTAGGTTTTTCTTTGTGAAATGTTTTTATTAAGTTTTTTTAATGGAATGATTTTTATCAGGCTTTTCTTGCGAAATGTTTTCATAAGTTTTTTTAATGGAATGATTTTTATTAGGTTTTTCTTTGTGAAATGTTTTTATTAAGTTTTTTTAATGGAATGATTTTTATCAGGCTTTTCTTGTGGAATGTCTTTATTAGGTTTTTTTAATGGAATGATTTTTATTTGGCTTTTCTTGTGGAATGTTATTTTATTAAGATTTATTTTGTAATATTTTTTATTAATCTTTTCTTGTGGAATTTTTTAAAGCTTTTCATGTGAAATATTTTCTTAAGCTTTTTGTTTGAGATATTTTTCTATAAAACATTTTTTTATGGAATTTTTTAATTAGGCTTTCCATGTGGAATAATTTTTCTTCTTATTAAGCTTGTCTTGTAGATATTTTTGGAGGCTTTTCTTGTGGAATGATTTTATGAAGCTTTTCTTGTGGAATATTTTTATTGATTTTTTTTAAAGATTTTATTGTTGAATATTTCTTGTGAAAGGTTTCTTCTACTAAGCTTTCTATGCTTGTCTTTTATCAAACATTTCTGGAAGAATTGTTTTCCATATACATTTATTATATGGAATATTTTTCTTAAGCTTTTCTTGTGGAATGTTTTTTTTATTAAACTTTTCTTGGTCTACATTTTCTTTTTTAAGTAGAGGAATTATATTGTGAATTGAATTACCATGACCAGAAAATCCGGCGAACACTTATGCACGTCATACAGAAACACTGGACGGCTGTTTTAACCTTATTAGGTCTTATCAGTGGAGATTTAACCCGCGATCGCAGATTGCAGTGCCAAAACTCTACAACTGAGCCACCAGTCCATATTGCACCCAAATTATGCCAAATCAACTAGTCATGGTAATTGCGCAACTAATTAACCTGAATGTGTTTTGCAAGTTACATTCATACTCTTTACAAAGGATACAGTCACCTCCAGATCTATATCCTTGCCCTTGAGATCATGATATTTACGCGGATGCGTATTTCTAATCCTCTCAGGAAAATGTGGCCCTGTTGTTGTCAACTCATAAGCAACCAAGCAGCAACCAAGCATCTGATAAGCAACTAATAAGTTGCCAAGTAATCAATAAGCAAATAAGTCACCAAGTAACCAATCAAAAAACTAACCAAGCTACCAAGCAACCAACTATCCAACCAATCAAACAAGCAATCAGTCAACCATGCAACCAAGTAGCCAACCAAACAAGCTTCCAGCCTACAAAGCAATGAACCAATTTTCTTCTTCTTGTATTTGTTGTTGACCTTTGTTGTTGTAGTCTTTTGTTATTGTCTTTTTTTGTCCGTTGCTGTTGTTTTTTGCTGTTGCTGCTGTTGTTGTTGTTGTCCATTCTTCATTGTTTTTATTGTCCTTTGTTGTTTGTTGGTATTATTGTCCTTTGTGGTTGTCTTTTGTTTGTTGTTTTTTTTATTGGCTGTTGTTGTATTTTGTTGTTGTCCTTTGTTTGTTGGTGTCTTTTGTTCTTTGTTGTCCTTTGTTGTCCTCTGTTGTTGTTGTTGTTGTTGTTGTTCATTGTGGTTGTTGTCTCTATTGTAGCTGTTGTCTTGTAGTCTTTGTTGTTGTCCTATGCTATACTCCTTTGTTGTTGTCATTTGTTGTTATTGTTGTCTTGTGTTGTTTGTTGTTGCCTTTGTTGTTTCTGTAGTTGTCTTTTGTTGATGTTGTTGCTGTTTTTTGTTGTTGTCTTGTTATGCTTGTTGTTGAATGTTGTTGTTGTTCTTTATTGTTCTTTGTTGCTGTTCTCTTTTGTTGTGGTCCTTTGCTCTTGTTTTGTCTTTTTGTGGTCATTTTGTTGCCCTTCATCAAACAACCAAACAAACAACCAATCAAGCATACAAACCACCAACAAAACATAAAGAAACCAACCAACTAGTCAAACAATGAAGTAATCAAACAACCAAACAAGCAAGCAACTAACCAACCAATCAAGCAAGAAATTAAACAAGCAACTAACTAAGCAATCAACCAAACTATTAAAAAGCAACTAATCAATCAATAATTCTCCAATCAACCAAGCAAACTACCAATCAATAAGGCAATCAATCAAGCAAGTGATTAACTAGACAAAGAAGCAACCAACCAATCAATTTACCAATTAAACAAGCAATCAAACAAACAAACAAACAAGCAACCAACTGAACAACAAAGCAAGCAACCAACCAATTAATCAAGCAACCAAGAAATCAACCGACCTATTAATCAATGAAGCAAACAATCAACTAATCAAACAACCCATCAGTCAAACAAACAAGCAACCAACAAAACAATCAAGCAACCTAGTAACCCACAAATTGAGCCAGAAACCAATCAATCAATCAACCAATCAACCAAGCAAGCAACCAATTAATCGACCAAGAAATCCACTGACCAATTATTCAATCGAACAAGCAAGCAATCAACTAATCAAACAACCAAGCAACTAAATAACTCATCAACTGAGCCAGAAACCAATCAATCAATCAAACAACCAATTAATTAATATATCAACCAACCAATTATTCAATCAAGCAAACAATCAACTACTCAAACAACCAGTCAATCAAACAACCAACCAAACAATCAAACTTATCAATCAATCAAACAACCAATCAATCAACCAACCAATTAATCAATCAACCAATAAATCAACCAACCAATTATTCAATCAAGTAAACAATCAATTAATCAATCAACCAATCAATCAAACAGCCAACCAAACAATCAAACTTATCAATCAATCAATCAATCAAAAAACCAAGCAATCAATCAACCAAAAAATCAACCAACCAATCATTCAATCAAACAACCAATCAACTACTCAAACAACCAATCAATCAAACAACCAACCAAACAATCAAACTTATCAATCAATCAATCAAACAACCAATTAATCAACCAACCAATTATTCAATCAAGCAAACAATCAACTACTCAAACCACCAACCAAACAATCAAACTTATCAATCAATCAAACAACCAATCAATCAATCAACCAATAAATCAACCAACCAATTATTCAATCAAGCAAACAATCATCTACTTAAACAACCAATCAATCAACCAACCAACCAAACAATCAAACTTATCAATCAATCAATCAATCAATCAAACAACCAAGTAATCAATCAACCAATAAATCAACCAACCAATTATTCAATCAAGCAAACAATCAACTACTCAAACAACCAACCAAACAATGAATGAATGAATCAATCAATCAAACAACCAATCAATCAATCAACCAATAAATCAACCAACCAATTATTCAATCAAGCAAACAACCAATCAATCAAACAACCAACCAAACAATCAAACTTATCAATCAATCAATCAATCAATTAAAAAACCAAGCAATCAATCAATCAATCAATCAACCAACCAATTATTCAATCAAGCAAACAATCATCTACTCAAACAACCAGCCAATCAAACAACCAACCAAACAATCAAACTTATCAATCAATCAATCAATCAATCAAACAACTAATCAATCAATCAACCAAAAAATCAACCAACCAATTATTCAATCAAGCAAACAATCATTTACTCAAACAACCAATCAATCAAACAACCAACCAAACAATCGAACTTATCAATCAATCAATCAATCAAAAAACAAGCAATCAATCAACCAAAAAATCAATCAACCAATTATTCAATCAAGCAAACAACCAATCAATCAAACAACCAACCAAACAATCAAACTTATCAATCAATTAAAAAAACCAAGCAATCAATCAACCAATAAATCAACCAACCTATTATTCAATCAAGCAAACAATCCACTACTTAAACAACCAACCAAACAATCAAACTTATCAATCAATCAATCAAACAACCAAGTAATCAATCAACCAATAAATCAACCAACCAATTATTCAATCAAGCAAACAACCAATCAATCAAACAACCAACCAAACAATCAAACTTATCAATCAATCAATCAAAAAACCAAGCAATCAATCAACCAATAAATCAACCAACCAATTATTCAATCAAGCAAACAATCATTTACTCAAACAACCAATCAATCAAACAACCAACCAAACAATCAAACTTATCAATCAAACTTATCAATCAATCAATCAATCAAACTTATCAATCAATCAATCAATCAAAAAAACCAATCAATCAAGCAAGCAACTAAGAAACCAATCAAGCTGTTCACATGTAGCTCAAACATCTTCAATCCTCTTCTGTATTATCCCTCTGTTCATTTTGGATGATAAAAAAAGAAGCAGATTGTATTTTATACATGAGTTATTGTCTTTTCTTGTTATACAACATCTTTTGATTTGGTGTTCACAGATCATATACATTATAGACATATTTGATAAAGAACCTGGGTGTCATCAAGCTTAACTATGGCTTAACAGCATAGATGCCTGGAACCAATCAACATAGACGACATCAAAAGAAAAAGAAAAAATATATTGGTAGTTAACTTTCACTTTTGCCTTACATTATTCTGCTCTTTTTGTATATTCATATATTTAAAAAAAAAAAGATTGTTATATGGAACCATGCATTTTTACCAGATTTGTTCAAAATCTAACTGCTGAGTTAATGTTGTATAACCGTAACACATCTATACAAATAAAAGCGGAAACATAGTCAACAATAATGATGAACTTCAATGAACAAACGAACACACTTCTTTATAAAAATATGCCTCACACAATTTATTCTCGAAAGGGTGATGTTTCTTGTGTGTGAGAGGTGAGCTGGAGACAGGGACAGACTGCTACATATTGACCCCAAGTTCTTCTGACCATAGTAGCACTTCTTTCGCATTCTGGCTGGGCTGCTCAACTGTGGGTCACTGAGGGCCTAAGCCCTCTGTCTGGAGCTGGTTCTCACTCTGCTGGCATCCTATCTCCAACTGACTCAAGCCGTCTGTGTCCTGGTTATATTTTTGTTTGACACCCACCTGCTTCCGCTTATTTACACAGGTGCATCTCTTGATTGACGGCTCGGTCGAGGGTCAATATGTAACAATCATCCCATACTTATTTGTCAAAATTCCACATGTGAAATTTTTCTTCACGTCCGTCTCCATCCCCCACACACACACATTTTACAAATAATGCTCAAGGACAACAATAGCAAAAAAATACAGAAAGAAATTACTTGAACCACAAGAAATTAGAAGGTGACCTTCTCACTACAAAGCACTTGCCCAGGCTAATTATTATCTAAATTTATTTCTTACTATTCTTTGCGTGGTTGGCTATCTTGACATGCGTGCATCAAAGTACAATACAGATCCATCTGTCATCCTCCCAAACACAATAGAGCCCTCTGCAATTCCTTGAAGAATACCAAAACAATAAAAGGACCATACTCTGGTCCCATATCCTGGTCATGGCACCAAATATGAATATGTTGTATAACCGTAATACAACTACACAAATAAAAGCGGAAACATAGTCAACAATAATGATGAACTTCAATGAACGAACGAACACACTTCTTTATAAAAATATACCTCACACACTTTATTCTCGAAAGGGTGATGTTTCTTGCGTGTGAGAGGTGAGTTGGAGACAGGGACAGACTGCTGCATATTGACCCCAAGTTCTTCTGACCATAGCAGCACTTCTTTCGCATTCTGGCTGGGCTGCTTAACCGTGGGTCACTGAGGGCCCAAGCCCTCTGCCTGTCCTCACTCCGCTGGCATCCTATCTCCAACTGACTAGAGTCGTCTCTGTCCTGGTTATATTTTTGTTTGACTCCCACCTACTTCCGCTTATTTACTCAGGTGCATCTCTTGATTGACGGCTCGGTCGAGGGTCAATATGTAACATTAAGAAGTGTTTCGAGTTTGGTGATGAACAAGCTAAGAAGTGAATCATTTAAAAAAAATATACATCAATTAGTGCGTAGACCAGCTCATTGGCCAAGTGGGTAGAGTGTTTACCAATGGTCCGGGAGAACTGTGTTCAATCTCAGGTCTCGTCATACCAAAGACTTTAGAAATGGTACTTGATACTGCCTTGCTGAACATTCAGCAATATAAGGTATGTATCAAGGGTAAAGTGGAGCAATCCAGAGAAAGGAGTAGTGCCCTCCCCTACACCTCAGTGTAGTAGCTATAGAAAAGGGAGCCTTCAGGTAACCCTCGACTACAGTTGCTAACTTTACTACTTAGTGCATAGACAAGATGGTGGATCTAAGACGTGGTTAGAGGATATGCAGCACTATTCTAAAGTTGTATGAGTATTGGAGCAAGATAAATATCTGGCAGTCCTTCTTACAAGAAGAAAAAGCAGTTAGACAATTGGTTTTTAGGTTAATATCAATTAACACCCAGCTTATTGGAGGTGCCCGTGGTGTAATGGTTATTGTCATAGGAAATGGACATGGCTACACGAGTTCAAATCCTGGATGAGACTGATTGCATTTCACATAGCACTCTTGGGAAAGGTATGAATCCAATTATTCTCCCTCCAGCTATGGGTAAATAGTAGGACAGACTGGGTTCTTCAGCCTTGGTGAGGCAACTAGTCTAGGAGAAGGAAAACTCTGAATTCAAACCTGTTAAACTCCACTTAAAAAATGACCTTGTGTCATATCCTGCCCGAGCGGAGGGGTTGGTAAACAGGATCCAGCTTACATGGGACAAACTTAGAGTAGCTGTGGAAGAGTGTTATGGGGCGGTGTCCAACCCCAATGCACATATAGTTGAGTTAGCCAACATTAAACAAGGTAGAACAGAGAGAATCCAGAACTATACATACAGAGAGGGGTACGTTTGACAGAGAGTGCATATGTGGGAGTGAATGGGGAAACCAAGTAGTTGCAAAACAAATTTTGTTTAAAAAATATAAAGTTGAAAAGTACAATTCAGTTGTCTCCAGGCTGGTATAGTTGAAACAAGAGCTCATCAAGGAGTCAAAACTTGACAGTGATGACAAACAAGTGAGCTGGGTATGATTTGCTGGCTGGAAAATTATATTTTTCTTATATATATTTTTTTAAGCCAATGGGAAAAGCTTTTTGAGATCTTGATAGGTTAATGTCTTCTAACATCCCTATTACACAACAGAATTAACTGCCTACTATGAGGAATGGTGCCCGGATGAAATATTGAGGAAGTAAGAGGAAATACCTGCCCCTTTTGGCTAAAGGTAAAAGAAAACCGAACAATGAATGTGGAAGTAGGGTGAAGGGGTGGAATTAATTAGTGGAATCCAAATTAGTAGGGAATTGATATTATTAATAGAACCCAAACCACTACTCCAGGATTGTAAAGAAATTACAGGGTATGGAAGCAAAATATGGTATAGTTTTTTTAAAACTGTTTTTTTAGTCAAAGCCAAAAAATTTCCAAAATAATGGGAGTTTCTTTATGGCCTTCATCAAGCCCAGATCTTAACTTCCATGATTACACAATATGGGATATTTAGTAAACAAAAAAAAAAAATGCAAATTCCCATCCAAATATTGGTTTGCTTAAGACTGCTATTGAGAAGGAATAGAATGAAATATCTGAATTTATTTTGAAGGCATGCAAATCATTTCTAAGGCACGTTGATTGAATAATTGAAAAGAGTGTTGACCATATTGAGTAAATCTACTGTTTTGGGTCTATCTTCTTATTTTATTGTTTATTTTTAAAATTAAAAATAATCTTGTTTTATAATGAAGTCATTTATTATAATACTAAAATATTCCTAATTTTCCTACTGCGCCCAAAACACATAAACCAAAAAATTTTTTCATTGGGCAGACTAGTGAGACTCCACATCACTCTGAGCTCTGGCCTTGTGCCTGACTGCTCAGAGCAGAGAGGTGGGGAAATACCTAACATAATAGGATGCTTTGAGATGACTCAGTACCAGACTCATGAAAGTAGAGAAACAGGGAAAAGCCCAACATAATGCAATGCTTTAAGATGACCTTTGTAGAGAAGAGGAAAATCTCGTATTTTGTTTTGGCTATTTAATTCAACACTGAATTTCACCCAATCAGGATGACATATCCTATTCAGCCCGGACCTTCATTTCCGGCTAGCAAAACGGGTGAGCGGCCAAACACACTCTCTTCGGCTTGAGACGGCGACCAGAACGGACGTGTCTCTGGTCGCCCCTGCTTAGCGATGCCCTTTAGCTAAACAAGCCACCCAGTGCGGACATATCACTGTGGCTTTAACCCTAGCAGCAGCACAGCGAGGGAACCTTCTAATTTACGGATTCTTTGCGTCTAATATATTTTAGACCAAGGAATCCCAGTTGAATATGAATTAGATACGTTCAGCATGCCTTCCACAAGCACCACAAAAATTTACTATGTCGATCCGAGCGCCACTCCGCTCTCGACAAGTTCCCATTTCACCTCTGGTCACATTAATGGAGATAACGCCTACTCTTCACAAATACCAGACACACAAAACTACACGGTAGCCTTGAATACTTCCCTCACACGTCCAACGACACGCTGTCATTTCAACATCTAGCTAAGCCATTTCGTCTCAAACATCCAACAAGCCTAAACACCACGAGTCTTGCAGCACCAAGAACAAACCGCCTCAAAGCTGCAAATAAAAACTTTCGCTGTTGTGTGTTGTTAAAGAAAAGTCTCGTAATTCATATCTGTTGCCATAAAATCTATAGTGCTCGGGAAAATAACAAATTTCCTCAACAAACACGCTATACCTTTCACCAGACTCCCGAGAGTAGAGAAGCAGAGAAAAACTTACATGATATGATACTTTGAGATCACCTTGTACCAGACTATTGGACAGTGATCAATTGCTGTCTGGATCAAAAAAAAGACAACATGGGTGAATGAGCAAATCAACCATGCCGTCTGGTAACACAACCAGCTAAGTGGAACTGTTAGTAGATAGAAAACAGAGCCTCCAGTGACTGAAGGAGATGGCTGTAGTGGCACACTATCTTTAAGTCCAATAGATCTGTGTGAAAAATATTTGTAATAAGGATAGTTACTTAATTAAAAACGATCATTATTATTAACTACTTGAAACAATATCATCATCATCATCCTGTCATGCCACTAGCACGGATATCCCTGACCCTCTCTCACCACTTCTCCCTATCGTTCATCACCTCTGGCAGGTCTTCAGGGCTACATCCCATATCCTCACATAGCTGCTGAATGTATGTTTGAGCTGGTCGTCCTACTTTTGCCTGGCCATATGTGGGGGTCCATAGGAGTACATCACTTATGAACTCATCCCTGCTTCTCCAGCAGTGTCCTGCATGTCTGGTTCATCTAACTTGGATAGTTTTTATGATGGGAGGCAGGTGGCCGTATAGTTGGTGCCTTGTGGGGTGTTGCTGCCAGGACTTGTTCAATATTGCTCACAGCATTCTTATGTAATTGCCGTCTAGCTTCTTCTCCAGCTGTTTAGTTAGTGTCCAAGTAGTGCATCCATACAGCAGTATCGATACGACCGCTGCCTCGAAGAAACTGCCTTTCCTTTTATTGGTCAGGTCTGATTTCCATATGATTGATAGCCAATTGATAGCTGTCCATGCCTTCATTAGCCGCATGTCGATGTCCTTTTCTGTTGATGAGACGCTGCTTCCTCGGAAGGTGAATTTGTCTACTAGTTTCAGAGGGGTTCTGTCTAGTGTGGTGATGTCACCTGTTTGATTATAGCACATACATTCTGTTTTGTGTGCATTGACATGGAGGCCAATGCCTGTGGCAGCTCATTCCAAACTATGTAGTAGTGTTTCGGCTTGGTTGGGTGTATTTGCCAGTATTGCTATGTCATCGGCTTAGTTGGCGTCTGTAATTGTTTTTGCGGGGTACCTTCTGCTTCTTTTCTTTGTCAGCTCAAAGCTGTTTTCTCTGAAACAATATAGTTGCTTTAAATACTTGAAAGCCACTAACTGTGTACAAATTATTAGTATTAGCAAGAATACAACTATGCAATAACTATGCAAATCATTTGAAAAAAATTATACTGTTAATTCAAATAACTTCATCTATTTTTGTTTAAGGTATATTTTATAATCCCTGAATGTTCAGCAGTTACATAAAAATGTTTTGTATATATCTGTTATTAGTTTATTTACTGTTAAATAAAAAGCCAAGATGAACATCCTCTATGTGTTGGTTGGTTGGTTGGTTGGTTGGGTTTTATGGCATATCAACCTTTGTAGGTCATTTAACGCCAAATCCATTTTTATGCAATTAGTCAGCTCTATTTCAAATAATTCAGTTTAGCATGAGTACGCAATTTAATTGTCAAAACAGTTCTAATTCAGCTCATTCAGTTTAGTATAAGGACAGATTTTATTAACACAGTTAAATGTCAAAACAGTTCTATATTAAACAATTCAATTTAGTGTAAGTACAGTTTCAAAGTCAAAAACAGTTCCATTTCAAACAATTCAGCACGCTGTTTAAATGTAAGTACAGCTTGTCAAAAAGATTTCTATTCAAGCGATTAAGTTTAGCCAAACAGTTCTAACTGAAACAATTCGGTTTTGCATAAGTATGCAATTAGTTCTATCTAAGCCATAGATAGGGCCCTATCAGGTGCTACCATTCCGGGTCAGAGTGGACCTGGGAGCAATGGCAATGAAGGGGTGCTCCACATTCCCCAAAGCTCCGGCATCACTGGAACCTCACCATTAGATTGTTTAGTGTTATATTAGAACACTCGTTGGGTGGGGGAGAGGTCTTACCCGTCTGCAGAGAAGCACTTGGTGTATTTTACAGCCCCAGCCAACTAGGCAATCCTCTATGTGTTCTAATTCCATAATCTTTTAAAGGGTAGTAAATAGTATCATCTATAAATAAGTCCACCCCTAAAAAATTTGTAGAATGTGATTTTTTTCTAAACCAGAAATACCAGGGTTTTATTACTTATGGTGGAACATTATTCAGTCAAAATTCATGTCATTAGATATTTATTATCAAACTCAACAACATTGAAACTCTGTAACAATATGTAGCAGTTCAAAAATAGGTACACCACAAATAAATATATTTATGCAATTTTATTTTTGATTACAGAAGAATTAAAATTTTATTTTTGGTTTCAATGCTGTAGAAATTGATTTGGGGAATTCTCCATGGTGTAATGGCTGAAGTGCTGGACTGCAGCCTCAAAGTAAATGAGTTCAAACTTCAGTCATGTTATTATTTTCGTTTTCAAACTAATATCCTTGAGAAAAGTATAGAACCTTTTTACCACCCCAGCTATGGGTTAAATCGTACCACTACTGTTCTTCTACAAGGATAGCTTTGGTGTTAAATTACCCACAAAGTTTAATATGCCATGAAAACCAAAAGAGATTGGTAATAAACAAGGCATAATAATATCCATCTCAACAATATTATGTTCCATTAGAAATTATAAAATTCAGGAATAGAAGCATCAATATCAACATGGACAGCTGTTAGAACAGGAACGCAATCCTTGGATATCTATGTGTATACCTACCTATAAAATCGCATTGTTTTATAGCGATATCATATAATTGCGTTTCAAAACGAGCCAAGGAAGGTAACTCTTTATAGAATTCTTTAAGAGTTATTTTCTCTTGTACTGTACTCTTTAGTGAATTCAGAGTGTTTAGAGAGTATAAAGAGTGTTTTTTTTTTAAGTTTACACATGCAAACAACCCCTGATGAAAGGTCCGAAAGCGCTCAGGAGAATTTTGGTAAATTCATTTACCAATTCCAACTCAAAACCAAATCACTTGTCGGAAACTTGAAAGGATCTTAATAAAATTATATTGACAAAATGTGTCTATTATTTAATCAGACATGCTTAAATGAAAGACTGCGGCCCAACTACTTGCACACACACACATACACACACACACACACACACACACACACACACACACACACACACACACACACACATATATATAAATATATTTATATATATGTATATATATATATATATGTATATACACACACACACACACACACACACACATATATATATATATATATGTATATACACATATATATATACCAACAAGAACTTACCTACAACAGTGATGTACAGACATAGGATGTAGTTTGGATGATCAAGACAAATGGCAAGAGAGTCAGGGAAATCCATGCTACCAGCACGACTTGATGATGATGATATATATATATATATATATATATATATATATATATATATATATATAACAACATTCTTCATTCAACTAATTGATATGCTACACCAACAGTACATTTTACATTGCTTTTTGTATAGCATATTGACTTTTAAAAAATCTTCTTTTAATCTTTAAAGACTTTCTAAAAAAAGTTTTCATTTTTTGTTCTACAAAAAACTTTTTCTCCTGACAATCACCTAAAGTCAGAACTAATTGAGAATGATGAAAATAAACCTCATAAAAGTAATATTCCTATTTATCTTGTGACTTTTGTTCATCTCTTTATATATACCTCAGTATATAAGATATATACCTCAGTATATATATATATATATATATATATATATATATATATATATAAAACTGTGTATACATATATACATATGTATACATAGGTCTATATATAAGATGGCTGAAGGCTCCCTTTTCAATAGTTACAACACCAAGTTGTAGGGGAGAGCACTACTCCTTTCATTGTGTTGCTTCACTTACCCTTGATGTGTACCTTATAATGCTGAGTGTTAAGCAAAAAGGCATTAAGTACTATTTTTTGAGTCTTTGGTATGACTCAACTTGGAATTGAACTCTAGTCTCCCAAATCATTAGCCAACACTACATATATATATGGCCCAACCAGCTAGGGCTGCAGTATACTCTGACTGAATCACTGCAGAGGGGTTAGACTCATTAATGCGTGTCCTAGATATGACACTAGACAATTTGATAGTGAGGTTCTAGTAATGCTGGAACTTTGGGGAATATGGAGTACCCCTTTATTACATTTATCAGGTGCAATTTTGAGGATTTACCAAAAGTGATGGTTGATAGGGACAGATGGTGAGAGAGAGTCAAAGAATTCCATATCGTCAGCACACCATGATGATAATGATATATATATACATATATATAGTAAATAGTAGAGCAGACTGGGCTCTTTAAAAGTTGATCTTATGTCACATCCTGCTTGCATAGAGAGGTTAGCAAATGCACACACACACACACACACACACACACACACACACACACACACACACACACACATATATATATATATATCTTTTCTATCTAATTTGACATTGGCACCTCGTCATATAATTCAAATTAACAAGTCATTATTGAGATCTTGTACACTATTTTCACAAGAATTTCACAAAAATTCTATTTCTCATTCAGTGTATTGACGTGTCATCTAATCAGTTTATTCAATAAAATAATTGAATTAGCATCCTATTACTGGAAAGTTGTAAATATAACAAAGGATTATATGAAGAGTCTGCGTCTTGATTTGGCATTCCCTCAATGTGAAGGAAAACTGACTAAGTCTTGTAAGATACTGCTGGGGCCTCAAAATCATGACTGAACTCAAAATTACTATTTAATAAAAGCTTTGTTGGACACACAAATTGTTTCTTCACTCTTTTTGGTTACTTAATACCAAATCTTATTTACACAGAAGCACACATATATATATGATTTGGAAACAAATAATTTGTAAAGTAATATTATTTTTAAATGAGATAAAGCTCATTTGTCTGCACACAGTTATATGGTTCCAAGTATTGTAATCTAATAGTAATAATTCTATTTTCACATAGTAAAATGATTTCAAGTATTGTTATCTTATGCTAATAATTCTAGTTGCACACAGTTAAATAGTTTCCAGTATTGGTATTTAACATTACTAATTCTATTTATCAAGTATTCCTAATACAAACAATTTACACACAGCTATATGATTTAAAATTATTAATAATAACAACAATCTCAATCAAATAATTGAACAATTCTATTTGACCCATAGATCGGACCCCAACAGGTACTAACACTCAGATCAGAGTGGACCTGGGAGTAATAGTAATGAAAGGTTACTCTACATTCCCCTAACTCCAGCCTTACCATTAGATACAGTTTAGTGTCATATATATAAGTAAGTACACACACACAGTGACATCTACAAATAAGTACACACATACAGTGATTCCTTAAAAAGTATATGCATACAGTGACACCTATAAGTACACACAGATAGTACCACCTATAAGTAAGTACACATATACAGTGACATCTACAAACAAGTACACACAAACAGTGCCACCTATAAGTAAGTACACATATACAGTGACATCTACAAACAAGTACACACAAACAGTGCCACCTATAAGTAAGTACACATATACCGTGACATCTACAAACAAGTACACACAAACAGTGCCACCTATAAGTAAGTACACATATACAGTGACATCTACAAACAAGTACACACATATAGTGACATCTATAAGTAAGTACACACATACAGACGGCTCAGTGAGCTTTGGTGGTAGAAAACATCAACTACATCTCTGCAGAGCAGTAAGACCCTACCATAAATGTCCTGGATATGACATTAAACCATCTGATGTTGAGGTTCCAGCCTTGGAAATTTGGGTAATGTGGAGTACTCCTTCATTGAATTTGCTTCCGGATTCACTTGCCTAGTCGGCTGGGGCTGTAGAATATACCAACTGCACCTCTGCAGAGAGGTAAGACCCTCCCAATAAGGGTCCTGGATATGACACTAAGCAATCTGATGATGAGGTTCCAGTGATGCTGGGGCTTTGGGGAATGCGGAGCACCCCTTCATTACCATTGCTCCCAGGTCCACTCTGGCCCGGAATGGTAGCACCTGATAGGGCCCTATCAATGGCTTAAACCGAACTCACTGCTTACATGCTAAACTGGATTGTTTAATATAGAACTGTTTGACTAAACTGAATAGCTTGAAATAGAAATGTTTTGACAATTAAACTGTGTACTTACACTAAACTGAATTGTTTAATATAGAACTGTTTTGACATTTAACTGTGTAAACAAAATCTGTACTTATACTAAACTGAATTAGCTGAATTAGAACAGTTTGAATAGACTGAATAGCTTGAAATAGAAATGTATTTGACAATTAAATTGTACTCATGCTAAACTGAATTATTTGAAATAGAACTGATTATTTACATAAAAATGGATTTGGTGTTAAATAACTTACAAAGGTTGATATGCCATAAAATCCAACCAACCAACCAACCAACCAACCAAACAGATCCACTCTGACCTGGTGTGGTAGGAACTGCTAGAGTCCTATCTATGGGTCGAATAGAACTGTTTGACATTTAAACTGTGTAAACAAATGACTGATGTTTAATTGAATTGTTAGTGATATGTAGCAATACTCGGAACAAATTAACTATGTGCAAACAAATGAGTAAAGTTTAATAGAATTATGAGAGTTAAATAGCAATACTTGAAATTCTCTAACTGTGTGCCTAAATTGAAATATTGGGTTAACATAAAAACACTTATAATGATTTGATCATATTTACCAACCCCTCCGCTCGGGCAGGATATGACACAAGGTCAATTTTTAAGCGGAGTTTAACAGGTTTGAATTCAGTTTTTCCTTCTCCTAGACTAGTTGCCTCACCAAGGCTGAAGAACCTAGTTTGCCCTACTATTTACCCATAGCTGGAGGGAGAATAATTGGATTCATACCTTTCCCAAGCGTATTAGTGCTATGTGAAATGCAATCAGTTAGGTCCAGGATTTGAACTCATGTCACCGTGTCCACATACTGCGACGATAACCATTACACCATGGGCACCTTATAATGATTTGATAGTGTACAAATGAATGAATGAATAGTATTCAATATAATAGTCTCAAATAGCAATACTTGTAACCACTTCATCCTCAGCAAACAAATTAATATTGAATAGAATTATAAGTGTTATATAGCTATAACTGATACCATTTAACTGTGTAGAAACAATTGCAATACTAGTGCACAAGCAAATTAGTTCAAACTCATTTAGAAATGAAATTATCGACAAACTATTCACTTACAAATCATATATGTATATTTTTTAAATGTGTGCAAACAAATGACTGTGAAATTGTTATTTTTACTATCTCAACACTTGAACCTATAGTAAATAGAATTATTCATAAAGTAAAAAGTAAAGTTGGTAACCATAGTCGAGGGTGATCTGAAGGCTCCTGTTTCGATAGCTACTACACCAAGGTGAAGGGGAGGGTGCTACTCCTTTCCCTAGATTGCTCCACTTTACCCTTGGTCCTTACCTTATAATGCTGAATGTTAAGCAAGGAGGTATCAAGTACCATTTTTTGACTTTTTAGTATGACTCAATCTGGGATTAAACCTCTGTCTCTTGGGACATTGGCGAACACTCTAACCACTAGACCAATTGAGTAAAGGTCTGTAATATGTCCTCAATACATTTGTCTTTCAAAATGAAATGCATAAAATTCTCTGGGGTTCTTTGAAGGTAGCATCAAGTACCATTTTTTGAGACTTGTGTATGACTCAATCTGGGATTGAACTCAGGTTTCCCAGGCCATTGGTGAACACTCTAACCATTATGCCAATATTAGATGGAAATACTTGAAACAATATAACTGAGTACAAAAAAATGAGCTTTAGCTCATTTAAAAGTGTAATTGACAAATGTTTATAAATCAAATTTGATATATGTGTATGAACAGGATTTAGCATTAAAAAACCTACAAAGATTGAATTACCATAAAACCCAACCAAGCAAACAAAACATATATTGCAACCTATAAACAAGTACACACTTACAGTGACACCTATAAATAAGGAAACATCTACAGTGCCACCAATAAGTAAGTATACACATACAGTGCCACCTATAAATCATTAAATTCTTACAAAGACACCTATGAGAAGACACATAGAGAGCTGTCTATAAACAAGTACACACATACAGTAACCCCTATAAATAAGGACAAACGTACAGTGACACCTATAAATAAGTATACACAAACAGTGCCACATATAAGTAAGTAAACACACACAGAGACACCTATAAGTAAGTACACTGCCTATAAACAAGTACATGTATACAGGGTCAACTATGAATAAGTACACACATACAGTGCCGCCTATGAACAAGTACACATTTACAGTGCCACCTATAAATAAGTAGACATATTGAGTGACACCTATAAATACAGTGCCACTGATAAGTAAGTACACACATACACTGACACCTATAAGTAAATACACACATACAGTGATGCCTCTAAGTAAATACACACATACACAGTGACACCTATAAGTAAATACACACATACAGTGACGCCTATAAGTAAGTAAACTCATACACTCACCACTATAAGTAAATACACACATACAGTGACACCTATAAGTAAATACACACATACAGTGACACCTATAAGTAAATACACACATACAGTGACACCTATAAGTAAATACTCACATACACTGACACCTATAAGTAAATACACTCATACGCTGACACATTTAAGTAAATACACACATACACTGACACCTATAAGTAAATATACACATACAGTGTCACCCTTAAGTAAATACACACATACAGTGAAACCTATAGGTAAATACACATATACAGTGACACCAATACATAAATACACACATACACTGACACATATAAGTAAATACTCAGATACAGTGACACATATAAGTAAATACACACATAAAGTGACACCTATAAGTTAATGCACACATACGCTGACACCTATCAGTAAATAAACACATATAGTGACACCAATAAGTAAATACACACATACAGTAACACCTATAAATAAATACACACATACACAGTGACACCTATATGTAAATACATATATACAGTGATGCCTATAAGTAAATACACACATGCACATTGACATCTATAAGTAAACACTCACATACACTGACAACTAAAAGTAAATACACACATACACAATGACACCTATAAGTAAATACCCTCACACACTGATACCTATGAGTAAATACACACCTACAGTGACGCCTATAAGTAAATACACACACACTGAGACTTATAAGTAAATACCTCACACACTGACACCTATGAGTAAATACACAGACATACACTGACACCTATATCTAAATACACACATACACAGTGACATCTATAAGTAAATACTTGCATACACTGACACCTATAAGTAAATACACACATACAGTGACACCTATAAGTAAATACACACATAGAGTGTCACCCTTAAGTAAATACACAGATACAGTGACACCTATAAGTAAATACACAGATACAGTGACGCCTGTGAATAAATACACTCATACAGTGACACCTATAAGTAAGTAAACACATACACTCACCCTTATAAGTAAATACACACATACAGTGACGCTTATAAGTAAATACACACATACAGTGACACCAATAAGTAAATGCACACATACGCTGACATCTATAAGTAAGTAAACACATACACTCACCTATATAAGTAAATACACACATACAGTTATATCTATAAGTAAATACACACATACACAGTGACACCTAAAAGTAAGTAAACACATATACTCCCTACTATAAGTGACACCTATAATTAAATACACACATACACTGACACCTATAAGTAAATACACACATACACTGACACCTATAAGTATATACTCTCATACACAGTGACACCTATAAGTAAATACGCTCACACACAGACTCCTAAGTAAACACATACACTTACACTTATAAGTAAATACACACATACACTGACACCTATAAGTCAACACAAACACATACACTGACACCTATAAGTAAATACTCACATACACTAACAGCTATAAGGAAATACACACATACAGTGACACCTATAAGTAAATACACACATACAGTGATGCCTATATGTAAATACACACATACAGTAACACCTATAAATAAATACACACATACAGTGACACCTATAAGTAAATACACACATACACAGTTACCTGTATAAGTAAATACACACATACAGTAACATTTATACGTAAATACACACATACACAATGACACCTATAAATAAATACACACAAACACAATGACACCTATAAGTAAATACACGCATACAGTGACACCTATAAGTAAATACACACATACACAATGACACCTATAAGTAAATACACACATACACAATGACACCTATAAGTAAATACACACATACACAATGACATCTATAAGTAAATACACACATACACAGACACCTATAAGTAAATACACACATACACAGACACCTATAAGTAAATACACACGTACAGTGACACCAATAAGTAAATGCACACATATGCTGACACCTATCAGTAAGTAAACACATACACTCACCCCTATAAGTAAATACATACAGTGATGCCTATAAGTAAATACACACATACAGTGACACCTATATGTAAATACACACATACACAGTGACACCTATAAGTAAATGCTCACATACAGTGATGCCTATAAGTAAGTAAACACATAAACTCACCACTATAAGTAAATACATACATACACTGACACCTATAAGTAAATATACACATCCACAGTGACACTTATAAGTAAATACACACATACAGTGATGCCTTTAAATAAGTAAATACATACACTCACCACTATAAGTAAATACACACATACACTGACACATATAAGTAAGTAAACACATACAGTGACCTCTATAAGTAAATACTCACATACACTGACACCTATAAGTGTAATGAATACATACACTGACACCTATAAGTAAATACACACATACACTGACACCTATAAGTAAATATCCACATCCACAGTGACACTTATAAGTAAATACACACATACAGTGACGCCTATAAGTAAGTAAACTCATACACTCACCACTATAAGTAAATACTCACATACACTGACACCTATAAGTGTAATGAATACATACACTGACACCTATAAGTAAATACACACATACAGTGACATCTACAAATAAATACACACATATAGTAATTAATTTTCTTCATAACCAAAGATACCAGGATTTTAATATTCCTAGTGTAACATTATACAATGAAAATACCTTGTTGGAGTGGGGCTTAGGATTTGCTGGCTTCAGAGGAGTTATGACACTAAATTGTATTTGATGGTGAGGCTCGATTTCTGGAGCTCTGGTGAGTGTCAAGTATCCCTTTGTTACCATTAGTATCAAGTATCCCTTTGTTACCATTTGTTACTATTAATACCAAGTAGAGTCTCATCTACATTTTAAATAGAACTGTCCAATCATTTTCAAAGGATTATTATTTTTAGTTACTTAAAACCATACTACTGTGAGCAAATTATATGTATTAGATAAGAATACTTGATATCACATAACCTTGTGAAAATAAACCCTCTTTAGAAACAAATACACAAAGAATGTAAATGTGATGCACAATAAATTCAATTCCCTAACCTCTAGATGTGTTAGAGGGGTCTACATGCCATGAAAATCAATCAAACAATCAAGACTTTTTCTAGTGAAAAATAAGCATGAATCTCATTTCCAGTTCTAAAACAGTGACACAAAAAAAATTGGTGCTTTATGAATTTTTAATATTAAACATTAAACTAAGACTGTGAAGCATTCTTTTGTTATTTATATTGAAAATCTAATTTTTCTTTAAAAAAAAAGGCATTTAAATTGTCTTTATAATACTATGGATGCCCGGACAGCACACCTTGGGGTAAATGATAATTTATACAAAATGCCTAGGGCAGTCAATTAGCAATATGCCTTTGCACCATCCTGTGATGGGCTGATAAGTAGGTAATAAAATTTAATTAAACAACATTCCCAATCAACATGAACATTACTGAAATTTTGTAACCAAAAATGAAAATGAATAAATATATAAGAGGTGTACATATTCATATTTTTGGTCCCAGAGTTTCAATGCTGAAAAATTTGGTAATAAATAATATCTAATGATATCTATTTTAATAATCAATTTGATTGCATAATGTTTCATGAGAAATGATAAAAACATTTTATAAAAATTTTGTAAGGATGTACTTATTCATGGGCAATACTATATTAACAAAGCTTAGTCTGGCACATGATCACTTATTTATCATATTTACCCAACCCCCTCCACTCGGGCAGGATATGACACAAGGTCAATTTTTAAGCAGAGTTTAACAGGTTTGAATTCAGAGTTTGCCTTCTCCTAGACTAGTTGCCTCGCCAAGGCTGAAGAACCTAGTCTGTCCTACTATTTACCCATAGCTGGAGGGAGAATAATTGGATTCATACCTTTCCCACGGGTATTAGTGCTATGTGAAATGCAATCAGTCTCGTCCAGGATTTGAACTCGTGTCGCCGTGTCCATTTCCTACGACGATAAGCATTACACCACGGGCACTTCCCATGATCACTTATTTATGGGGTATACTGTATATACACTCAACCCTCTTCGTTTGTATATTGTTTTCCTTTTCTCAAATATATATATATATATATATAAGTAAAGTAAAGTTAACAGCCATAGTTAAGGGCGATTCGAAGGCTCCCTTTTCATTAGCTACAAAACTGAGGAGTAGGGGAGGGCATTACTCTTTTCCCTGGGTTGCTGCACTTTACCCTTGATCCATACCTTATAATGCTGACTGTTAAGCTAGGCAGTATTGAGCACCATTTTTTGAGCCTTTGGTATGACTTGACCTGGGATTGAACCCTGGTCTCCCTGGCTACCAAATGGGCTGGTAAAAAGTTCCAGTTCTGTTACTGCCTTGTTAATGGGGCTTAAAATATGCTGACTACATCCCCTGCTGAGGCATAAAACCCTCTCCCCAAGTGGTCACCCCCACCTCCGAAAAGTGGTGTGATAATAAGCTGCATCTGGTGGTGAGGCTCCTGTTCTGGAGCTCTGAGGATTACGGAGTAAACCCTTTATTATCATTACTCTCAGATCCACTCTGATTCAGAGTTGTTGTCCTATCTGTGAAGCAAATTGACCAAATAGATAATGGATAATATATGATTTTAAGTAACTAATGGCCCAATCGGCCGAGGCTGTAGAATACACAGACTGCATCTATGCAGAGAGGTAAGACTCCCCCAATGAGTGTCCTAGATATAACACTAAACAATCTGATGGTTAGACTTCAGTAATGCTGGAGCTTTGGGGAATTTGGAGTACCCCTTTTTTTGCCATCGCTCCCCTATCCACTCTGGCCTGGAGTAGTAGCACCTGATTGGGTTTTATCTATGGGTCAAATATAACTGGATGAAATTTTCACTGCGTACTTATGCTAAACTGTTTGAAATAGAACTGTTAGAGCACTTATCTGTGTGTAAACAAATTACTCAAGTTAAATTCATTTGTTAATGATGCATAGAAATACTTGAAAACATTTAACTGTATAGAAATAAATGATTAATAGTAAATTGAACTATTTCTTTTAGATAGAAATAGGTGAAACCATTTAACTGTGAGCAAAAGAAAATGATCACAGGTTCGTTTAAATACACACATACACAGTGACACCTATAAGTAAATGCTCACATACAGTGAAGTAAGTAAACACATAAACTCACCACTATAAGTATGTAGAGAAGGGAAAAATTTCATATTTTGGTTTGGCGCGCAATTTAATTCGACACTTAATTTCACTCAATCAGGATGACTTATCCTATTCAGCCCGGACCTTCATTTCCGGCCACCAAATCTTGTAAGCTGCCAAACACAGTCTCTTTGGCTGGAGAACGCCGACCAGTGCAGACGTCACACTGGCCGGTCTTCAATAGCGATGTTTTTTAGCTGGACAATGCCGCCCAGTGCAGACATCTCACTGCGGCTCTAGAATAGCAGCAGCAGCAACATGGACACACACGAAGGAACCCATCTAATTTATGGATTCCTTACAAGGAATCCCAGTTGAATATAAATTAGATGCATTCAACACGCCTCGTACAGGCACAACTTTATGTCACCCCAAAATTTGCTATGTCAATCTGACGCATAATCCCGCTCTCAACACGCTAGCTCTCAATTCACCTCTGGGCCACTTTAATGGAGACCAACACACGCCTCTCCACCAGATGGACAAAAACCATGGTGACTCAAAAACACAATCCCTCTCACGTCCGATGACACACGCTTCCATCTCAACCTTCTCAACATCTCATTACTCAATTTCGTCTCAATAAGCATAACCTCTCCACGAGTCTTGCAGCACCAAAAGCAAACCCAATATTCCATGCTGCAAATAAAAACCATATTCACAAAAACCCATTTTGACTCTCGCCATCTTACTTCATCATCATTCTACCTTTATTTACCCACAAACCTTAGCGAGGGGACTAACAACACTAAGCGAGGAAACAACTCAATGTAAACTCACATACGTTTTTCCCTGGAGTTTGAGTAACAGCAAGTCTCCTCAAGTCTCCAGGACTCTTCTCACTATTCTGGCCGTTCTCAATAATGCTGTCATTTGGATGATCTCTACTCGTCCACCAACTTCCAAGTCATCCAGGCCCTTTAATAATCCTTTAGTTACTGTGCCATTTAACTGTGAGCAAAAAAAAAATGATCACAGGCTCGTTTAAATACACACATACACAGTGACACCTATAAGTAAATGCTCACATACAGTGAAGTAAGTAAACACATAAACTCACCACTATAAGTATGTAGAGAAGGGAAAAATTTCATATTTTGGTTTGGTGCGCAATTTAATTCGACACTTAATTTCACTCAATCAGGATGACTTATCCTATTCAGCCCGGACCTTCATTTCCGGCCACCAAATCTTGTAAGCTGCCAAACACAGTCTCTTTGGCTGGAGAACGCCAACCAGTGCAGACGTCACACTGGCCGGTCTTCAATAGCGATGTTTTTTAGCTGGACAATGCCGCCCAGTGCAGACATCTCACTGCGGCTCTAGAATAGCAGCAGCAGCAACATGGACACACACGAAGGAACCCATCTAATTTATGGATTCCTCTCCACCAGATGGACAAAAACCATGGTGACTCAAAAACACAATCCCTCTCACGTCCGACGACACACGCTTCCATCTCAACCTTCTCAACATCTCATTACTCAATTTCGTCTCAATAAGCATAACCTCTCCACGAGTCTTGCAGCACCAAAAGCAAACCCAATATTCCATGCTGCAAATAAAAACCATATTCACAAAAACCCATTTTGACTCTCGCCATCTTACTTCATCATCATTCTACCTTTATTTACCCACAAACCTTAGCGAGGGGACTAACAACACTAAGCGAGGAAAAAACTCAATGTAAACTCACATACGTTACACCATCTTCCTCGCTAAACACAAACACACCATCCCTCTCGCTAACAACAAAAACTCAGACCAAAAACCTACGCCTAAAAGTAAATACACACATATTACTCTTTAGAGTTTTTTTCTAAATGTGTTTAGAAATCATATATTTAATATATGTATAAGAAGGATGTGGCATTGAATAACCTACAAGGGTTGATATGCCATAAAACCAAACCAAACAGACAAGCAACTAATAATAATCCTTCATAATAATTATTGCTTCAAGTAACTATTTTTAATACAAATAATTTGCATACAGTTAAATGGTTTCAAATATTTCTATTCCACACCAATAATTCTATTTGATATCAATCACTTGTTAGCACCCAGTTATATGGCATCAAGTATTCTTATTTGAAACAAATAATTTTCAAACAGATTTAATTGATCTATTGGTGGGAACCTTTCAGGTATTACTACTCTAGGTTCAGAGTGAACCTAGGAGTAATGGCAATGAAGGGGTACCCACATTCCCCAGAGCACCAGAACTAGAACTTTATTACTAGATGCAGCCTAGTGTCATAACCAGCGCACTCTTTTTTTTTTTGGAAAAGAGGGAGATCTTACCTCTATGTAGAGAGTGCTGCTGATATATTCAAAGCAACTGATGATCATTTACACAATTTCAAGTAAATAATAATAATAATTATTATTATTATTATTTATTACCCTTTAGAGTTTTTCATGTCAGTGTTAGCCAATGGTTTTTCCCTGGAGTTTGAGTAACAGCAAGTCTCCTCAAGTCTCCAGGACTCTTCTCACTATTCTGGCCGTTCTCAATAATGCTGTCATTTGGATGATCTCTACTCGTCCACCAACTTCCAAGTCATCCAGGCCCTTTAATAATCCTTTAGTTACTGTGCCAAAAGCACCAATCACAACTGGTATAATCGTCACCTTCATGTTCCATAGTTTTTTCAATTCTCTAGCAAGGTTGAGGAACTTATCCTTCTTTTCACATTCTTTCAGTTTTATTCTGTGGTCAGCTGGGACAGCAAAGTTGACAATTTTGCAAATTCTCATTTTTTTTTTTTTTTGATTATTATAAGGTCTGGTCTTCTGGCCAGGATTAGGTGATCTGTTTGTATGTCAAAGTCCCATTGGAGTTTATGTGTGTCATTTTCTAGGACAGGTGCTGGGTTGGGCATATACCATTTGTTCATATGGTCAAATTTAAATTTCTTGCACATCTCCCAGTGGATCACCTTGCCCACCCAGTCATGTCTAATCTTATACTCCTTCTGTGCTAATTTGCTGCATTCGCTTATTATGTGATTGATGGTTTCGCCTCTGTCACCACATAGCCTAAATTTGCTATTTTGTTGAGTCTTATCTATTCTTGCTTTGATAGAATTGGTTCTTCTTCTTCTTCTTCTTATTATTATTATTATTTTTTTTTTTTTCCTTCAAAAACAACAAAAGCTTTAAGTAAATATTTTTATCACAAATAATTTGCACAGTTATATGGTATCAAGTATTCCTATCTAATATCAATAATTCTATTTAATAATAATCATTTGTTTGCACACAATTATATTGTTTCAAGTAATGAATGATAATAATTATTTGTAAATAATTAGAGCTTCAAGAAGCTATTCTTCATGCAAATAGTTTACTGTTATTTGGCATCAAGTTTTCTGAGTGAATACAAATAATTTGCACACAGATTGTTTCGAGTATTTCTATCTAATACTAACTTTTAAACAGATCTATTTAATTGAATTGCCATGGTCATGATAATTCAATTCACAATATAATTCCTCAACTAAAAAAAGAAAAATATACAGATCTATTTAACTCATAGATGTGAACCTAACAGGCACTATCACTTCGGGTCAGAATGAACCTGGGAGTAATGGCAATGAAGGAGTCCTCTATACTCCTCAGATCTTCAAAACTGGAGACTTAATGCCAGATACAGTTGATTAGTTTGGTTTGGTTTGGTTTGGTTTTATGGCATATCAACCATTGTAAGTTATTTAATGCCAAATCCGTTTTTATACATATAAACAGATCTATTTCAAACAATTCAGTTTAGCATTAGTCCAGTTTTTTGTTTACACACAGTTAAATGTAAAAACAGTTCTATTTCAAACTATTCAGTTTAACATAAGTATACAGTTTAGTTCTATTTGACCCATAGACAGGACCCTATTCAGTGCTACCACTCTGAACCAGAGTGGACCTGGAAGTAATGACAATAAAGGAGGTGCCCGTGGTGTAATGGTTATCGTCGTAGAAAATGGACTCAGCAACACGAGTTCAAATCCTGGACGAGACTGATTGCATTTCACATAGCACTAATACCCTTGGGAAAGGTATGAATCCAATTATTCTCCCTCCAGCAATGGGTAAATAGTAGGGCAGACTGGGTTCTTCAGCCTTGGTGAGGCAACTAGTCTAGGAGAAGGCAAACTCTGAATTCAAACCTGTTAAACTCCGCTTAAAAATTGACCTTGTGTCATATCCTGCCCGAGCAGAAGGGTTGGTAAATATGATAAAGGGGTACTCAGCATTCTCCGAAGCTCCAGCATTACTGAAGCCTCACCATCACCAAGACACTCATTGGGCTGGGGCTACAGAATACACCGACTGCATCTCTGAAGAGAGGTTCTCTGCAGAGATGCTGTCGGCATATTCTATAGCCCCAGCCAACTGGGCCAAGATGCAGTTAAGTGTCATACCAAGGATATCCTTTTCGTAGGGGACTTACCCATCTTCAGGGATATACTCAGTATATTCTAAGCTTTGCCAACTGACTAGAAGATAGTTAAGTAGAAGAAAAAATATAAACTTGATTATTTGTCTTTTTCTGCAGTATGATGTTTCACCTAGGGTAACGCTTTGTTGCCATAGTGGCCCATCTGAGTATTTAAGGAAGCAGGTGTAAAAACGTATGCTCTTTCTCTCAGTATGCTGTAAAGAGAAGATGCCAATTTCTTCAAGATATTAGATGCCTCCCTTCTCCTTGTGGGACTTTGTGCCATTGGCATATATGCAATACCTGTTGGTGCAGTTGGCACATTACACAAGCAGAACACATGCCAAAATGTCTTGTTTAGGGGATACAATGCCAAAAATTTCATTAAATATAGATAAGTCTTATAAAAACTGGTCATGGCTAAAATAACCAATGGAACAATATTCAGTATGTAAATGGACCATATTTCATTTTTATCTTACCAATGTACACTTTCATTCCTACATGCACATGGGTAAATCTTCGTGGTGTAGTGGCTAATGTGATGAACTGTAGCCTCAAAGTAAGCAAGTTTGAACTCCAGTCACGCTATTACATTCACTTTCAGATTAATACACGTGGGAAAGGTATGAAACCCTATATCCTACCTATTTAAAGTATTCTTATCAAATACAAATAATTTGCACATACTTATATGGTTTCAAGTATTCTTATTGAATAATAATCATTTATACCCAATTACATGGTTACTGTTCTTATTCAAAAAGAAAGATTTGTTTGTACACAATAATTGCTTCAAGTATTCCTATCTAATACTAATAAATTGTATATCATTACATGCTTTCAAGTATTTCAAGCAATTATATGGTTTCAGCTAACTAATAATAATTCTGAGTAAACAATTATATCTTCAAGTATCTATTCTTAATACAGTTGATTTAAAAACAGTTATAAGGTTTCAAGTATACCTATCTTATACTAAAAATTTGTACATAACTACATGGTTTCAAGTATTCCTATAAAATACTAATAATTTGTACATAACTACATGGTTTCAAGTATTCTTATCAAATACTAATAATTTGTACATAACTACATGGTTTCAAGTATTCCTATCAAATACTAATAATTTGTACATAACTACATGGTTTCAAGTATTCCTATCAAATACTAATAATTTGTACATAACTACATGGTTTCAAGTATTCCTATCAAATACTAATAATTTGTACATAACTACATGGTTTCAATTATTCCAATCTAATTCTAATAATTGTCTTTAATTGGAATCATTTTGAGATGAGGCTTCTTAATCTGAGAATTAATTTTTATTTATTGCGGACTTTTTGTCCTCATCTTGGTAGTTTTTTTGTGTTGTTTCTTCTTTCACTTCGTTTCGGCCAAATTTCACCTCTGGTCTTCTTCAGGTGATTTACCGCGACCTTGTATAGGAATGATGAGTCTTGTAACCGTATCCCCAGTAATTACTGCCTTCCATAATTGTTGTCTATCGCACCACGCAAAACTACCAAGATGAGGACAAAAAGACCGCAATAAATAAAAATTAATTCTCTAATTCTAATAGTTTGTTCATAATCACATGGTTTTAAGTATCCCTATCTCATACTAAAAATTGATAGAACTTTATCAGGTACTTCCACACTGAAAGTGGAACTGGGAATAATGGCAACAAAAGAGTGACTTCATATTCCTCAGAGCTCCAGAACTGGAACCTCACCATTGAATGCATTCTGGTTTCGTACTCCGGATACCCTTTTTGGCAGTTCTTACCAATCTACAGTGAATACAGTTAGAATATTCTAGGATCCACCGACTAACTGTGTTGTAAACAGAGGTTTTTGTACATGGGTGAGAAAAAGTGACAAAAAATGTAGAAATTTTTCTGGTTACTTAAGCATAGATGTTGGTATGGATTTTCATCCAGAATCCTGGATTTTTTCAGCAAGGAATTGGATTCTGATAGTTGGCTTTTTCCACTGTTCGTAACAATGTTCATGACCTATAAATTCTTGTTTTTTTTTAAATGTCGAACAGATTTTTACTTCAACACCGAAATTACAAACAAATATGTGTGGGCTTGCTCATCTGAATAAAAAGAATTCTGATAGTGTTGAATTGATTGATGGATAGATAGATATGAACAACATGTGGTAGATAGATAAATACGTGGTTTTATTTCTTTGTCTAATGGCATATCAATCTTCATGGGTTATTTAATGCCAAAGCTATCCTTGTAGAACAGTAGTAGTACTATTCAGCTCATAACTGGGCAGATAAGGGGTTTCATACCTTTCCCAAGGGTATTAGTCCAAAAATGAATATAATAGTGCAACTGGAATTTGAAATTGTTAACTTTGAGGCTGCAGTCCACCACATTAGCCATTATGCTACAATAACTTTTCCTGTAAATAGATGGATATCAATAGAATGAGATAGATAGATAGATAGATAGATAGATAGATAGATATGAATAAACTGAAATAGATAGATAGATAGATAGATAGATAGATATGAACAAACTGAGGTAAATAGATAAATAAATGGTTATGAATAGAATAAAATAGATAGATAGATAGATATAAATAGACTGAGGTAGATAGATAAATAAATGGATATGAATAGATAGATAGATAGATAGATAGATAGATAGATAAAAAAACACCATGTGGTAAATAGATAGATAGGAACAGAATAAGATAGATAGATAGATAGATAGATAGATAGATATGACCAGAATGAGGAAGCAATAACAATATACAGAATTAAGTAAAATATTTTAAATAAAGAGAGAGAGAGAGAGAGAGTGAGAGAGAGAGAGAGAGATCTGTATGAAGTGAGAATAAGAAATGAGTAGACAGCAGAAAAGTACAACACAACTCCAAGTCAAAATGGAGGATTTTTACAACAAAAAATAAAAAATAAATAAATAAAAAGAAAAAAGAAAAAAAAGAAAATAGGAAATAAGAAAAAGATGTGCCTAAAGATGGTGTGAGCAATCAGCCTGGCCAAGTCTGATGGTGCCTAATCAGGTACCCCAACCAATTCTTCACATCCTTGGAATGATGCAAACAAATTCCAACCATTTATTTCCTGCTTCTTCTCACAGATTTTTCAGTTGTTGCTTCCATTTGTATTTATTTGGTAACAGCATTTTTCTGCTTCGTCATCTTCATGAAATTCTGTGTAAATACATTGTGGAAAATGTTTGGCCACCTGAAAAAATATATGTATGTTTGTGTATATATATACATATATATAGGTACCTATAAGTCTATTGATTAGTAATTTTTTAGTATATACATGTATACAGATATACAATAGGTTTGGTTTGGTTTAATTGAGTTTTATGGCATATCAAACATTGTAGGTTATTCAATGCCAAATCCATTTTTACAAATACAAATAGTTCTATTTTAAACAATCCAGTTTAGCATAAGTACACAGTTTAGTTTTATTTGACCCATAGATAGGACCCTATCAGGTGCTACTACTCTGGCCAGAGTGGACTTGGAAGTGATGGCAATCAAGGTGTAAAATATCAAACTGTGTGTAAGAGAAGACATGAAAACCAGCTTGGTAAAGTGTTTATATATTTATTATAGCATTTCACCCAATATGAGCTTCATTAGGTGACTGAAGTTGTCATAGCAATGTAATTAGGAATGCTGATCATTATGAAACTTTAAAAAGTGGAAGCAAAAAATTTGTTTAAGCCATGAATTAAATTTTTTAAACTGGCATGTGAAGTGAAATACTGTTCATACTAGAGTGAGTCAAAAGTTATGCAATATTTTGGTAACATGAGAATCACAAGCAACTCTGGATGATTTTCCCAAGTTTATGAAGGTAACAAACCACACTGGATTGTGAGATGCAGAGCTCACCTGATACTCTCTGAGTGCTACTCACTGGATGTGCCTTAATGGTTTAGAGCACGGCTTTAGAATCCATGGTTTTAGGATTGCCTGACCTTGATTAGTCATCAAGGATCTTGCAACCTGAGAAAAAGTTCTTGAACGATCTGGTTACTATAAGGTGGTCACCAGTGCTTTCATCATTCACACAATAAATGTTTTAGGTTGCTTCTATAATTTTATGGCAAAGTTTGAATTTGTAAATTATAAGTTACTGAATTAGACTATTGTGACATTGAATTCTATTCTAACCTGAATATCTCGGTCATTATCCTCTGTAGAAGGCTGTTACTTAGAATGTGTATTGCCGAGGGCAGTCTGGCACTTGACACTTCACAAAATAAATCCTGGTCAAGACCCCTATTTCGGGCGTATGATAAACAGACAAATAATGTGGAGGTTAATTTGGGGCTAGACTGACCTCAGACGTTGGTAAGGAGGTGCCAATTAACTTTCACATACACCACCAAGTCTTTTGTCTTCATACCCCCTCAGATCACGGAAGAATGAACTTCTAGGTTAGATAATATTAACTGTAGTCCGATTTCCAAAATTCTCTTGTAATGTTTAAGGAGGCAATAAGACGTTTAGCGAGAATTAATGAAAGCGGTATGAGGCTTTGACAGGATACATGCAAAAGAAGTCAAATTGACAGAGGATATAACACAACCAAAAGATTTCAACACAAGGGTGCATTTAGAATATAACAAAATTTTAATATGCGACACCAAACAAATAATGATGAGATTTAAGAAACAGTTCTTTTTTCTTTTCTCTTTTCTTTTTAAAATATAACAAAATATTAAGCCAACAGGAAAACATCAAGCAAAAATGTCACTCAACAGTCCTTTTTCTTCTTTCTCTTTTTTCTTTCTTTCTTTTTCTCTTGCTTGAGTAAAAGTGTCTAAGTCGCAAGACTGAAGCATGTAGCAATGTTCATTCAATAAATTTAACTATTGATGAAACAGAACCTTTACAGTTTCTCTCTTTAACTTTCCAATACTTAAGAATTGTAGAAGGAAAATGGTTTAAGTTGTACTTATCTTTGATGGGTTTTCAATTCAGATTTCTTTCTCTCCTTTTTATGGGTGAGTGACCTTCCTGGAGTTGGCTGAATTCAGCATGCTGTTCTAATGCTGACTTCTGTCCAAACTAAAATTCTCCTTCAAATTTCTCTAACTTGTACTGGCCTTTTTGGCGCGAAGAGCCTGTGGACCAATCACCCGACTTTTCCTCTTCCACCAACTCATTAGGTCACGCCACTTGATTGACCTGAACTTCTTTCATTTAACAGACTACAGGGCACAGAGTGTAGATAGCTTGCCCCTTCTTTCTCCTACCATTAGTCAGTCTTAATGCCTGTTGATTCAAATAAAGGGGTAAGGGTATTGACCTCCCCTTCACCCTCTCTCTTATAGCATACCACGTCACACTATGTTGCATGTTCAACTGTGCAGTTTTTAAATCAAACACAAAGTCATGTACATGTCATTGCACCAATCACAGTGGGTACCTTCCATGGCTTGAACTACTTCAGTCATGTGATATATGGGTTGCAAATTAGGATTAGTTTGGTTGATGTGGTTGGGTTTTATAGTATATCAACCATTGTAGGTTATCCAATCCACTTTATATACATCATATATGGTTTGTAAATGCATAGTTTGTTGATAACATTTTAAAACAAGCCAGAGCTCATTTGTTTGCATACAGTTAAATGGTTATACAAATGATTTGTAAGTCAATAGTTTGTTGGTAATCTTATTTTTAAATGAGTCAGAGCTAATTTGTTTGTACACAAATATTACTATTGTTTGAATTCACTTAAATGATTTCAAATATTGCTATCAAACATAAAGTTTTATTTGCACATAGTTTAATGGTTTCAAGCATTCCTATATAACATGAACAATTCAATTTAGACACAGTTAAAAAGTTTCAAGTATTGCTAATCAACACTAATAATTCTATTCAACATTTCTTATTCGTTAGCACACAGTTGAATTGTTCCAAATATTTCTTAGTATGACTAACAATTCAATTAAACAGGCATTTGTTTACATACAGTTTAAATTTCAAATAGTTCTATTTGACCCATAGATAGGATCCTATCAGGTGCTATTATTCCGAGTCAGAGTAGACCTGGGAGCAATGTTGATGAAGGGGTACTTCACATTCCAGAGCTCCAGGACTGGAGCCTCACTATTAGGTAGCTTAGTATCATATCCATGACACTTGTTGGAGAAATCTTACTCCTCTGTAGAGATGCAATTGGTGTATTCTACAACCCCCTGCTGACTGTTGCAAACTAGTATGTACTACCAAAATATTGGAAAACTTTTGACTCACCCTATTTATAAATAGCTCTGATCAAAGGGATGCAGATCTTCACTTGTTGACTCAGTTTCAGTATTGTTAGTTATTTATTTATGTGGGCATTATTCTATGATTCAATATTTCATTTAAAATAATTTTTCTGTACTTTGTGAAAATTCTAATGTTGAAACCAAAAACCCTTAAAAAAATCAACCCCTCTCATTGTGGCATCCAGTGAGTCTAAGAAAAATGTCAGCAATATTCAATTGATTTATTGGCAGGTGGATGGGAGGTAAATGGAAATTAAATTTAGTTAAAAGTGTAGGGGGGGTGCATCAAGTAAAAAGTTTGAGAAGCTCTGGTCTAGATTTTCACTTGGCCTAAGTAAACTATTTTTGGTTAACCTCTGTGGTCATCTGAGGTCACTGGAGGTCATCAGGTCGAAAAATATTCCATTTCTGTTAAAATGACATGAGATTCTGACTTAGAAATAACATTGTCTATTACTATTTTTAAAAAATCATTATCTTATAAAAGCATCTTTTAAAATTTATCTGAAAAATGCAGCTAAATACAAAAAGAAGAAAGAATGCTCATCAAAATTATTAATAATAACAATGAAGTACAGAAATGTTTTTTGATCTCATAAATGGTACGTTGGACGAGGTCAGATTCATGTTTTTACATGGCCAGCTGTATGTTGGATATTAACAGATAAATTGTCATTGTCATTGTAGACTTTCACCCAGAGAGAAGAAGTATATTGAGAATCATCATAGATATTTTTTTCAGATGACTTGCTGTGCATAAAAATGTCAGGTTTGGTTTGGTTTGGTTTGGTTTGGTTTTATGGCATATCAATCATTGCAGGTTATTTAATGCTGAATTCATTTCTATACATATAAACAGTTCTATTTCAACCAATTCAGTTTAGTATAAGTACACATTTTAAATGTCAAAAACAGTTCTATTTAACCTATTCAGTTTAGTCAACAAAGTCAAATAGTTCCAGGTGTTGCTATGTGTCACTAACAATTAAATTAAACATCAGTCATTTACTTACGCAGAGTTAAATGTCAAAACAGTTCTATTTCAAACAATTCAGTTTAGCATAAGTACACAGTTTAAATGTCATAACAGTTCTATTTCAAACAATTCAGTTAAGCATAAGTACACTGTTTAGTTCTATTTAACCTATAAATAGGACCCTATCAGGTGTTACTACTCCTGGCCAGAGTGGATCTGGGAGTAATGGTATTAAATCTCAGAATTCAGAAACACATAACGACTTCTTGTTCAGGTACGAAACCTTTTTATTAACTTTGAGTTAAAGATTTCGACGTAAGGAGGAGAGACACAATCTTCTATGCTGTCTTATTCATTTGGCCCCCAACTCGAGCGGCCCCTGTCTCAAGCGGCCCCCATAGGGCGCAAGTTCGCCTCGCGTCTGCAAGCTCCAAAAATCGATCCTTCTCGTTTGGCGTCTAGTACTCAACTCTTACTTTCTTCAAATCTCACACAAACCTCCGCGCACTTCCGGTGCGTGATGTCCCCCGCACCCTGTTACCGCGTTTCGCCTCGGACTATTATGACATCTGAGTGACACCTCCATCCACCCGTGCGCACCTGCCTCAATGTTGCACCTAACTAACCCATGTGCTGAGCCGAAAGGTTCTCAGCCTAACTAAAGTCAAAGGCATGAACCGAAATCCCTCGGCTATTATATAATATGTAGAATACATCAACTGCTTCTCTGCTGAAAGGTAAGGCCCCACTCCCAACAAGTACCCCTTCATTGCCATTGCTCCCAGGTCCACTCTGGCCCAGAGTGGTAGCACCTGATAGGGTCCTATCTATGGGTCAAATAGAACTAAACTGTCTACTTATGCTAAACTAAATTGTTTGAAATAGAACTGTTTTTGACATTTAACTGTTTATAAACAAAAACTATACTTATACTAAACTGAATTGTTTGAAATTTAATCAAGCATTAAATGACTCGAAAAGGGTTGATCCTATTTACCCAACCCCTCCGCTCGGGCAGGATATGACACAAGGTCAATTTTTAAGCGGAGTTTAACAGGTTTGAATTCAGAGTTTTCCTTCTCCTAGACTAGTTGCCTCATCAAGGCTGAAGAACCTAGTCTGTCCTACTATTTACCCATAGCTGGAGGGAGAATATTTGGATTCATACCTTTCCCAAGGGTATTAGTGCTATGTGAAATGCAATCAGTCTCATCCAGGACTTGAACTCGAGTCACCGTGTCCAATTCCTGCAACGATAACAATTACACCACGGGCACCTCCTTAAAAAGGGTTGATACACTGTAAAACAAAACAATCAACCAACCAACTCTATGCATAGAAGCAGTTGGTGTATTCTGCAGCCCCATGGAAGTGTCAAGAACAGTGCGGACACGATAAGAAGAGTATTCATTTCTTTCATTCAACTAAGCATTGTGTTCTATTTTTATTTTGCTCCTCTCTCCCTTTCTTCCGCTTCCTTCTATTCTTATATTGTTATAATGTCTGACACACATACCATAGATTGATTACAGAATCTTCAATTATTCAGAGGCTTCTTTTGTGGAATTATTATTGTAAAACTTATAAAGTAAGGAATTATTCATTTTAGGAGGCTGCAAAATGCATGTCCACTCAGAGGGTGGGCAAGAGAATGTTCTTTTTTGAAATTAAACTTTTTTTTGCAGGAATGGAATTATGGGATATTTTATTTTATTTTTGTATTTCATAATTCGTTTTGTCTTTTTTTATTTTAATCTTCATTCACTTATTAATCCCCATGTACTAAGTAGTCACCCATTTAAATATGAAACAGGTTCTTCACTGCTTAACATTGATGATCTTAGGATAACTGGTGCTTTAAGCATGAATTGGCAGGAAGTATAGAGTAGTTTTTTACTAAATTGGCACAAGGTCAGGAATTTGGTACATCTAGTGAGAATCAAGCTATTTAACCAGAGTCTGCTAGCAATGTTCATTAACCATGGAAAGATACAAGGTGTCACTTCTCTTATATTCATTTGTTTACTTCTTTTGAATTTAATCTTTCTTTTCTTGATTCATATTCTAGGGAAAGGTATATACCCTCTCATTCCCTCAGCTATAGGTTAAATAGTATCATTGGTGTCCTTCTACAAGGATTGATTTGGCATTAAATAACCCATGAAGGTTGATATGCCATTAAACAAAGAAACCGTACCAAACTTTTACTCAGCTCTTATTTTTCTAAAAGACATTCTCTCCGAGTTGTATTCTTCTGTAGAAATTGTAGATGCCTTCTTTTGCTTTAATAGCCCTTTCAGTAGGGCTTAGAATATGCTGACTGAATATTCTGCTAAGGGGTAAGACCTTTCCATCCCCCAAAAATGTCTAAGTTATGACACTATACTGCATCCTGCTGCGAGGTTCCAATTCTCAAGCTTAGGTAAGTATGGAGTACCCATTCACTGCCATTACTCCCAAGTCCACTCTGATCCAGCTGTACTTGTTAGCCTCCCATCTATGGGTCAAACAGATCAGTTTGAAAATTATTTGTATTTGATTGGAATACTTGAAACCATATAACTGTGGGAAAGTTGTTTATATTAAGAATAGTTAATTGAAGCTATAATTGAATACTTAGGATTATTATGAGTTCATAGACTTGTGTAAATTATCAGTTGCCCAGTCAGCTGGGCTTAGAATATTTGAATGTATCCTCTGTGGAGAGTTTAGCCTCTCCACCTACCAAAAATAAAAGGAATTCCTGGTTATGATACTAAACTGCATCTGGTGGTGAGGTTCTAGTTCTCAAGCTCTGTGAAATGAGAAATACCCCTTCATTGCTCTAACTCCAAGGTCCACTCTGATCTGGAGCAGTAGTACCTGTTTGAGTCCCATCTGTAGGTTAAATAGATCTGTTTGAAAATTATTCATATTGGAGAGGAATACTTGAAACCATTTAACTGTGTGCAAACAAACAACTATTATTAAATAGAATCATTAATGTTGGATGGTAATACTTGAAACCATTACACTGTGTATCAAATGATTAATATTGAATAGAATTATTAGTGTTAGATAGCAATACTTGAAACCGTTTAATTTTGTGCGAACAAAAGATTGATATTGAATAGAATTATTAATGTTAGATTGTAATACTCAAAACAATTTAATTCTCTGCAAACAAATAATTATTATTAAATAGAATTATTAGTGTTAGATAGGAAAACTTGAATTCATTTGTGTGCAAACAAATGAGAACAAACTTTTTTAGAAATAAATTTAATGACAAACTATCTACAAACAAATCATATATATATATATATATATATATACATGGTGCATTCAATAAGTTTACAGACTTGTTTTTACAGGCCTTTAAATTGTTGTAGTCTCTTGAAAATTCAGTATGTTATTGCTATACATCTTATGAGATGACTGACCAATTTTTATGATTTTCAGCTTCAAATGAACAGCTACAGCAGCAATTGGAATAAATCCTACTAAAGCCTGATTGTCACAGCTGGTGAATTTCAAAAATGCAATCTGGATGTGAGGACACTTTAGAAGAACAATATGCAATAAAATTCTGTTTTAAACTTGGAAAAAATGCCACAAAAACGTATGGAATGCTTCAGACTGCTTTTGGAGCATCTTGCATGAATTGAGCATCAGTTTCTGAGTGGCATAAGAGATTCAAGGAAGACAGGGAGTCTGTGAGGTATGATGAGAGGTGTGGGAGGAGTAAGGAGGTCAGAACACCAAAGTTGATTGGCCAAAGGGTTAGGGTTACAATGTTGAGGTTTTAAGGGAGTTCAGGAAGAGATTCCATCATCAGAGGCCAGCACTCTTCAAATCGGGTCAGTGGCATTTCCAGCAAGACAATGCACCAGTCCACAACTCCATCCTTGTCACAGACAATTTTAGTAAGATGGGGATCAAGACAGTTCCTCACCCTGCCTATAGTCCAGACCTTGCTCCCTGTGACTTTTGGTTATTGCCTAAGCTCAGAGGCTGTCGTTATGAGACAATTGAGGTGATGAAAGAGGCTGTGAGGTAGGTCATTGACACGCTCACACAAGAGGACTTCCATGGGGCCTTCCAGAAGTTGTTGGAACAGTACAACAAGTGCATTGCAGCCGGAGGAGATTACTTCAATGGGGACTAGAGTTTCATGTGTGTAATATCAATAAAAGTGCTCATACGAAAAAAGTCTGGAAACCTATTTAATGATCCTCGTATATATATATATATATATATATATATATATGTATAAATAGGATTTGGCATTAAATAGCCTAGAAGGGTTGATGTGTTATAAAACACAACCAAATAAGCAAAAATAACCAAATCATAAGTATTTACATTTGGCTTGGTTTGGTTAGATTCATTTGTTTAATGAAATATCAACTCCTTGTGGGTTATTTAATACTAAAATTTGATTTATTGTTTAATTGTCATCATGACAAAATTTTCAATGTTCTTCAGCATTTTTTAAAATTTGCACTTTTATTTGTCTATAAACATTTGTTTGCAACCAGTTATATGGTTTCAAGTATTCCAATCTAATGCAAATAATTTTCACACAGTAAAAGGTTTCAGATATTCTTTTCTAAATGCAAATGATTTTCGCACAATTATATGGTTTTAAGTATTCTTATCTTATACAAGTAATTTTCACACAGTTACATGGTTTCAAGTATTCTTATCTAATACAAATAACTTTCATACAGTTATATAGTTTCAAGTATTCCTATCTTTTAAAAATAATTTTCCCACTGTTGTATAGTTTCAAGTATTTCTATCTAACACCAATAATTTGTAAGCAATTACATGGTTTCAAAAAGGGAGTAATGGCAAGCAACAACAGGGTACTCAACACTATCCTAACTATATATTCAATGCTTTTTTGCATTTTGTAAAAATTGTAATTTTTTTCATTTGTCTGTAATTGTTTGTACACAGTTATATGATATCAAGGATTCCTATCTAATAATAACAATTTGCACTCAGTTGTATGGTTTCAAGTATTCCTATCTATTACTAATAATTTATGCAGAATTATATGGTTTCAAGTAACTTATAATAATCCTAAATAAACAATTTTAGCTTCAAGAAACTATTCTTAATACAAATTTTTTTCACCTGGTTATATGGTATCATGTATTCCTATCTAATATGAATGATTTTAAAACAGATTTATTTGTACTCTCATAGGTGTAATATTACTGACAGGCGCTGTCGTTGAGAATGCGCAAGCACATTTGCTATCATCAATCAGTGAAAATGTCATGAACCTAGCGCGTGCGGGCAGAATGACCTGCAGAGTTCAGGCGTGATTTTTATATGACCTTTCATGTGTTTCTCAATCATTTTCACTAGTGTCACCAAACATTCTGGAACCTTCAAATTGTTCATAAAAATCTCTATATAAGAAATCAAGTTATGAGATTTTGGGGAGTTCAAGGCCGGTTTCTAAACAGGTGCGTCAGAGGTTCAGGAGACCCCGACCCGTGCATATCCAGCCTGCCACGATACGACTGACAGGAATGTATCAACAAGCCGTCGACCACGACACCACCATTGCCACCAAGAAGAAGAGGGAGGAAGAATGCTATGAAACAAATTTTTATTGCGGCAACCCACCGTAGTCCAAGTGAATAAAAACAACTACTATTTTTCTTCCTTAAATTTCGAGTTTGAGTGTTTCTTTTTCTGCAGACTCCATTCTTTCAGACACAACATTTTAGTCCTATATTACATAGGTACTTTGACTATTAGTCAGAATGGACCTGGGAGTAATGACAATGAATGAGTATTCCACTTTCTCCAGATCTCTGGAAGAGGAGCCTCACCACACAATGCATTTTAGTGTCATACCTATAAAACTCTTTTTTGCAGGGGGTATCATACCTTTCTGCAGAGGCCCTGACAATAGGGCAAAGCTTTCTTGGGTATTTCCCTTCCTTTTTTGGGGAATATAGGAGATATGAGGAAGGATTGGGGTCATTCAAACCACAGCACTGTTGAGATCAGCAAGAAGTTCTGGAGAGCTGAGGAGACTTACTGTCACTTGGACTATAGTGAAGGTCACGCATTTCTACTGTTGCGAAAACTCACATAGTGTAGAACAGTGTGAGTTTAAAATTTTTCTCTGATTTCAAACATAAATTCAAATTTTGAAAATATAGATTCTGTTCTGACAGTTGTCATTGCAGAGTTATTTGTACAGAAAGCAATTCTATTCACTGGCCTATGTGATATGTATTTACGACAAGCAGGAGGTGACACAAGGTCAATATTTCAAGTGAAGTTTCAAAGGTTTGAATTTATCTATTTCTCCTAAATTGGTTGCCATACCAAGGTTAAACAGCCTAGTCTACCCTACTATTTACCCATAGCTGGAGGAAGAATTTAATGCATACTTTTCCGCTATGTGAAATGCAAACAGCTTTATGCAGGATTTGAACTTGAGTTGCCACATTCATTTCCTATGACAATAAACATTACACTGTGAGTACCTCCTATGTAATACCACAATATTCATGATTCTATAGAGCATAGATCTTAAGCAGCAATTGTACATAATTGGAGAAGGAATTTATGCTCACCCTGTATAATAATAATAATGATAATAATGATAATTATTATTATTGTTATTATTATTAACAATAATGATAATAAAAAAATCGACCAAAGAACAAGGAAACTAATGACCATGCATAAGGTATTACATCTCAGAGATGACATTGACAAACTATGTGTATCAAGAACGGAGGGAGGAAGAGGACTTGCCAGCATTGAAGACAGTTTTGGCGCATCAATACAACGACTTGAGGACTACATAGAAAAACATGGAGGACTGATTACGGCCATCAAAAACGATACTGACAACACGGTGACCAACAGAATGACAATTACTAGAAAACAAAAATGGGAAGAAAAACAACTAATAAATGACATCTCTCACGAGAAAACCTGGATGTGGCTAAGGAAAGGAAACTTTAAAAGAGAAACAGAATCTCTCCTAATAGCAGCACAAAACAATGCCATAAGAACCAATCAAATCAAAGTGAGAATAAATAAGACACAACAAAATAGCAAATGTAGATTATGTGGTGATAGAGATGAAAGCATCAATCACATAATAAGCGAATGCAGCAAATTAGCATAGAAGGAGTAGACACGACTGGGTGGGAAAGGTGATCCACTGGGAACTGTGCAAGAAATTTAAATTTGACCATACAAACAAATGGTATATACACAACCCAGCAGCTGTCCTGGAAAATGACACACACAAACTCCTATGGGACTTTGACATACAAACCGATCACCTAATCTTGGCCAGAAGACCAGACCTTATAATGATCAACAAAAAAAAAAGAGAATTTGCAAAATTGCAGACTTTGCTGTCCTGGTTGACTACAGAATAAAACTGAAAGAAAGTGAAAAGAGGGATAAGTACCTCAACCTTGCCAGGGAATTAAAAAAAACTATGGAACATGAAGGTGACGATTATACCAATTGTAATTGATGCTCTTTTTACAGTCACCAAAGGATTGATACAGGGACTGGAGGACTTGGAAATAAAAGGACTAGTGGAGATCATCCAAATTACAGCATTATTAAGACTGGCCAGAATACTGAGGAGAATCCTGAAGACTTGAGGAGATTTGCTGTTACTCAAACTCCAATGAGAAACCATCAGCTAACACTTGTGTGAAAAACTCAAAAAGGAATGAAATAAATAGCAAATGTAGGTTATGTGGTGATAGAGATGAAACAATCAATCACATAATACATGAATGCAGTAAATTAGTACAAAAAGAGTATAACACTAGACCTGACTGGGTGGGCAAGGTGATCCATTGAAAATTGTGCAAAAAGTTTAAATTTGACCATACAAACAAATGGTATACTCACAACCCAGAATCCTTCCTGGAGAATGAGACACATAAACTTCTCTGTGATTTTGAGATACATACCGATCATCTAATCTTGGCCAGACAACCAGACCTAGTGATAGTCAACAAAAAAAAAAAAAGAAAATGCCAACTTGTGGACTTTGTCGTTCCAGCTGACCACTGGGTAAATAGAGATAAATACCTTACTAGAGAACAAAAAAATTTATGCAACATGAGGGTGATGGTGATACCAGTTGTAATTAGTGCACTTGGAACTATCATCAAAGGTTTGGTAAAAGGACTGGAAGACTTGGAAAAGGGAAATCAAAGAAAATTATAAAGATCAGCCAGAATACAGAGGAGAGTCCTGAAGATTTGAGGAGACTTGCTGTCACTCAAACTCGGGTGGAAGGCCATCAGCTAATGCTAGTGTGAAAAACTCAAAAAGGAGTAACAATAACAATAATAATGACAATAATTACACAGGATGATATGGGCATGGTTGGGCTGAGGAAACTTTAAAAAAGAAACTGATTTGCTCATAATAGCTGCTGAGACAATGCCATAAAAACCAATTACTATAAATTGCAGCACACAAGTTGACCTTTTAAGCCATAAAAATCCCTCCAAAACAAGGAGTTGACTTATATGGCAGAGCTAAAGTCCAAACCTTTACCACAGAGTGGTCAACCAGTGGAACAGTACTCTGAACAATTGATATACTCAACTTTTTTGTAACTCAAGCAGACTGTCACCAACATTTCCAGCTTAAACTCCTGTTAGGTAAACATATATAATAAATTAACACAGATTATTATGAAATAATATTAATGCTACATCACATGCTTTTACCAACAGCTGATGTACAGACTGTAAACACCTACCAGAATGACACAGCACCCAGGTGGCCAGTTAGACAACTATAGTATGTTGTTTATCTGCACAATTTCATGATAGCAAAATAGATTGTGGATTCATATGAATATAAGCTGTTATGTATAAGATTTGCAAGTTTTATATATGGCCAATGTAATTCTGATTTCAGAAAAAATTAAGTATGCCATGTACAACTGAAATAATTACAATTTCTAGAAAAGACCACTAGTAGGTAGGGTTGTGAAAAACTTTCAAAAGAGGATAATAATAATACAATTAGCAATATGTAATATGATATATATAATATATATATATAAAGTAAAGTTGGTGACCGTAGTTGGAGGCGACCCGAAGGCTCCCTTTTCAATAGCTACTACACCAAAGTGTAGGGGAGGGTGCTACTTCTTTCCCTGGATTATTTCACTTTACCCTTGATATGTACTTTATAATGCTGAGTGTTAAGCAAAGAGGTATCAAGTACCATTTTTTGACTTTTTAGTATGACTCGATCTGGGATTAAACCTCTGTCTCTTGGGACATTGGCGAACACTCTAACCACTAGACCAATAGAGTAAAGGTCTGTAATATGTCCTCGATACATTTGTCCTTCAAAATGAAATGCATAAAATTCTCTGGGATTCTTTGAAGTATAAACCAATCCCACCTAGAAGACCAGACCTACTTTTAATTAACAAGAAGAAAAGAACTTGTCATCGAGCAGATTTTGCCATGCTAGCTGCCTATAAAGTGAAATTGAAGGAAAGTGAATAGCTGCACAAATACCTGGATCTTGCTAAAGAACTAAATAAGTTGTGAAATAGGATACTAATTGAAGTTGGAGCCTTTTGAACAATCACCGAGAACCTGGAAAAAAGATTTGATGGATTGGAGATTAGAGAAAGAAATTAAACTTTATAGACCACAACACAAATGATATTAACTGGGATACTTAGAAGAGTCCTGGAGACCTGAGGAGACTTGTGGTCACCCAGACTCTAGGAAAAAATTAGTGTGAAAAACTAATAATAATAATAATAATAATAATAATACAGTGAAGTCATAGATATTCTTTAGGTGTGTATATGAAATAAGTTTAGGAGTAAAGGTCTGTAAAAAAAAAAATATATATTTTTGATACATGCTCATAAATTAGGACAGGTGTTTTGTATATCTATCTGACAAATTCTGCAATTCCAGTTTCAATACTTGCAAGCTGTGTCTTGGTGCTAGAGGTAATCGGCCACCTGGTATTAAAGAAGCCTTTATAAGAATGACTAACGATACAGCTGTCTCATAAATGAAGTCACATTACATTCTACCCCAGACAATGAGAGGAGCTTATACTTTAATGATTTGTAAATTGTGTTAATTATAGTCTCTTTTTTTTCATTTTTAATATATCATTGCTTTTAGATTCCCCAAGATGGGTTTCCCTTTTTTTTGTAATAAAAATATTTCTTTCTTTAAGATAACATTTGAGGGATAAATTTGATTTGAACGTTTTTAAGAGAATTATAGCTTAACTGGAACTCCATAAGTCTTGTAAGGAATTATTTATAGCTTTATTACACTGCTAGGCTACCGTATTTAGTAAAATAAAATTTAAAATGATCATTAACATGATCATTAACATGACAACACAAGAAACATTATAAATTTAGCGGTTTTTTTTTTTGTTATTCAAATATATTTTAATGTTATTAATGGGCTATATTTCCTATTTTTAAATTACATTTCAAAATATCTAAATATAGATAGTTATAATTAATATATTTCTTTCTTTCTATCTTTTTTTCTTTCTTTTGCCTTTTTTTTTTTTTTTTTTTTTTGAAGTGGTTGAATAATTACATAAAAGTAATATTCATCCGTTCGAGAGATAAAAGAAAAAATATACATCCGGTTTAAGTCGTCCGCCATCTTGAGTGTGGCAAGGTCACCGGGCTGAATGCTGATAGCGTGCATGAATAGCGTTATTTTTGCTAACTCATTCAAGCAGTCGCTTAGTTGATTTACAATAAGTCAACGAAGCATAAAATAATGATATAGTTTTTTTTAACGAAAAAGAATAATACTCTCTAAAATAAATAATTTTTTTCTTCTTCTCACTTAATACGGGTACAATAATACATTTAAAATCACTCAGTCGTAGCTGACACTAATCGACTATATTGTAAAGGTTATCAGGTGTCGTCTGGTTTGATATAACAGTTAATATTGATATAAGAGTTAAATATCTAATAGTCGTATACTACATATTTCGAAGCCTTGTTTCTTAATAGCTCGAAATCATCATCATCATCATCATCATTATTATTATTATTATTATTATTATTATTATTATTATTATTATTATTATTATTATTCATTCATAAGAGCTTTTATTATCATTATTGTTGTTGCTGTTGTTGTTGTTGTTGTTGTTATTATTATTATTAAATTTTTGGTTTCTTACAATCCTTCATCCTGGGAATGGAGTAGCGCCCTCCCCTACACCTTGGTGTAGTAGCTATCGAAAAGGGAGCCTTCGGGTCACCCTCGACTATGGTCGCTAACTTTACTTTACAATCCTTCATTGGGCCTTTACTTAGGGTAAAGAAAGTTTATGATAAAAGGTATTTTTGCTGCTTCTTGTGGGTGATATGTTTCAGTCACAATGATTGTGTACTTTCTGAGAGAGATGAACAGTTCTGCAAAGTGCAATTTTTTGTATTTCACGTCGGATGGGACTGCCAGGTATCTTATCAATGTGTTTATCTCTCCCTTTTTGATCATACCCAGGGCTCCCAGGATTACTGGCACCATGGTAGTTTTAAGGAGCTACATCTTTTCAATTTCTTTTTCCAAGTCTTTGTATTTACTTTGACAGATATGTTATTATTTGTTGGAACTGACATATCAATTAGAAGGAATCTTTTTCTTTTATAGTCCATAACCGCTATATATGGAGGTGCCCGTGGTGTAATGGTTATCGTTGGAGTACAGCAACGGATGTGGACACGACGACATGAGTTCAAATCCTGGACGAGCCTGATTACATTTCACATAGCACTAATACCCTTGGGAAAGGTATGAATCCAAATATTCTCCCTCCAGCTATGGGTAAATAGTAGGACAGACTAGGTTCTTCAGCCTTGGTGAGGCGACTAGTCTAGGAGAAGGAAAACTCTGAATTCAAACCTGTTAAACTCCGCTTAAAAATTGACCTTGTGTCATATCCTGCCTGAGCGGAGGGGTTGGGTAAATAGGATAACCGCTATATATGGTTTATTACTCTTTATTTTTCTGCCAGTTTGGATACCAAAGTCCCAGACAATAATAGTTTCATTTGCTTCTATTATTAGTTTTGGTCGGTATTTATACCATTGGACTAGTGAGAAGAGCATTTGCCAATGGCCTGAGAGACCAGAGTTCAATCCCAGGTTGAGTCATACCAAAGACTAAAAAAATGGTACTCGATACTTCCTTGCTTAACACTCAGCATTATAAGGTATGTATCCAGGGTAAAATGGAGCAATTCAGGGAAAGGTGTAGCACCCTCCCTTACACCTCCGTGTAGTGGCTATTGAAAAGGGAGCCTTTGAGTCGCCCTTGACTACGGTCACTAACTTTATTATTATTATTATTATTATTATTATCCTATCCTATTTACCAACCCCTCCGCTCGGGCAGGATATGACACAAGGTCAATTTTTTAAGCAGAGTTTAACAGGTTTAAATTCAGAGTTTTCCTTCTCCTAGACTAGTTGCCTCACCAAGGCTGAAGAACCTAGTCTGCCTTACTATTTATCCATAGCTGGAGGGAGAATAATTGGATTCATACCTTTCGCAAGGGTATTAGTACTATGTGAAATGCAATCAGTCTCGTCCAGGATTTGAACTCGTGTCGCCGTGTCCATTTCCAACGACGATAACCATTACACCACAGGCACCTCCAAATTATTATTATTATTATACTTCTTGCAAGTTCACCACACCAGAATTAGCTGATGGCCTTTTATTTGAGTGATAACAAGTCTCTTCAGATCATCTTCTCAGTATTCTGGCTGATTTTAACAATGCTGTAGTTTGAATGGTTTTAATTTGTCCTCTGATTTCCAGCTCTTCCAGAACCTTTTTCAAGCCTATGGGGACCATCCAAGTATGCCAATTACAATTGGAATCACTGTTACTCTCATGTTCCACAGCTTTTAAAGTTTTCTGGCAAGGTACTTCTCTCTCTTTCAGCCCAGTTGGCTGAGGCTGTAGAATACACTGACTGCACCTCTGCAGAGTGATAAGACCTAATCCTAACAAGAGTCTGTAGAGAAGGGAAAAATTTCATATTTTGGTATGGCGCGCAATTTAATTCAACACTTAATTTCACCCAATCAGGATGACCTATCCTATTCAGCCCGGACTTTCATTTCCGGCCAGAAAATCGGGTAAGCTGCCAAACACACCCTCTTTGGCTGGAGAATGGCGACCAGTGCAGATGTCACACTAGCCGTTCTTCAATAGCGATACTTTTTGGCTGGACAATGCCGCCCAGTGCAGACATCTCACTGCGGCTCTAGAATAGCAGCAGCAGCAACATGGATACATGAGGGAACCCATCTAATTTATGGATTCCTTACAAGGAATCCCAGTTGAATATAAATTAGATGCATTCAACATGCCTCGCACAGGCACAACTTTATGTCACCCCAAAATTGGCTATGTCGATCTGACGCGTAATCCCACTCTCGACATGCTAGCTCTCAATTCACCTCTGGGTCACTTTAATGGAGACCAACACACGCCTTCTCTCCACCAGACGGACAAAAACCATGGTGAATCTAAACACAATCCCTCTCACGTCCGATGACACACGCTGCCATCTCAACCTTCTCAACACACCATAACGCCATTTTGTCTCAATACTAACAAGCTTAAACACCATGAGTCTTGCAGCACCAAAAGCAAACCAATATTCCATGCTGCAAAATAAAAACCTTATTCCAAAAATACCTTTCAACTCTCGCCAACTTACTACTTCATTCATCCTCCTTTAATTTCTCACAAACTTAGCGAGGGGACTAACAACACTAAGCGAGGAAAAAACTCAATGTAAACACACATACGTTACAACCACCTATCCTCGCTAACAAACAAACTTCCCCCTTGCTACCAACAACAAAAATCTCCAGCTAAAATCATCCTACAAAAACTCTGGCTAAAAGTCCTAAATATGGCATTAAACTACATCTAATGATGAGACTTCAGTACTGGAGTTTTGGGGAATGCAGAATACTGCTTAATTGCCATTGCTCTCAGGTCCTCTCTGACTCAGAGTGGTAGCACCTGATAGGGTTCTACTTATGGACCAAATAGAACTGTTTGACATTTAAACTGTGTGTAAACAAATGATTGATGTTTAATTGAATTATTAGTGATAGCAATACTTGGAACAATTTAAATGTGTGCAAATGAATGAGTAATGTTGAATTGAAGTATTAGTGTTAAATAGCAATACTAGCTAGAGTGTTTGCCAATGGCCCAGGAGATTGGGGTTCAATCCCAGGTTGAGTCATACCAAAGACTCAAAAAAATGGTACTTGATACATTCTTGCTTCACACTCAGCATTATAAGGTATGTATCAAGGGTAAAGTGGAGCAATTTAGGGAAAGGTATAGTGCCCTTCTCTACACTTTGGTGTAGTAGCTCTTTAACTGTGTGTCTAAATTGAATTATTGGTATTACATAAGAATACTTGGAACCATTTGACTGTGTGCTAATGAATGAATAGTGTTGAATAGAATTATTAATGTTAAATAGCAATAATAGAAACCATTTAACTGAGTGGAAATAATTGCAATACTAGTGTGCAAACAAATTAGCTCTTACTCATTTAAAATTGAAATTACCAACAAACTACTCACTTACAAATCATATATGTATATCCATTTAGATGTGAGCAAACAAATGACTGATGTTAAATTGTTACTGTTACATAGCAATAATTGAAACCATTTAACTGATTGCAAACAATATATTAGATTTGGCATTAAATAACCTATAAGGGTTGATATGCCAACCCAACCTAACCAACATTGTCTCTCTTTTCACTTTTATTTTCTTTCTGTGGTCTGCAAGTGAAAAGATATTAGTGATTGACACTTAATGTAGACAGGAATAGATTTTATTGAAATGGTCACAAGCATATTAAAAAAACATTTTATGAGGATCATTCTATTCTTGAGGGCAAATATAATTTCTAAGTAACCCTTCAAGCTTTTCTTGTCCTTTCAAGTTTTAATCACCTTGAGGATCTGTTTGTGGGCAATCACTTGGTCTTTCTTTCATTCATTGTAGAGGCAGGTCACATGATTCCTTTTGACTAATTAGAAGGCATGACAAGTAGTGCCCTTGAAGCATATAAATATCCCTGAATCTCTTCTCTTGCTCACTGTTTTTTTCTTGGTAGCTTGAGCTACAACAACAAATGACTGGGCTTTACCTCTAGCCACACATGAAATGTCCCCGTCCTAGCAGCATTAGCTAAACACACCAACAGATACACCTAGCAGACACTCAATTAAACCATTTATGAAACCCTTCATGCAACACTGTCAGTTAAAACGCTTGGACGTTTTCAACTTCACAACTTATTCACAGATAGAGCTCTATACAACTGTCCTGACCTCATAAATAAGCAACATGCCATAAGCATCTTACTGACTTCAGCAAATGCAGCATAATCATCCCTTCCTAAATGGTCATATCCTATCACACCTCTCTAATTTGACTCACACAACCCGTATTGAGCCCTCACTGAAGGTCCTCCCCTTCTTTCACAGCCCAGTCAGCTGGTGCAGAGGGGTAAGATCACTCTCCCCAAAGAATGTCCTGGATATAACACTAAAATATCTGATGGTGAGGCTTCAGTGCTGGGGCTTTGAGGAATGCGGAGTACCCCTTCATTGCCAGTGTTTCCAGGTCCACTTTGAGCCAGAGTGGTTGTAGCTGATAGGGTCATATATATGGGTCAAATAGAATTGTTTGACATTTAAATTATGTGCAAACAAATGACTTATGCTAAATTGAATTGTTAGCAATAGAACTGTTTGAATGTTCACCCGTGTATAAACAAATAACTGATATTTAACTGAATTGTTAGTGATACATAGCAATACTTGGAACCATTTCATTTTCAAATTAATAAATTAATAAATAGTGTTGATTATGGGTTTGCTACCCAATGAGCCCAAGTCAAAAAGATAGCTGATGGGGTGGAAATACAGTGACTTTCCAATAATGACAAAATTCTGCATACAGCAACCAGTAAAGAAGGTCATGTTGACAGTATTTCTGGGACATGAGAGACTCATGACTACTGATTTATTTGAAAAAGGTACAACTGTAAACAGTGCTTCCTATTGCCAAACTCCTTTGTCAAAATTCACCTTATTTATTGAATAACCCTTGTGTATATATATATATATATATATAAGTATATATATATATATTGGGTATCACCCACCTTCTTCCACACAATGAGCAAGTCCATCTGCCATATATAACAGGGCAGACTAGAAGGTGAAGAGCAGCTTCTTATAGGAATAGTATTAGAGCATTGGAGACAAGAGATTGCACTAGATCACCTTACTTGCTACCGTAATAACAGAAGCCAATACTATCGTTGGACTATATCTTTATTCTGTATTCACTAATCCTATGTTCTTGTCTACTAATAGTCTCTCTATTGTATATACTTTTTCCTGAGAACATATCTCTATTTCCTCTCATGTTGTGGTTTGTCCTTTATTTAATATTACAAGCGTTCCCTAACCAGAACGCAACAATATATATATTTGATAGAGAAGAGATGTTTTGAAAAATTGGTAAATTGTTAGTTTTAAATGACTCAGGTTATAAAACCAAAGTTTGAAGAAAAAAAAAAGTCTTTTTCATTTTTCCATTTACTTTTCGCATCAGCAACTGGGAAATGAACACATTCTAACAAGGAAATAGAAAGAAATAAAAATTTTGTAACATAATATTATTAAACTGACTGTAACATCAAAGGTGTAGTGGCTAACGTGCTGGATTGCAAAATTGTAGTAAGAAAGTTCAAACCCCAGTCTCGCTATTATGTTCACTTTCAGACTAATACTCTAAGAAAAAGTATGAAACACATAATCCCTCCTAACTATGGGTTAAATAGTACCACTATTGTTCTTCTACAAGGATGTCTTTGGCATTAAATAACCCACGAAAGTTGATATGCCATTAAACAAAGAAACCAAACTAGATAACCCAAGGACTGACATCCTGAATTATTTTTATCTCGTGCTAATCTTTTCCAAAAATATCTATTTGACCAAGAGATGGGACCCTAACAGGTACTTCTGATTTGGGTGAAAGTGGACCTAGGAATAATGGCAACAAAAGGATAACTCCACATTCTCTAGAGCTCAAGAATTGGGGCCTCACTACCAGCTGCCATGCTACAGACTATTCTGTACAAGCATAAATATAAAATTTACCAGGAATAATCCTCCAACCTCAAAACTCAAACACTTTTGCAAGGCTGTAAATTCTCTAATGTCTTGGCATAAAATAGCTCTAGACAGTTTGACATGCTGTTAAAATCAATTAAATAATGAATATAGATGTGATTCAAGTTTGTTGTTGTCATAAATGTAACATAACCATAATATATGGATGTGTGAAATAGACATAGGGAATCCGAAATACACGCGAAACACTTTACGACTTCTTAGTTCAGGTACGAAACTTTTTTACCTTTGAGTTAAAGGTTATTCGACATGAGGAGAGAGAGACACAATCTTTCTCTGCTGACTGCTTTTACATCTGCCCCAAACCATGTGCGGTACCCCATCTGCAAACTACTGGACTGGCCCCGAAAGTCAATCTTCCCGTTTGGACGCAGGAACTCAACTCTTTCTTTCAGAGGCAGGAACTCAACTCTCTTGTTCGGAGGCAGGAACTCAACTCACTGCTTTTTCTCAAATCCCCCAAATCCTCAGCCCACGCTTCCAGTGCATGAGGTCATTCACACCCTCTGGTCCCATTTCCGATCTGGGGTTTTATTTTGACATCTGTGAATGATGCATCCTCCCCACGCACACGTGAACATCTGCGCTCATGTTTGCACCTAACTAATCCATGCACTGAGCCAAAAGGTTCTCATCCTAACTAAACCGAAAGGCAAGATATCCAAAACGAAATCCCTCCGCAATTATATTACATAAAGATTAGTTAGTATTCACGTTAACAGTTTCTAAAAGATTCTTAAAAATGGTATTTGTATTTAAATGTTAATGTCCAGTGAACACCAGTTTCTACCAATTAAAGAAATCAAATTCCATTTGAAGAAGGCCAAGGGTATATGGCTTAAATGTTGTAAATAAAAAAGAATTCTGACAAAGGAAATAGCTCAATTAAAAGTGAAAATTTGGAGAAAAATGCTGTCTAATATAATACAGAAAAGAATGGGCATAAATCTCTTAAAAAGATTGAAAAATAAGGTACCAGAAGAAAGCTCCTTTCATAGGCTTAAAAAAGATCTTTTTGCATCTGGATTCTTATAAACTAGCTGTCACTTGTGGAATAAATCCAACACTCTCTGAAGAAGACCAGAGACAAAAGCTATAAATAATAGAAAAAATAGTCTAGCCATGAATAAAAAAAAAAAGAAGCTTTTCATGTGATCTATATTTTGAAGATTTTTATAGGGTTAACTAATTTTTCTATTTAAAGACCTGATCTCAAACAACAAATTTTATCTGTTATCAGGTAAATATAATTTCTGGTTTAGAAACATTTAAAATAATTCCTGATTAAATCAAACTGATATCAAAACCAAACATGCAATGATTTAAAATAAAGAGAACCATCAGGTCACAGATCAATTTGACATATTAAAGGTTGAATGTATGCTTTTCAGAGTGACTAATGAAAAGTTATGGGTGGCCTACAGTCCTGTACAGGGTAGTGTTGAAAAATTCTCTGCCCAACCAAGAATAGAATAGCCTATATTCATGAAATGAGCATATTCTGCCACATATTTATCCTATCTCAGATTGTTCATATCTATCTATCTATCTATCTAGTCATCTCAGTCTGTTCACATCTATCTATCTATCTATCTATCTATCTATCTATCTTAAGTCGGCTGGGGCTGTAGAATACACTAACTGCATATCTGCAGATGGGTAAGACCCACCCCACTGAGTGTCCTGTAATGACACTAAACTATCAAGTGGTGAGGTTCCACTCCTGGAGCTTTGGAAATGTAGAGTAACCCTTTATTGCCATTACTCCCGTGTCCAATCAGACCCAAAGTGGTAGCACCTGATAGGATCCCATCTATGGATCAAACAGAACTGTTTAACATTTAAACTGTATGTTAAACAAATGACTTATGCTAAATTGAATTGATAGAAATAGAACTATGTTTTCATGGAATATCCCACACCCCTCCCAGCCATGTGGAATGACTATATATACAGTGAGTATGGCACTATGCCTGTCCTTGCTTTAGGGATCAGTAGTGTGTCTTACTATTCCTTGTTTGTCTTATTGTATCTCTCTTACAATAGAACCCTTTCTTTATTCTATGAACGTGTTGACGATTCCTTTCCACTCAAGTACCATCTTGTCTGATTGTATCCCTTTCAAGGACACAATAAATGGTTTGACCATTTAACTGTGTAATCAAATGACTTTCTAATTGAATTGTTAATGATACATAACAATACTTGGAATCATTTGACTGCGTGCAAATGAATGAATGGTGTTGAATAGAATGATTAGTGTTGCATAGCAATGCTTGTAACCATTTTGCTGTATGCGAACAAATGATCCATATTAAAAAGAATTATGAGTGTTAGACAAATAAATGGTTTCGATTATAGCTATATTGAAACAATAGCAATACTTGAGTACAAAAAAAGTTATTTCTAACGCATTTAAAAATAAAATCACTTACAAATGATTCAAATGTGTGCAAACAAATGATTGATGTTAAATTAAATTGTTACCACTCGATAGCAATACTTGAAACCATTTAACTGTGTGCAAAAAAAAAAAATGAGCTTAGGCTTGTTTAAAAATTTTATCTACAAAATGGGTTTACAAATCATAGATATTTAATGTGTATAAACAGAACCTAGCATTACATGACCTACAAGGATTGATATGCCATAAAACCCAACAAACCAATCTATCTATCTATCTATCTATTCATTGCAGTCTGTTCATATCTATCTATCTATCTATCTATTCATCGCAGTCTGTTCATATCTATCTATCTATCTATCTATCTATCTATCTATCTATCTATTCATTACAGTCTGTTCATATCTATCTATCTATCTATTCATTGCAGTCTGTTCATATCTATCTATTGATCAATCTATCTATTCATCCTACAATCCAACTTACTTATTTCTTAGGTATATTTAACTTTTACAAAAAACAAAAACTTCAATAAAAATTTCAATTGTTAAAACTTTTCAGCTCCCTGCCACCTGCATATATACAATTGGTTGATATCTGACTCTTTCTACATGGAAAGGTAATTTTGCCCCATGGTTAGTTAAATTCCTGTGGTCATGTGTATGTGTATAGGAAAGTGCAAAAACCTTCCTGATGCCTAAGGGCAGTGTCATGTAAGCATTGGATTACTCCATCCATCCTTTTTTATGCAATGGGAGAGGTGTTACTACAGAGTTTGAACTCTCTGGGCCAATCATGCTTTGTTCCTTTACTGCAGCTCAGTGGGCAGACTGGGCTCTCTAACTTTGGTAGGGTAACCTGCCTAAAAGAAATTAAAACTTTTGAATGCAAAACCTGAGGAACACTGGGAGAATCCTGGGCACACACACACACACACACACACACACACACACACACACACACACACACACACACATATATATATAAAGATTATTATGACAGAATAACAAATGACTAAAAAAAAATACAACAAAAAATCAGTTATTATTGATTGATTTTTACAATGTAAACAATCCAAAGTACATATAAGTGTGAAGAAATTTCACCTTGAGGTCAATTTGGTGGTAAATGACACAAAAGATATTTGTTGATATGTTTACACTAAGAAATTCATTTTTTTGCTTAGCAATTTATTAGGTTTGGTGGATTTCAGCATGCATAATGTTTCTGCTGTTGGTGTTGTGGCATATTAGGACTCGATGTGTGTTAAGCGAATATTATTTCCATATATTATTGCTAATGATTGTGGAATCTACAATCAAAGATAAGACAAAACTGTTCAACATTTATCATGAAATGTGAAAGCTATAATATATCCTCTTGTTGGGAGGAGGTGCTAGTGGTGTAATGGTTATCATTGTTAGAAATAAACCCAGGATGTAGGTTCCAATCCTGGTGGGGTGCTTGCATTTCACATTGCATTAATACCCTTGGGAAAGGTATGAATCAAACTATTATCCTTCCAGCTATGGATAAATAGTAGAGCAGACTGAGTTCTTTAGCTTTGGTATGGCAACCTGTCTAGGAGAAGGAAAATTCTGAATTCAAACCTGTAAAGCCCAGTTGGCTGGGGCTGTAGAATACACTGACTGAATTTCTGCAGAGGGGTAAGATCCCTCCAATGAGTATCCTTGATGCGACACTAAACAATCTGATAGTGAGGCTCTATGAGGAATATGAAGTACCTCTTAATTGCCATTGCTCCCAGGTCCACTCTGGCCTGGAATGGTAGCGCCTGATAGGATCCTTGTAACGTAATGGCCGAGGGATTTCGGTTCATGCCTTTGGGTCTAGTTAGGCTGACGAAGGTGTCACTCAGAGATGTCACAATAGTCCGAGATGAAACGGGTGATGGAGTGCGAGTGACGTCACGCACCGGAAGTGCGCAGAGGTTTGTGGAGAATTGAAAGAAAGTTAGGAGAGTTGAGTACTAGACGCCAAACGAGGAGGATCAACTTTTGGAGCTCACAGACGTGAGGCGAACTTGCGCCCTAAGGAGGCCGCTCGAGATGGGGGCCAGATGAATAAGACAGCATAGCAAGATTGTGTCTCTCCTCCTTATGTCGAAACCTTTAACTCAAAGTTAATAAAAAGGTTTCTTACTTGAACAAGAAGTCATTATGTGTTTTCGAATTTCGAGATTCCTATGTTCTTCATGTGTTCTACATTATATATATATGTAATGAACGTCCCATGTACATAGCCGTATTTACCTATAGTACATCCTATCTATGGGTCAAATAGAATTGTTTGACATTTAAACTGAATGCAAACAAATGACATTGTAAAAATCAATTGTTATAAATAGAACTGTTTCATCATTTAACTGTGTGTAAACAAATGACTGATTTTTAATTGAATTGTTAGTGGTACATAACAATACTTGGAAACATTTAACTGTGTGCAAACAAATGAGTAATGTTGAATAGAATAATTAGTGTTAAATAGCAATACTTATAACCACTTCACAGTCAGCAAACAAATGATTAATATTAAATAGAATTATTAGTGTGAGATAGCAATAATTGAAACTATTTAACAGTGGAAAAACAATAGGAATACTAGTGTACAAACAAATTAGTTCTAACATATTTAAAAATTAAATTACTGACAACCAAATCTCTTAAATATCACGTATATCTACTTAAATGTGTGCAAAAAATGACTGATGTTAAATTGTAACTATTATATAGCAATACTTAAAGCCATTTAACTGTGTGTAAAAAAAAAAAGATCTCAGACTCATTTAAAAATGTTATTAACAAAATGTGTTTACAAATTGTATATATATAATATATATGTATAAACAGAATTTGACATTAAATAACCTACAATGATTGATATGCCATAAAATCAAACCAAACCTGTTAAACATTGCTTAAAAATTGATCTTGTGTTGCATCCTGTTTGTGGCAGAAAGGTTGGGTATATATATATATATATATATATATATATATATATATATATATATATATATATATATCCTCTTGTCAGGAGAATGCAAGAAAGTCAACTTTCTTTTGGCTGGTCATTGTTGGTCTTGTCCTCTCTAGCAGTCCCCCAACTTAGTTCCATTCTTGCCAATTATTTTTAAGAGAGTAAGGAGGCAAGGATAAATATGTGACATATCTAAATTTCTTGCCAAGCAACTGCAGAAGGATATATTGAGAGATATTCATCAAAAAAGCCTATGAGCTCCTGCATATATATATATATATATATATATATATTTAGAGAGAGAGAGAGAGAGAGAGAGAGAGAGAGAGAGAGAGAGAGAGAGAGAGAGATGCTTCTGACCCTTCCAGTTTATTAGAGTTTGGTTCCTCAATCCAATCTCCAAATCTCAATTTATCCTTTTTATTTGAAGTCACCTTCACTTGCAAATATCACACCATCAGGATTATCATATGTCAAAGAAAATAAGGTGAGAGTAAGGGTTTATTTATTTTAACTTCTTTATCTAAAGTTAGAAAAAGAGAGAAAAAAAGAGGAGATATAGATAGGATAATAGAAAAATAGGCTGATTGATTTTCATTTTAGTTGGTATCTTTTGCTCTGCTCATCTTTTAAATTTTACTATATTTCTTTTTTATGTATACTTTTGCCTTTTTTAAAAAATATTTGCTATATGTCATATTATAACCATCTTTCTCTCTCTCTCTCTCTCTCTCTATATATATATATATATATATCTTGTGTGTCTCATCCTTTGATAGTATTTTTTCAATGCATGAAATTTTAGTAATGAATCTGACATGAAGAGGTGGGATAATTTATTCTAGGTTTTATCCTGCTTTGCTGGTCAATATTTGAGTACTTTTCTGATTTAAGAAAAATATTTTAAATGGTTTATTTATTCACATGTATATGTTGAAATGATAGATTGTGGTGAATCTGACAATATGATAGAAATATGTGGAAAGTTAGACAAAGCCTGAGAAAGTTCTTAAAATGAAATAAAAGAATGAAATATTGTGCTTTCTCAACCGGTTTTAAGTGTTTGTTTTATCCAACTTTCCATATATTTCTATCATATATATATATATATATATGTACACAGAGTGTTTTTTAAAAATTGTTCTGAATTGAGATGTTAATATCTGAGTAACTATGTAATCTAAGTAAATGAAATGTTGAATGATGAGCAAAATACAATTTATTCATCAAAATTTGAATAAGAAATTCAAAGATATGTGGATTTCATAAACGATTTTACAAGTTTTCAATATTTGCATTACCTGACACATGACCATATCAAGTTGCCCTGAAAAGATAGTCTTCCTCTGAGAATTTTTCATGCCATCTCTAAATTTACATTGCAATTGGTGCATTTTTAGCAAATTCTCTCACAAAAGTACGCTGCTAAGTCTTGTTCAACTATGTTCAAGCATACTCTAAAACACTTTTTCTTTTCCAGCAAAAGGCATTTTTATATCTAAAAAAAAAAAAATTTAAACATATAATTCTGAGTTGTTTTTACATATGCTTTGAAATTTGAGATTATTTGAATTATATATATATATCTCAAAATGAACAGGCCCACTAAGAGATTTGTATTTTTAAAGAATTATTTATTTCCTTCTTATATTGTATGTTTCCAGCTTGTTGCAAACACACACACACACACACACACACAATATTGAAATTATTTACGGAGTTGCTAACTAGGTGCCTAGTGATTGGATGGAAAACAGCCAATCACAGGCTACCTTTTTTTTAGATCTTCTCCAAACCCCTATGAGGGCGTTTCCTACGAATGCCCTTCCTCTTTTGCCTGTGTGATTCCTCAGAATCAAGACGTGCCTGCCGTTCTCTCAGTCTTCTAGACGCCAATACACGCTCATGAGGATTTTTCCAGCAACTAAAGCACAAGAAACAAGGCTCTATTTTCTTCAACCTAACCAAAAGGACACAGGAAATACAAACTGTTAAAAGGACGCCTTTTACGGATAAGTTTCCCGCAAACCAACTGTTTGCAAGGACAATATTTTCTTTCCTCTCTTTCTATGTAAATATATGTTTTTTGTAACATTTTAAATTGTGTTGCGTTTCTTTCTTCTTGCCGACGTCTCAATATTGTTACCATATAAAGTTGGGAAAATCCCAATAACATACACAGAGAAATGGTAAAACAAGGAAAATATTTATAAAATATCAAATATCAAAGACTAATTAAGGAGTAAAGACAGACCAATAGACATACACTGAGAAAGGGAAAGAGAAGAGGAGGCAAAGAAATCTAACACACAACAATGACCTCTATATAAACCCATACAAAGCCTGAAAAAACATTCCACTAAGGAACCTATACAAAATGAGTTTGAGTCTCATTGGGTACCTCATTCACATGGCCTTGTGTCACATACATTCTCTGCTGAAAGCAACAAGCTGGAAACATACACATATGTAAGAATGAAATAAATAATTCTTTAAAAAATACAAATCTTTCAGTGGACCTATTCACTTTGAAATATTTACTTTTTTCTCTCTTTGAACCAACACCGGGAAAAATCTTTTTTGCATATATATATATATATGTATATATATAAACAAGCAGATATTATTAAAAAAATCCTTTCTCAGTTAAACGATTGTAATTCTTATTGATTTTCTAACTTTTGAAATATTCTTCAGCAATGTCTTCCTCATCAATAAACTGACAAGATTAGATTGTAGTCAATGGTAATAATCTGTGCTTCAAATATGAGGCTGTCAGGGTAAAAAAATGCTGAATTCAATGGAATAAATAGAAATAAAGAGGAAATAGGGCAAACAATTACAGTCATGGGAACTGGAGAGGGGGCATCTGGGTCAAAAGAAATATTGTGCTTATGTAGGTCATAATATTCAGATCAATAGAATCAGTATTAAAAAAAAACCTAAATGAAAAGGAATGTCTGCGATGAATTTGTGTTCAAAAAAACTTTTTAATGACATCATCTGTTACAAACACACACACACACACATACACATACACTTGTATATATATATATATATATATATACTAGATGACATGTGAACCTTTAGGGTTCATGCAGTAAAAATCATACAGAATGCCCTTCAAAAAAAATAAAACTCAATGAAAAAGAATGTCTGACATGAGTTCATTCCGTCATATCTATCCATGATGATATTAATGCTTTTATTTAAGAAGGATTGAAGAATTTTAATCCTATTTACCAACTCCTCTGCTCGGGCAGGATATGACACAAGGTCAATTTTTAAGCAGAGTTTAACAGGTTTGAATTCAGCGTTTTTCTTCTCCTAGACTAGTTGCCTCACCATGGCTGAAGAACTCAGTCTGTCCTACTATTTACCCATAGCTGGAGGGAGAATAAGTAGATTCATACCTTTCCCAAGAGTATTAGCGCTATGTGAAATGCAATCAGTCTTGTCCAGGATTTGAACTCGTGTTGCTGTGTCCATTTCCTATAACGATAACCATTACACCACGGGCACCTGAAGAATTTTAATAATCATTTCATACGCATCTCTGTTGCAATGAGAATTTGGAAAATTAAAAAAAAGAAATTTAGTCCAAGATGATTTTAAATATTTGAGAGGAAGTCCCTGAAACAATGCCCATACTCTCCTGAATAACCCTAATACTATTTATCGAATAAGAAAAAATAAATAAGGCTAAAACTTTCATTCAATGAAGAAAATCTCGTTATGTAGAATTACTTGGTAGAATGGTAATGGCATGAGTAGCATTGACGATCCACTGGCTTTTTGGTGAGTATCAATTACTTTTAACCATATCCTTCTATATGGTTTTTCATATGCAATTATTATTTTACACACACACACACACATGTAATATATATATATATATATATATATATATATATATACATACAATATATATATATATATATATACTCAATACATATATATAACCATATACTTCTATATGGTTTTTCATATACAATTATTATTTTACACACACACACACATGTATATATATATATATATATATACATATATATATACAATATATATATATATATATATATAATATATATATATACTCAATACATATATATAACCGTATACTTCTATATGGTTTTTCATATGCAATTATTATTTTACACACACACACGCACACACACACACACACACACATATATATATATATATATATATATATATACAATATATATATATATATATATACTCAATACATATATATAACCATATCCTTCTATATGGTTTTTCATATGCAATTATTATTTTACACACACACACACACATGTATATATATATATATATACTCAATACATATATATAACCATATCCTTCTATATGGTTTTTCATATGCAATTATTATTTTACACACACACACACACACACACACACACACACACACACGTATATATATATATATATATATATATATATATATATACAATATATATATATATATATATATATAAACTCAATACATATATATAACCATATCCTTCTATATGGTTTTTCATATGCAATTATTATTTCACACAAACACAAACACACACACACACACATGTATATATATATATATATATATATACAATATATATATATATATATATATACTCAATACATATATATAACCATATTCTTCTATATGGTTTTTCATATGCAATTATTATTTTACACACACACACACACACACACACACACACACACACACACACACACACACACACACGTAGCGGTTAGAGTGTTCGCCAATGGCCCAGGAGACCTGGGTTCAATCCCAGGTCGAGTCATACCAAAGACTTTAAAAATGGAACTTGATACCACCTAGCTTAACACTCAGCATTATAAGGTACGGTTCAAGGGTAAAGTGGAGCAATCCTGGGAATGGAGTAGCGCCCTCCCCTACACCTTGGTGTAGTAGCTATCGAAAAGGGAGCCTTCGGGTCACCCTCGACTTTGGTCGCTAACTTTACTTTACATATATATAACCATATCCTTCTATATGATTTTTCATATGCTATTATTATTTTACACACACACACATAAATATATATATATATATATATATATATATATTTATGAGCTGCAGGATCATGAAGTTTAAAATATGTATATTTAGGCAGCATTTCTTCGTTAATGCAAATTTCATTAAACATAATAGACATTTTATGTCTACATATTTTCTTTTGGAAAACTCCAATTGAGGGAGAGGAATTATTTTGAATCTAGTCATTAGAAATAATTCCTCTCCCTCGATTGGATCCAAAAGAAAATATGTAGACATAAAATGTCTATTATGTTTAATGAAATTTGCATATATATATATACATACAATATATATATATATATACTCTGTTACTGGTATTGAGCACTAACATCCAAAGCAGATGATATCCTACAGAAACTATTACTAATGTAGTCTATGCAGATGATCTTAATCTTCTTGCAAATATACCTGCGTAAACTGAATCTCTTGCTGCCTTCTTCCGGTTGCAAGCGGCATTGGTCTCTATATGAACTCGGGTAAAACAGAGTTATGATGCCATTTCCTCATTAAATGGTAAGCCTTTGAAATTAATAGACCAGTTCATATACCTCGGTAGCAATATCTCCTCTACTGAAAGTGGTGTCGACATATGCATAGGTAAAATATGAACTGCTATTGGCAGGTTATCAACAATATAAAAATCTGATCTCTCTGATAAAATAAAATGGGAATTCTTCTAAATTGTAGCCGTGACAGTACTACTTTACGGCTACACCACTTTGACTCAAACAAAATGCTAGGAGAAAAAGCTAGATAGGAACAAAACAAGGATGCGGTGCACTTTGAACAAATCCAAGAAGCACCACCCTACAAAACAGTAGTTGTACAGTCACTTATCTCCTATCTCACAAACCATCCAGTGGTGTAATGGTTATCGTCACAGGATATGGACACGGCGATACGAGTTCAATTCCTGGACAAGACTGATTGCATTTCACATAGCACTAATACCCTTGGGAAAGGTATGAATCCAATTATTCTCCCTCCAGCAATGGGTAAATAGTAGGGCAGACTAGGTTCTTCAACCTTGGTGAGGCAACTAGTCTAGGAGAAGGCAAACTCTGAATTCAAACCTGCTAAACTCCGCTTAAAAAATTGACCTTGTGTCATATCCTGCCCGAGTGGAGGGGTTGGGTAAATATGATCTCACAAACCATCCATTTAGAATAAGCAAAATATGCTGGGTACTGTTGGAAAAGGGAGGATGAACTCATAAGCAACATTCTACTATGGACTCATACATATGGACACACTAGTTTTGGCTGACCTGAAAAAATTTACATTCATCAACTCTGTGTGGTTACTGGATGCCGTTTAAAAGAGTAATGGCCAATAGGGATAGATAGCAAGAGAGAATCAAACAAATATATATATATATCCTTTTTTTTTAACATTTTGATATATACAATATTATAACTGCTTAACTCCGTATATATTTATAATGTAATGTATTGCCCAAAAATATGTACACTCCTGCAAATCTTTTATGAAAAGTTAATTTTCTTTGAAACTAAAGATACTATGATTTTATTAATACTTGTGGAATACTATACAATCAAAACAGATATTATTCGGTATAATCTATGACTAAACTGTACAATATTGAAATTTATTTATATATATATATATATATATATATATATATATATATATGAAGAGTAAATAAAGGATTGTAATCCGATAATATGTAGAAAAACTGATAACAACGATCCAAGTATAGAATATTCTATACAATATTCCTAATAAGTCAAATGACGTAATTTAAACATCAAACGCTGATTTGCCAGTTAAACTGCTAACTTTTTCTTACTATACATATTTTCCCCTAGGTTTTTGTATTTCACATTTCTAAACATCCATTGTTAACTTAATATCATCCCTCATGGTCCTGATGATGGTTCAGTAGAACCGAAACGCTATAGTGTTGACCTGTTAATAAATCATTCCTTCCACTTGGATCGTTGTTATCAGTTTTTCTACATATATATATATATATATATATATATATATATAATCTATGTATATATATCTATAATATATGTATGTGTATGTGTGTGTGTGTTTATATCTATCTATCTATCTATCTTGAAAATACCATGTCCCTAAAACCTCCATTATACATTCATCTGACTTCTAGGAACATCAGAGGTCTAATGCCACTGTTTGTGGGGTTAAGAAATGTTTTTGTATCCTTTAGTAATAATCTCTTGATCTCTTTCTAGCTGACAGGAAATAGCAGTTTTGATATCCTAAATTGAGCTGAGGTGAATGTCATTTTTTTCAAAAACATATTCTCCAGTAAAAATACTCAAACTAAGTAACATTCCTAAAGTGTTGTCGAGAAGAGGTGATATTTCTTTGTATTGGAATGGACTGTTCTATTTGAATATAAGCAGTTATGTTTGTTGGCTGGGCACCCAATTTTTCCAAGCAAGACTAGCAAGCAATATACTTCTGTCAACACATCCTTGAACAATAAACCCTTTTTTCATTGTATGTTAATGAGTTATTATTCCAATAAAACCACAGTCCAGTAACATTAGAATAGTGGCAAAGAGGATTCAAACTTTTAATATTACAATATAGAGTAACATTCAGCTCTCAGTATCAAACCTTTTGTTAGCCCATAAGATATATAAAACAAACAATTATTGGCATTATAAAGATAAATATATATATATATATATATATATATATATATATATATATATATATATTTACTAATCTAATATCTACCAGCATTCACGGTACCAGAAAAAACCCCGAAACCCCCCCCCCGGAACAAGAGATAAAAGTATCTCGAATCACCGCCTGGGGGAAAAAGAAAAAATTATAGGTCAAAAAGAAAGAAAAGGCCAACCTCGTCCGACCCCTTAAAAAAAAATCAAGGGATACGCAGTCAGTTGGTCAAAAGAAAACTAAAAACCTTCCATGAATCCTGCAATGCTACAATTACAAAAGTGCTCAACACAAGTGGAGCCAATTATAAAATATATATATATATATATAATAACCGAAACGTTAACGTCGACTTCACATCATGATATATTCACCTATTTGGATTATATTTTTTCCTGCTACCCTCATACTGTCGGATTTTATCCATATTTACTTTCTTTTCGGAAAAAACTAATACCAAATACATTCTTACATAACATTTAACATGGATGATTCCTAATGATCTACACATATGAAAACTTATTTGTTGCGTATTTCTCAATAAACGGGAGGTTTTGTCTCGTTTCTTTGAAAAATCCTACATTTTCTAATATTTTTCCACGTGCCAAACACGTTCTGATGACTTTTGAATTTTGAACGCTGTGTGCATGTTTATCTATCTTTTCGTTGTATATTTCTCATTTGCTCCTGTCATCACAGCAATCACCCATCTATATTGTGAACTATTTTATATCCAAGTCCTGACGATGGTTATTATAACCGAAACGTTAACGTCGACTTCACATCATGATATATTCACCTATTTGGATTATATTTTTTCCTGCTACCCTCATACTGTCGGAGGCGCCTCTGGTGGTGTAATGGTTAGCAAGCTCGACTAGCAAACCTACACGAGTGAGTTCGAGTCTCATTGGGTGCCCCTTTCATATGGCCTTGTGCCACATCTAAGCAAAAAAGCTTAGTAAATTACTACCCTCATACTGTCGGATTTTATCCATATTTACTTTCATATATATATATATATATACATATTGCCATCCACAGACAGACTGTTTTGCTGTATCACAAACTCTTCAGCGTGACAAGATGCTTCAAGCTGGGGTTGAAACCTAGCTGACTTTATGTCAGTCGGATATCTTACCCCAGAATATATATATATATATATATATATATATATATATATATGCATATATATGTATATATATATGTATATATATATATATATATATATATAGGGTCTGGCTGAACGATGTCTCAGATTTAAAATTGCCACTGTGCAGGCACTACAAGCAGTGAGTGGAGGAGAGAGGGGATGTATTTGAGCAGCAGCAGCAGCAACAGCAGCAGCAATGCCATTTTAGTGTTGATCATGGCGTGGAATGGTGAACATAATGAATTTGTGATAGAAGCTTTTTTAAAAGATGGCGACACTTATCATCTCACATTGTAAAGCCATCCCATGGCTAACTTGCTTACTAGATCTTTCCCCTTGTAATTACTTTCTCTGAGGATAAAAATAACTTGTACACAATAATATTGTTTCGAGTAACTACTACTATTTTATGATAATAATAATAATAATAATAATAATAATACACACAGACCACCTAATCTCGGCCAGAAGACCAGACCTTATAATAATCAACAAAAAAAAGAGAACTTGCAGAATTGTCGACTTTGCTGTCCCGGCTGACCACAGAATAAAACTGAAAGAATGTGAAAAGAAGGATAAATACCTTGACCTTGCTAGGGAATTGAAAAAACTATGGAACATGAAGGTGACGATTATACCAATTGTGATTAGTGCATTTGGAACAGTAACTAAAGGATTACTAAAGGGACTGGAGGACTTGGAAGTTGGCGGACAAGTGTAGACCATCCAAACTACTACATTATTGAGAACGGCCAGAATACTGAGAAGAATCCTGGAGACTTGAGGAGACTTTCTGTTACTCAAACTCCAGTGAAAGACCATCTACGTTAGCTGATGTGAAAAACTCTAATGAGTAAAAAATAATAATAATAATAAAGATCAGCTAGAATACTGAGAAGACTCTGGGAGACCAGAGGAAACTTGCTGCTATTCTGATTCAAGTAAAAGACCACCAGCAAATGCTCATGGGAAAAACTCATTAGAAGTGATATTAGAATTATTACTAAATAACAATATTTTTGTCTATATTTATGTAGTTTCAAGTATTATTATCCATAACAAATAATCTATACATAATTATATGATTTGAAAGAGCTATTACAATTTTATAATAATCATTTGTTTGTACACAGGTAGATGGTTTTAAGTATTCCTTTCTAATGCAAATAATTTGTAAAGATGGTTTAAAATAACTATTATAGAAATGATTTGACCTGAGAAATCATTTCCATGCCCAGATAAACAAGGGACACCTTAGGAAGGCCAGAGAATATAATGGCTGAAACATTGTGTTTCATCGAACAACAATAAAGATGAGGATAACAGTCTGAAAAATCACAACCAAAATAATCCAAAAATGTTTCTCTATAAAAGAAGATCTAAGTGAAGACATCTTTAAAAATATGAAAAAAATAAACACCAATGCCATTAAAAAGATTTTCAAATAAAATAAAAAATAATTTATTATATTAGACAATATATTAATTTAATAATAAGTTTAAAAATGTAGAAAGTAAAGAATGACAGTGTGAAAATAAGAGTTGTAAGACAAGAGTTTGTTCCAAAAGTTCTAAGCCTCACTAAGATTTCAGATTTATTGCACACCTCTCAGCTTTGTATGGACCTCACCTGCACAGAAATTAAGACAGAATTCTGAATTAGTTTTTCTAGTTTTATGAGAAGTAGCAGTGTGTGGCCACAACAGAAATATTCAGCTATGGCTTTTCTTGGTGAGGGTTACTGAACATGGTGTAGAGAAGAGGAAAATCTCGTATTTTGTTTTGGCACGCAATTCAATTCAACACTGAATTTCACCCAATCAGGATGACATATCCTATTCAGCCCGGACCTTCATTTCCGACTAGCAAAACGGGTGAGCGGCCAAACACTCTCTCTTCAGCTTGAGACGGCGACCAGAACAGACGTGTCTCTGGTCATCCCTGCTTAGCGATGCTTTTTAGCTAAACAAGCCACCCAGTGGGGACAACTCCCTGTGGCTTTAACACTAGCAGCAGCAACATGGACACTCAATGAGGGAACCATCTAATTTATGGATTTTTTACGAGGAATCCCAGTAGAACATAAATTAGAAACATTCAGCATGCCTTCCACAGGCACCACTTCTGGTCACCCCAAAAATTTACTATGTCGATCCGAGCGCCACTCCGCTCTTGACACAAAACTACACGGTGACTTTGAATACTTCCCTCACATGTCCAACAACACGCTGCCATCTCAATATCGCGTCTCCAAAACTAACAAGCCTAAACACCACGAGTCTTGCAGCACCAAGAACAAACCAAATATTCAAAGTTGCAAATAAAGAACTTTCGTTCGTGTGTGTGTTGTTAAAGAATAGTTTCGCAATTCATTTGTTGCCTTAAAAAAATATAGCGCTAAACAATTAACCATTTCACCTCATAGCTATAATGGTATGCAAAGCAAAATAATCAATTTTGAATGAGTCAAGTTTAAATTCATTGCATCAAAAAGATGATTTTACACATCTGAAGAGATTAGATAACACTGAAATATCAAATATTGCAAGCATTAAAACTCTACAAAAATATAAATATATAATCCTATTTACCAACCCCTCCGCCCGGGCAGGATATGACACAAGGTCAATTTTTAAGCGGAGTTTAACAGGTTTGAATTCAGTTTTCCTTCTCCTAGACTAGTTGCCCCATATAAATATGTAATACTCCAACAATAAAAGGCTCCTTGTATATAACCAGCTCATTGTCCTAGTGGGTAGAGTGTTCGCCAATGGTCCGGGAGACCTGGGTTCAATCCCAGGTTTTGTCATACCAAAGACTTTAAAAATGGTACTTGATACCTCCTTGCTTAACACACAGCAATATAAGGTACATATCAAGAGTAAAGTGGAGTGATCCTGCAAAAAGAGTAGCACCCTTCTCTACACCTTAATGTAGTAGCTATTGAAAAGGGAGCCTTTTGGTCGCCCTTGGCTATGGTTGTAAACTTTACTTACTTATATATATGAGCCTTTTATTGTTGGCTTCTTGGTAGATAAGTCACAATTCATTTATCTTATTTATTACTTTTTGTTTTCATTTATTCATATATATATATATATATATATATATATATATATATATATAGATGCATCAAGTTGGATTTGGTCGAAAGCAAGAAGTTTTCAGCATGAAGGAAATACACGCAGAACCACCTTTCCCGTGTGATTACGTAAGAAATGGTTACTGTAAACGCATAATGACATCAACCGCCGAGAGTAAACGCGTTTTTTTTTTTTTTTTTTTAAATCACAAACTGCACTCTGAAAATGAAGATTAATGTCCAATATAGTCTCTGCTCTTAATTGATCTGGCATATATATATATATATATATATATATATGTTTTTTGTCCTATGATATTTTTTCTTTTTTCCCCCGGGCGGTGATTCGAGATATTTTTATCTCTTGTTCCTGGCGGGGGTTTTTTCTTTTTTCCTGGTAACAGTGAATGCTGGTAGATAGTAGGTTAGTAAATATATATATATATATATAATTCTCTTAATACCCTGTCCGGTGGCAAAAGCTGCTTGGTAGCGCCAGGAGTGGCAGTACTGCCTTGAGCTACCAAAACTGTATTATCACCTCTGGCTGGCAGCTGATGAGGACATGGTATCACACGTGCTTTCACAAGTTGTATGATAAAAAAAAATTTTTTTTAAATATATATATATATATATATATATATATATATATTTTTTTTTTTATGTCTAATCTATAATTCTATTGGTGTGAAAAAAAAACCAGATTTTACAATTTGCAAATTCTACAAACTGATATCTGGGAAAAAAAATTTCATAAAAAAAGAAAAGACGAAAAGCACCCATGCTACTTGAAAATAATCAAATAGCACATATGTCTCATCAAAAGAAAAAACACTGACAGAATTACCTAAGCTAAAGTGTAATAAAGTGCTCAATACATGAGACAGAGCTAATATTATGAAATTCATAATATTATGAAAATAATTCAATGGCTCTTCAGAAATGCTCTGGCTAGACCAATCCTGAAGAGCCATTTGGTGAAACATAGATAGACTCACTCTTGGCCATGTAGAAATTATTTTCATTATATATATATATATAAGTGTAGAGTCTCAGATTGGCGTTTGAGTCAACTGGGTTTCGCTCCCAGCTATGGGAAGCTAGTATGTCTAGCCACACTGATGAGTTCTGATAGAACAAAACAGATCTGTCTGTGGATGACTATATATATATATATATATATATTTTATTGATTAAAAAAATGCTAGGAAGAATAAAATTAGCATTAATATATATATATATATATATATATATATATTAATGCTAATTTTATTCTTCCTAGCATTCTAGGAAGAATAAAATTAGCATTAATATATATATATATATATATATATATATATATATATATATTAATGCTAATTTTATTCTTCCTAGCATTTTTTTAATCAATAAAATGTAATTTGGTCCAACCCTCCTATATATATATATATATATATATATATACATATATGAAATTTTATTTTTGTTTACAGATTTTTATCATTAAGGGTTTTCGGACTGTTGTCTTTATCTTTATTGTTATTTCCACAGCATTTGTTTATAGAGTTTGGATACTGTAAATTTTGGTATAAATAACATCTAATAATATCTCTTTTGATTATATAATGTCCCACAAAAATAGTACAATCCTGGTATTGTTGGTTTAGAAGAAAATTAACTTTTTATGGGTGTACTTATTTACACATAATACTATACATATATATATATATATATATATATATATATATAAAGAGGTGAAGAAAAGTGATACGACAAATAGAACTATCTCTTTGTGGTTGCTTATTTCTTAATTATTCTCAATTATTTTCAACCTTAGGTTCTCATCAAGAGAAATGTTTTTGTAAAAAAAAAGTGTTTAAAATTATTTTTAAAAGAGTTGATAAGCTACAAAAGAAATAATGAAAAATGAACTGGTAATGTATCAGATCCATTTATTGAATGAAAATTATATTCTGGTATTCAAATGACTTGCCCCAACCATTTTACATTCTCTGTCATCATAGACATCTGACAGTGGACTCTATGCTGGAAAGATATTTGTTAAACATAAGCAGGGTGTTTTTTTCAATTTGCCTTAATTATTTTAGTCTGATATTCAACCTAAACGTTTGTTTACTTAGGTGTTCATGTGTCAACCCATATCTGTCCATCCTATTTCAAAGCTGGTGTTTTGAGGATGGTTTAATTCAATGTTAAAACCATTTTAGGCCAGTGTTTGGGAACTTTTGATCTATTTATTTTCCTGTATTTCAATTATTAAAAGGATATTTTTTTTTCAATTCTTTCTATGATGGTGGACTTTGAATCTCTGTTAAAATCTTGACTGTTAGAATGAAATGTTGTTCTATAAGTATGAGATTATTGTAATCCATAGATTTCAGTGTTTTTCAGTGTTCTTATTCAATGGCAGATCAACCTTCATGGGTTATTAAATACCATAGCCATCCTAGTAGAACAGTACAATCCTGGTAGCAGTACAGTTTAACCTGCAGCTGGGGTCTAAGGGGGTTCATACATTTTCCAAGGGTATTAGAGCAAAAGTGAATGTAATAGTGTGACTGGAGTTTAAACTTGCTTACTATGATGTCACGGTCCAGGATGTTAGCCATTATGCCATAAGGAAGAGTCCCTATAGATTTGATTCTGTATCAGTAATTATTTAATCTAAAGTAATATGGCCATTATGAATTTCCAGTGTATTGTTTTTGGTAGCATGTACAATGCAGTAGATAAATTACATTTTTGCTTCTATATATATATGTAACTTGTGTAAGTTGGTTGACTTTAATTGAGGGCAACCCGAAGGCTCCCTTTTCAATAGCTACTACACTGAGATATAGGGAAGGGCACTACTCCTTTCCTTAGAGAAATTATATATACATACATATGTGTGTGTGTGTGTGTGTGTGTGTGTGTGTGTTTAGCCATTAGTAATTTTGAAAAAATGATGGCTAAAAGCATAATTAAGAAAATTTTAAAAGTTACTATATATATATATATATATATATATATATATATATATATATATATATATATATATTATCAATGAAACCAAAATATTTCAAATTTGGGATTTTGTAACTTTTTAGCACTAATTTTACTAAAAAAGGAGATAAGTTGAAAAAGACAGGTCTTTGTTTAAGTCTTGTACTTAGAAATTATGCTAGAATCAACAATCTTCTGGCATTTTTTTTTTATGTATATAAAATAAAATTTTGGAATCTTTAAAGTTAAAGTTGTGATTAATTTCTAAATTTCATTGAACCATTTTAGTATTTACATTTACTTTTATCAAGTCCTTTTTGTATTTGTAAATTTGTTTTTGAATTTTATTTTATTTTTTATTACAATCTAGACATTGGATATAACATCATACTAAAGTTTATGTATTTGTGTGTGTCTCTCTTCATGAATCATAACAAAATAGAAAGTCCAAGGTACCTGAGTTTTTTCATAGATATTAGCTTAACCTTGGGCCCCAACAAAGACTTTAAAGATAGAAATGATCAGATGACAAAATATATTTTGACATCATAAATGGAGGGGTTGATAAAGTCATAGCCATGTTTTTACAGTCAGCTGTATGCTAGATGTTCTTGTGTAAGTGATTTTGGTTTCTTTGTTTTTAATGGCATATCAACCTTCTTGGATTATTTAATGCCAATGCCTCTCTTGTAGATTGAAGAGTAGTGATACTATTTAACCCATAGCTGGAGGGATAAGAGTGTTTGTACCTTTCCCAAAGGTATTAGTTTGAAAGTGAACACATTACTATGACTAAAGTTTCAACTCACTACAATGTTGGAGTGTGAGACTTTAGCCACTGTGCCATAGGACTCACTCGCTTCCTGTGTAAGTTGAGAGAAAGGACTGTATATTTGAGTAGATTAGTTTTTGAACTTGAGTGTTGGAGGAGCCCAGTTGATGGTTTATTTGTTTAGTGGCATATCAACTCATTATGGGTTATTTAATGTTGAAATAGAACTGTAATCATATTTACCAACCCCTCCGCTTGGGCAGGATAGGACACAAGGTCAATTTTTAAGTGGAGTTTAACAAGTTTGAATTCAGAGTTTTCCTTCTCCTAGATTAGTTGCCTTACCAAGGCTGAAGAACCTAGTCTGCCCTACTATTTACCTATAGCTGGAGGGAGAATAATTGGATTCATACCTTTCCCAAGGGTATTAGTGCTATGTTAAATGCAATCAGTCTTGTCCAGGATTTGAACTTGTGTTGCTGTGTCCATTTCCTACAACGATAACCATTACACCATGGGAACTGTAATAAATCACTATCCAGAGAGGAGCAAGTTTTAGTCTTTGCTTAATTTTTTTTTTTTTTACTGAACAATTACAGTTAAGTCCTAAGACCCAAGAAATATGGTTGATAGGAGAATTGTAGCAAGTTGAAGGGATAATTTTGGGAGCTTTCTGTTCAATAAAAAAAACAAAGCAAATGACTGAAACTTATTCATATCTAGTTTTTGAGTGTATTGCATGGTTTGAACAATGAAGTAAATTTTGCAGGGATGGGCTATTTTGTTCAAGTAGTTGAAAGAGTTGCCAAATTAATTAGCTCTCTCCAGCCAAACACACACACAAACACACACTCAAAATCCTTAATGGCCTCTGTAATCATAAGCAATTATTTTTCATTTTGACCAACTGTGAGTTCATGGTGAACCTCTTGAGAACTTCTGTATGCTCTTTGAAGCTAATGTAATGAGCTACACATATTAAAATCATTTACAAATATATTTCTTTGCAAAAAAAATCAATCTCTATGCATTTCTATAGTAATAAAAAACATTTTCAATGCATTTCTATTGTAAATAAATCATTTACAAAAATATTCCTATTGTAAAAATAATTTACTATGCATTCCTATAAAAACAATCATTTTCTATTCATTTCTATAGTGAAAAAATTAATTTCTATATCATTCTGTAATAATAATCATTTTCAATGGTAAAAATCAGTTTATATATTTTTGTAGCAAAAATAATTTCTATTCCTTTCTATAATAAAAATAATTTTCTATAAATTCATAAAGTAAAAATAATTTTCAAAACATTTCTGTAGTAAAAATCATTTTATAGTAAGAGAATTTATGAGAGTATATAAAGAAAATTTTCGTTTTCAACAGCTCCTATATATGAAAGTCATTCAGTAAATTAAAAGAATTTATCAATCTATCCAAATCTGCTCCTATCTATCTATCTATCTATCTATCTATCTATCTATCTATCTATCTGAATCTTCTCCTATCTATCTATCTATCTATCTATCTATCTATCTATCTATCTGAATCTTCTCCTATCTATCTATCTATCTATCTATCTATCTATCTGAATCTTCTCCTATCTATCTATCTATCTATCTATCTATCTATCTATCTATCTATCTATCTATCTGAATCTTCTCCTATCTATCTATCTATCTATCTATCTATCTATCTATCAGGATCATTCAATAAATAAAGGAAATTTCTTAGAAAAAAAAAGAAGCTTTTTTTTTCATAAATGTGAACTCTGCATTGTTTGGAATTGGTTAATAGAAATAGTTATTTTTATCTTGCAAAAATATTTGCTTTGAAGCTATTCAAAATGATGGCAAATCAAGCAGACTGGTCCAGGTTCTGTCATTAAATATCTGAGAAGTGAAAACCATATGAAATTTACAGAAGAATGCATGATGAGTTTGGAGAAACATGTTTTAGTCCAAAAATGTTAACAAATGGGGTAAACATGGATTTGCCATTATGAGCCTAATAAAAAAAAAGTCTATTGAGTGGAAATGCACTGACTCTCAGGTAAAGAAAAAGTTCCGGGAACAGTATTCTGTAAAGAAGGTGATGCTGACAGTTTTCTGGGACATGAAAGGACTGATCACTATTGATTTTCTTGAAAAAGTAGCAACAGTAAACAATGCTTCCTATTGCAAACTCCTTAGTCAGAATGCACCTTTCCAGCTGTTGGTTAAGTAGCACCACTAATGTTCTTCTACAAGGATAGCTTTGGCATTAAATAACCTATGAAGGTTAATATGCCATTAAACAAAGAAAACAAACCAATATGTACACTATTTATTGAATGATCTTCATATTTTGGATCTTGCCAGAAAACTAAAAAAAAAAAAATTAATTTTTATTTATTGCGGACTTTTTGTCCTCATCTTGGTAGTTTTTGCGTTGTTTCTTCTTTCACTACGTTTCGGCCAAATTTCACCTCCGGCCTTCTTCAGGTGATTTTACCGCGACCTCAGATAGGAATGCTGAGTCTTGTAACTGTATCCCCAGTAATTACTGCCTTCCATAGTTATTGTCTATCGCACCATCATTCCTATCCGAGGTCACGGTAAAATCACCTGAAGAAGGCCAGAGGTGAAATTTGGCCGAAACGTAGTCAAAGAAGAAACAACACAAAAACTACCAAGATGAGGACAAAAAGTCCGCAATAAATAAAAATTGATTCTCAGATTAAGAAGCCTCATCTCAAAATGATTCCAATTAAAAAGACAATTAAAAAAAAAACTGGAATATGAGGGTGATGGTGATACCAACTGTAATTGGTTCACTTGGAATTGTCCTCAAAGGCTTGGAAAAGAGACTGGGAGGAATTTGAAATTGGAGGAAGAATTGAGACCATCCAGACCACAGCATTGTTAAGATTGGCTAGAATACTGAGAAGAGTCCTGAAGACTTGAGGAGACTTGCTGTGATTCAGACTCCAGTGAAAGACCATCAGCTAACAATGGTGGGAAAAACTCTCAAGGAGTAAAATGATAATCATAATAATAATAATGATGACAATAACTAAAAAACAAAAGTGGGAAGAAAAACAATTCTATGAATGTTTCAAGCGACTAATAAGCAACATCTCACATGAGAAAATGTTGAGATGGCTAAGAAAGGGAAACCTTCAGAGAGAAAGGGAATCTCTTATAGCAGCACAAAACCATGTCATAAAAACCAATCATATCAAAGGGAGAATAGATGACACAACAAAACAGCAGATGTAGGTTATGTGGTGATAGAGATGAAACAATCAATCACATAATAACAAATGCAGCAAATTAGCCCAGAAAGAGTATAAGACTAGACATGAATGGGTGGGCAAGGTGATCCACTAGGAATCGTGCAAGAAATTAAAATTTGACCATATGAACAAATGGTATATGCACAACCCAAAATTTGTCCAGGGGAATAAGACATACAAACTCCTATGGGACTTTGACATACAACCGGATCACCTCATCTCGGGCAGACGACCATACCTTATAATAATCAATAAAAAAAAAAAGAACTTGCTGAATTGTAGACTTTGCTGTGCTGGCTAACCACAGAGTAAAATTGAAAGAAAGTGAAAAGAAGGATAAGTACCTCGACTTTGCTAAGGAATTGAAAAAACTGTTGAACATGAAAGTGATGTT
>OY757936.1:28867720-28935220 GCA_963585895.1 Sepioteuthis lessoniana | reverse complement strand
TTTAAGAATAAATACCAATTTGACATTTTCCATCGGAAAATGACATCCGATTTAAGTTATTAATAAATTATAAATTTTTGACACACGAAAAGTATATGAATAGATTGATTAGATGGTTGATTTGGTGGTTGTTCGATCTAACCGGCTTGTTTGTAGTTTAAATTATTATTTTAACAGGACGGTTTTCAAATCTTGAAGTATATAGAATTTACATAAAATAACGGTAATTAAGAAAAATTTAAAATAAAAAAATAGAGGGGGATGGAAAGTAAAAAAGGAAAAAGTGATAATTAATAAAATTAGCAAATGATTTGGACGGTTTTAATTTAATTAATTTTTTAGAAGAACCTAAATAGACAAGGAATTATATATGTACATAAAAAGGATAGTTTTAAAAATATTTTTTAACATTTAAAAAAAAACTTTATACATATTTGGGGGTGATTTCATTTTATTCTCTTTAAATGCGGGGTTACCAAAAACACAAGAGGGGGTTGTTATTATTATTATTAATTTAAAGCGGGGGAGGCTAATAAAGATATATAGACGGAGGAAGGTGGGTGAAAACCAGAAAGGTGTCTTTTGTTCTATGACGCCATTGCGTAGCGTCCTCTTTAGCGTTAGGAGCTTCTATTTTGCACCAATCAGATTGCAGTGTGTGCAGCGCCGCCTGTATAAAACCAAATCTACTGGAAATACAGAACAATCAAGGGCAGATAACTGTCATTCTCCACCCGCTTCCCCCGGTAGTTTCCTTAGTACCTTTCTTTCACCGTAGTGCCATCAAAACTGGAAGTTTCTATTTGCAGAGTTCAGTTCAAGGCAGGAGTGTGTGATCGTCGGGTGAGCGAAATTGTCCTGCTCTTGTTGGCATTAAGATCATTGCTTTTTTTCTTTCTGCCCCTCCCAGACGGTAGTTACTGAAAGGAATATTCTTTCTTTTTTTTAGAAAGAAGATATATACACACTAACCTTAAAATAAAAAAAAAATAACGTGGAATTAATTCCCAAGTTATAATACAAGGAACAGGAATTTAATGGATTTAAATGCCTTGTAAAAGGTGAAGCCGGCTTTTTTTGGGAATTCTACATCTCCAGGAATTAAAGAAAAAAAGTTTTTCCCTAATTACACACGGATAAACCTTAAATCTACTGGTAATCTTTTAACTGAAAGAGCTGTTTTATATATATTTTTGAAGAAATATATATATATATTTTAAGGCTTTTTCTGGGGATTTGTTTTTGCTTCCATTTTAAACCGATAAAAAGGTTTGTTTTGTTTTTTTTTCTCTTGTCCGTCTCTTTTTTACCTATAGATTTATATTTATATAAATTCTAAAAAATGAGTTGGAATGAGTATGTGAAAAATTTGCAATGCCGTTGCAAGTTCGCTGACAAGTGTTGCATCATCGGCTTGGATGGCTCGATTTGGACAACCTCTGAAGATAATGTTATCGACATCACTTCGGCCGAGGCCGCCAGTATTGCCCACATAATGAACTGTCAGGACTACAGCCAGTTTCAGGCTAATGGCATAACCATTGGAGGTGTCAAATACACGTTTCTTCGCTCCAATGATAAAGCTGTATACGGCAAGAAATGTGGATCGGGAGGAATCTCTCTGCAAGCGACGAACAAGGCCATCGTAATCAGCCATTGTATTGAAGGCGGACAGCAAGGAAAAGTCAACGACGCAGTCTACAAAGTGGCGGAATACCTAGAACAAAATGGATATTGATCTAAATCACTAAAAAAAAATATTTTTTCCTTTCTTTCCTCTAAAACTTTTTTTTTCTTTTAAGACTCTTCTTCCTTTCTTTTCTTTACCCCCATCCCTCCTCTTAAAAAAAAAATGACAAAAAACTCCAAAAAAAAAAAATAAACAAAAGGTGATGATGAACGATGACGGAGATGAAGATTAAAAAAGAATAAAAATAGATGAATAAAGTTTACTCCTTGCCATTTTTTTCTTTATTTCTGGTTAAAAGGAAAAGTAGACTCTTCCTCTCTCTCTCTCTCTCTTCTCCCCCCCCCACCCGGTTTTAAAAAAAAATCTCTTCACCGGTCAGCCATGCTTATTAAAAATATATACAAACACACAACGCAGTGCTTAATATTAAAGTACTTGCTTTATCTAAGTGCTTCCCTTCTATAAAAAGGAAAACATTAAGTCCTTAAAATGGAAAAAAATCTTAGTAATTACTTTAAACCAACCCGATCGGATAAAATGAAGTTTCAACCTATCTTGACTAAAACCTGCATCCCTCCCCACCCTCAGTTTTCTTTAATTAAAAATTACTGGGAGAGGAAAATCTGAATTTCCTCTGAAAATATTTTTAAAAAATCCGATTGCTTATCCAATCTAACAAAATATTTGATTAACTCTTTGAATCTGCTGTATTCGAATAAGATTTAAAATTTAACCTTTAAAAATATAAGGCATGAACTCTTAAATAATAGGCCAATTGACGACGAGTACTTTTTCGCTGAAAAAGACTCTGGAAATTTAGATTCTTTATCTTTAAAAAGCCTTTGTTCTAAATAATGAATCAGCTGGACGTAATATTTCTAATTATTACTGTTTTACAAAAGGGTTAGGAGCTATTGCTGACAGGGATCGAACCTGCAGCCTTTGTAATGATCCGTCACAACTTCTTAAAAGTAATTTAAATTTTTTTTTTTTTTTTTTTTTTTTTTTTTTTTTTTTTTTTTTTTTTTAGGAAAATAATTGAGTTGAAGTGTCGAATTCTTCTTCTCCATTGTCGTTTACTTCATCATCGTCATTTCTTAAAAATCCGAAGGTTGGACACAGCAGCTAAAACAAAAAATTGGTAAAATTGTTATCAGGGAATTCAGAAAATATTATACCATTGGAAAGAGCGCTTTTAAAAACTCTTAAAAATGTCATTTATTTGGCAAAGATTATTTTTTTTAATAATCTTTATATTCTTGAAGAAAACAAAACAAAAACGATTGATCCCCGCAGCTGACCAATGGGGGTAAAAAAAGTCTTTTTAAGGGTGTTTGAACCCCAAGGAATATTTTTTTTCTACCTCTTGTGCTGTAGATCTTTCGTTGTAAATTTTTTTTTTTTACTAAGGAAAAAAAAATCTTCATCTGCCTTTTTTATTTATTTTTTTCATTTTCTGATATTTTAAAGAGTTTTAGCCCCCCCACTTTTTTTTTTTTTTTTTTTTTTTTTTGCTTTGTCAAATCCGAATTTCCTGATCAGTATTACCAAATTTAAAACTACAATCCTTGATTTTATTTAAAAAAAACCAAAAAAAAAAAACCAAATCATTTTTAAGGTCATAACTTCTTTTTAAAAGATAAAAAAATTTCCCTCCCTATTTTTTTTTTTCATTTGCTCTTAAAAAGCAAAATGTAAACCACAAAATTAAAAAAAAAAAAAAAATAAATAAAAACTGGTTAAAAAAAAAAGACGGTTCTGCTCTTGTACTGCTTGTGTATTTGTTACGGTAAGGAATTTTCCTTTTTATTGAAATGCTTCTGTTTCTGTATATCGGGAGGTTTCAGGCCTTTTTTTTTTTTTTTTTTTTTTTTTTAAACCCCCTATTTTTTTTAAGAGAATTTTTATTTTGAAATAATTAATCCCCAGCACACATTGCCTCATCATTTTATCAATCATGAAAAATGGTGAGCAGCTTTGCATGCACAATAATAATCAGACATGTCGTGTGTTTTGTTTGTGTTTTTTTTTTTTTTTTTTTTTTTTTTTTTTTTTTAACATTCTCAATAATAGTAAAGTGTCATTTCTATAAGGAAAAAGCTTCGAGAAAAAAATTCCTCCACCTAAAATATCTAGTTTTTGACTTTTCAAAAACTTTTGGCAAAACTGTCCTTTTTTTTTTTTTTTTTTTTTCCCTTCCTCTTTCTCTCTCACTCTCTAATACGCCATTTGCAGAAGATCTTTTTAAAATATATTTTTAAATACTTGTAAAAAATCTTTAGTTTTCTGCTTTTTTTTTTTTTTTTTTAATTCCTCCCTTCTTTCTCAATGTCCTTTTTTTTTTTTTTTTCTTTTTCTAAAAACGAGAAAGACTAGAACAATCTAAAAAGAAAAAACCCAAACATTTCTATCTAGCGTTTTCTATAAGAACCAAAAAAATGATTCCACCCCGACCCCCTAAAAAAATATTTGCTGTGCCTCCTTCTCTGCTTTTCTTTTTTATTTTAATTTTTTTTTTAAAAAACAATGTCAAAAGAAAAACTCGGACTAGTCCTTCATCCTTCTTGCTGCTGCATTTTTAAGGACTTTTTTTAAAAATTCTTTTTTGATAAATGTGGCTGGGTTATTTCCATCAAATTTGGGGGGTGTCGTTTGAAAAATCTTGAAATCTTTAAACGAATCTTAAGCGCAAAAAAATCTTTAATTTTTTGCTTTTTTCCGTTTGTTGGATTTCATTATTTGGACCCAAATCCGTCAACACTCACCATTTCCCTCCTTTATTTCTTCCTTCCTTCCCTATTTTCTTTTACCCTAGCCATTTTTTTCTCTTTCCCCAAGTAAAATGCCAATAATAACAAAAAAGGAACAAAGGAAATTGTTTAGCAAAACTTTAAAAAAAAAAAAAAAAAAAAAAAATCTCAACAAAAGCGGCAGTGAAAATGAAATTTCGGGAAAAAACCGAAAATATTAATAATTTTTTTATGTCTGCTGCTGATTTTTTTTTCTTTTAGCTAAAATAACTTTTAAACAATTAAGTCTGTAACAAGCAAGTAAAATTTCTGTTAACAATAAAAAAAGAAAAAAATGTGGTCGTCGCTCTTATTAAATTCTGCTTTTTTTGTTATAATTTTAACTTTTTTTTTTTCCTCCTTCATACATGGATAATTCTTTATTTTCCAGTAAGAATGTATAGGGAAAATATTCACTTTTTTTTATATATACATTGTTAATAGGTTTTCCTTAAGAAAAATTATTCTTGAGGTCGAATTCAATGGTAGATTTTTATTTTTATTAAAAAAAAAAAGTATTGCCATGAAAATATTTTTGTTTCTGACCACTGCAAAAAAGCCATTATCACTCAGTTTTTTTTTTTTTTTTTTTTTTTGTTTCCTAATTTCTCTGGACCATTTTAATGATGGACACCGAGCTATCACACCGAAAAAAAGGGTGGCAGTGATTATATATAAAAAAAAAAAAAAAATGAAAAAAAAAATTTTTAAAAATACAAAAATGAATTGTGCCAGCTGTGAGTTAAGAAAAATAAATGTTTTGGAGAAAACAAAACAATTTTCTACAGAAGTTTCTTAATTTCTTCAGTTTGTCTTTTTTTTTCTTTTTTTTTATAATTCTTTTTCAGCTTAAAAAGAATCTCTTTTAATCGGATATATTAAGTACCAGAAAAAGCTACATTTTCCCCTACAAAGTAATATTCATATACGAAATAAAAGGAAACCGAATTTTTATAAAACAGCGCGCCAATAGACATATGCACACGACGGAGCTGTGACATTGACCCTTTTTTTTTTTTTTTTTTTTTTTTCTTCTGCATCATGCCATGTTGGTTAGTTGATGAGCTACACGTGATAGTGAACGCGTTTGTATAGCGCGCTGATCTTTTTTCCCCAAGTTTAAACTATAGATATTTGTGAACTTGTTTCATATTATGAAGGAAAAAAACTTTTTATGGAGACTTTTCTAATATTGCAGCTGGAGGATTGAGCTCGTACTCAACATCACCAGTGGTACCAGCGTTACAAATTGGGGGAAAAACAGATGATCTCTAACCTAGATGACCTACGTCAGCTGACAACAATCAGATTGAAAATATGGGCTGTGATTCATGGAAATTGTTGGCAGACTGTTCGTTAAAGAGGTAGGAATATGTAAATGTTCGTGTTTTCATTTTTTAATTTTGAATTTGTGCTATAAGTGTTAAAGACAGCAGTGTCCTAATCTGATTAGTCATGCAAATGAAAACTTAATGAAAAATGTCAAAATTTGAGATGTAAGATATGATGCTGGGGGAGGGGGGGCAATCGACGCATTGATTGAAACATCCTCACCATTAACAAAAAAGCATCTCTGACAGCATCAATAAAAAAAAAAAAAAAAATTTTAACTGGAAATTGTTCAAGGGTTTATTCCATGTGAAACTGTTTAAAATTTTTTGAGATATGTCCAAGGCCTTAAAAAATGGACGAACAAAAAAAACTGGATGCTATACCCGCACGAACACCTGCTTATGTCACTCTATTCGTGAGACAATTCTCATCTTTGAGCCGCCTTACTTTCCGGATTTGGCCCCTTCAAGCTGTTTTCCTAGCAAAGTTGAAATCCAAAATGCGCTTTCAGTGTCTCCAGTAATTCACAGAACTGGAAAAAAAACGGATTAGGGACTTATTTTAAGAGATAATCCTCTAAGATATAGATAAATAAATTTGAGAAAATTCGGTTTCTTTTTGGACACGTTTATTATATATATATATATATATATAAAATGCCCACCTAATTTCTTTTTGTCTACAATTGATTTGTTTAAAAGAAAATGTAGCTGACAGTTAAATATTGGGAAGTTGTCGGACACTTCAAATTGTTAACATTACCTCCTCACCCATTCACTCCCCTCTCACTGTTCTAATTAAATTGTACCTCATCTCGTACATTTCCCTCGTATCAATGTGACCTTTTAACAGTTGCGTGGCATTAAAGATGATGCTATCTTTTGTTACGTATGTTAATTCATATTTTGTTAATTTTCAGAGAAGTAATTTCTTTGTTACATTAATCGTAATGATAATCGATGAAAGGGGGGAGGTGTTCGAAATGAGGGGATTCTCACATGTCATCCACGGGTAAAAATTTAAGACACTTGTCAATAGTTTATTAAACCGTGTCCGGCAACTGGCAACTTAAGATAAAAATCAATACGTGTTTAATGCTTGATATTTTTAATCGGATTTTAAAAAAATTATACGATTTTAAAAAATACTATCTTATTTTAGTTCTTTTGTTTTTAGTGTATGAAATATATATCCAAATGTAACAATTCTAATGGGACAGATAATTGAAAAGTTATCTGAAATGAATTAAACCTGTTGAATAGAGAACATAAAATTTTGGTTTTCTAGTTGTCAAAGTTTTTATGTTGTAATATTTCCACTTTTTTTTTTTTTTTTTTTAAATTCTGACCCTAATTAACTTAATTTGAATTTTCATTAATGACATTTTTCTTGTAAAATAATGGAAATTAGTGAAGGTTTTCCGAAGATTCAATCTTCGGAAAATCTTCGGTAATTTCCAAAGCCGTACATGCAGATCTGCAATTTGATTTTAAATGTTGTATTATTGGTAATTTTAGGAGAGAAGTTTTAGATTATAAAAATTTAAATTCTTAATTTTAAGTATTAAAGCTTTTTCAGTTGAATGATTATTTGACATTGAAAATAATTTCAAAATATCAACTTTTTTTATTTTTTTTATTTTTTATTTTTTTTAAGGTTAGTCAAATTCATTTCTTTAATTTGAAGGTGGTGATTATCAAAAAGATAAATTTCTCACTAACTAGAAATTAATTTAACTGTCAATTTGCAACCTTTTTGAAAATTTTTCATCTTGCTAAGATATAGCTTCTTTTTGGTTTTTGGATAAAACTTCGTAGAAATTGATTTTTCTCTAAAACTATTTAAATTTTCGAAGAATATTACTTACCGGTATTCTCTTACCTTGCTGCTACTAAATAGTAGTTTATAAGTACCATGCTTGAATAAAACCAGTTTCGACTGCTGCCATTATAATCACTATTACTACTACTACTACTTATACACTTATCACCAACTCGGTTTTATTCTTTTCATATTTAAAAAAATTAAATTTAGAATGGTTTTGATCGGAACTTTTTCCCGTTAAATATATTATATCAATAATAGATTTTAAATTTGAATTTTTAAAAGTCTATTTTAAAGATTTCATAATTTAATCTGGACTCAATAGACGATATAGCGATGATATACCGGCTTCTGTGAGATTTTTTTTTTCGTATTTGTCACAAGATTAATTAGATTTTTAATTCTAGTTTTCTATATTAATCTTCATTTTAAATTTTCATAGTTCTGATTTCAGTTGGACTGAAAAATTCTACCCCAGTGTAAGATTTTTTTAAAACAATTTAAGTCCTGTCTTTTTTTTCTTTTCTTTAGATAATTATTTCAAAGTGTTTTTCAGAAAAGATTCTTTATTTTTTGATTATGTTATTAAGCTGACAAGAAATAAATGTTTAAATTGAATTTTTATATATATATATATATATATAGTCCAATTATGGAGAAATTATTGCAAAACGTTTAAATTTATTAATATTAAATTAATAATAATGCATTATCAAATTTTAAGATGTTTTATATTTAGGATAAAGAAGATGAATAAAATTCAGTCGTCATTGTCTCATTACTTCTTAAGACCAAAAATTATACAAAACGACGACGACGACGATGGCAGAATTTTCAGGTCCAACAAACGTCGCCATGTTGGCATTTTGTGAAATAGTATGATGGTCGCTTATCAAAGAAACTCTAAAAACCAATTCTCAAAATGAACTCTTAAAAAAAAAAAAAAATTCCTAAATTTATTTTTGTCCTCTTAAACATTTTGTTCTCATGTTATTTATCAGTTCGCCATGATTAACGTGTTTTCGTCTCTCATTAAACATTTAATTGTCCTTCTGAAAATAGAGAAATGTACTGGTAATATTTTATGAAATCAAAATATTTTCTTTATTTGAAAAATAAGTGATTATCTTTAAATCTAATTTTTTTTTTTTTGTTCTCATTTTTAAAGTCGCTGGATTTTTTTTCTCCAATATAACTAGATTGGATATTTCATTCAAATATAGACCCCCTTCGATTTTTGATCAAAGTTTATTATGCGATTATCTTAATGCATCCATTTTGTTTTTGATATTTGTTTTAGCCTTTATTTTATTCATTTTTAAAAACTGTTGCTCTGATTTTTTTCTTCTTTTTAGAAATCAATTCTCTCATCGCACACACGAGTGAATATTGTCTCTAGAACATTCATCCAAGGGACCACATGGCTTTTCCTTCTTCCTCCTCTCTCATTGTCAACTGCGTTTTCTCTTCCATCTCTCTCTTTCCCAATACGGTTAATCTCTTAATTCTTTTCTCATATACTTGATTAATTCCAGAATCTTGTCAAACAATTTTTTTCACGTTTTAATTATTTGAAAATAAAACCTTTTTTTAAAATCTACACATAACCGGAAAGGATCCGTTTAGAAATTAAACTCCATTTAGAATAATTAGTCATTAATTTCTATTTTATACCCACCAGATAAAAATGTCTTTATTATTTAAAATCTTTAAAAAAATCTCTGCCTTCTCTGCCTTTCTTAATGTTTCTACTTAGCCGCCATTATGTTGAAATAGGGTTGGTTGACTGAGAGGCGGCATCATCTACCATCGTCCGTCCGTCACTCTCTCTTTCTCTCTCATTATTTTTTCCTCTTTTCATCCTTGATAGACATTGTACTCCATTGTCTACTATCAGCTGCTCTCAAATCTTTTTTTTTTAAAGAATGACAAATAGAAAAGATCCTTCATAATGTTTCAACCACTTTCCTCTTTTAGCTAAAATCATTCATAGTCGTCGTTATTGCCATTCTTAGGATTTTACTTTTAGTAAATGTTGTATAGCTTTTTGAAATGTAAAGAAAAATCTTTATAAAATGACATTGAATACTGATTAGTTATATTTTTTTAAAATGCCGACTCTTATAATGTTTCATTTTCACTTTCGGCTTTCAGTTGGCACATATTTAAAAAAAAAAAAATTCTGATAATCTCGATCATGTTAATGATATTCAAAATAAAATGAATTCACAATATAAGAGCGTTGAAAATTACAATCATAGATGCATATATATCTTTTTACGTATGAATTTCATTGTCTAAGTTTATTTAGAGAATCGATTAAATGGCTAAGTCGCAGACATTGATTGGTTCCTATCATCTCGTGATTGAAGAGAAATGTTTGACAGCATTAATTTTCCACTGCTTTAGCTCTCAATATATAATGCGTTAACACAATACGTATGTGTGTGTATATATATATATATATATATATATATATATATATATATATATATATATTGTCCATTTAAATGAAAGAAATGGTAAGATTTCGAGGAATTCTAAGAGTATTGTTACGTTATATTCCCCCCTCCTCCGATTAATGAAAAAATACTTAATTATGTATTAAATGACCTCCCAAGGCCCACACAGTCATTTTTCTTTCTTTAATTCAATTAAGATGAAAAAAAAATGGCAATCAGATACTGACCACAGCGAACAGAAAATTAATAATTAACATGAAATCTGTTCTTGAATTTATTCGAAGTTTTTTTTTTGTTTTTTTAAATTCAAAATCTATAAATGTTTGGCTATTGTTTTTAATATTTTTTAATTTAATAGAAACTGGGGGAAAAAATCATTTCATGAGAACTGTCCCCCAAACCGGAAAAAATTGCCTGTCCTACACAGGCAGATGTGACACTCCCTTATTTCTCCCTTGAAGAACTTAACTTTTCCTACGACTTGGTTTTTCCTTAAAAATATTTTAAAATTTAGTTACATTGTTTAGCAATGTCCTCCAACTCCGTTTTTTTCCACACTAGGACATATTAAAAATGTTCATCAGTGTTACTGCCATTTCAGCTGATTTTTTTCCCTTTCCTTTTCTCCCCCATGATTACTCCATTATAGCTCCAATCTCAGAGCGTTCCATTTCTTGGTCGGCATTTGGGTGGAAAAAAGAAGAAAAAAAAGCTACATAAAAGGGAGTGCCACTCTGTCTTTCAACGGCTAGTTAATTTCACTGAAAATTTTATTACGGTAGAACAAAAAAAAATCATCCTGGGTCGGTAACTACCTCATTAAAAATATCCCTTCGACTTAGGCTACTATTCAAAGCTATTGAGTAATTTATAAAATCTGTTTAAATAACGATAAGGGGCTTGTAGATTTGTCATTAAATTTCTTTTGGTATGTCAAGATATTTCAGCTGGCTATAATGACAACTAAATATTTTGGCATAAGTATTCTTGAGACTTGGCATTGAATATCTTAACCTTTTAAGTGATTCTCCTGTTTGTAAAATGTATTTACATTAATATCAAGACTTGAATAAAGTTTACACGTAATATGAGTCAAGGTGATATAAAGCTTTTAAATGAAAAGAACAATGGTTCTATTAAGTGATCTTGTGAATTTTTTTTCTCCAAGTGTAGAGTTGTCTCTTACACCTCCATATTGCTTCGTAGTCGGTTAATTTTTTTTATTTTTTAGATGCTTCTAAAATCGGTTTTCTTAAAATCTTTGTACTTATTAAGTCATGAAAATTATTAACGGGAAATTGTCGTTTCTTTCTCTCTCTTTCTAGTCTGACTAGACGGATAGTCAATCTAGCTACTAAGATCTGAGTATCTGTTATTTACTGCTTATTTTCCCTCCTATACTGGCTATTTGTACTTTAGGATAATTACAGTTGTACGTCTGCTTTAATCATATTACTATTAACATGTCTAGAATGACGCTTCTATGCTGTTAAAAAAACAAACACTGGGTTGCTGGTTGCTTAGACTTTTTTTTTTCATATCCATAGATCAAGTGAAATCCTCGGCTTCGAACTGCGTTATTTTTTTTTTTTAAAAACCTCCCTGAGATTTATAATGCAAAAGCAAGCTTATAACAGTATGCTGGCCAAAGAAATATTGGAAAGAACATTGGTTAGTATGTTCGATTGTCACTGGGTGCCCTATTCTAGCCTTGTGCCACAACTTAGTAAATAACGCTAACAGTATGCCGAACGAAGAAATGAAAAGGACGTTGAAGAAATGAGGAAAATGCTTTAAAATTTAGTTAATAGAAGTTGTCACGTATTAGAAAATTTAGTGTGCATGTCTTCCTCGTGTAACAAACATGGAATTGGAACCTTGTGTGTGTATGTTGAACATTGGCTAAAATTCTTCTTAATTTGTAACCGTAACTTAGATGAATTAAAAAAGGGGGTCATTTCATAGCGAGATTTTTATTAGAGCAATTTATTTAAAAATGTATATAATCCTAAAGCAAATTTATAACACTAACTAACAGTATGGTCGCTAAGCTAGATTAGCAGACAATTACTTAGTGAGTTCGATTGTCACTGGGTGTCCCATATTTCCGGCCTTGTATTACAGCCAAGCTTAGTAAATAATTATAACGTTAACAGTTTGCCGGCCGAAAAATGTAAAGGACACTGAAGAAAGAAAAATGTTTTATTAAATTTGATTACCAGAAGTTGTCACGTATTAAAATAATTAAGTGTGCCTGTCTTTTTCCCTCACCTAACAAAACATGGTATTGAAATCTTGCTGATTTCGGTTTACTCTATGGAACGAGTTTTATATGACCAAAATTATCGTGGATGTCTCGGGTAGTGTAGATTAGCATATTATTACCAGTGAGTACGAGTCTCACTGGGTTCCCCATACATCCAGCCTGATGCCACAACTTAGCAAAGCTTTGTTAATAACCAAAATTATTATTCTATGTGAATTAGATGAAATTTTGTAATTGTGACCCAGCAAAAAACAAAACAAAAACAGCACCTTATAGCGAGATTTGTATTAGAGCAATACTTTTAAAGTGCTCTTAGATAATGTCCAGTCCAATTTGCAATGGAATCATTTGTGCTGAACGTAGTTTTTCAGTTTAATTTTTTTTTTTTTTAAATTTATTTTTTAAATAAAAATTCTTTATAATAGAGATAGCTAAATACTATTTAATTAGAAACATCCACTCGTTACAAAATTTATTTAAAAAAAAAGCATAAGTATCATCATGGACTAATATGCTGTAGTTTTATTTTTTAAAATTTGTTTGAAACTTTGAAAATTTGTTTAAAAATGAGTTTTCCATGTGGCCAATCCTAGTTCTGAACTCTAATCCATCAACTCATCTCTTATTGAAGTAGAAATCAGCCAAGTTGGGGCAATGGAGAGGGGGTGGAAAAGAAAGAAGAAGAAAAAAACAGGCAAGTATAAAAGCAGATAGGCAAGGAGAGGGTGATGAATGGGGAACCCAACAAACAGTCTTATTCTGTTGGCAGTAGATTTAAAAAAAAATACTTGTCCTTTTTCTACTATGCCTTCATCTTTCTACTACCCTCCTTTCCAGCCCCCTTCTTTAGCCGAACCTAGATTTTGTTCCACGTGTTGGCCTGCCTGCAGCCTCTTCGCTCTTGGGTCACATGATCTGAATATGTGTGTGTGTGTGTGTGTGTGTGTGTTCAAGCACTTGGCAACTTTTCCTGCATCAACTGTCTCTGTCTATCTGCCTCTCTCTTCTCTCCTCCTCCCTGTTTTTTTCTGACCATCTCTCCTTCTCTCCAAGGATAGAGAGGAGATGAAGTCTTCTGGCCATACAAGCCGGCTGCTACCGCTGCCGCCTTTTACTTGCTACTAAAGAGTAAAGAAAAAGACACACACAACCAGGCGCCCTAACCTCTTATTTCTCTCAATTCACTGGTATTTTTTCCTTCCATTTTCTCTATGAAAGCCAGCTAAAAATTCCACTCATTTTTCACATGAATGTTACTGTTCACAATGACCACAGAACTCTCTTTCAAAGACTAGAATTTGAATAGTTATTCTTGTATGCTTGCCTCAGTGTGCGTGCATGCGCTTGTCTATTTATGTGTGTGTATATACACACACACACACACACACACAAGTAAAAAAAAACACAATGAGACTTGAGTTATTTATTGGTCATGAAACCTTGTCTCTGTATGAAGTAATAAGAATTTCATTGTGTTAACACAAAGGCATTTAAGAATTTCAAATATATCTGAATTAATTTTTTTTTTCGCCTGTGAATACTAGGTAAACTCCAGTACTTTCTTTTTTCTCCCCCCCCCCATCTCTCTACTTGAGTTTTCTTTTTTCTCTGGATCACTTTGTGTTTTTACATATTTTTTTTTTCAATTTCTCTTATAACTTATTCTCTCTTCATTTTTTTTCTATTTTTTTTTTTTTTGTTTACTTGAGTAATTTGAGATGATTTCTATTGACCAAAGCTCCTGTGTTCTCAACTTGCCAACAGGACTCCTACCACTATTCTGAACTTCAAGTAGAAGTGGTATTTGATATATAGGTAGCTGTCATAAATTGACAAATCTTTGTTTATGTATGCACCTATCTCATTTATCCACTCTCTCTTCTTTTCTCATTCACACACACACACACACATTTACATACATACATATATATATATATATATATAAATTAAATTATTCTTGTAGACTGGTTGCCTTACCAAGGGTAGAGTTTAGTTTGCTGTACTATTTAACCAAAAGCATTAGTGTGAAGTGGAATATAAACTCATCTAGAACTTATTTATTCACACACATATATATATATATATATATATATATATCCTTGCCTTATATTTGAATACATTCTTAATGTAAATTTATTTTGTATCTAGCCTAATGCACTTTTTTTTTTTTTTTTTTTTTTTGGACTTAAAATTAAAGAAATCTGTTGTCATTTTACTTTCCCAGTTTAGCTGATAAAATTCAGCTTCTTAGCCTTTTAGTTAAGCCCAAAGCATAGTATCTGTTTTTACTAGCCTCTTATCTGATGTAGTGTTTTAGATACATTACCCTAAATCTGTGTTTCAAGAGGGCGTAATTAAGCTTATATAAACAGGTTCTTCACTTTGGTCATAGCCAAAAGATTGATTAGTTACATTTTGAATGGGGTCAACAGAAATCAGATTAGGCTATCTGTACTACAATTTTCTTAACCAGCCAAATGATACTACTAATCTTTGAAGTGTACATTGATGTAGTTTTCATTTTTTGATTTTTAGATTTGATATACAAAGCCCCACCTATCTCATGGAATTGAAACCTCACTTAATTTCGTCTCTCATGACAAGTTTTATGATTTATATATTACTCAAATTATTGTGTGTGAGATATATATATATATGCACAATTTTGCTAATATATGTGATGTATTTTACCATAACTGAAACAACACATTGGTATTTTTAATAGAGCAATACACTTAACATACTCTAATTTATGCAATAAAGCCATTTCCAATCTAATTTGCAACTGAATGAGAATTTGTGGGGTCTGCATTTGTGATGAATTTTTTTTTCATTCAAATTCTTTATAAAAAGATCCTTTTCTTCTTCCTAAATAGATGCATCAATATCATTGTTACAATAGCAACTGCATGGATCATTCTTGTTACATTAAAGTTTTTATTTAATGCAGATTTTAGAGGACTGCTTAAAGGATGAATATCTGAGTCTCTGCTTTTTCTTTTAGCTAAAATTTTTTTATCATCTTTTGTATAATGACTCAATGTAGTCTAGCAAACTATTGTGTGTGAGCTTGATTTTCACTGGGTGCCTTATACTAGCCTTGGCACAAAGCTTTTAAACCTGTTTTATATTAGAGGAGAGTCTCTATTTTTAGAATTTACTAAACTTTGCTTAGTCTGGCACACAGGCATCAGATGCTTCTAGTACCTTCTGTTCCAAAGAGGTTACCTAAGTTTTGAGCAGGCTCATCCTGGCTTAATTTTAGTGATCTCTCAGGAACTGATTCTTTACCATAACTTAGTTATTTACTCAGTAAACTAAGCTTATTTGTAGTACAAAGCCAGAAGTACGAGGTGCCCAGTGAGAATCAAATTCATTAGTAATAGTCTGCTGATAGTGATAACATCATATAAGGCACAACTTAAAAAATATAGTTTATATTTGGTACAAGGCTACAAGTTTAGGGCACTTAAGATTGAACTTGCTACTCAATAATTGATCATAGAGACTTGTCAGTTAATTCATTAAAATATTAAATCTTTGTGTTTTTTGTTTTTTTTTTGTTTGTTTGTTTTTTTTTTCATTGTCAAAAGGACATTTTAACAAACTTTTCTGTAATGTGCTTCTAGATTTGCCCAATGTTGAAATTTGAAATTGGTTTAAAATCTATTCAGCTATCAGAAGCAGAGTTATAGGTATTTGGTTTGGAGCTATTCAAACTTGGAAAAATTTCAGATCTTACACAAACCTCTACAGTTACTGTAAAGTAGTAATATAAGTCAACCTTGTAAGCCTGAAAAAAATCTCAACAAAATTAGGAGTCAACTTAAGCAGCAGGGCTAAAATTCAAATCTATATCCTTGAGTGGTTAACCAGCGATTAAAGGTTTAGATTTTAACCCTACTGTCTAAGTTGACCCCGAGTTTTGTAGAGATTTGGTGAGTGGAAGTAAAAAGTTAGCTTATACGCTGTAATTTATGGTATTATCCTTGGTCTTCACTTTTTAAATGAAGACTGAAAAAATTTCTGCATATGGAAAATATTTCTTATAAAGATAAGTCCTTAGAGAATTTAAACCATTAAAAGGATTTTGAAAAGTGTTACCCTCCCACCCTGCTTTGTTTTCTTTCAGAAAATCTGGTCTAAATCATAAAATTATAAAGCTAAAAATTAATTTTTCATTTTTATATGAAAATCTTTATACACTTATATTTAAAAAAAACTTAATAGAAATACATTAAATTTTTAATTTAAAAAAAAAATTTCTGATTGGGAAAATATTTATTTTTCATTGATATTTTGTTTATTTAGCAATGAGATTAAACTCTTTTAACATGGATTTCACTAAGATCCACCTCTAAGTAAAAATAAAATGAATTAATTTAGAAGAAATGTATAGAAATGCATTTACTGTACTGTCATGTGATGTTTGTCCTTCTACCCAGGCAACACTGGGTTGTCCTCATTTTTATTAAATTTCAGGGGGTTTTTTTTCTTGCACAACTAGAAGTACTTGTCTATGCAGGGTAAGACATCAAGACAGGTTAATGTTTAAGATCCCTTCAACTTATTTCATTTTTCCTAATAACTATTTTACAATCTTTGTCAAATAGAAATTTACTCTTAACATATACAAATGACAATACTATATAACAAAAATTTTGTTCTTGGATTGTGTGTGTGTTATTTCTTAATTGCTTATATTGTAAAAGTATAGAAAATGGCCATTATTCTTTTTGTGCCCTGGATAATGAAATTTAGAAATTAACCTATTTTCTATATAAAAATGGACAAATTTGCAGGTTTTCATTTAAGCTCTCATCTTATGAATCAAAATTTACATGTTCTTATACTAAAGTTATACAAAATTTGAACAATATTTTGGAGTGAGAATTTTTTTTTTTTCTCCTAATTTGGAATTAATGTAAATCACTTTCACATATCAATCTCCAAGTATAGTCTCATATGTTATATCCTCTTTTGTCACAAAAAACAATGTTTGAAGAGAAGCAAGTTTTTTTTCCATTTACTTTGAGTATAAGCAATTGGGAAATAATGCTCTCTGCTCAGGAACAAGGAAAAGTTGGTAAAAAAAAAATACAAATCCCACTAAAGAAGAAAAATCTACATAATACATTTTTTAATTTATTCTGAGAAACATTTAAGTTTTCTAGTGAAATATTTTTTTAATTTAACTGAATAACATTTAATAGATTTATTGATTAAAACATTTTGATGTTGGTTTTTTTTTTTTGGTTTTTTTTTGGTCTGGATTGTTCTCACTAACCAAAAATGTGATAGAATTATTTTCATTCCAGATAGAAAAAAAAATACTAATGAATCTAACTAGCCATATTTAATTGTTTTTCTTTTGAAGTTTGGAAAATTAAATTCTGTCTGTATAATGAGCTAATTTTTGCAGCAACATGGCTTCCTGCTGACTATTGTTATCATCAGAGACTTTCATTTGCCCTATATGGAACTTTTTCTTTTTTTTTAACCTGCTCTTTGATCTAATAAGTATGCATACTAAATTTGGAAGTTCTAAATTAATCTGTCAATTTAAAGAGGACAGACAAACTCTTTCCAAAAGTTATATAGATTGCCTTTTCACCTTTTTAGTAATAAAATCAAATAGGGTTTATGGTGCCTACTCAATTTAAAAAGAATGGAAGTTGGTATTTATCTTTGCTTACAGTCCTAGCTTTATACATAATGGTCAGCCATCTGAATACTGAACAAGCTCATTGAAGGTTAACTGGTAGCCTGGTAGGAGCTAGTGTTATAGACATAGTGTGACTAAGTTGTGTGAATTAAATTCATCATCAAGGCATGCTGACTACACAGATTCTCTTGACTCTTTCTCACCATCTGTCCCTCATGGCCATTGTACTTGGTAAGTCCTCTAAATGGCTCCCAAGTCTCCTTACAGAGCTGATGAATGTAAGTTTTTGGTGGTCAACCAACATTGGTGTGTCCATAGGAGACTGTCACTTATAAATTCATCCTTACTTCTCCAGCATGTTTTGCTCTTGTGGGGTGCTGCTTCTAGGATTTATTAAAAATAGCATGTAGCATCCTTGTGTAGTTCCCATCTAACATTTTCTCCTATTGTTTTAAGAGTCCAAGTGATGCAATTATACGGTAATACTGGCACAGCACTTACTTGGAAGAATTCCTGTTTTGTTTTATCAGAAATCAGATTATCATGGTCTGGCTTCATAAAACAAAAGATCAAAAAAGAGCCAATCCATCTTGAATGCAGGCACGTTCATGGGTGATAAGTCCAATGCAGGACAGGCAGGTATGGTCATAGTGGCTGCTACAGAACGTCTGGCCAAGGTTTGTTGGCATAGTGTTGAGGTTTCTCTTCTGGTGTCTTTTGTCCTGTTGGCGTTTTCAGAGGTAGAGACAACATTGTTGGTGGTAAGATGCTATGTAGACCATTGGTGATGGTTGATGTGTCAGGCACCAAAAGATTTTTTGAAGCAGTCTTTAAATCACACTGTATGATTCTGGGCCAGCAATGATTCCCCATATAGGAGATGTGTTCAGCCCACCATTGCTGGGATTTCTATAGCATGGCCTCATTGCTGGTGATTTTTAACCTTTTCAAGGACTTCAATATTGGTGACTAAGTCACTCCAGTGGATGTTACGGATAGTGTGGAGGCAGCATTGGTGGAACTCTTTTGAAAAAGTTGTAGGTGGTATTGATAAGTGACCCATGACTCTGAGCAAATGATAAAATACAAAAATAGAATATATTTTAAAATATCTTTTCTATTTTCTTCAAAGTTCAACTTTTGGTAACAAAAAAGAAGACTAGTTCTATTTCTGTGCCTGCCAGTTCATGAATCAAATGTTTGTAGAGCTCTTGACATGAGCAGCTTATACCATATAAGATTTATATTTCATTGGATCAATAAAACATTCTTGAAGTTTCTAAAGTCAAGGTATCTATTGAAGTTCTACCATATTTATATATTTTTTGTTGTTACTGTCAAACTAGTTTTGAGCACATGTCTTACTTTAGTTATGCCATTGCTTTAACCCTAGAGCTATTTTGTTTTTGTGATCAAGAACATTACTCACATGGTTTGGGGGGAATGATTAGATCAGTTTATCCTTGGCTTTTGTAAAGCCATGTTTAATAATTCATTTATTTTTATTTTTTTATTTTAATGATTTAAAACAAGGAAAAAATGAAGAGAGAAGAAACTAATAATTTCTATTTTTATGTAACTAAACATTGTTTTTTTTTTCTTCTTCAACTGTGTTGGCATTTAAAATGTCCTGGATATTTTGCAGCAAATTTTCCAATAACATTTTTTGTTTTTGACTCAATTGGGGCGTGGGGAATGCTGTAATGTTTTTTCATTAAAGTTTACATGTCCTCTTGATAATTTCAAGAATTTCATTTCAGTTTAGTGACAGTGGCCAAGTGTATCTGGTTATCTTCAGTTGCAGAAGATAACACCCACTAACTATGACTTACAAGATTAATACACCAATATTTGTTACTATCCCAAAGAAAAATGTGAGATGCTTACTTTGAGCTCAGAATTTTGCATGTTGTTTCTTGCTGGTATGTTTTGTCTTAAGTTCTCTAATTTAAATGGCATATAAGTTTGTCATTGTTTACCACAAAGTCTTTTGACAAAGATTTGTTGATATTAGATGGTTGAAAGTATATTTTGCTGATGAGGGATAGATCAAGGATGGTCATATATACGTATATATACGCACACACTAATAAAAAAGGGAGAAAAACTCACAACTCATAGTTACATGTGTTGATTACTAGCTTGCTTGAGGATTTTTATCCTATTTTATATATGAAATCTCTTGTAGTACTCTGCATTTTCAGGCATATTGCACTCTAAAGATTTTTTGGATTAAAAATGCTTTTAGCATTAAATTTTAATCATAATTGTGTGTGTGTGTGTGTGTGTATATATATATATATATAAGCGAATAGTTAGATAGATAGTCACAAAGTTTTATATGTGTTTTTATTATCAGTTTGAGTTAGAAAGTACCTAGGGAAGGAGTGGAGAGAGAGAGAGAGAGATGAAGAAAAATGACTCCTTCTAAATTCACGTCTTTCAGAAGAGATATTTTTACTACGTTTTGTTACTGACTTTCCACACAAAAGATCACAGGAACGTACCAGATAAAATTTCTTCTGGTTATTCAAATGGAGTCAGCCATCTCAAGTATGCAAGTCAAAATCTAAACATGTCCCCATCCCCAAGTTAAAATTTCTACCCTGACCCCTGCAATGGCACAGTATTGTTTCAAATACATTTTCATTGTAACAGAACAGTTCCAATTATTTTGAATTCAATTTTTAAAAAAAATTATCTGACTTGTAAAATCAATTGTTTTAAATTTGAGTATGAAATATGAAAATAAAGCAAACCTTCAGCTGTAAATGACAAACTATACTTCCTGTTTAGGAATTGCAATATTAAACTAGTACCTACATTATAATCACCCATAAATAACTAAATACACTTCTATTTTTTTTGTTGTTGTGGTAAAGTTAATTTCCTTTAAAACCAAATATCACACAATTTCATTATTTCTTGTAGAACATTTGTTTGAAATAGATATCATTAGGTATTTTTACCAAACTCTTCACTATTGAAAATCTAACTAAAAATGTTATCATAGAGCTATTTAAAAATAAGTACACTGCTTATATATATATATATATATCATATTTAAAGGAATCATATGTATTTACAGGGAGGTGTAAATGAGAGGAGAAAAGGAAAAAAAAATTAAATTTGAAATATTTTGTAAATGACACTAGAGCTCTTTCATCTGGTGATTTGTCAAGTGATACAATTTTACTCCCAGAGCCGCATTTTGCTCTCCCCATAAAGATGTACTCCCTATTTTTCAACAGAGTAATTTGATTTATAAATTACAATGTTGTTGTGATGCAACATATATAGGGCATACTTCTCAACGTCTTGAGATAAAGGTGAAACTGCATGTTCCACGAGAATTCATGATCGTACAACATCCGGGCATTTGTAAATGTTATAAATACCTGTGCAGCCAATTATAATGATGAGTGCTTTGCTGTTTTACACAGAGTGAGGACTAAACAACATCTTAATGTCCTCCAGGCAATTTATATTTTGTTTAATCGTCTGTCGCTGTGTAAACAGAATCCAAAGCACTCCTTACATCTTTTTGGAGATGTTCTGTGACTTAGGGTGGTTTTATTCATTTTGTTTTTTTTTGTTTTTCCCCGCCTCCTCCTTTGTCGAGCCAACATTTTTCATATCACCCCCTTTTTATTCAATTGTTGTTTATATTCTTGACTATTAAACATCTTCAGGTTGTATCACTTGACAAATCACAGGATGAAAGAGCTCTAGTGTCATCTCTAATAAGATATTTCCTATTTAATTTTTGTTTTTTTCCTTTTCTCCTCTCATTTACATCTCCCTGTAACTACATATGATTTCTTTATAAGTATTTTCCTATACAAATTTGCATGTACCAATAATTTATATATATATATATATATATATATATATATATATATATAAAATGCAATTTTATTTTTATTTAATTTTTTAATGTAGAGTTTGGTAAAAGATAATACCTAATAAAATCCTTGCATCTTTAAAATGAAAAAAAGAATTTTTTATAATATAATTGGTAGAGGTGTACTTATCCATGAAATATACTGTATTTACCCAGGTTAGTCTGGCACATAGTCACTTAATTTATTTCTAGATTGTTTTGTATCACCTATGAATAAGTGACCATTTGCCAGACTAAACTTTGTAAATGTACCTGATAAATCAGTACATGCTGACCAATTACTTGAATTAATTTCATTCTCAACCAAAAGTGCTAGGATTTTATATCTAGTGGCACATTATTCAATCAGAATGTTTTATTATTAGGTATTATTTATTACCAAACTCTACAGTATTGAAATTCTCTAAACAAAAATAAAAGTGCACAAATATAAGGGGTGTACTTATTTTTGAACTGCTCACTATTCATATTTTTAGTCACAGTTTCAATACTGTAGAATTTGGTAATGAATAATACCTAATAATAACCATTTTGTATAATTTTTTACTAGGAATAATAAAATCTTGGTATTTTTGGTTTAGAAGAAAATGTTTTATAAAAAACTTAGGGGTGTTCATTTTTTAATACCTAATATGACCAGATTATTTTTGTATGAATTGTCTCTGTAGAGTTTGGTAGTAAATAATAGCTAATAGTATCCCTTTTTATTATATGATATTATATGACATTATAAAATCCTAGTATTCTATGTTTTGAAGAAAATAAACTTTTTATTAAAAAATTAACTGTTTGGGGTGCACTTATTTTTGGACTGCCACCCCTTCCTATTTTTAGTCAGTTTCAAAGCTGTAGAGTTTGGAAATAAGTTATACTGAATTATATCCGTTTTGATTGTATAATATTTCAATAAAAATAAAATCCTAGTAACTTTGCTTTTGGAGAAAAATTTTATATAAGAAATTGTTAGGGGTGTACTTATCTATGAGAGATACTGTTGCCTTTTCACTTTACTGCAGATGTACTTATTGGAGGGAGAGGGGGGAGAGCGCTTTTTATTTCAGTTATGCTAGCTGAAAACTTGCCCTAGAGACATCATTTTAAGCTGGTTCTTGCAAAACATTCAAGAAAGGACAATACTAACACTGTCTTTTTCTATTACTGTTTTTGTGCGGATTTAAAGTTAAACATCTCTGAGAGGTTGACATTTTAACACACCTGATGACCAATGCGCATAATTGTAAATATTAAAAATCAATACAAAATTAGCTTTTTAGGGGTGTTATTTATGGGTGATACTGTAATTACAAAGCTTAGTCTGGCACACGATCATTTATTTATGAGTGATCCTCTGTATATATATATATATATATGTAAAATTTTATTTAAGAAATGCATTAGAAATCAGTACAAATTAATTTTTTGGGAGGTGTTCTTATTTATGAGGTTTCTGTAATTACAAAGCTTAGTTTGGCACATGGTCATTTACTTATGGGTGGTGTAGAGTGTTCACCAATGGTCTGGGAGACTGGGGTTCAATCCCAGATCAAGTTATACCAAAGACTCTAAAAATGATACTTCATACGTCCTTGCTTAACACTCAGTATTATGGGGTACGTATCAAGGGTAAGTAGAGCAATCCAGGGAAAGGAGTAGTGCCCTTCCTTTCATCTCAGTGAAGTAGCGATTCGACTACAGTCTGTCAATATATAATTTTATCAATAATCTTATTTAGATACATTAAAAATCAGTACAGAATTGCCTTTTTAGTGGGTGTTCTAATTTTGGGTGATACTGTAATTACAAAGCTTAGTCTAGCACGAGGGCACTTACTTATAAATGTTACTATATATATATATTTTTTTCTTATGATTTTATTTAAAAATGCTTTAAAAGTCCGTAAAAAATTAACTTTTAGTGGGTGTTCTTGTTTATGGGTGATACTATCATTACAAAACTTAGTATGGCACACGGTCACTTGTTTCTGAGTGATGCTGTATATGCATTTCATAAATGCCTTCAAATGATTTTTTTTAAAGCACTAGTTATGTTTAGGGACTGCACCAGCAATGGTCAGAACACTGTTGAAATTCTGAGTATCATTGCCCAACCTGAAAATTAAAAAAAAATTACGATATAGAAAAGTGATTTTAGTCTTTCATTTTCTATTGTAAGGATTGTCTGTTTGGTAGATAATTTCTCTCTGTGCTACATATTCTTTCGTAGACTTTATCCATTACCCGTCAAAGGTCATCCCATTATTGAGAAGCTTTCATATAATGTCACTGTTCACCGACATATTAACACATGTGACCTTTGTTTCATCATTGTGAATTGATTGCTAAGTGATTTTAAACAAGTGTCTGGGACATTTTCTTCCCTAATGTTGTTTTTGTGTCTGGAGAGAGAGAGAGAGAGAGAGAGAGAGAGAGAGAGAGAGAGAGATATGAAAAAAAACTGAGATTGAGATTAGTTTTAATATTACATTTACCTTTTAATTCTGATCTCTTTTCACTAACTTTTAGAACATATAATATTGCCCATGAATAAGTGACCATGTGCCAGGCTAAGTTTTGTAAATACACCATCGCCCATAAATAAGTACACTCTTAAAAAGTTAATTTTGTACGGACTTTTAGAGCATCTCTTAAATAGAATCATTCGAAGGCATTTATGCAATACATATGCAGTATCGCTCATTTGCCAAAACAAGCTTTATAAATACATTTCTTCATTTTTGAAAAATAAAAAGTTATTTTTTTCTAAACTAAAGATATCAGGATTTTATTATTCCCATTGGGACATTATACAATAAAACGGGTATTATTAGGTATTATTTATTGCCAAGCTTTAGTATTCTGTTTTCCTCTATACAATAGATATATCAATCAGATTTCAGCAAGAGTAGTAGCTTATCGTCTACTTTTTTTCTTAATCATTGTGACATGCTAGTGATAAGACGGTACTGGTCATGATGGTTAACATCTCGGACATGCTGTGTTTGTGATCTTTATTTACCATATTTCCCAGCATCGAATAGTGTATTTCTTTTTTCTAAAGAAACCCTGAAAATTTACTAATGTTTTGGAAAGATGGCATGAGCACTTTAATGGCACAAATCTAGAAGTTGTCAATATGTTTGTGTATCTTGGTAGTACGCTAGCAAGAGACGGCTCTCTTGTTTCTGAAATATTCTTGCTCATCCGGAAAATATCTGATGCTCTTGTTAAGCTTGAAAAGGGAGCACGTACCAACCGTACCATCACGAGAACAAACGAAAGTCTCTATTTATCAAGCATAAATTGGCTGTGTTGCTCTATTCATTAGAAACATGACCAGTTGATTGCAAGCATCTTACACTTTTTTTGAACGCTGTCATCAAAAATACCCGAGGCGAATACTCAATGTGGCTAAGCAAGACACCGGACACTGAAATTTTGAGTATGACTGAATGCACAAGTATAAAGTCTTTGATTATGACAAATCAAATGCGCTCGGCAGGACATATTGTACGTATGAAAAATCAACGGTTTCCCAAAAGCCTGTTCAACGGCGAACCGCTATCTCGATACAAGCCAAGGAAACCCGACAAAGACAACATCAATATTTTTTAATCGCTGAAAATTGATATTCTGTACTGAGAAAAGCCAGCATTCAGAAGATCAGAGTTGAGCGGAGACGTAAAAATCTTGAAAGGTTGAAGAAACAACTGAAGAAAGGAAGAATGTCAAACTCTCAGATTCAAGAACCTTATTGGAGGTGTAATATTTGTGACTGCATTCTGTCTAAAGCATGAAATCTATGAACAGAACACATTTTTTTTGTTACCACTTGTGTCATTTGCTGTAAAGTCTGATAGTTGTTGTCCGGCTTGAAGACACATGGCCGTACACAAAAACTTTCTCAAAGTACCGCATCAAGATACATCTACAGTCATCAGTGCGTTTGACTGTCATCTCTGCCTCAAGGTTTGCAAGACTGCTGCTGGACTGAAAAGTCGGAGAGAAAGTGTCAATCCAGACGATGATGGAGATAGTAATCATCTGTGAAGATGGAACAATCATGTATATATGTAGGTTGGTATATATATATATGGGCTCCCGACAATTTTTTTCACCATTATCCCTGAATTGTTCAGAAAAAAAAACATTGTCACGAAACAATTTTAAACTGTCCTAAAATCGTTTTTTATTTTTACTTTGATATCATCTATTGTTGCTAGTAGCATCATAAAAGCACCCTTAAAATGTTTAGGAAATAAATATTCATTTTCGTCAGTTTAGTCTTGAAATTGTGGTCTTCATATTCATTTTATTTTATTTTATTTTATTTTATTGTTTAAGAAATAACGAAAAATTAATTAAGGAAGGTTTTTATTTTAAAAAGAAAACAAAAGACAATTTTCAATTTATGTGAAATAAAGGAAAATTTTCAAGTCATTGAAGAAAGTCTAAAACAATATTTTTTTTTGGTTGAGAAACAATGAAACATCAACAGTGCAAAGATTTTTATTTCAAAAAGAAAAAGAAAGGGCAAATTTTCAAGTTATTGAAGAAAGTCTAAAACAATATTTTTAATAGATGATATAAAAAGTACAGAGCATAAGAAATGAAATGAAACCTGATTGTGATTTTATATTAGTTCATGTCAAAGTTTGACAACAGTACAAATCAAATTAAAATTTGTTTTTTAAGTCCAAACCAAAATAAAAATACTAAAAAATTAAAAACAATAACAAACAAAAACGACGTGGCGTCTATTTAACTTGTAAAATAGACAAGAAAATCACAGATTTCGACGAATTAAAAAATTAGAACAAAATGACGTTAAAACCCGTGATAATTTTACATTCTTTAGAAGTCGGTTAAACGGAATTTTAATTTAAGAAATAACTATCTTGGGGTGTCAATGACAAGGAGGTTTGGTGTGCCCAACAAATATTCTAGTGTCTCAGCAGAAACTGTTAATCTCAAATAGCCTCATCAGCCGCCATCCAGGGTGAAACTGTGTTATCACCCTGGATGGCGACTGATGAGGCTAGGGTATCGCACGTGCTTCCACACGTTGTATGATGAAAAAAAAAAAATATATATATATATCATGATCATCATCAAGTTGTTCTCATAGCACAGTCCCTTAACTCTCTCTCTCTCTTTCTCTCTCTCACCATCCGTATCATCCATTGCTTCTGATAGGCTCTCTTGACTGCATCCAGTGTTAGTCGGCCAACACTGCTGTATCCATGCGTCGGACTTCACAGGAGAATGTCGGTTATGAGTTCGTCCTTATTTTGATATATGTATATATATATATATATGTGTATGTGTGTGTGTGTTAAAAGAAAATGTTTAGAAGGTCAAGATATTTATTTAACTCTTCCGCGATGTTCGTATTTTTTTCTATGTGGTCTCTGAATTTTACCAAGAGAGAACGGGGGAGAGGATAAAAGCGTTGGTTAAGAACTTCCAGTTAGTGTTAACTTGGAAATTGTGAGTTCAATCCAAGGTTCGGCGGAAAGAAAAGCTACTTGACAAGAACGAAATGACTAAGAAAGCGAATTAATTGATACGAGACATTCTAAGGTGTAGAGAGCGGATTGAGGGTCTGGTTGAGAATACCCGACTACGACAAAAGACACCCGAAGAAGGTCGGAGAGTACAATGGCTGAAACGTGGTGAGTATAACAACTAAGATGAAGAAAATGATAGAGGTTCAATATAAATGATTCCTTATCTCAGAAATTTAGGCAAATACCCAGGAAATATTTCCTTTACTCATCTATGGGTCAAAATAGAACTATTTGAAAATTATTAGTATTAGGAATATTTGAAGCCATATAATTGTGTACAAACAAATCATTATGATTATTAAATAGAAATAGTCACAAGAAGCCATATAATTGTATATAAATAATAAATATCACATAGGAATACTTGAAGCCATATAACTGTGTGCAAACAAATCATTATTATGATTATTAAATAGAAATAGTTACTTGAAACCATATAATTGTGTGGAAACAAATGATTATTAATATCATCAAATTTGATTGATTAATTAATTTTAATGGCGGGTCAACCCGTCTGGGGTTATTTTATGCGTAGAAGTTAGAGAATAACGTACATTGTAGGTTTATATTTGCGTTTTTTGTTTAGATTTTTAAAAGGTTTTTTTTCATATAGTTATATGATATCTACTGTTCCAATTTAATAACAATAATATGCAAACGGACCTATTTACTCAAACAGGTACTAACATCCAGAGTCAGAGTGGACCTGGAAGTAATGGCAATGAAGGGTTACTCCACACTCCCCAGAACTGGGGCCTCACAATCAGATGCAATTTAGTATCATACCAAGGACCCACCTTTTTTCTAAGGGGGTTTTACCTCTCTGCTGGGTATACAGTTGGCGTATTCTAAATCTTGCCGACACGGGTGGACTATTAAATAGTTGTATTTACTTGAAACTATACGTGGCGTAGTGGCTGATATGCTAGATTAGGACATCGTAGTAAGTGAGTTCGAACTCCAGCCGCGCTATTACGTTCACTTTCTAGCTAATACTCTTGGGGAAGGTATGAATCCTCTCCCTTCACTACCACCCGCTATGCGTTGAATAGTATCACTACTCTTCTTCTTCAAGGACGGTTTTGGTATTAAATAACTCACGAAGGTTGATATCCTATTAAAGCAAAGAAATCAAACCAAACCAATCCTTGAAACTATACAAATGTGTTTAAATTAACTGAAATAGCTATCACTGTTTTTGATTTAATCAAGTAGATGAGATATTATTCCCGAGGTATTTAAATAGATCTTCTAATTTCAGAAGCTTATCGTTTGATGAGCTTCTGAAATTAGAAGATCTATTTAAATACCTCAGGAGTAATATCTCATCTACTTAAAATTATGTCAACATATGTATAGATAAAGCAAGGACTGTTATTGACCACGTGGAGATCTGATCTCTCATGAAATAAAACGGGAATTCTTCCAAGTTGTAACCATGTCAGTACTACTGTATGGTTGTACTACTTGTTCTTTAATGAAATATCTGGAGAAAAAGCTGGATGGGAACTACACAAAGACGCTGGGTGTTGTTTTGAACTAATTAGAGAACAAGTGCCCTACAAAACAGCGGCTGTACGGCCACTTACTTCCCCTCTCACAAACCATCCTAGTAAGATGAATAATACATGCTGTGCACTGCAAGGAAGAACTCATAGGCGACGTTCTATAGTCTCTTGCACATGTACACTCCAGTGTTAGCCGACTAAAAAAACTTACGTTCATTAGTTCTGTGGATACCATTTAGAGGACTTACCAAGAGCGATGGCCGATTGTGAAGGATGGAGAGAGAGAGAGAGAGAGAGAGAGAGAGAGAGAGAGAGAGAGAGAGTCAAAGGAATCCGTACCCCCAATGCACCTTGATAATGATAATTGCTTACAAATGTTTATCATTTGGTTTGGTTTGGTTTTATGGTATATCAACCATTGTAGGTTATTTAATGCCTAATCCATTTTTATACATATAAACAGTTCTATTTCAAACAATTCAGTTTAGCATAAGTACACAGTGTAAATGTCAATAACAGTTCTATTCCAAACAATTCAGTTTAGCATAAGTACACAGTTTAGTTCTATTTCACCCATAGATAGGACCTTATCAGGTGCTACCACTCCGGGCCGGAGTGAACATGGGAGCGATGGTAATAAAGGGGTACTCTGCATTCCCCCAAACTCGAGTATTACTAGAGCCTCACCATCAGATTGTTTAGTGTCATATCAAGGGCACTCATTGTGGGAGTCTTACCCTTCTGCAGAGATGCAGTTGGTGTATTCTGCAGCCCCAGCCGAAAGGGCCATTTATCATTTGTTACTTGAAACTATGTAATTGCTTGAAAAATACCATCGACATCGGCATTAGATAACTCAATAAAGATTGACATACCGCAAAAATCATCCAACTACAACCAACCAACCAACCAACCAATTTCTTTGCATCAGTAAAAGACATTGTCTTCTCAGTCATTTTAAAGCTGCAATTTAAAAATCATTCATCTTCACTATTAAATTATCAAGCTTAGATCAAACGGGCCGTGAAAAATAAATTTAATGTCAATGCAGACAGAAAAGAATTTTGAGACCGACATTGAAGGGATAAACGATTGGACCATTTTGACCAGATAAATTTAGGATTTGCTTAATCACTTATTAAGATTAACAAACGAAGTGAGTGAATCATTTATTCGCTAATCTCTTTCTTTCTTTCTTTCTTTCTCGCTGAATGCATTGTATACAAGCATAATCTGCACTTGAGCAATGTCTACACCTGCAGATTTGGTTTGAGTGGTAGTGAAGATGATCAACTCTCTCGAGGCTTGCGTTTTTTTTAAAATCCTGAATATAACGTTAAGTGAGGCTCTATATAAAACAGAACTTGCTTGGAAGCTGAAGTATTTAAGTGATTCTAATATCAGTGCACCCTCCACCAAAAAACCCCGGAAAAGTTGGTTGGTTTTACAGCATGTCAACCCTTGCAGGGTTATCTTTTTTAATGTCGCGGTCATGTTCTTTTAGGAGGTGGGAATTCAAATTATCATATGGTTTCAAGAACTTGTTTCTTTTTAATGATAATTTGCCAGCAATTATAGATTCAAGCAACTAATCTTAATACAAACGAGGTTTCAAGTATTCCTATCTAATTCAAACAGTTATATGATTTCAAATAATTATTTCTATTTATTATCAATAATAAACATCGTTTCTTTGCACGAGTTATATAATTTCAAGTATTCCTATCTAATACTAAAGATTTGCAAACAATTATATGATTTCAAGTAATTATTCGTATTTAACAACAACAACAACAACAACAACAACAACAACAACAGTAATAATATTAGTAATAGTTGTTACACTCGTAGAAGTCTCCAACGGCTTTTAAAGAGCTGGAAATCGGAGGACGTGCAAAGACCATCCAAACTACAGTATTACTAAGGTCAGCCAGAATGCTGAGAATACTGGAGAATTGAGGAGATTTCTTGTCACTCAGATTCCAGTGAGAGACTACTGTTCTCGTAAAAACTAATGCCTCTCTTGCTGGCTGATCCTGGTTATGCAGTAGAGATTCAGCTTGAGCAGGTGTATTTTCAAGAAGCGCTTGATTATCTTCGCCATCTGAATCAGTAATTGGATATCGTCTGTCTGCCTAGATATGTGCTTATGTGCATATGTTCATGTTTTTAGCTTCTTTGTTTAAGAGCCTATCAATCTTCGAATATTATTTAATGCCAAAGCCGTGCTTGTAGAAGAACCGTTGTGGTATAATCTAATCCATGGCTGGGGATATAAGGAGCTTCATACCTTTCCCAAGGACTTCTTATTAAACATAATCGATTAAAAAACAGCAACCCCCACAAAAAAACCCACAAAAAAAAAAAAAACACGTGTTGTGAAGATAGCATAATTATCGATTTGTGACTGTTCTAGCCATAGGCTTCTGTAGCCAAATTGGTTTAGGTGTTGTCTATAAAAATAAATTCCTGTTCTGGAATGTAAGTTCAAGCTTTGTTGGCAGCCTGTAAATGTAATAGCGTGAGGGGAGTTCGAACTCAATGTCGTCCAACAAATTAGCCATTACTCACGAGAACTTTACTTTTTCATTAATGTGTGTTGCAAATTGAACCCTTTGATTAAGATATAATAAAATTAAAACCATTTTTCATTTTTTCTTTTTTCTTTTCTTTACGTTTTGATAATTTAACTTCTAGGTATTTAAAAATTATTATATATATATATATATATATATATATATATATATATATATATATATATATATATATATATTAAAAGAGTTGCCTACTTTTCGACATAAAAATCGGGCCAAGGTTAACTTTTGAAATAAACTGTCGATTTTTGTCCTTTTTTTTCTTTTTTTTTTTTTCAAATGTGGTATATTAATATTAGCACAAATACCTAACCAAATGTAAATCAAAACGCATTGAAGAAGTTTATTAATTTTTTAAAAACAAAAGCTCTACGCGAAACTATTGCTTATATGTATGAAAATAAAACAATAAAATTACAATTGCATAACACAAGTCAATTATTTATCAAAAGATGCTTTTTAGAATCATGATGCAAATTAGATGTCCCATGACTGTGGCAAACGCCATTTGATAGTACATATACACATTGCACGTTGGTCATGGGAATTAATGATTAAACACAATGCAGGCAATTTTGATGTGCAAATTTCTATTCGTATTTTCGCACCTCTGCTAACCACAAAATGATTTGCATTATGATAAATCGTTAATTTGCTTGACCAACGTGCAATTTGTATATGTACTAACAAATGACGTTTATATATATATATATATATATATAGTTTTCCTTCTTCTTGACCGGTTGTCATAACAAGGTTAAAGAGTGTTCACTATCAGTGATAGAGCATATATATCTAAGTTCGGTCTGATGATCACATAGGCGAGAAACTGACAATCCCCAAGCGCCATTGACTATGTTTTCGCAATCCTAAATCATATATATATATATATATATATATATATATAAAGAGAGAGAGAGAGATAGAGAGAGAGAGAGGGAGATTTTTTTGGCATAATGAACAAATCAAAGCTAATTCCTTTTAATTTAAGTAATTAACCAAATGTAAATGTTAAAATGCTATAATGACCTTAGTCAAAAAAAGAAAAAAAAAAAAAAGATAAAACAAAACGAGCTTATTAATTCATAATGTCAGCAATTATCAAGATTTTTTCCGCCTCGATTTAAACTCTGTCAACTGGGAAACTAAAAAACACACAAAATGAATAAGCGAAATTAATGCCGAGGCCTAAATACATCAATTCAATAGGATCTCTGAGTTTTATTTCTAGATTAAGTATTGTCAACCATTATTATAATTAAGTAATTAGTTAGACATTTCTATTTTTAAACAATACTATGAGAAACAATGTCTGTTGTTTACTCATTGCATTGTTTAAAATTAGTGATAATGTGTTAATCTATGCTTAATCAATTCGACTATTCTGAGTATGGCGCTAAACTGTATCCGGTGGTGAGACTCCAGTTCTGGAAGTCTAGGGAATGTGGAGTCAATCTTTCATTGCCATTACTCCTAAGTTCACACTGACCTTGAGTGGCAGTCGTGGCCAAACAATACTGAATGACAATAATCTATGGGTTGAATAGATCTGTTTAAAAATGGTTACAATTAGATTGAAATAGTTGAAATCATTTAATTATAAAAAAAAAGATGTAAATGACTGAAACTTACTCTTATCTGGATGGTGAATATAAGTATTAGTCTCTCTTTCTCTCTCACCCACACACACATATATATGTATGTGTAATATTTACTATCCAGAATATATTACATTTCTCTCTCTCTCTCTCTCTCTCTCTCTCTCTCTGCGCACAGGCACGCGCGTGTGTGCATATAATACTTGCATTCACTATCCAGATAAGAGTAAAAAAGAGTTAGATGTAGTCATCTACTTTATATATATATATATATATATATATATCAGGGGCGGAGACGGGACTAGTGCTACTCGCGCCCGGCACGACCAATAGCTCGGTCAATGTTATTCAAAATGGATTAAAAATCATCCATTAATTTCAAGCAAACATACTTAGTCTGATCTCAATTAAATTACGTATCTATTCAAGTTTCGATAACTAAGTAGCCAAAAGTTCATAAATATATCTGGGAATAATACAACGATGCTGTTTTGAACGGATGGTCTTTGTCCGGCCACCGTCAGATTCATTGAACATCCCATAAAATCGGCTATAATGTTGAACGCGCAATCCGTGCCCGGCACTAGACCCTTAAAATAACTGTAACGTTAGAGAAATACGCTTTTGGCTGTAGCCAATAGCAAGAGCAACCCTAACACTGTGCTCAAAAATCTTAGCACATTCTGACTGCTGATAGATGTCTTGGGAAGAGGGCGAGGGACAGAGAGAGAGAGAGAGAGAGAGAGAGAGAGAGAGAGAGAGAGAGGAGATAGCAGATTAGAGCCGTCGCCGATGTCATCATCATCGCTATGGTAAATGTTGGTTAAACGGCATGTTTTAATTCGTTTTTTCACTAACAGATGTCTATTTCTTTAATGAATGTTGCATATATTACATTCTGTAAGTAAAATTTGTTTATTTGAATACATTTTCAACAAATAATCTTTATTTTAAGCGAAATTGAAACTACTAGCTGTGTCTGTGTATATTGTCATCAGTTTCTTTATTCTAATAAAGATATTTTTCTCGTCATAGTAATGAACATCTTCTCTTTTCTTCTATACTTTTGAAAGGAAAAAAAAATTATCTTATCTACTGTATTAACAAGACTACAAATTATATAGTATCTTGATTGTTTACAAAAAAAAAAAAAAACACCATGCAAGGTACGTTTGTCAATCTGTGCTATACAATGGAGAATCACGCAATAGCAACTATGATGACTTACTTTGGGTCCACGGACTACGGGTTGGGAACTGAAGTTGACAGAGGGTGGGGGTGGGGGCATGAGTAGCAAAAATAGGATAGAGTCGCCACTGATATATATATATATATATATATATATATTCTTATGGCCAAAACATAATCGATTAAAAAACAGCAACCCCTGCTCACAAAAAACCACAACGTGGCCAAATAATTGGCGATTTTTGACTGCTTTAGCCATTGGTTTCTGTAGCCAAATTGGTTAGACGAACAGGACATGCGGGACACTGCTGGAGTAGTAGGGACGAACTCATAAATGACGTACTCCTGTGAACCCCTTCACATAGGCGAGCAAAGGCAGGACGACCAGCTAGAACCTACATACAACAACTCTGTGCCGATACAGGATGTAGCCCTGAAAAGCTGCCGGAAGCGATGGGCGATAGAGAGGGGTAGCAAGAAAGGGTCAGGGATATCCGTGCTGATGGCGCGACCTGATGGTGATGATGATAAAAATAACCTCCTGGTTAATCCTGTTCTGGAATCTAAGTTCAAGCTTTGTTGGAAACTACTTCTTGATTTTGTGTTCAGTAGATTTAGGTTGTTTGATCTCGAAAGCTGTGGAAGAAAAGACAATCCCAAAATTAATATAAAAAATACATAATTTCAGAATCCAGTCACCCAGTCGGTGGAGTCTATAATATGCCGACTGCACTTCTTGCAAGAGAGTAAGACCCTATAAAAAACGGTGTCCTGATTATAACTAAACCTCATCCGGTGGATAAGCTCCAGTTCTGGGGCTTTAGCGAAGTGTAGTTTCTCGTCGCTGATCATTATTTCCCTTTGACCGGAAGTGGTGGTACCTTTTAGGACTTCATCTATGAATCAAATAAATCTGTTTGAGTTAATGTTTAAAATGATTGTCAACTTCATTAATAAATTGGCTCTTAAAGCAGTGAAGTGTTTTTGAGGTGATGTAAAACCAACCAACCAACCAACCAACCAACCATTAACCAAATCAAAGACCACCGACATCACTCAACTGGAAAAAACCTACACGCTCTAGCCCTCAGCCGAACAGAAGTGGCTGGAGGTGACATCAGCGTAGTAGTGAAAGTAGTCGTAATTTACTAAGTTTTATTTTTGCTTAGACGTGGCACAAGGCCATATAAATGGGGCACCCAAAAAGACTCGAACTCACTTTTGAAGGTTTGCTAGTCTATCTTGCTCACCATTACACTACCAGAGGCGCCCAGTAGTTGTGAAAGTAGTCTTTCCTTATTCAAATATTCGTCGGGATGACAGAGAGAGAGAGAGAGAGAGAGAGAAAGAGAGAGAGAGAGAGAGAATATGTGTGTGTGTGTCTAGTAAATGTTTCATCTTTGTCATATAGCAAAGTACTTGGAGCAATTTCTTTTTCCAATGCAGAACAAGAGATTTCCGCATTCCTGTCGGCTTCTATTTCCGACAGCTGACCATTTCCTGAAAAAACACTCGGATATTCGGATATACACAGTCAAAGCAAGTGTGGCACAAGGTCATACTTGAGACGCTTCCGATTAGCCAAATATTCAAACGATGAATTTTCCTGTCAACATTTTCGTATTCATGATGAGGCGTTATATAAAAAAACACTCTATTGTGACCAAGTACAAACCAAAAATTACGAACAACATAAAGAATATTATAAGTAGGTGCTTATTACCAAATTATATTGCTCAGTTGGCTGGGGCTGTAGAACACGCCGACTGCACCCCTGCAGAGGGGTAGGCCTTCTCCCACAACAAGTGACCTGGGTATGACATTAAACTTTTTCTGATGGTGAGGATCCAGTCCTGGAGCTTTGGGGAATGTGGAGTACCTCTTTATTGCCATTACGCCAAGGTCCACTCTGACCCGGAGTGGTAGTACATGATAGGGTCCTATTTATGGGTAAAATAGTACCATTTTCTCATTTACTATACGCAAAACTATTTAGCTGTGTACAAAGAAATGATTGATATTAAATGTAATTTTTAATATGAGATTGCAATATTTAAAACCATTCAACAATGTGTAAGCGAATGAATAATGTTGAATAGAATTATTGCTGTTAGATTGTAATACCTGAAATCATTTAATAAACTGCATCTGATGGTGAGGCTTCAGTCTTGGAGTTTGGGGAATGTGGAGTGCCCTTTTATTACCATTACTCTAAGTTCCACTCTAACACAGATTGGTAGTACTTGTTAGGGTCTCATTTATGGGTTAAATAGAATTGTTCAATCTTTTGCTAGGGATTATTATCATTAGTTATTTGAAACCATACAGCTGTGAGCAAGTTGTTCTCATAAAATAGGAATACTTGATAAATAGAATTACTAATGTCTGAAACCATTTAACTGTGTGCAAATGAATGATTAAAATAAAATAGAATTATTAGTATTATGGTATAGGGTTATGGTCAAGGGGAGGTTTAAATGATAACACGACGACTCGGAAATGAGTGATAAGAAATATATTGAAAGAAAATTGTACATGCATAAACGAAAGCTGGGAGAAACCCCTCCTCAGCTTAACACAATCATGAATATTACCGTTCTTGGTGACGGCTCGCAGAGGTAATTTACTAAGCTTTTTGCTTAGATGTGGCACAAGGCCATATGAAAGGGGCACCCAATGAGACTCGAACTCACTCGTGTAGGTTTGCTAGTCGAGCTTGCTAACCATTACATGGGGGTGTCCTCGTGGTGTAATGGTTAAAGCGATGGACTGCGGAATCGTAGTAAGCGAGTTCGTACTCCAGTCGCGCTATTACGTTCACTTTCGGGCAAATACCCTTGGGAAAGGTATGAACCCTCTTATCCTCCCAGCTATGGGTTAAATAGTACCACTACTGTTCTTTTAGGAGAATGGCTTTGGCATTAAATAACCTACAAAGGTTGATATGCCTTTAAACAAAGAAACCAAACCTAACCATTACACGTGACGGCTCGCAGAGACTCCGTAGAAGAGTGCTTAGCCGGTATATGTCACATGAGGGCGAGTCCATCTGTAGGGGAGACATCCCAACAAATAGCTATACTTGAAACTATTTAACTGTGCGTAAGCAAATTATTAGCATTAAATAGAATTATAAGTATTAAATAACAATATTTGAAAATATTTAACTGTCCAGATAAATGAGCTCTGACTCGTTTAAAAATAATGTTACGTACAAACTATTTGCCAGCAAATCTCACACACACACACACACACACACACATTTTAAACTTTTATTAGTGTGGCACGAGGGAGATTAGGCAAGTGATAATGGTAGCTCCATCAAGCTAATGTCAGATACTATCAGTTACGATCATAACCGGGTCAATGTGTGCTTGCTGTTGAAACGTTTTTTTTTTTTTTTGCTTTTTTGTTTGGTTTTTTTCACATCGGTGAATTTCATTTCATATTAAATGTCGGAATGATACTGTTTCGGATAGAAAATCGATACTGCTATGGGTTGAAAAAACTATCCGGAACAGTATCCTTCCGACGTAACATGAAGTGAGGACGAAAGGCTTTCTGTGTAGCAATTACAGATTTTAAATAACGTTTCAACAGCAAATACACGGTGTGCACCTGTCTAAACCACGATCGTTATTGATTCTACGTAAAAAAGGAAGAAAAACAAACAGAAAAAATGATAAGTTATTAGCTAGATGGAGCTACCATTAGCACTTGCCTAATTTCCTTTGTATCGCACTGATGACCGTTTAAAATGTGGGAGGTATTTCTGTTACACCCTGTGTATTAATTCGTTCGTATATTGGATTATCTTAATTCTATGATTTTTTTAGTCTGGTTTGGTTTGGTTTGGTTTTATGGCATATCAACCATTGTAGGTTATTTAATGCCAAATCTATTTTTATACATATAAACAGGTCTATTTCAAACAATACAGTTTAACATGAGTACACAGTTTAGCAACAAGGCAAATTGTGGTCTGCCCTGTTACAGGAATGTGGACGAGAATATTGATGAGTTTCAAAACTTTAATGTCAGTTTAAGACGAAATCCCTTGTACTGTGAGTCGTACAGATGGAAGAAAACAGTTTGCGAATATTAGAGCAGGAATTAAGCATTCAACCTGAAGTTCCGAGAACGGTATTTCCGCAAGAGAGAAAACGTGATTACTTCAGGAAAGTTTTAATGAATATTTCATAATTCGAGCACCTGCCCAGGTAGTATTAGTCCAGTCAACTGAATAATTATGCTATGAAATTATTTAAATAATTTATCATCTCTAAAAACAGAACAACAAATTCTAAACAGTTACCTTTACTCCGTTTTCATAAAATCTAATTCATATTTTTAAAAGGAGGAAAATTTGTCAAAATATCGAATACAAAAATTACTCACCATCGTAACGGGGTTATCAACCCACACACCATTCATCTACTTCACATTATTGTTAGAAAGGCTTCACGCTTGAGGAGCGAGCCTCGCAAAGTGGATTGACAGATGTAAGACATCTCGCTGGCCATTGTACGTAATAACTTTGTTGTTTTCCTATCGGTGAGACTTATTCAAATCAATAATAATAATAATAATAATAACAGTTCTATTTCAAACAGAGTGGAGACCATCCAAACTACTACATCATTAAGAACGGCCAGAATACTGAGAAGATTCATGGAGACTTAAGGAGACTTGCTGTCACTCAAACGCCAGTGAAAGACCATCAGCTAAAACTGATGTGAAAAACTCTCAAGGAGTAAATAATAATAATAATAATAATAATAATAATAATAATAATAATAATAATAATAATAATAATTTCAAGCACCAACACCACCACCACTAACAACAACAACAACAACAACAATAATAATAATAAAAATGAAAATAATCCCTTCACGATGAATATCTTTACTTCTAATGTTTTCCTATTGATAGTAAGTTTTACTAGTTTTTTTTTCAGAATCGGAAAAAAAACGAATATGAAAATTATAACTAATAGTTTTGTAGCTGAAAACATGCTCTGGCCAAATCGGTTGGGACTGTTGAATACACCGACTGCATCTCTGCAGAGAGGTAAGAACCCCCCCCGCCATAACGATATGATGATGAGACTCCAGTATGCAGGAGTTTAGAGGAATGTGGAGTACTCCTTCATTTCCATTGCTCCCAGATCCACTCTGACTCGGAGTGGTAGCACCTGATAGGGTCCTATCTATGGGTCATATAGAATTTTGAAATTTAAATTAAGTGCAAACAAATGACTTATGCTAAACTGAATTGTTAGAAATAGAACAGCTTGAATATTTAACTGTGTGTAAACAAATGACTGATCTCTCCTTGAATTGTTAGTGATGCATAGCAATACTAGGAACCACTTCCCTGTGAGCAAACAAATGATTAATATTGAATAGTATTATAAGAGTTAGATAGCAATAATTGAAACCATTTAGCTGTGTAGAAACAATAGCAATTGTAGTGGGCAAACAAATAAATTGTAACTCGTTTAAAAATGATATTACAAACTAATCTCTTAAAATCATGTACATCGATTTAAATGTGCGCAAACAAATTGTTACTGTTACATAGCAATACTTGAAACCATTTAACTGTCTGAAAAAAAATGGTTAATAATAAATAGAATTATTCGTATTTGATAGCAATACTTGAAACCATTTAACTGTCTGAAAAAAAAATGGTTAATAATAAATAGAATTATTCGTATTTGATAGCAATACTTGAAACCATTTAACTGTCTGAAAAAAAAATGGTTAATAATAAATAGAATTATTCGTATTTGATAGCAATACTTGAAACCATTTAACTGTGTACAAAAAAGAATAATGAGCTTAGACTCGTTTAAAAAGGTTTTCAACAAAATGTGTTTACAAATCATATATATTTAATATATATGTATAAACAGGATTTGGCCTTAAATAATCAACAACGGTTGATATGCCATTAAACCAAACCAAACCAAACCAAACCAAACCAGGTAGTATTTTTATATTTTATTTTGACAGGCACGTAAGATCATGTTATTAACATTGTCTTCGTTGAAGAAAGATAGACATTGTACAGGATAGCCTCTATGTATACTTCAACTATGGATCACATAGTATCCAGGTTATTTTTCTAGAAAGATGGCTTTGGCATTAAATAACCCACGAAGGTTGAATAAATCAACCAATCAATCAATCAACCAACCTCGATATAGTTGACGATTCGCAGTCCTTGAGGAGGTCAGTTTCCTAATTTTGTGAATACTTATACACACACACACACACAGAAAGAGAGAGAGAGAGAGAGAGAGAGAGAGAGAGAGAGAGAGAGAGAGAGAGAGAGAGAGAGAGAGAGAGAGAGAATCGAGAAGGTGTCGCTCAATTACGACGGTCCATGTTTATTCATGTGTTATGGAAAAGTTATGAATCCCCTTATCCACCCCTACTTAAATAGTTCCACAACCGTTCTTCTACGAGGATGGCTTTGGCATTAAATAACTCACAAAAGTTGATATGCCATTAAACAGACAGAAACGAACTAATATAAAAGCTCACATTAATTAGAATAAAATGAGAAATATACGAATCGATAAGGCATATATATATATATATATATATATATATATATATATATATATATATATATATAAAGATTGCAAATATTACAAGCTATAATTTTCATTTTATTAAAGTCATATGAAACTATTGACCTATTGACCAGCATCTGAGCACTTTTGATTTATCAAATTTTACTGAATTATATCCTTTAAAATGACTAAAGCTTGCGGAAAAGCGTTGGAGGATAAATTTTCGGACAATTTTTCTTGAAAACTGAACCAAATTTTGTTTAGTTTATTTGTCTAACGGCATATCAACTTTTTATGGGTTATTTAATGCCGAAATTTGATTTATTTGTAAATGATTGTAATCATAACTATTTTAAATAGTTGACTGTATTTTTTAAAGATTGAATTTTCTTATATTTCTAGTTATATGATATAACCGGCTCATTGTATAGAACCTAATACAGATGATGCTTTAACTTTAGTTAAGTCTAGGCAGCTTAGTACTCATATTAATTTTGTTAAAAAAGATTTGTACACTCATGTTAATGAAATACAGCAATGGGTTTAAAAGCATCACTAGTGTCCTACTAGAACGATAGCTTTAGCATTAAATAATCCACAAAGGTTGATATGCTATTAAACAAAGAAACCAAACTTAGCCACTACAAGAATCTACTTCTGCTATCACCATACCTTGGAACAGTCTCACAATCTTGATTGGCCTCAAATGGGTAGAGTGTTCGCCAATGGTCTGGAAGACCTGGGTTCAATCCCAGGTCGCGTCATACCAAAGACTTTAAAAATGGTACTTGCTTAACACTCAGCAATACAAGGTACGTATCAAGGGTAAAGTGGAGCATTCCAGGGAAAGGAGTAGCGCCCTTCCCTACACCTTAGTGTAGTAGCTATTGAAAAGGGAGCCTTAACCGGGACATTGGCCCAGCGGTTAGAGTGTTCGCCAATGGCCCGGGAGACCTGGGTTCAATCCCAGGTCGAGTCATACCAAAGACTTTAAAAATGGTACTTGATACTACCTTGCTTAACACTCAGCATTATAAGGTACGGTTCAAGGGTAAAGTGGAGCAATCCTGGGAATGGAGTAGCGCCCTCCCCTACACCTTGGTGTAGTAGCTATCGAAAAGGGAGCCTTCGGGTCACCCTCGACTATAACTATTAAATGATATCAAGTATTTCTATCTAAAACTAATAATTTTTTCACTATTATATGGTTTCAAGTTACTATTCCTTTTTAATAATGATAATAATTTGTATACGCACGGTCAAATGGTTTCAAGTATTTTTAAAAATCCAAAACCAATAATTTGCAAGCTATTAAATGGTTTCAAGTAACTAATGATAATAATCCTTTGTAAACAATTTAAGCTTCGAGTTACTATTTTTCATACAAATAATTTGCACGCAGTTATATGATATCAAGAATTCCTATCTAATATTCGGTGTGTGTGTGTGTGTGAAGTAACCTCTTTGTAGCCATTACTCCCAGTTCCACTCTTATTCTAAGTTAGAGTCCCAGGTCAAATAGCTCTGTCTGAAAATGATTAATATTTGATAGGAATACTTGAAATCATATAACTCAGTATTAACAAATGATTACCACTGTTTGAAACTATCTAATTGTCTATAAATTATTAGTATTAGATAGGAATACTTGAAACCATATAACTGTGAGTAAATCTTTGATACTTGATAAATAGCTGTGATTATTATCAAACATTTACAAATGAATAAAATATCAGCTATAAATGACCCATAAAGAATTGATATGAATTTAAACAACTAGTTCAAAATCAAAACATAATTTTCAAACATATGTTTGATCCATATATGAGACTCTAATAGATAGAGTGGATCTGGGAGTAATGGCAATGAGCTTCAGAACTATAATATATAGAGAAAAGTATTGCTAGTAAACGTACATAAAAGTGACACAACATCCCTTATTTTAATAATGACTATCTTACAAACCATATGTAATATGGGTAAGCGATGCTAGTAAAATTTTATAAAAGAGACACTGGATCTTTTATTTTTAATAATAAGCATCTTCGAAGCCGTATGTTATACACAAGAATGCTGCGAGCAATATTGAACAAGTCTTGGGGGTAGCACCCCACAAAGCAGCAGCTGTACAGCCACTTACTACCCATTACGAAAACTATCCAAGATAGACGAACCAGATATGCGGGACACTGCTGGAGTAGTAGGGACGAACTCATAAGCGACCTACTCCAGTGGACCCCTTCACATGGACGAGCACAGGCAGGACGACCTGCTAGAATCTACATACAACAGCTCTGTGCCGATACAGGATATAGCCCTGAAAGCTGCCGGAAGCGATGGACGATAGAGAGGGGTGGCGAGAAAGGGTCAGGGATATCCGTGCTGATGGCGTGACCTGATGATGATGATGATGATGATGTACTTTTATCAAAGGGACACTATATCTTATATTTTTAATAATGACCATCTTCGAAGCTGTATGTAAAACGGGTAAGTGATGCTAGTAAACTTTAATACCACCTCTTTCATTTTCAGAATACATCTACTACTATACGCCATTTTGAAAATGAGATATCTTAGAGAAGCCTGATTGTGGGGAGGATTATAGGGAGGATTGGATTTATGACTGAAGATAATTAGCATAAAAGGGATACGTGGAGTTGCTGTTTGTAATTCTTTAGTTGGCCGAATTTACTTGCTTACTAGTTGCCAATGAGTTGACTTTCTGAGTTATTTATAGACGCATCAAGAAATGGATGAAACGCTGTAAAAATGATTGTAAAAGGGGGGTTGAATTGTGCTTGAGTTAAGGACACTTGTCAAGTGGTTACACCTGGAATATACTGTGAAGGATGTTGCTCATATGAATGCACAAGGGTTCTCTCTCCCTCCCTCTCTCTCTCACTGTCTCTGTCTTTCTTTCCCTCCCAACTCTCTCCTTCTCATTCAGTCACTTTCTCCCACTTCTCTTTCTCTTTCACACTCTTTCTCCCCCACCTTTCTCTCTCCGTCTCTCTCGATTGTTTACTTTTTCTCTCTTGCTTCTTTCTTCTCTTACACTTTCCTTCTCCTCATCTCTCACTCACTCTCTTTGTGTGAGAGCCCAGTCAGCTGGGGCTGTGTAATATGCCGACTGCATCTCTGCAAAGAGAAAAGGCTCTCCCCAACAAGTGTCCTAGATATAATACCAATTTGTATTTGATGGTGAGGCTCTAGTCCTCCAGCTTTGGGCAATGGGGAATACCTCTTCATTGCTATTACTCTCAGTTCCACGCTGACCCGGAGTACTAGTACTTGTTTGGGTCCCATCTATGGGTTAAATAGAACTAGTGTCCTGAGTATGATATTGAACTACATCTGACGGCGAGACTCTAGTCCTCCAATGTGGAGTACCCCTTCATTGTTATTACTTTCAGGCCCACTCAGAACCAGAATGGTAGCACCTATTACGGTCAAATAAAACTGCTTAACCATTTAACTGTGCGCAAACAAATGATTGACATTAAATTGAATTGTTAGTGTTACATAGCTATAGTTGAAACCAGTTTACTGTGTACAAATAAAACTATTAGTTCTAAATAGCAATACTTAAAAGCATTTGTGGGCAAACAAATAGCAATACTTGAAAGCATTTGTGGGCAAACAAATTGCAATACTTGAAAGCATTTGTGGGCAAACAAATTGCAATACTTGAAAGCATTTGTGGGCAAACAAATTGCAATACTTGAAAGCATTTAACTGAGTGCAAAGAAGCTCTGGCTCGTTTAAAAATGTCATAACCTATTCGCTTACAAATCATATATATAATATATAAATGAAGGCATTGGTGGCGTAATGGTTACCATCGTAGGAAATGGGCATGGTGATTCGAGTTCAAATCCTGGACGAGACAGTTCGTATTTCACATAAGGTTAATACCACTGGAAAAGGTTTGAATCCAATCATTCTCCTTTCAACAATGGGTAAATAGTAGGCCAGACTGAACTCTATAACTTTTATAAGGCAACCAGTTTAGGAGAAGGGAAACTCTGAATTCAAAACTGTTAAGCTCCGCTTGAAAAATTTATCTTGTATCGCATCCAGCTCGTGTGGAGGGATTAGTATATATATACATATATATATATATATATATAAACAAGAGGAGGTGCCCGTGGTGTTTAGGAGGTGCCCGTGGTGTAATGGTTATCGTCGTAGGAAATGGACACGGCAACACGAGTTTAAATCCTGGACGAGACTGATTGCATTTCACATAGTACTAAAACCCTTGGGAAAGGTATGAATCCAATTATTCTCCCTCCAGCTATGGGTAAATAGTTGGACAGGCTGGGATCTTTAGCCTTGGTAGTCTAGAAGAAAGAAAACTCTGAATTCAAACCTGTTAAACTCCGCTTAAAAAGCGGAGGGGTTGGTAAATATGATATATATATATCAACAAGATCTGGCTTTAAATAACCCACAAGTTTGGATATGCCATGAAACAATTAAACCAAACCAATCCTTTGTGTGAGAGTACTCTTTTGTATGAGAGTACTCTCTTGTGTGTGAGTACATTCTTGTGTTGTAAAGCCAACTTTTATATGCTTACTTGTTAACATGTCGCCTTGTTCTTTGTTGGGGACAGAAGTGGTGAACACTTGAGTAAAGGTCACGAGTGAGGGGCTTCGACATCTATTGTCCAAAACTGGCAACAGAAAAACAAAACAAAACAAAAACACACACACACACACACACACATACACACACAAACAACAAAAAAACACATGCCCGTAGCAAATAATTTGTCACAAAGAACGCACACGTGTTTAACACTCATATAGGTCACATTCTGACTCCACTTTATAATTCAGGATTTTTCTGATACATAAAAATACTTTTGTGGGTCATATCCCATTGTGTTTGATAAACAATATTAACAGCGTCACGTGAATATTTCAGGACAGCTGCCTTGGTTGTGATAAGAGTTGTAAACGCCCCACTCCCAGTTTCAAGCAAGACAGCAAGTTGACTGAAAGGTGTTGATAGCCTGGGTTGATGGTTGTTCCGTTTTTCAGCTTGTCAACCCTTGGGTTATTCAATGCCGAAGTCAGTCTTTTTGTTTTCGCAAACATTTGGATGGTTTTAAGTAACTAACGCTTATAATCTGTAAATATTTACGGCTTCATTGATTCATTGAATTTCTGACTGACTGATTTTGACACCACATCAACCCATCTAGGGTTATTTTATGCCTAGAGGTTAAAAAATTACGTTCATATCTAAAGTTTTGGTGTAGTTGTTTCCAGAGGGTTTTTTTTTTTTTTTGCACGCGGTCCTATCGAATACAAATAAATCTTAAATTGATTTATCTATCAAGGAAGGGTGTCAAAAATTAGCTTCTTTTCACTTTCTATTGATTTACTGAAGGAGACAGAGGAAGCGACAGTGAAACCTTCCGAATAAAAAATATACTTTTTCGAAGCAATCACTGAAAAAAACAAAACCTTTTTTATGTTACATGATAGATTGGTGATATCTATTATATATATATATTTTTTACATACATAATAGATTGATGATATCTATTATAGACTTGTAGTGTACGTAATTTAAATAAGTTTAACTATTAAACGAGATACCGCAGAGTGTCACTTGTTATCATTAACAGATAATGACCCTCGGTTGATTTCAATGTATGGCCGTGATTGGGTTAAGACATCGTTTGATCAAACGACACTGGGAAAATAGTGCGAAGATTTATTTGGTTTCGATTCGTGTAATAACTAGTGTATATATTTTTTCCATCTCTTGAACCATTCCCCGATATTATATATCGAAGAAATAATAAATTAATACGTGCACTAAAGTAGATTATTTGTTATTCTTCTTGGCGAGAAAAGTTTTTTCAAATTCACTGCATGGACCATCAAACACAAATGTGAGTCAAGACAATAAGCGACTGTCGAACGAAGAAGAGAACTGAATATTTTACATTTGTCCCCATTGCTAAAAAACTTTATCTTTCAAGTAAAATATTTTGCTTGTTTCTCGTCATGTTAAAATGTTTGTTATATACATTTTCATTCGTTATTTTAGATATAATTTCTTTGGGGGAATCACTTGAGAGATCAAAGACCACATTTTAATTTCTCCACAAAAAATCTCGCATATTCATTATAGCATTATCAGGACCGTATATCTTACATGCCTTTTTTATTTTTTCTTCGTTTGTTTCTTTACTTCTCTTACTTGGTCTGCTACCTAGCAACCCAATTCTACCCATTCTTTCTACAAATCATATTGAATGAATTCTACAACAAAATCCCAAACTTCACCACAAAGTAACTTGTGGGGATTTAGGAATTAACAATAAAACTCCCAACCGGATGTTGACTCGTCGGCTGCCACATACAAAATGTATCAACGCGTCGCCACGCATAAGGCTCCACGCACCCATCCGGTTAAAAATCAGAAAAAAAGAAAAATAATAAAAAGTAAAGTAGCCAATGGGAAGCGGTCGCGCCAAAATTAAAAGGATTTTGGAGTGGCGAATTTGGAGCCGGTGGAGAGAGATAAATATTCAGGTTTTCTGTGAACCGAGTCTTGTCAGGGAGTGTCCGTCGAACCCACAACACCCATTTTGCTGTCTGGTGTTTTGGGCACCACGCTACATCTTGGGACGTAGCGTTGGTTAATCCATTCACCAAGTAAATAAAGGAAAGTGTGGAAGAAATGTTTTCGTCTCTTATCTGTTTCTATCTTTTCTTTTTGTATATTTCTTTTGGACTTTCTTTGGACAAGGCATTGCGCCGGCCAATCAACGTGGGGTAAAATAATATAACCAAAATATGGAGTCAAATACCTTACGGCAACACAGCCTTGCCCTTAGCCCCTGACCTTCAAAACCCTTTTAAACCCCACAAACTGTTCTTATCTAATAAAAATCATTTGTTTGTAAAAAAATTATATAGTTTCAACTATTTTATTCTAATTCTAATGAAGTGTAAACAATTAAATAGTTTTTATCATTTCTAATACTAATACTTTTCAAACAGACCAATTTGACCCATAAGAGGAATATCTAACAGGTACTACGAATCAGAGTGGACCTGGTAGTAATGGCTACAAAAGGGGGAATCCATACTTCCCAAAACTCCAGAACTGGAGCTTCACGATCGGTCGCAATTTAGTGTCATACTCGGGACAACAGTACTATGAGTCAAAATGAATTTGGGAGTAATGACTAATAGGGATCGACTCCATACTCCCAAGTACTTCAAAACAGGAGCCTCACCATTGGATTCAATTTAGTCTAATGCTCAGGAGTCAGGATAAACACTTTGATGGCTGAATAATTTTGCTATTAAATTATTTAAATGATTTATCGTTTCTAAAAATGAAATAAAAAAACTAAACCAAAAATTCTAAACAGTTACTTTTACACCGTTTTCATAAAATCTTATTCATATTTTTAAAAGGAGGAAAATTTGTCAAAATGTCGACTACAAAGATTAGTCACCGTCGTAACGGGGTTATTGGCCCACACACCACTCCTCTACTTCACATTATTGTTAGAAAGGCTTCACGCCTGAGGAACGATCATCGCAAAGTGGAGTGACAGATGCACGACTTCTCGCCGGCCATTGTACGTAGTAACTCTGTTTTTATCCTATCGGTGAGACTTGTGTCAAATTATTAATAATAAAAATCATAATGATAATAATAATCCATTTACGATGAAAATTTTTACTTCTAAGGTTTTCCTATCGATAGTAAGGTTTACTATTTTTTTCAGAATCGGAAAAAAAAAACGAATATGAAAATAACAACTATTAGTTTTGTAGTTGAAAACTTGCTCTAACCAAATCGGCTGGGGCTGTTGAATACACCGACTACATCTTTGCAGAAGCGTAAGACCCACTCCAGCGAGTGTCCAAGATATGACACTAAACTATCTGATGGTGAGGCTTCATTAATGCTTGCCCTTTGGGGAATGCGGAGTACTCCTTCATTATTATCACCCTAGGTCCATTCTAGCCCAGAGTGGTTGGGTGGTTGGTTGTTTGGGTTTTATGGCATATCAACCTGAGTAGATCATTTGATGCCAAATCCATTTTTATATAAATAATCAGTTCTATTTCAAACAATTCAGTTTAGCATAAGTACACAGTTTAATTGTCAAAGATATTTCTATTTCAAGCAATTCAATTTAGTCAAACGGTTCTAATTCAAACAATTCATATTAGTATAAGTATAATTTTTGTCCATACCCAGTTAAATGTCAAAAACAGTTCTATTTCAAACAATTCAGTTTAGCGTAAACTCACAGTTAAATGTCAAAACAATTCTATTTCAAGTAATTAAGTTTAGCATAAGTACGCAGTTTAGTTCTATTTGAGCCATAGTTAGGGCCCTATCAGGTGTTACCTCTCCGGGCCAGGGTGAACCTGGGAACGATGGCATTGAAGGGGTACTCTGCATTTCCTAAAGCTCCAGCATTACTAGAGCCTCGCCATCAGATTGTTTAGTATCATATCCAGGACACTCGTTGGAGGGGTCTTACTCCTCTGCTGAGATGCAATAGGTGCATTCTACTGCCCCAGCCGACTGGGCAAAGGCCGGAGTGGTAGTACCTGATAGGGTCCTATCTATGGGTTAAATAGAACTGTTTGACATTTAAACTGGGTGCAAGCAAATGACTTCTGCTAAATTGAATTGTTAGAAATTGAACTGTTTGATCATTTAACTGTATGTAAACATATGACTGATGTTTAATTGTTACTGTTACATAGCAATACTTGAAACCATTTAACTGTCTGCACACAATGAGCTAAGGCTCATTTAAAAATATTATTAACAAAATGTGTTTCACAAATCATACATATTTCATATATATGTATAAACAGGATTTGGCCTTAGATAACCCACAATGGTTGATATGCCATAAACCTAACTAAACCCAAACACAAAACTTACTCTATCCAATTGTTACATATTGACGCTTGATTGAGGTACCTGTGTAAATAAGCTGAATGGAAATGTGTGGGCGTTGTGAAATGATATAGAGATGCCCACGTGAGATATGGTCAATCTCGAGTCAGTCCGGGCTTGCGACAGAAAAGATTCGGTCAGTCATGGAGAGCGCTAGTGAGTGGCTGGCTGGGCGCCCCGCTTGGGCAGCGTCCCACTGAGCAGCTGGGAGAAGTTATGACAGTGTCCAAGTGTCTAAATCCTTCAGGACCTCCGTCTGTATCACTCAAACCACAAAAGCTTTGACCCCAAGGAGAATAAAGAGTCACACAACACAATCAGTGCTGAACCTACCTTTAAGCTATAGCTTAGGTCCACGCAACCACGGGGCCTTATGTTTTACAAATATATATTCATTTTATAAGCTTTTTTTCTTTAACGCTAATTCATAAATATATTATTCTTTAAATTTTTTTTCATTAACTTTAATATGTAAATAAAATTATAGAAGAGTCTTAATTTTCATACTGCTGAAGGCCTCCTCAGCAAGTGTAAGTTCCACTCTGGGTACCATTGAGCTCAATGTATCCATTATTGTCTTCGTAAAAATAACTAAAAGGCATTACTTTCAGAGTGATTCTTTTTACGATTGAAGTATTCAGGCACTCATTGGTTTTGTTTATTTGTTTAGCTGCATATCAACTCCTTGTAGGTTATTTAATGCAGAAATTAGATTTCTTTCTTAATGTTTGAAATTATAACTATTTTCAATATTACATTGTATTTTTTTTAATTTAACTTTTTTATTTGCCTATGATAATTTGTTTGCTGAAAGTTATATGGTTTCAAGTATTCCTACAAACATTAATAATTCTATTTGATAATACGTATTTGTTTACACTCGATTATATGGTCTTACATATTCCGATCCAATAAAAATAATTTTCAAACCAATCCATAGATGGGATCCAAACAGATATTACCACTCCGGGCCAGATTTGACGTTGGAGAAATTGCAATGAACTTGGGTTTACCTTTAGTAATGAGCTGCCTAATTGGGAACACATATACTGCAATATATAGTTTTGTGCCCTTGACGAACTGAGAGTAGATTACACTCTAGCGTTGTGCCCTCTTAGGTGTGGGGCCCAATTGGGAGCAATAGGTTCATTTGGCTTATATATACAATATGACAAATATACAAAGACAGACCTTCAAGTCGTTCAATACCATAACCCCATTCCACCACAGGTTGGCGAAAAGGAATTGGCAATGGAGGTGATTGTATGGGGAAAATAGTATTTTGTAGCGGAAAACTTGCTCTATCCAACGGTGTTATTGTTCTTTCTGAACCTGTTGGATTTTCTGAGGAAATAAACTAGACGCATTACTTTCGGAGCGACCCACTTACCGGTGCTGTATTAATGCTTTTGTTCATCGTTGGCGTAAACACATAGCCAATAGAGGCGACTGTAAGGAAAAATAGTGTTATCTAGCTGAAAACTTATTCTATTCAACGGTGTAAATGTGCTCCCTGAATCTGTTTATTTTCGGTGGAAATAAGAAGGGGGCATCACTTTCGGAACTTAGTTGCGACACAAGGCTAGAACTAAAGAGCACTCTTAAATAACCGAATTCACTAACAATGTTCTGTCTCTAGCTTGTTAGACATCACATGAAGTGAAGCTGCTCCATAGGGGTTTTACGTTGATATTTACAAGGCTAAACTGAGTACGGTACAAGGCCAATAATATTTAGTCGTAAATAAGGATCGTATTATGGTAGTTGTTATTAGATTTTTCGACGAGACTATTAACCATGGCTTCAGGGAGAAATGGTTGTTTCTATTTTGTTATTAGATTCCTTATCTTCCGGGAGAAATGGCCGTTCCTATTTTGTTAGCGTCTGTTTCTCCCTTTAAAAAATCAACGCATACCCTCCCTCATCAGTGAAGAAGAGTTTGCCTTGCTCATTTCAATCTGGTCAGCTGACATTGAGAGATACTTATTTCGCATGTAATTGGAGAGGAGGCAACAAAAAGTGCCTGTGACTCATTAGATGAGAGAGAGAGAGAGAGAGAGAGAGAGAGGGAGAGAGAGAGGGGGGGGGTTGTGTCCTATATTTCTTTTCTCTTGTCTTTCTCGTGGTTTCGCTTTGGTTAGATTACTATTCAAAAGAGAAAAGGAAAAAAATGTTCTATTGTGATAACGGCAGTCACTATTACTTTATTTTATTTCCTTCGCTATGGTTATTACTCGTTCACATTTCTAGATAGAGAAAGGATAAAAGTAACTTCGAAAAACATGCCTGGAAATAATCAATGTCATATATATAAGTTTGAATTTCCGAGAGACTGATTTTAACGGCATGTCAAGGCGTATAGAGTTATGTTTGCCTAGAGGTTTTGGAATCACGTTCATTGTTCATATTTACATTTTTGGTGTAGTTGTTTCTAAAAAACTTTATTTTTGCTTGCTCTTCTATCGAATACAAATAATTTTTAAGCAGATCTATTCGAACCATAACTGAGACCCAAACAGGTACTACCACTCCAGGTAAGAGTGAACCTGGTAATAATGGGGTATGTAACACTCCCCACATCTTGAGTTTCACCATCAGATGTCGCTTAGTGTCATAAATAGTGTATCCTTTTTAAGGGTAGTGTTACCCTTCGGCAAGGGATACAGTCAGCGTATTCTAAACCTTGTCGACAGGGCGTTCGAATTTCTCAAATGAAGTTCTGTTTTTTGCTTAAATGCCACCTTCAGAAACTATCAGGTTTAGTGTCGAATTTTATCCTCCAAGATTGAGTTAAGTTGGCACACCGTAGTCGAGGGCGACCCGAAGGCTCCCTTTTCAACAGTTACTACACCGATGTGTAGGGGTGGGCGCTACTCCTTACCCTGGATTGCTCCACGTACCCTTGATCCATACCTTATAATACTCAGTGTTAAGTAAAGAGTACAATTTTTGGAGTCTTTGTTATAACTCGACCTGGGATTGAACCCTGGTCTCCCGGACCATTGGCGAACACTCTATTATGCTAATACCTCCTATGAGGTATTGGCATGAAGGAGAAGGAGAAAACAAATACAAGGAGTATAATAAAACTGAACTGAGCAAGTTTTTAGCTATAAAACAATATTTTCCTAAAATTATTACCTCCATTGGTCATACATTTTTGCCAACGTTGAATAATGAACGTCCATCCCGTCGATGAGGCTTAGATTTCCTATTCAAAGGGGGAGGGGTGTGTTCTGGATATGAAACTACATCTGCTGTTGATACTCCAGTCTCGGAGTTCAAGGGAAAATACCTCTTCTTTGCCAGTATTCCCAGGCCCACTCTGACTCAGAGTGGTAGTATTTGTCATGGTCTACTCTGTGGTTAAAATGAATATGTTAAAAAATTATTTGTGTTGGTTTGTTGGTTGGTTGTTTGGGTTTATGGGGTATCAACTTTTGTAGGTTATTTAATGCCAAATCCACTTTTATACAAATAAACAGTTCTATTTCAAGCAATTCAGTTTAGCATGAGTACACAGTTTAATTGTCAAAACAGTTCTATTTCAAGCTATTCAGTTTAGTCAAACAGTTCTAATTCAAACTATTTAGTTTAGTATGAATATAGATTTTGCTTTCACACAGCTGAATGTCAAAACAGTTTTATTTCGAACAATTCATTTTAGCTTGAGTACAGTTTCAGTGTCAAAAACAGTTCTATTTCAAACAATTCCGTTTAGCTTAAGTAGTCAGTTTAAATGTCAAAACAGCTCTATTTCAAGCAATTCAATTTAATATAAGTACACAGTTTAGTTCTATTTAACCCATAGGGCGCTATCAATGCTACCACTCCGGGCCCGAATGAACCTTGGAGCGATGGCATTGAAGGGGTACTCCACATTCCCCGAACCTCCAGCATCATTGGAACTTCACCATCAGATTGTTTAGTGACATATCCAGGATACTCGTTGGGGGTGGGGTCTTACCCCTCTGCAGAGGTCCAGTCGGTGTATTCTTCAGCCTCAGCCGACTGGGCAATACACAGAATTAAATATAAAAACAGTTTTATTTCAGATAATTCAGTTTAGTATAAGTACGCAGTTTAGATGTCAAAACAGTTGTATTTCGAGCTATTCAGTTCAGCATTAAGTACGCAGTTCAAACCTCAAGACAGTTCTATTTCAAACAATTCAGTTCAGCATAAATACACAGTTTAAATGTAAAAACAATAAACTCTCGAAACCACGGTTTAATTCAATTTGACCCATAAATAGGACCCTATTAAGTGCTACTGCTCAGGACCAGAGTGGACCAGGGAGCGACGGCAATGAAGGGGTGCTCTGCATTCCCCAAAGCTTCAGCATTATTGGAACCTCACCATCAGAGTGTTTAGCGTCATAAACAGGACACTCGTTAGTGGGAATTTTACCCCTCTGCCGAGATGCAGTTGGTGTATTCTACAGCCCCAGCCGACTGGGCAATATTAGAGTTGGAGAAGAATACTTGATACATTAATTATGAACAAAAAATGATTATAGAAAAATAAAAAAGGGCCATTAAAAAAGCGTGAAATGGAACATTGTTATCAAGTATTTAGAAATGAATCAAATTTCGGTATTAGATAACCCATAAGTTGTTGATATGCCGTTAAACAAACAAACCAAACCAATAAGTATCTGAATATTTCGATCATAAACAGAGTCGCTCCAAAAATAATGCATTTAATTTAATTCTACTTTCAGATACGAAACACTATTTTCTCATTATAATCATCTCCATAGGCTACAGTATTTGGGCAACGATGAATAAGAAACCGAATGCCTTGATCTCGAAAAGGAACACTCCAAAAGTAATGCCTTTTATTTATTTCTACGAACACGAAAACAGATACAAGGAATACAATTTCACCATAGAGTAGAGGAAGTTTTCAGCTACAAAACTATGAATTATAATTAATTGTTATCACCGTTACCTCTAGAACATAGAGGTAACGGTGATAACAATTAATTATAATTCATAGTTTTTCGTAGCTTTTTTAGCGCTCAGGCAAAATCCAAGTATTTGATTATCTTTTTATCATTTATTTATTTATTTATCTAATTTTCTTTTTCTTTTATTTTCCCCCTATGATCCACGGGTACGACAAAATCCGCTTGATGACAAGTTCTCTTCTTGCTAATTAACAGAAGGTTTGGCCTTCTGGCTAAGATTTGGTGATTCGTTTGTATCCCTTATTCCCAAAGAATTTTATACTTCTCATTTTCTTGGACAGGTTCTGGTTTGTGCATATACTATTTGACAGCTTGGCCAAATTTTAATTTCTTGCATAATTCCTAATGGATCACTTTTGCCACCCAGTCATGTTTACTATTGCAATCCTTTTTTTATAATTTAGGTATGGATTTATACTTTTGTGGCATTAGCTGAGTTATTGAGTTGAGAACGCATGAGGTTTAGTCCACTGAAATCCTTTCAAATCCCTCAAGTAAACGGGAGAAAGAAAGAAAGAAAGAAAGAAACCATGAGAAAAAGACAAGGGGAGAGAATAAGTTTAAAGGAAAGGGAACTTGAAAATCGAAAAGCCCAGAGTCACTTACAGTTTAGTCACGTTTAAAGCACTAGTTCCTGTCAGATCACTGGAAGTATGTCGCTATGTTCAGTTTTCAAGTGGGTGACTACTTAGAAACCACAGGGTTGTCCTTGTGTGATAGATTAAGCAAACCTTAGTAAATAACAAAAGGCCAAAGTGACTCAAAGAAGAATGAAGTGAGAGGTTCCTCTCTCATCAAGAAGTGAAAGCGAAACAACAAGAGAGAGAGAGAGAGAGAGAGAGAGAGAGAGAGAGAGAGAGAGAGAGAGAGAGAGATGGTTTGCTTTGCTTTGTTTTTATGGCATATTAACCATTGTTGGTTATTTAATGCCAATCCCTTCTCTTACACATATGTTAAATATATGTTTTGTAAAAACATTCTGTAGATACACCCAGTTAAAAGATCAAACAGTTCTATTTCTAATAATTCAATTTAGCATGAGTCAAAGTTAAATTATCCCAAGTATTTCTATGTAAAACTAAAGATTCAATTAAACATCAGTCATTTGTTAACACACAGTTAAATGATCCAACAGTTCCATTTCTAACAATTAAATTTAGCATAAGTCATTTGTTTGCACTCAGGTTAAATGTTAAACAGTTCCATTTGACCCATGGAGAAGACCCTATCAGTTGCTTCTTCTCCGGGTCAGAGTGGACCTAAGAGAGAAGGGGTACTTAGCATTCCTCAAAGCTCCATTATTACTGGAGCCTCACCATCAGATTATTTACTGTCACATGCAGGACGCTCGTTGGGGGTGGGGTCTTTTACCCTTCAGCAGAGATGTAGTCGGTGAATTCAACAGACCCAGCCGATTGGGCTGAGAGAGAGAGAGAGAGAGAGAGAGAGAGAGAGAGAGTTGCCTACAGTCTCTATTCTTTCGCTTCGAGTGGAATTGATTAATATCACGGGTTGCTATAACAACGAATCCTAACTTAGACAGGTACACTGATTTTAATGGCATGTGAAACTGTATAGGATTATTTTATGCTCAGAGGTTAGGGAATTGCGTAAATTGTGCATCTATACTTATATTTTCGTGTAGTTTAAAAGATTTTTTTTGCTTTCTGCACAGTTATATGATATCAAGTTATCCTATCAAATACAAATGATTTCCTTACAGTTATATGGGGGTGTCCTCGTGGAGTAATGGTTAAAGCGATGGACTGCGGAATCGTAGTACGCGAGTTCGTACTCCAGTCGTGCTATTACGTTCACTTTCGGGCAAATACCCTTGGGAAAGGTATGAACCTTCTTATCCTCCCAGCTATGGGTTAAATTGTAACACTACTGTTCTTCTAGAGAATGGCTTTGACATTAAATAACCTAAGAAAGGTTGATATGCCATTAAACAAATAAAACCAAAACCAAACCTTACAGTTATATGGTTTCAAGTATTTCTATCTAATACTAACAATTATATAGTTTCAAGTATTCCTATCTAATTCTAATAATTATATGGTTTCAAGTATTTCTATCTAATACTAATTATTATATGGTTTCAAGTAACTAATAATAACCCTAATTAAACAATTAAAGTTTCAAGTTACTGTTCCTTATACACATAATTTACACAGTATCAAGAATTCCAATCGAATTTGCGTACGGTTGTATGGTTTCAACTATCTCTGTCTAATACTAATACTTATATAGTCACAAGTAATTATTTTTATTTGATAACAGTCATTTGTCTGCGTACAGTTATATGGTAACAAGTAATTATTAATAATCCTTGGTAATCAATTATAGCTTCAAGTAACTATTATCAATACAAATAATGTACAGTTATATATCAAATATTCCTATTTAATACTTATGGTTATATGGTTTCAAGCAATTATTTCTATCTTATAATAGTCATTTATTTGCACACATTTATATAGTTTCAATTAACTAATAATTGTCCTTGGAAAATAATTATAACTTCAAGTATTTATATGACATCACGTACTCCTATCGAATGCAAATAATTTTTAAGCTGATGTATTTTACCTACAGATTGGACTCAAACAGATACTACCAATCTGGGTCAGACTAGACCAGGTAGTAATGGCAATGAAAGAGTATTTTACATTTCCTAAATCTTCAGAACTGGAGCCTCACCATCAGATGCAATTAAGTGTCACGCCCAGAATACCAGTAGGGTGGGTATTACTGCAGCCACCGAAAGTTTTGATGGACACAGCGTATTTTAAGCTCTGCCGATAGGACGGCTCCAGAATTGAAGCCTCATCATCAGATGCAGTTAAGTGTCATGTGCAGGACACGTTCTAACTTAAATAAAGCCATCCCTAGTCCAATTTAAAACTGAGTGTTACAATGTTATGTAGTCACATATGTAGATTCACATCTACATACATGCACATATATATGTAGAATAATTCACTGCGACACAACGATAAAGACGCAAGAGGGAAAACGCAGGAAGACTTCTTTAACAACATATTTACCTCTCACTTTATTTGTAAACTTCGAAAGGGTTGTTCAAGGTTTGCATGTGAGAGGGTGCTGGAGACTGAACATAAACTTCATATTTTGACCCCACTGTTATGACCGTCACGTTGTGTCTTTCTTGATATCCTGATGCTCAACCAGGGCCGTGGAGTCCACTCAATCGGGGGTTTTCCGAGGACCCCCTCGGTCGGGTGTGGCTTTCCCTACCACATCTGGTCTCTAGCTGTCTGGAATTCTACTGGCAACTGCTTTGGCACCCAACTCAACTCAATTATATAATAATTCAACGCCCACACGATCGCCCACTGGATCTTTGAAATCGAATGTTTAATCGTCATCAAGCGGAAATAACTGACATGCAGTTCAGAGGTCACTCTCTTCCGGTGCATCACTGTACTGGCACCGTGGGACCTTCACCTTGTCCCATATCATAAGCCTTAATCCGCCCACGCGATCTCTTTCGATTACTGGCCATTGGAATGTGTCACTTCCTTCCGGTGTATCACCTTGGAATAGTATTTTTGGGCCGGGGCGAGGGTCAAAATATTACAATATTTTATGGGAGGGTTTTTCTTTGTACGTCATGTTTTACTCATCAAAATTTTCAATATAACAGAGATAGGCATGACATGCTCATTAGAATCCTTCACTTCTTCCTTCGTTGATTGGTTTGGTTTTATGGCATATTAACTATTGTTCGTTATTTAATACCAAATCCTGATTTTACATATATATTAAATATATGATTTGTAAACAAATATTGTCGGTACACTCAGTTAAATGATAAGACAGTTCTATTTCTAACAATTCAATTCAATTTTCAAGTATTGCTATGTATAGCTAACAATTCAGTTAAACATCAGTCATTTGTTTAAACACAGTTTAATGATCCAACAGTTCTATTTGACTCATATAGAGGACCCTATCAGATGCCATCACTCTGAGCCATAGTGGACCTAAGTGCGATAGCAACGGAGTACTCTTCAATCCCTAAGCTCCAGTATTACTGGAGCTTCATCATCAGGTTGTTTAGAGTCATGTTTAGGACCCTTGTTGTGGGGTGTCTTTCTTTTCTGCAGAGATGCAGTCGGTGTATTCAACAGCCCCAGCCGACTGGGATCAATATCATAAACCTTTGTTAGTGAGTTTGATTCTCAGTAGATACCCTTTACCTCCAGCCTTGTGCCCTTCTAAGAGTAGTCACTGACAATAATGAATTCATGGCTCATCTTAAGAGGAACTATTTGAACATTTTAAACTTATAAAATTCGTTTTACTTTCGCATTGACTTTTATTGATTTGGCTTTTTTTCTTTGCTTAATGTCATATCAACCTTCGTTGGTTATATGATGCCAAACTCATCCTTGTCGAAGTTCAGTAGTGATACTATCTAAACAGCAGCGAGGGGATAAGTAAGTTCATACCTTCACCAAGGGTATTTATCCGAAAGTGAATGAAGTAGCCCGACTGGAATTCGAACTCGCTTATTACGATGTTGCAGTCCAGTACGTTAGCCACTATACCACGGGGAACCCCCGGTTCACAAAATTTGTTTTTTTGCAGTCGGTATTTAAATTTTCTTTTGCTCAGTACAAACCCAAATAATTCAGGAAAATTACCGCAACATTTTCACATATAAATAACTTAGCAACCTGCAATGTTTCCTTTAAGTTTTAGGAAAGGCATGAATCTCTTTGTCCTTCCGCCAGCTACGGATAAATAGTAGGAGAGATTCTGTTCTCAAGCTTTGGTCAGGCAATCAATCTAGGAGAAGGAGAACACTGAATCTATTCGGGTCCCCACGAGGTCAAAATGTGACTCGTGATCAGTACTCTGCAAGAAGCGAAAATTTGCTTATTTCTGTCCGCATTCCTCTTCAGTGGCACCTCAGGCACCGGGCAATAAACCCAACCTTTATCCCTTTTGTTATGGGGACATATCCTGCCATACCCCAAAGATGGACTCGTCCAACCTAAACATATTCTTCGAGCTAGCTCGCTCGGGAAAGACAACTTCTCGTTTCTTACGAGACATTTGACAGACTGCAAGCCGAGAACGGCTAGTACTTCTTTTGTATGACTTCCTTTTTCTGCTAATACAGTAGCGTTTACCTATCACCGATTGTTTGAGTTGTTCTTCCACCGGTCTTATCAGAAGACCACAACACCTTTTAAGCAAGGGGCGCAGCCTGGTGGGCAGACCGCCTGAAACTAAGCTGATTATTTCAACTCACGCGGGTCTGGAAGCTTTAGCTTACTCAAGTCAGAAGTATGGGGCATCTTATGAGGATTGAACACTCATTAGTTATGGTGTGCTAGCCTCGTCTTTTTACCGACTATTCCATTTGAGAGTCTTTAATGACTCAGGATTGTTTGGATGTTTGCATGTCTTTCTATTTTTCTTTTTTGATGACCTTTTTACCTTCTATTTTCCCTATCGCTCAAGTTTCTTTTTTTTCTTGTATTTGTTATCTTATTTAATAGCTGACTCATCATACTAAATGAAATTTCAGATGATACGAATGTATGTATGAAAGAAAGAAGTGCAAAGTAAAAAGGAAAAAGAGAGAAAAAAAGAAAGAAAAAAGAAAAAAAGAAATGAGAGAGAGAGAGAGAGTGTGTACAAGGGACAGAAAATGAAAAAAGAATAAATGAAAGAAGAAAGAAAAATAGAAAATAATAAAAGAGAAAAAAGAAAAGAGAGAGAGAGAGAGAGAGAGAGAGAGAGAGAGAGAGAGACCAAGTGAGATAGAAACACAGAGAATAAAGAGGAAAAAGAATGAAAAGGAAAGAACGGAAGAGAGAGAGAGAAGAAATAAAAAGACAAAGAATGAGAGAGAAAAAGAAAGAAAGAGAAAGAAAGGAGAAGAAAAATGAAAAAGAGAGAAAAAATGGAAAGAAAAATTAGAAATAATGAAGCAAAAAAAAAAAAAGAAAAAAGAGTGAGAAAGAAAAAAGTGAAAAGAATGAATGGAAACCAAAGTTAAGGAGAATGAAAAGAGCAAAATGAAAAAGATTGAAAGAGAGAGAGAGAGAGAGAGAGAGAGAAAACGATTTAGAGAAAGAAGAAAGAATAATAGAAAATAATAAGAGAGAGAGAGAATTAAGTTGGAAAAGAATGAAAAAAGGGAAAAAGATAGAAAGAAGAAATAAAATGAAAACGAATAAGAAAGAGAGACAGAGAAGAAGAAGAAGAAGAAGAAGAAGAAGAATGGAAAATAATGAAAAAGTAAGAAAGAAAGAGAGAAAATAGAAAGAAGAAGAAAAATAAGGAAGGAGAAAAAAGAAATTGAGCGAGAAAGAAGAAAAAGAGAAAAGAATGAAAGAGAAAGAAAGTTAAAGTGGAAAAAAGAAAGAAAAATGAAAAAAAAAAAACGAAGAAGAAAGAAAGAGCGAAAAAGCGAAAGAGGAAGTTGAAAGAAAAATGAAAAAGAATAAAAGAGAAAGAAAGAACAAAGAAAAGAAAGTAAACAAGAGATAGATGAAATGGTATGTTTTTACCCAACCCCTCCGCATAAGCAATATGCGACACAAAGTCAATTTTTAAACAGAGTTTAACAAGTTCGAATTCAGAATTTTCCTTTTCGAACACACAAAAGTTGAGCCTAGTTCCCTCTCCTATTTATCCATAGCTGGAGCGAGAATAATTGGATTCATACCTTTCCCTAAGAGTATTAGCGCTAAGTGAAATTTAAACAACCTCGTTCAGGATTTGAACGTCGTTTGCTGTGTCCATTTCCTACGGCGATAACCGTTACACCAAAAGCATTTGTAAAGTAGTAGAGTGAAGAAATTAGATAGAAAGAAAGAATGACAGGCAACGAAAGTATACGATGGTGGACAGAAAAGAAATTAGATCCTCTGTTGGTGGTCAATTTGGAAGACAAAAGCAAGAGATTGACAGATAGGGATTGTGTGTGTGTGTGTGTGTGTGTGTGTGTGCGCGCACGTGCCAGAGAGAGAGAGAGAGAGAGAGAGAGAGAGAGAGAGAGAGTGAGAGTGTGTGTATGTGTGTTAATTCAGGAAGAGAACAGAATGAAACATAAGTTGCCAGCCTTAGATCCTCTCGGGTGATGTAACGGTTAGCAAGCTTGACTTGGAAACCTTCACGAGTGAGTTCTAGGCTCATTGGTTGCGCCATTCATACGGCCTTGTGCCAAATCTAAGCAAAATGCTTAGTAAATTACTACTAGATGTCAGGTAAGTGTGCATCGAGTAGTGTAATGGTTAGCGAGTTAGACTAAGAAACCTTCACGAGTGAGTTCAAGTCTCATTGGGTACCCAATTCACACAGCCTTGTGCCACATCTACGCAAAAAGCTTAGTACATTTCTCTGTGGACCAGCCCTTTCTACGATAGTTCCTCATAGCTTTCCTCCATTCAAATCAGAATAATCTAAGCTTAGGTCTGTTACGTTGGTTTGACGAGTCGCATATTCAGTAGACTGTGTTTAAATCCATGCCGGTTTTCCTGGCTTTCTTCTCAACGTCGTCTTCTTTTCCTTGATATAGTGATTATTAGTAAATTTTTTTTACAGAACACGCAAGCTCCCACATGAATATAACCTTGTGCCAGACTAAACAACGTTTCATAAATATCAATATGACTGCCTTGCCAGAATGTATAATTTAGTACGTTATTCTTATAAACCATTGGTACAATGTATGTGCATCCGCATGTATGCACGCACATGCACACATAGGTTGGCACAAACACAAACCCACATATGTACAAATACGCCCACACACCCATACATACATACATACATACATACAAACGAACGCACGCACGCACACATAGACCATCAAACAGACAAATACGCGTGTGCACACAAATGCACCAACGCACATATATAGTTCATAACAATCACTAATGTGCCCAAAGATTATTCCTGAACGTAACAAAAAATAGCAGCACCTACCACAGATCGATTATTGCCGATCATCTTTTTTTTTTTAATTTTTAATTTTAATTTTTATTTTTACTTTTTTGGGGTGGAGGATGTCTATGCCTCAGACCTTTCAGTCCAGCACGGAATAGGCCGAGATGTTGACATAAATTAACGACCTTGTTACCGGAAATGGCACAGGATTGGGACTTACCCCTACAAACGGAATGTTTGAAGGAAGGGGGATACTGAGGCCATTCATTTAAAATGACAAAATCATTCAAAACTGTTTCAAAATAGATGCAGCCCATTAATATGATAATGATTTATTACTGAAACAAGAAACTAAAAAAAGATTGCATGTCCTGCAAGCTGATATAATAACAATTTAAAAATCATTGATTTGATATCTTTCGCTCAAAGGATACATTTTTACAGGGTGTGTTCCAAATGACTGCCTTTGTGCTTGTCTCAGTAATAAATCATTATCATATTAACGGGTTGCATCTATTTTGAGACACCCTGTATGTGTATAAAGAAGATTGATTGATTTGACTCATAGATGGGACCCTAACAAGGTACTACCACTCCGAGTCAGAGTGAACCTGGGAGTACTCCACACTCTCCAGATCTCCAGTGCTGGAGCCTCACTATCAGATGCAATTTTGGTTCTTAGCCAGGACACCTGCGTTTTTGTTTTGAATTTTTTTTATGGGAAGGGGGTCTTATCTCTCTGCAAGGGGATACAATATTCTTAGTCTCGTCGACAGGGCGGGTCTAATATTTAGTAAATTTACTTTAACTTTTTTTTTCTATCAGTAGATTAGGACCATTTTTTTTTGTTTTGCTCGGTTTAGACTCGTTTCAGACGATGTTTTTTGTGGACAGTGGATTTTCTTGTTTGACGTTTGTGCCATTATCAATAGTTAAAAAGTTGGACTTTGATCTGTTGTGTGATTTATCAATCACGATTATAATCTGCCAAGTTACAAACGTATTTGACTTACTTCTAATGTCCGACTAGAAATAATAAAATCCTGTAATCTTTAGTATAGAAGAAAATTAACTTTTTTTTTAACCTTGTGAGTAAACTGGTTTTTTATAGGTAATACTGTATCATGTACATGCATTGCTTATGATTTTACTATATAAATGCATTAGAAATCAGTAAAAAAAAAAAAGTAATTGTCAGTGGTCAGGAATGGATAAAAGTATTACCATCAGAATTGGATTATTTATTATAAAAATGCATTAAAAGGCTATTTATTATATGTATAACGTAAATGCATCACTAATCATTTTAGAATAAAAATGCTTTGCTCATGATTTTACTATAGAAATGTATTAAAAATCAGTAAGAAAGGGATTATCGGTGGTCAGTAAGTAAAGCAAGTAGTGATAGAATCAGGAAATTATATGTATTCTGTAAATACTTTGTTAATGATTTCACTCAAGAAACATATTGAACATCGGGAAGAAAGGGATTGTCAATGGTCAAAAATTAAACCAAGCATTATTGGTTTGGTTTGTTTGGTTAATGGATATCAACCTTCCTGGGTTATCTAATGCCAAAGCCACCCTTGTAGAAAAACAGTTGTGGTACTATTTAACTCATAACTGGGGGGGATAAGGGGGTTTATGCAAATAATAATAATTAGATTTATAGGATACACGTTTTTTCTAGTCTTAAAATAAGCAATAAAAGCATACCTAAGAACATTCTAGAAATTTAGAATCAAAACTGCATTAGCATTTAAATTACATTTTTATATTTTTCAACCAATCAGCTAAAAACATAGAATAGAACATTCTAGAAAAATAGGATCGGAAGTGAACTAACAGAAAATATTTAGGCTCGAAAATAAAATAGTAAAATACAAGTCTGATCGGTCAATAAATATCTACGCGCCAAACTAAAATACAAAATTTTCTTTCCCCTACAGATTGGAAACACGGATAAATCTACGACATCAAGCAAAGATGGTAAGACAGAAGAAAAAGATGAGATACTGTGACAAAGAGAAAAAAACCAACACAATTAGAAAAAAGATACAACTCGAAGAGATAAATCAGAAGGTTCTGGCGAAAGAAGGAAGACTAAAAAGATACGGAGACAGGACCAAACAATATAGACAAAACGGGACATTTCAAACCAACGAAAGAAAATTCTACCAGCAAAGAATGTGCGAATACACACAGGCAATCGGATGCGAAGGAGGCAAAACGGTTTTGGTGCAAAGTATGGGAACTTATGGTTCATAAGAAATTAGCCGAATGGATAAGCAACATGAAATAAGCGTTACAAATAATCGAAGAAAACCTTAAGGTTAATATACGTCTTGATTAAAAAATACCAAACTGGAAAACTTCAGGCCATGAAGGCATACATGGATTCTGGTTTAAAAAAGATCACGTCCATTTATGACAGACTGGCAATCGAAATAAATAGACGCTTACAAAAAACAGATGTACCCGAAAGGATGACCAAAGGAAGGACGACCCTGATCCAGAAAGTCTCCCAAAAAGAAACTGCCATAAACAATTATAGGCCTATAACGTGCCAACCGATGATGTGGAAAATACTAACGGCACAAATTAGGGAGATTTACCACGTGTTAATTAACCGTGGACTGTTCCCCGAGGAACAGAAAGGATACTGCAAGGGAACCAGGAGGACAAGAGAGCTATTACATAGAGAGAGATTAACACATCCTCAATAAAAGCAAACGAGATGGAGACATCTAGCTAGGATGTAGATTGACAGCAAAAAAGCTTACGATATGGTCCTTCAAAACTGAATACACTGTCCCAAGATGTACAAGATATCCGACGAAGTCATAAAGTTTATCGAGAAAACCAGGGAAAACTGGAGAGTGGAATTGACAGCAGGAGGAAAAGGTTTAGTTGAGGTAAAAATCCAGAGAAGAATATTCCAGGGCGATGCGCTATCACCATTACTATTTGTTATAACAATGATGCCATTCAACCAAATACTCAGGGAATGCCCGGGTGGATGCAAACTTTCTAAATCGCAAGAAAAATCAATCACCTCGTGTAAATGGACCATATCAAATTGTCTGCCTAAAAATGAAAAAGAATTTGAAACCCTAATACAGGCAGTAAGAATATAGAGTCAGGATATAGGAATGGAATTTGGCATCGAAAATGCGCCATGCTGATAATGAGAAACGAGAAACGACTCATAACTGAGGGAATAGAGCTACCAAATGAAGAAAAAAATCAAAAGGCGTGGAGATAAAGAAACTTATAAATACTTGGGAATATTGAAAGCGGACAACTTCAAAAAAGTAGAGATGAAAGAAAAAAAATACAAAAGTCTATCTCAGGAGAACGAGGAAACAACTTGAAACCAAACCTTTTAGCAGGAATCTCATCAACTGGATAAACACCTGGACTATCCCCTTGTAAGATACTCGGGCCCATACTTGAAGTGGACGAGGGAAGAACTCAAACAAATGGACCTGAGAACAAGAAAACTAATGACCATGCATAAGTATTTACATTTGCTATTTTGTTGCGTCTTATCTATTCTTACTTTGATATAGTTGGTCTTTATGTAGTTATTTTGTGCCGCTATCAGAAGAGATTCAGTTTCTCTCATTAGATTTCCCTTTCTTGGCCATGTCCAATTTTTTTCAAATGAAATTTCGTTTGTTTGTCGCTTGAAATGTTCATAGAGTTGTTATGCTTCCCATTTTTGTTTTCTGATTATTTCTGTTCTGTTGATGATTGTGTTGTCTGTATTGTTTCTGGTGGCATTAATCAGTCTTCGCCCGGGCTTGTTTATGTAATCTTCGAGTCGTTGTACCGATGTATCGACATTATTTTGAAAAAACCTATGGAACATGAAAGTGATGGAGATACCAATTGTAATTAGTGCACCCGGTAGTCACCAAAGGATTGATACAGGGACTGGAGGAATTGGATATAAGAGGACGAGTGAAAACATTCCAAACTACTGCATTATTAAGATCGGCCAGAATACTGAGAAGAATCCTGGAAACTTGAGGAGACTTGCGGTCACTCAAACTCCAGGGAAAAATCATTAGCTAACGCTGCTGTGAAAAACTCTCACAAGAGCAAAATAATAATAATAATAATAAGCGAATGTAGCAAATTAGCGCAAAAAGAGTATAAGACAAGACATGACTGAGTGGGGAAGGTGATCCACTGGGAATTATGCAAGAAATTTTAATTGGACCACACAAACAAGTGGTATAGACACAACCCAGAATCCGTTCTGGAGAATGAAACGCACAAAGTTCCCTGTGAGTTTGAAATACAAACGGATCACTTGATCTTAGCCAGGTGACCAGATGTTGTATATTGACCTACGACCCGGCCGGGCTGTCAAAATAGGAAATGCACCTATGTAAATAACAGGTGCATCCGGTCGAGGAATATCAGAATTATAACCTTGACCGTGGATGGGTTGAATGAATGCAATTGTGACGCCCACAAGAAGAAGGGGGCGTTGAACTATTATATAACTCGGTGAAGACAGGAAGTCAGTTAGTTTGGAGACCAGAACGTTGGTGACAAGATGTGGTAGAGAAAGCCAGCACCCAGCCGAGTGGGTCCCCGGTTGAGCAGCCCTGGAGAACGGGAAAGAAACACGGTTATGGCC
>OY757936.1:28612720-28865220 GCA_963585895.1 Sepioteuthis lessoniana | reverse complement strand
TAAAAAAGAAAAACTATTAAATTTGAAGAAACTCCCATAGGTCTCTAACGGAAAAGGAGATGACGCATGCGTAAAAGAAAAAAAGATTTTCCTCTTGAAAAAGGAGACGATATCATTTTTCTCTTTCAGGCAGTGTCCGTCGAACCGACAACACCATTTTGCTGTCTGGTGTTTTGGGCACCACGCTACGTCCCAAGACGTAGCGTTGGTTAGTCCCTTCACCCAATAAATAAAGGAAAGTATAGAAGAAATGTTTTCGCCTCTTATCTATTTCTATCTTTTCTTTTTGTATATTTCTTTTGGGACTTTCTTTGGGCAAGGCATTACGTCGGCCAGTCAACGTGGGGTGAAACAGTGTAACCAAAATATGGAGTCAGATATCTTACGGCAACACAGCCTTGCTCTTAGTCCCTGACTTTCAAAGCCTTCAAACCCCACAAAGGTACGTGTTAAGGGTAAGTGGAGCAAGAATGAATTGAAAATCTGGCAGCCCAACATTTAGCATTTTGGCCGAGAGAGAAACAAACTCTTCCCAATTATAATAAAAATGCATTGGATATAATTTGATATGAAAAAAGATCGGGAATTATGTTTTTATAAAGATTAATTGGAAATTATTACGTGGGATATTTACAAAAGAAATAGTCTTAAAGAATTAATCACGGAGTGCTTTGCAAGTTTTCTCGAAGACCGTTACTATCGCAGTGAGTTTGATCTCACGGAGTGTCCTATTCTTGAGACCTTGTACCAAACTAATTTAAGCTTATCAAATTTCAATACAGGCACCTTATCATGGGAGAGTAGTTTACGAAACTTGTCTCTCGAACCATTACTCCAGTAGTATTTTCATTGGTTGCTCCACGATTATAGTCTTGTGCCATAAAATTTGTAAAATATTGTTTTGGGGGATAAAATGTGTAATAATTTTTTTTTCTAATGTCTTTATATCTTATTCTCCCTCACTAAACTGACAACCGAGCACCCTCATTCTCAGACCCCCAACACACAACACTACCCCCACCCGTCAACACTTTGACCTGATTTTGTTTTCAAGGCTACGAAAGACTTGGGTGACCTGCTTGTTCAGAAAGTTTTTCTTACTTGCGTGCATAATATTGCTTATTTATTCTTTCTTTCTCCCTCTCCCATATACGCACTACCCTATGAGGCATATATGTGTATGTGTATCTATGTATGTGGGTATTTACTAACCCCTTCGCACGAGCAAGAGGTGACACAATGTCAATTTTAATAGGAGTTTAACAGATTAGAATTTAGTTTTCCTTCGCTCCATTTAGCTATAGGTAAATAGAGAGGGAAAACTACATTCTAACCGGTTAAAATCCGCATAAATTTGACCTTGTATCCCCTCCTGCTTGTTCGAAGGGGTTGGCACACACACACACACACACACACACACACATATATATATATATATATATATATAAGTAAAGTTAGCGACCATCGTCGAGGGTGAACCGAAGGCTCTCTTTTCAATAGCTACTACACCGAGGTGTTGGGAAGGGCGTTACTCTTCCTTGGATTGCCCCACTTTACCCTTGATTCATACCTTACAATGCTAGGTGTTAAGCAAGGAGGCATTAAGTACCATTTTTTGAGTCTTTGGCATGATTCGACCCGGGATTGAACCCCGGTCTCCCGGGCCATTAGCGAACACTAACTGCTAAGCCAATGGACCGGTATATATATATATCTAACTATTTTTTTTCAAATTGGAAATTTACTTTCAAAGCAGATTTCAAAAACTAAGTATATTAACAATTATATTTTTTTTGCAAATAGTGATATTTCGGAACAAATTGCCCTGTCAGATCAAAAGCAGCAAAAAGTTGATATAAGATTTGAGTTAATATAAATATGAGAAGTAAGGGTAAGAAGAAGAATTTAAGAGGGCATTTTTGGGAACTATCAGATGAATTACTTGACAAAAATTCATCAGTATATAGATATTGTATTTATATTGTATATATTCTGTGCAACGATTTTTTCTAAGGTGAATGTGAGAAAATAGTAAAAGAGGGAGATTCCCAACGAGGCATAAAAAACAAACAAATTATAATAATGACACGCTTCGTATGTACAGACGATATTTCCCTCGCGGATTGTAGGTTCGAAGGAATGTTATGCTGTCTGGCCCTCGTCTATAGAAGTCAGAGAATCGGGAACAGTTCAGATTTCAGAGTTCAGAGAGAGAGAGAGAGAGAGAGAGAGAGAGATTCTGAAGGAATAGGGAGTCTCCTCGTGGTGTAATGGTTAAAGCGATGGACTGCGGAATCGTAGTAAGCAAGTTCGTACTCCAGTCCCACTATTACGTTTACTTTCGAGCAAATACCCTTGGGAAAGGTATGAACCCCCTTATCCTCCCAGCTATGGGTTAAATAGTACCACTACTGTTCTTCTAGGAAGAATTAAATAATCAACAAAGGTTGATATGCCATTAAACAAAAGAAACCAAATCATTTGTCTAGAGTTCACATAACTCATATCTCATATCCCCAAAGCAAAATGATATGAGTTAATACCGTCATCACAAGTAACCCGCAGCTCTCACAGTCTACTTCTTTATGGAAACCTGAAAATAAACATCAACCATCATATTTAACATTGTTCAACACCAAAGAACCGATTATTATTGGTTTGCTTCTCCCGACAGCCAGATGATATCACTAACACCTTGTAATCTGTTGTGAGTAATGCACAGGAGGCCGTTGAGAGCAATGAAAAAGCAGTAAGAACACTAGTTCGAATAACATTCGGGGTGATAATACCTTTTCTCAAAAGGACAGAAAGTAGATTGTACACGTGAAAACGCCCGTAGAATGAATCGGCTGCAATGCTGAGGTGATAAGAATAAATAAATAAAGATTAAAAGATTTGAAAAAAATGAACAAGAATTTTGATCTAAATAACTGAATCATAGCGACTTTTCTCAAAATAAAATGTATTTGTATGCTGACTACAATTCAAGAAGGCTGTAGAATGCATCGGCTGAGACGTCTGGGTAACATAAAAAGCAACAATGAGATTAACAACCCAAACACCGTTAGGAATGATAATGACTAATCTCAAAACTACAGAAGGAACCTCGAGGGAGGGATATTCAATACAATCTTGTTGATAAGCACGGCTTATTTTCTAAGAACAGATGCACTAGATTAGTTGTATACTTGTAAAACCTGGTATGAGCCTTGCCACTAATGAGGAAGAACCCTTGTGAAGAGAGTAAAATATTCGCCTATCAAATTTAATCTCCGTTAATTTCTACCCAGATAAGATCGTCTTCTTGTCAGGGTGAGGAAACCTGTGTTTGTCAGTTGTTATAAATATTGTTTTAATGTAAGCGATATCTTTGCACAGGACCTGAAATATGTTATTGGAATACTGTAATGTTTATCCGCGCAGTTAACTGTAATAAAATATCTGTAAAATGATATCTACTTAGAGTCATGCGTCACTGGCAAATACTGCGAAGTTTGTCGGAGTAGGGGGAATGTGGATAAGGTAGTGAGTGAGCATTTGAGTAAATCACTCTACCATAAGTACTCTGCATGTCGACATGGTTATAGTTATAAAGTTTTTATTCCAATTGTCAGGTTTCAAACATTTGTATAAGGTAATATTATTGATTTTTTTTTAAATTGGAAAGGAAAGACAGCTGTCGTAGATATGGATAACTTCCGTGGAGTAATAATGGTTAGCAAGCGAGGCAAGCAAACCTTCACGAGTGATTTCGAGTCTTATTAGGTGGTCCTTTTATATGGTCTTGTGCCATATCTAAGCAAAAAAAAAAAAACAAACAAACATAAAAAACCAAACAAGGCTACCAGAACGTTGTTAGTGACTTCAGCCGTGGCCTCCGCTATATATATGAGCGACGGCCACGGTTCAGCACCACCGCTTCAAGCAGGATGCGACACACAAGGTCATTTTTTAAACGGAGTACAGCGAGTTTGAATTCAGAATTTTCCTTCTCTTAGATTAGTCTCCTTACTAAGGCTAAAGAGCCCAACCTACCGTACTATTTAGCCAAAGCTGGAGGGAAAAGAGATGGATTATTGTTTTTCCAAAGGGCATTAGCGCAAAAATGAAACATAATCAGTTTAGTCCAGGGTATGAACTCGGGTCACCGATTCCATTTTCATGTCAATGATTGGTACGCTAAGCACGCCTCCAGACCATTGATAGTTGGTGCGATTCCAATTGAGTGCCCCCATACTTCTGGCCTTGTGGTAAACTAAATGTAGTAAATGAGTGCAGTTTTGCGGCTTTATATTTCATATAAAATCTACTGTTAACTAAAAGTTTTTACTTTCTTTTAAAAAATTCTAAAACTTTTTTCCCAGTTCTATAATCGATAGTTATTTATTCATTTAGAAATTGGATTGGAAATTGCTTTATTTTCTAAGTCAGAGCATTTTAATGATACTGCATTAAACTATAATGATTTGGATGAGCACGAACAAAGAACCTCACACGGCCAATACTAATTTACGAATCTGAATAAAAATGGCTTTGTTAGAGGATTTTAATCGTACAATGTGCCATTTTTTGTTCTTTTATTGTAAGGAATGTTTTATGGTAAAAGATACCAAAATTAGATCATTAAAATATCCATTTATGTTTCAGTAGTTTTAACAGGTTGTTTTTCACTGAAGTCTGAGTGGCAACAAGTCTCCTTTAGTCTCCAAGACTCTTCTGCGTATTCGAGCTGATATTAAAGGTGCTTTGGTCGAGATGATCACGATCTCTAGTTCTCCCAATCTCTTTTCCACGACTTTGAGGAACGTTCCAAGGGCGTCGACTACAAATGGTATCACCGTCACCTTCATGATTTGGAGCTTTATCGTTTCGTTTACTTTCATTTACATTCTATGATCCACAAAATTAAAAATTCTTTTCTTCTTGTTAATCAATCCGGTCTTCTGTTCTGGATTGGGTGATCCGTTTCTATCTCAAAGTCCTAGAGAATTTTATGCATCTCAATATTTAGGACAGATTCTATTTTGTACAAATCGTATTTGATTTGGTTTATTTGTTTAATGGCAGATCAATCTTCGTGGATTTTTTGTCATCAAAGCCATCCTTGTAGAAGAACAGTAGTGATAGTATTTAACCCATAACTGTGAGGATAAATGGGTTCATACCTTTCTCTTGGATATTAGTCCAAAAGTGAACGTAATAGTGCGACTGGTGTCCGAACTTGCTTTACTACGATATCACAGTCTAGCACTTTAACTACTTCGCCATGGATTATTTGCCAGTATAGTCAATTTTTTTATCTTTTACACTATTCCTAGTAGATTACCTTTCCTAGTCTGTTATGCCTAGTTTTGTATTTCTTTGTTGCCACTTATAATAATTATGATTATTATTATATTTCTTGCGAGTTTTTCATACCAGCGTTTGCTGATGGTCTTTCATTGGAGTCTGAGTGACGACAAGTCTCCTCAGGTCTCCAGGACTCTTCTCAGTATTCTGACCGATATTAAAAATATTGTTGTTTGGATGGTTTCGATTCGTCTCCTGATTTCCTATTCTTCCAACCTCCTTGTTAATATCGCAGGGGTATAGCGACTAATAGTGGTAGTAATAAATAAAAAGACAAAACGTAATTTGGGAGACAGTATATATACACGTGTTCACCAGAAGCCTTTATTGCGAGAACTTAATGTAGAAAGAAAGAAGGAAGACAAAGGAAATATAAAGAGCGCGCTAAATTTAGTGGCGCTGACAAACAGCTCACGTGACTCGCCGTCGCGTAATAAAAATACAAAGTAGTTCGTCCTCTATTTTGGCTCTGTATTGAGTTACAGCCTGGCCCATTGGACTGAGATTCACTTCGGCCAGTCGTGTTCTCCGGTAAGCGAATCAGGTCGGGTGTGTCTTGGTTTCGGTGGCAGTCGGTCGAGACCGTGTGACATGGATTCCGAGAAGCCGGCATTCATGTTACGCGCGCTAAGACTGGCGTTATTTGAGTCTCAGGTGGTCGTCATCCAGGGTCTTACCCTCTCTAGAGGGACTAGGTGTATCGCCTGGCGCCTGAGGTGCCCTTTTTTAGAGGAATGTCGACGGAGCTCAAGGCATTTTTGGAACCCCCGGGCGTGTGTGGGCTACAGCCCTGCTACTGATTCCCAATAAAAAGTGTCCCATGTCATATTCGTGCCTAAGTGGGGCGCTCGACAAATACCTGGTATCACCGTCACTTTTATGTTCCAAAGCCTTTTTTGTTCTCTGGCAAGGTCCAAATACGTGTCTCTTTTTTTTTCGTTATTTTGTTTGATGCTACATCTATCTATTAATCTATCTGAATTTCGTTCATATTTTTTTGTTCATATCTATCTCTCTATCTATCTAAGTTTGATAGATAGATAGATTGGAACAAAGTCGAAAAAAACAACGCATAAAAATAGTCATAAGGATTAAACCTTTTCTCCAGCTTATACTCAAGCCTTAAAACCTGTATATGCATATGGCTCGTGCACGCGAAATTATTCATATGCATTCACGTCCGTGTAGGTGTGGGTCTGTGTGTATAAAGGTATGTTGAATGTATGTCTGTGTATACTTACATATGGGCGTACGAGTGAGTATATATACGTACGTGCGTTCATACCTCTGTGTGTGTGTGTGTGTGTGCGTGTACATTCATTGTAAATGGCTGACCTGTTAACCTTGTCTCACAGGAAAGTTTATGGAAGGTCAGTGAGATTTTCTCATATCGCATTTCGAATGGAATAAGCATTGTTTTTTTTCTCTCTGTCTTTTTTTAATGGACAGAATAATCAGGAGCCGGACAGTTGAGCAGGATTGAGGTTTAAACGGTCGTTCATTATGTTAGCCTCTCGTTTTCCTAAGTTATGATAGGGCAGCTTGACTTTGAAACAGAGAAAAGAAAAATCTATTATATAACAAGAGTATGAGAACAAATTATATATATATATATATATATATATATATATATATATATATATATACGAAAATGACTATATATATATATATATATAGGATTTACACTTCTATATTTTTAAATGGCCATCGATGATCGCGTGGTACAAAACATTCTAGAAAATAGGAGCCATGATTCACTTGTTCCCGAAACAAAAGGTGATGGATGTCGGTAAATTAATTAGTTTCGGGAACCTATTAGTCAGAGAAATCACGTGCCTTGTGACTCCAACTACGTCCGTGCCTTTGATTTTGTCCCGCGCAAAATAAATGGTGTGTTTGGAGCCGGCCACGTGACATGGTTACCTATATATACTCTACGCTTTCGATAGTTACCGCTTTCATTCTCTCATTCTTCATTTTGCCAGCTAGCGACACATAGCTTAAGACACATAACATGGGTGCGTATATAGTCTGCGACCATTTTCCTTTCCTGTTCTGCCTTTTTGCTGGTCTTGTTTCAGTCTCACGCACGCGCAGAGCCTCAGACATTTCCCGAAAGTGACAAACGACCCACATGGGAGAAAACACGACAATCTAAAATACATAGCCATTCTTATGTGTATTAGTACTTTGCGTGAAATACTAAGTCAACATACACATATAGTCTACAGGACACTTTTGATGTTTAGTCTTCTAGCATATACCTAGAAAATTATGCATAAACGTAAGTAAGAATTCTGATATTCTTACCCTTCGTGTCAAATAAAATATTCATTTCAGCATAATATTCGTGTTAGTTACAAACGTTCACACACACGAATATTTAACAAACTATATTCGAACATTCGTAATGTTTTTGTAGTGTTTCCTTTTTATGTACTTGTTGATATATAAATTTATTTTTGTTTGTATTGCCTTATTGTGAATATCCTTTTGTCTATGCCGTTTATATCGTTTGCAAATAACACCACACACACACACACACACACACACACACACACACACACACACACACACACATATATATATATATATATATATAGTCATATATACTGTGTATCACAAAAGTGAGTACACCCCTCATATTTCTGCAGATATTTAAGTATATCTCTTCATGGGACAACGCTGACAAAATGACACTTTGACACAATGAAAAGTAGTCTGTGTGCAGCTTATATAACAGAGTGAATTTATTTTCCTCTCAAAATAACTGCGTAACTATTTGTTGGTCGTGCATTTCGTTTTCAACAATATTTTCCTCACTTTACATTTCAGTGAACAAGTTTCAAAATATTTTGATAAATTACTTTCCATGCCAGACTAATATAAATTCAGAAAATTTTTAAATATTTACCTCATAAACATTCATGAAATTCTACATGAATTTCAATATTGATATTTTCCTCAGCCATTTTAAAATTCCAACCTGAAATTAAATACTTACCGTACGATAAACATTTATGAAAATGATTAAACTCTTCTTGTTATTTACGAACAAATAAAACTGATTTGCCATTGAAACTGGAAAATTTATAAACCAAGAAATTATAATATCTTTAGGTCACCATACGTAAGCCACGCCTACTTTCGTGTGTTTGTTTACGTTTTGTAGTAGAAAACGACTTAAAAACGAATCCAGTGAGACTGGATATCTAATGATTGTTTATTTTACGATTTGAATTTTTTGACTTTTATTATATAAACAAGAAAGAAACTTCAAAACTGCATATTCACATTTTCAATCATTGTTTTGTCAATTTTTACTTATCTTTTAACAGGTATGTTTTTGTTCACACCTAATATATATATATATATATATATATATATACATACAGTGGGAGGGGATACTGAAAGGTTCTTGGCCTGAGAAAAGAATGAATTTTTAATTGAACTTTTCGGGGGAGAGGGGGAAGTTAAAGAAACATGAGTTTCTATATTTATCTTAGTCTGTTCATATCTATCTATCTATCTATCTATCAGACTTAGATAAGAAGATATATATATATATATATATATATATATATATATATATATATATATATGGTTCAATCACAAGTCGAGTCATACCAAAGACTCAAAAAATGGTACTTGATGCTACCTTGCTTAATACTCAGCATTATAAGGTAAGAATCAAGGGTAAAGTGCAGTAACCCAGGGAAAGGAGTAGCGCCATCCCCTACACCTTGGTATAGTAGCTATCGAAAAGGGAGCCTTCGGGTCACCCTCGACAACGGTCGCCAACTTTAATTTATATATATATATATATATATATATATATATATATATATACAGAGCTTTACGTGCTCCATTGTTTTTGGAGCTGCTCCAGCTCCCGCTCAAAGGCCCAAAATTGGAGCTAGCTCCCCTCACGCTACCCATTTTTAAACTGGAAAGAGAAGCGGCTATTTTCAGCGCTCCATGGTGAAAATACACCTTCTTTCATAAACATTTTATTTCGCCAATAAGGGGTCAAAGTATAGGTGTAGGTGTCAAAGGATCTTGTCAATATGGTTGGGTTTGGTTTGGTTTGGTTTCTTTGTTTAATGGCATATCAACCTTTGGAGGTTATTTAATGCCAATGCCATTCTCCAAGAAGAACAGTAGTGGTACTATTTAACCCATAGCTGGGAGGATGAGGGGATTCATACCTTTCCCAAGGGTATTTGCCAAATAGTGACCGTAATAGCGCGACTGGAATACGAACTCGCTTACTACAATTCCGCAGTCCATCACTTTAACCATTAAACCACGAGAACACCCCCAATATGGTTGGGGATGTCACTTTAAGTGTAATACCATAAGATACTATTTGACAAAATCTCACCAATATTTTGAGATTTGTTAAGATGGGATTTCTTGTAGAACAGATCATGAGATTAGGTATAAAATAGAAATAGAAATCCCCGAAATATTTTAAAACAATTTAAATGTTCATTAGAGGTAACAATATTATTTGCTGTCTTCCCCAAGGCCTTTGATTCCATACACAAAGGAAAGATGGAGCAAATATTATATGGATGCACCACATGGACGCTTACGAAGCGGCTGGAGAGGAGGCTGGACGGAAATTACACAAGAATGTTGAGAGCAGTATTAAACAAGTCCTGGCGACAACACCCCACGAGACTCCAACTATACGGACACTTGCCCCCCATCACAAAAACTATACAAGTTCGACGAACCAGACACGCAGGACACTGCTGGAGAAGCAAGGACGAGCTCATAAGCGATGTACTCCTGTGGACCCCCACTCATGGATGTGCAAGAGTGGGACGACCAGCACGAACTTACATACAGCAGCTATGTGAGGACACGGGTTGTAATCCTGAAGACCTGCCGGAGGCGATGAATGATAGGGAGAAATGGCGAGAGACGGTCAGGGATATCCGCGCAGGCGGCGCGACATGATGATGATGATGGCCTACGTAAAGGAATTGTTTCAGCCATAATGATGCTATATAGAAACACGAACGTAAAAGTCTGCTCCTCGGATGGAGACACAGAGTACTTCGACATTCTAGCAGGTGTGCTACAAGGAGACACATTAGCCCCATATCTCTTTATCATCTGTCTAGACTACGTGCTTAGACCGTCTATTGATAAAAATGAAAGACAACGGTTTCAAGCTGACAAAGGAAAGAAGCAGAAGATAATCCGCACAAACAATTACGGACACGGGCTACGCCAATGACATAGCGCTTCTGGCAAATACGCCCGCCCAAGCATTTCACATAGCACTAATACCCTTGGGAAAGGTATGAATCCAATTATTCTCCCACCAGCAATGGGTAAATAGTAGGGCAGATTAGGTTCTTCAGCCTTGGTGAGGCAACTAGTCTAGGAAAAGGAAAACTCTGAACTCAAACCTGTTAAACTCCACTTGAAAAACTGACCTTGTGTCATATCCTGCCCGAGCGGAGGGGTTGGGTAAATATGATTAATTAACCATAGTTTGAAAGAAGAGATGGGTTCATGTCATTTCCAAAAGCGAAGTTAAACGCAAACAACCTCGCCCAGGTTTTGAAGTCGTGTCGTCAATTCCATTTCTTACGACGATAACTGTTTCGATAAGCCAGTCTCCAGTTTGAAGATTTGAAAGATTTTAAAAGTAATTTAGGAACATCAATAGCCATCTAAAGATACGTGCGTAATACCGGTCGCTGCGGCTAGTTATCGATAAAAGAATAAAATTACATTCATAGGTACAAGATAGCTTAAAACAGACCAGAACAAACCCTATTTCAGCATTACCTCCCCCCCCCCAAAAAACCCCCAATTAACAACAACTGAAACAGTCACCTTAAGGCTACATGATCCAAACTAATTTTGCTTGTTTGAAGTGTCTGGTAGGGTAGCCGACAAGTGAAATAACATAGACACACGTGTTTTGATCAGCTGACCAATTCTGCCAAAGAAACCTGACAAAATAATCAGTGCCGCAAATCAGTCCCGAGGGGCAAGTCAATCAATCATTCATGAGATATGATGCCGCCAGATACAAGAATTGGATGACCGTCCGAGAAAGCAGTCAAGCATGAGGCTGTTGACACAACGAGTTGGAGAAAAACAGACTGTTAGAACTCACAATGTGAAATGAAACTAGACACGAAAATTTACAAAATACTTGAAAAGGGCGCTTGATAGACGAAACATATGTTTATAAAACTAAAAATAATAAATACGAAAATTTAATACGTTTTTGGGCTTTACTTTTTTACACACACACACACACACACACACACACACACCCTTTCAGTATGGCTTAGAATACGCTGACTGTATCCTACGTAAAAGAATAAGACTCTCCCCACCCATCCAAAAAATGGGGTATTCTTCGTATGACAGTAAACCTCATCCAGTGGTGAGGCACTTGTTCCAGAACTCTGTGGGCGTGCAGTTACTCTATTATAGCCATTACTCTCAGATCCACTTTGACCTGGAATGGTGGAACCTATTAAAGTTCCATCTATGGGTCAAATAGATCCGATTTGAAATTATTTGTATCAAACGGGAATACCAAATGACTATGTGTAAATTGTATTTAATATAGTTATTTGAAGCTGCAAGTGTTTACAATGGATTATTATCAGTTACTTGAAACCATATATATGTTTGCAAACAAATGGTGATTATCAAATAGAAATAAATACTTGACTGTCTATGGATTATTATAATTAGACAAGAATACTTGAAGCCATGCAAATTATTTGTACAAGGAATACTTGATATCATAACACTTTGAGTAATCAAATGATTATTGACAAATAAATAAAAAACAAAAGGTGCAATTTAAAAAATAGGATGGAATATTGAAAATAGTTATGATTATTATCAAACATTAATGAATATTTTAAATTTTGGCATTAAATAACCCGTAAGAAGTTGTAATACCGTTAAATAAATAAACCACACTCACACATATAGTTAAGTATTTTCTCGCGTTGGATTAAGGTTCAACCAACTATGTCATAACCAGAGGTTTAATGGAACGAAACTGCGCCTATAACTATTCAAGGGAACAATCTGTAATAGCATGACTCCAATTATCTCCTCTGAAGACGCACACATAGAAATAAAAATGGCGACATAGCTAAATCTAACCCACATCGTCTCTTATCTTTCCTTTAAACTACTACGCACTCTGAAAAAGAAACTCTGGAAAAGATAAGATAATTAGGATGGGTGATTCTTCCACATCCAATATATTCATCAGATTTTGCACCTGCAGATTTCCATTTGTTTCGTAAACAAGAACATTTCATAAGTAGTAGAACATTTAGAAACCAAAAAAGAAGTAGAAAACGACCTTTCAAACTTTTTTTTAAATTGGTGTCTCCCTATACAGGCGACTAAGATTTCTTTAAACGTAGAATCGAAAATTTGCCATACCGTTAGATTGTAATCGTTGAAAATGGAGGTGAGAAACATAAACAGGCGATTGAATACAAGCTCACCTTATGATCGACAACTTGAAACTCTAAGTTCGATGTTTTTGTCCTTTATTAATAATATTATTATTATTATCATTATTATTATTCCATTTTATGTTTGAAATATATCGTGATATACCCCTGCATTTTCTTACATAGAGCACTGTGAACATTTTACCGATCAAGAACGCTTTAAGCGTAAAATTCTAATCATAATTATATATATATATATATATATATATATATATATATATGTGTGTGTGTGTGTGTGTGTGTGTGTGTGTGAAAAAGTATTCAAGAGATGAATTTATTTATAATGTATTTATAATTGAATATTATTTCACGTTAAATATTTCAGTTTGCTATCAAACCATCATGAGGGCAATGGTAATATATGATATATCTTCTGAATTCAATATTTAAAATGAACTTTTGAGAAAATTCTTAGTATTCAATTACCGTTAGTAGCGTTCTATTTCAAATGTATAGGACGTAATTAGTGTTCGAAATTTTATATTTAAGGGTAGCCTATTTGTTTTTGTGGGATCGGTAAATATGTCGATCCCATAAACGTTTATGAGGAAAGGAAGTGCCGACGTCATGCGGACTAGGCAAGGAGATGACAAAGACAAGATTGTAAAGTTTGAGATGAGAGTTTTTATTTGTCTAATTGTACACGTAAAATTTATATGTGTAAAGTCCCTGTAGCTGATTACATTCTATGGTTTTGGTATATAGTCCTTGCAGTGTCGAAAGTCTGTGCTGTCGAATACTGTCGATGTTGGTATCGAAAGAGTAAATTCGACTGTCAAATAGTTCTTGACGACAGTGTGTGTAGAGGGTCTAGAATAAGTCTTGATCCTCTATGCAGGTCATAGATGTAGCTGTGCTGCCAGGAATCTATAGACGGTCGGAGAGTTGGACGTGACGGGTCGCAGAAGCAGGATGATCGATGTTCTGGTTAAGTCGGTGGTTAACCAGAAGTCTCGTCGACGATAATTGGGAGCAGAGTGGACTGGTACTTGGCTCTGAATATCCATTGCATCAGACAGGCTGGTACGTCATCGTTCTATTAGTGCCTGCAGAAAATCTTTTAAAAGGACTGAAATGGAAAAGAAAGACTTATAATCCTGGAAAGAACTGTAAGAGATTTTCGAAGTTTTATTGTCCTGAAAAGGACTAAAAAAGAGAAAGCTGGAGTAAAGGCTGGTAAACAATACTTCATATCGTTCTTCTAAAGTGTCCTCACGTCCAGGTTGCATTTTTGAAATTCACTTGCTGTGACAATCAGGCTTTAGTAGGATGTATTCCAATTCCTGCTGTAGCTGTTCATTTGAACCTAAAATCATAAAAATTGGTCAATCATCTCATAAGATGTATAGCAATAACATACTGAATTTTAAATGCATGTACAAAAAAGTCTGGGAATTTATTGAATGCACCATGTATATATATATATGCTTTAAAATTTAAGAAGTTCTTAACTTTTTAAAATATTATAACCAACATGGAACATTCTTTCGAGGGTATCTTTGTTCACTCCATTGACTTATTAAGTCTTCTGTTATATGAATCCGATTTCGATTCATATTTTCTGGACTTTTCTGTAGAAAATCATTAAGACAGGATCAATTCGTACTGAAAGCATGTACAATGAATTTTTATTTTATATATTATATTGTTTTTTAATCCTACATATATATATATATATACATGGTGCATTCAATATATATATGTATATATCATCATCAAGTCGCGCAGCTAGCATGGGTTTCCCTGACTCTCTCTCTCTCTCTCTCTCTCTCTCTCTCTCTCTCCATCCGTTTCTGTCATCCATCGCTGCCGTCAGGTCTTCCAAACTACATCCTGTGTCCGTACGGAGCTGTTGTATGTATATTCTTGCTGGCCGACTAACATTGACACGTCCATGTAAAGGGGTCCATAGGAGAATGTCGCTTATGAGTTCGTCCTTGTGTTTGTTACTGATGTACTTCTAGGCTAACGACCCAATTTTGATTAGACTTATCATAATATCTGAATAAATTTAACTTGCACTTGCTTTAAATTCTCTCCGGTGGATCATGATTATTTTCTGAACACCTTAATAATTAAATAAATTCAACTTTTTAAATTTAGTATCCAGAATATTTAACTAAAAATTGATCAAGAAGGTCTAATTCACCCAGAGAGCAAATAAAACTGGCATCTGCTTCTTCTTCCAATATTTGTTTAAATTTGTTCACTAGTTTACAAATTGTATTGTCCTGCTTAGATGGATTTCCTTTCAAATTTATTTCTGATTTCAATACGACTTTTCGATTCATTCACCAGATAACTATTGTTACACGCTCCATTGTAGCCATTTTAAGAGTCTACACAAGAAAACAAAACAAAACAGAACAAAACAAAACAAAACAAAAAAAAAAAAACAACAACATATGAATTAAACCATTAAAATAGTGCCTGACTTTATGCCCACGCTATATATCCTTGTAAGAGTGTCAGTTAGTTTACATGAGGTATGTCCTGTCCACCACAACTATGTTAGGTTGGTTGAGTTTTAAGGTATATCAACCCTTGTCGGTTATGTAATGCCGAATACTGTTTCTATATATATATTGAATATATGATTTGTAAACGGATACTTTGTGGGTAACATTTTAATCAAGCTTGAGTTCATTTGTTTTCACACTGTTATATGGTAACAAGTATTCTTTTCAAATAGTAACAATTTATACACAGATCTACTTTGTTAAGTTTGTCAATGATTCCTGATATCTCAATGCTAAAAGTTTAATGTATATATCGGAGATATGTTGTGTCTTTTGGTAATATGTACTAGAAATGGCCCGGTATGAATTCCCTTATTCCCCTTAGTATGGGTTAAAAAATAAAATTACGTTCCTGCTACAAAGATGGTTTAGTATTAAATAACACAGGAATGTTGATTGATGTTTAAATAAAGAAACCAAAATAACTTGGGTTATTCATGACAAGTGGTTAAGGAATTGCGTTCATTGTACATTTATATTTGCATTTTTCGCTTAGTTGTTTCTTAACAGTTATATAATATTAAGTATTCTTATGTAATAAAAATGATTTGAACATGGTTATATGGTTTTAAGTTACTGATAAGGATCCTTTGTAAACAAGTTTAGCTTCAAGTAACTTTTCTTAATACGGATAATTTGCAGCTTCAAGTATTCCAAGTTAATACAAATTATTTTTGCTTTCGATTCTATTCACAGAGGAAAGATGGAACAAATCCTACTAGCGTACGGCATACCTAAAGAAACCGTAGCGGCAATAACGATTCTCTATAGAAACACTAAAGTAAAAGTACGATCACCAGATGGAGACACAGAATACTTCGACATTGTAGCAGGAGTACTACAAGGGGACACGCTGGCTCCGTACCTCTTTATCATTTGTCTAGACTACGTACTTAGAACATCGATTGACAAAATCAAAGAGAATGGCTTCGAACTGACGAAGAAAAGAAGCAGAAGGTACCCCGCAACAACAATTACCGACGCCGACTACGCCGATGACATAGCGATACTGGCAAATACACCTGATCAAGCCGAAACACTACTGCATAGTTTGGAACGAGCAGCAGCAAGCATAGGCCTCTATGTTAATGCACACAAAACGGAATATATGTGCTATAATCAAACGGGGGACATCTCCACTCTAGAAGGAACCCCTCTTAAACTAGTAGAAGCAGCGTCGAATCAACCGAAAAGGACATCGAAACGAGGTTAGCGAAAGCATGGACAGCTATCAATAGGCTATCGATTATATGGAAATCAGACCTAACCGATAAAATGAAACGCAGTTTCCTCCAGGCAGCGGTCACATCGATACTGCTATATGGCTGCACAACATGGACGCTAACAAAACGGCTGGAGAAGAAGCTAGACGGCAATTACACAAGAATGCTACGTGCAATCTTAAACAAGTCCTGGCGGCAACACCCCGAAAGACACCAGCTGTACGGCCACCTGCCCCCTATCACGAAAACTATTCAAGTTAGACGAACCAGACATGCAGGACACTGCTGGAGAAGCAGGGACGAACTCATAAGAGATGTACTCTTATGGACCCCCACACATGGCCGTGCAAAAGCAGGACAACCAGCACGAACATACATTCAGCAGCTATGTGAGGATACGGGATGTTGTCCTGAAGACCTACCTAGGGCGATGAACGATAGGGAGGAGTGGCAAGAGAGGGTCAGGGATATCCGTGCTACCAGCACGATATGGTGATGATGATTTTTAAACAGATCTATTTGATGCATTACTGGGCCATTGACCTAATGAGTAGAGTGTTCGCCAATGGTCTGGGAGACCAGGGTTCAATCCCAGGTCGAGTCATACCAAAGACTCAAAAAATGGTACTTGATGCCGCCTTCCTTAACACTAAGCATTATAATGTAAGGATCAAGGATAAAGTGGAGCAATCCAAGGAATGGAGTAGCGCCCTCCCCTACACCTCGGTGTGGTAGCTATTGAAAAGGGAGCCTTCGGGTCACCCTCAACTAAAGTCGCCAACTTATTTGATGCATAGATGGGACCCGAATATGTACTAATACTCTGGGTTAGAGTGAACCTGGCCAATAATGGCAATGAAGATGTATTCCACACTTCTTAAATCTCTAGAATTAGAGCCTCATCATCTGATAAAGTTTAGTGTTATGCCAAGGACACATTTTTTTGACGGCAGGGAGCATTATCCCTCTGTAGACAATACAATCAGCGAAGAGTAAGGTGAACGGCTAGAATCTCAACCCAGAAAATAAAACAACTTGCTACCGATACAATGACAAGTTCTTCCACATGTTGCATATTCTCCTGATCTATCACTTCCAGCTTATCACTGGGCGCCTCACTTGGTGTAATATTTTGGCTATTTTTTACAGGTAACAACACTACCTAACATTTCATTTTGTCTTGCTTTCTCACTTTTTCCCTCTCTTACTAAACAGACAATGAAAAAAGGAAAAATAAAATTGTCTAATGCTAAATCCTGTTTATACACATAAAGTTGGACCTAACCGATAAAATGAAACGCAGTTTCTTCCAGGCAGCGGTCACATCGATACTGCTATATGGATGCACCACATGGACGCTAACTAAGCGGCTGGAGAGGAAACTAGACGGAAATTACACAAGAATGTTGAGAGCAGTATTGAACAAGACCTGGCGACAACACCCCACGAGACACCAACTATACGGACACTTGCCCCCCATCACGAAAACTATACAAGTTAGACGAACCAGACACGCGGGACACTGCTGGAGAAACAAGGACGAGCTTATAAGCGATGTACTCCTGTGGACCCCCATATAGGGATGTGCAAAAGTAGGACGACCAGCACGAACTTACATACAGCAATATGTGAGGACACAGGATGTAACCCTGAAGACCTGCCGGAGACGATGAATGATAGGGAGAAGTGGCGAGAGAGGGTCAGGGATATCTGTGCTGGCGGCGCGACATGATGATGATGATGAAATGAGTAGTTCGTAGGTAACAATATTTTTAAATGAGTCAAAGCTTATTTGTTTGCACACAGTTAAATAGTTTCAAGTATAACTATCAAACACTTATAGTTTTATTTGCACACAGTAAAATGGTTGCTAGACTTGCTTTGTAATACTAATTATTCAACATCAGTGGTTTGTTTGCATATAGTAAAATGGTTACAAGTTTAGAAAATGGTAACAAATATCTATTTGATTTATAGATGAGACTCTAACAGGTACTACAACTCTGGGTCAGAGTGGACCTGGGAGTAATGGCAATGAAGGGATGTTCTTTACTCCCCAAATCTCGATGACTGAAGCCTCGCCATCAGATGGTCTAATGTCCTATCCAGGGCACTTGTTAGGAGGTATGGGCGTCTTACCCCTCTGCAGAGATTCAATCGGCGTATTTTACAGTCCGAACCGACTGGGCCGTCTTTTATGACAGAGTACCTAATTAGGCGGTGTCCTAGGTAAAAGGAGGTGAGGCTTCAGTTCTGGGGATGTGAGGAGTGTTAAGTCTCCCCTCGGTTTCCATTTCTCTCAGATCCACTCTGACGTAGTGGTATTTGCCTGTTAGGGTCTTATCGATGAATCAAATGAATTCGCAGGAGATAATGTTTAAAATGATTCTGAACTTCATAAATACATTGGCTCTTAAAACACTGATATTTCAATTTTGATGAGTTTACCTTTCTAAAATGCTTTCAGATTATATACTTGTGTACAAATTGTTTCTATCAAATAGGAATAGTTATTGAAAATTAAAGAAAGGCTTGTAAGTTATTATCATTAGATAGGAATAGTTCATTAAAGATCTATAAATTTTAGCGTATTATTTTACTCGTTGTGAGTTTTTACACCAGCGTTAGCAGGTGGACTTTCATTGGAGTCTGAATAATAGTAAGTCTTCTCAAGACTCCAGGACTCTTTTCAGTATTCTAACTGATCTCAACATTGCTGTGGTCTCGATTTTTCCTCTGATTTCTAGTTTCTCCTGTTTTTTCCCCCCAAGTCTTTGAGAATTGTTCCAAGTGCCAGCTACAATTAGTTTCACTGTGAACCTTACGTTCGACAGTTTTTTTAGTTCTCTGGCAAGGTCTAAGTATTTGCCCATTTTTCGCAAGATCCACCAAATGGTAAGCTCTTTTTTCCCTTTTAGGTCTGGTCTTCTGGCCGGGATTAGATGATCCGTTTGAATTTCAAAATCCTAGATATTATTATTATTATTATTCCTAGCAATTTTTTTTACATCAGCGTTAACTGATGGTCTTTCACTGGAGTCTGAGGGACAGCAAGTCTCCTCAAGTCTCCAGTTCGCTTTTCGGTATTCTGGCCGATCTTAACAATGCTGTTATTTAGATGGTCTCTGTTCGTCCTCCGATTTCCAACACTTCCAACCCCTTTACTAAGTCTTTGGGAATCGTTTCGAGCGTACAACGTATAACTGGTATCACAGTCAACTTCATGTTCCATAGCTTTTTTAGTTCTCTAGCAAGGTCAAAGTACTTATCTCTGTTTTCGTTTTCTTTGATTTTCACTCTGTGGTCCGCCGAGACGGCAAAGTCCACTATTCAGCAGGCTCTCTATGTTTTTGCTAACTATCACTAGGTCTGGTCGTCTGGTAGAGATTACGTGATCTGTTTATATCTCAAAAACCCTGAGAATTTTGTACGTTTTATTCTCAGGGACGGATTATTATTATTATTGTTTACTCATTAGAGTTTTTCACATCAGCGTTAGCTGATGGTCTTTCACAGGAGTTTGAGTGACAGCAAGTCTCCTCAAGTTTCCAGGACTCTTCTCAGTATTCTGGCCGATCTCAATAATGTAGTAGTTTAGATGGTCTCCACTCGCCCTCTTATTTCCAAGTCCACCCGTCCCTTTGGTGACTGTACAAAGACAATCAGTTACAATTGGTATAAACGTCACTTTCACGTTCCACAGTTTTTTTTCAAATCTCTAGCAAGGTCAAGGTCATTATCCTTCTTTTCACTTTCTTCCACTTTTACTCAGTCGTCATCCGGGACAGCAAAGTCCACAATTTTGCAAGTTCTCTTTTTTTGTTGATTATCATAAGGTCTGGTCTTCTGGCCGAAATTAGGTGATCCGTTTGTATGTCAAAGGAGTTTATGTGTGTCAGTCTCCAGGACAGATGCTGGGTTGTGCATATACCATTTGTTCGTATGGTCCAATTTAAATTTCTTGCACAAATCCCAGTGGATCACCTTGCCCACCCAATCGTGTCTACTCTTATACTCTTTCTGTGGTAATTTGCTGCACTCGCTTATTATGTGATTGACGGTTTCGTCTCTATCACCTCACTATCTACATTTGCTGGTGTTTTGAAATTATTATTATTATTATTATTATTATTATTATTATTATTATTAAGAAGGTGTGATAGTTAATTGAAAGCATATAAATGCTTGCAAAAAATAGAAAAGAAGAAAAATTGACTTTGGTATTGAATTACCCAATAAATGTTGACATGCCGTAAAATCAACCAACTAACGACCGTTTTAAATATTATTATTATTAAATCGGAATTATTACTTGAAACCATATAATTGCTAGCAAAAATGAATAAAGAAAGAAATAACTAATAACTGACTTCGGCATTACATAACCCAACAGGAGTAAATACCAATCAACTGACAATTTAGCTGAAAGGCAATGAAAGGTTGTAGAAAATCAGCAGAAATTCTTTGATGATTGAATAATGATGCCAAAAAAATAAAAAATAAAAAAAAGATATGCTTTAAAAAATTGTCGGAAATCTAACCGCCGGTCTATGATGGTAGTTTTATTTTATCTAATTTATTTATCTATTTATTTATTCTATTTTCATTTTTCATTTTTTGGCCAACAGACAAACAGTGGTTGTTCACGTGATCTCACATATTAAATGTATACTTCCGACAAATATAAGTGGTTTTCTTTGACCCGGGATTTGTAGCCGTCCGTAAGGCAACAACTAAAAAGAAACATTCAAAAAATAAAAATAAGAATAAAATAAAATAAAATGAATAAATATAACCGCTGGTTTTATTAACTCGAAAGAAACAAATCTCACAGAACAAAACTTTAGTTTTGGGCCAGTTGGGTCCTTGTGCCATATTCGGACACGATGGGGTGATAGTTAGATATCAACTTTACTTTTGGGCCGGTTGAGCCCTTGTGACATATTCTGATACGGTTGAATGTTAGTTAGATACGAATTTAGTTTAGGGCCGGTTAGGACCTTATGCCATATCCTGACACGGTTGAATATTAGTTAGATACCAGCTTTAGTTTAGGGCCGGTTGGGGCCTTGTGCCATATTCTGACACGATTGAATGGTAGTTAAATACCAGGTTTAATCTAGGGGAGGTTAGGGCTTTGTGCCATATTCTGACACGATGGGATGTTAGTTAAATACCAACTTTAGTTTAGAGCCGGTTGGGGCCTTGTGCCATATTCTGACATGGCGGGATGGTAGTTAAATATCAGGTTTAGTCTAGGGGAAGTTAGGGCCTTGTGCCATATTCTGACACGATGGGATGTTAGTTAAATACCAACTTTAGTTTAGGGTCGGTTGGGGCCTTGTGCTATATTCCGACACGGCGGGATGGTAGTTGAATACCAACTTCAGGGCTTCTCAATTTTTTTCTTTAAACCATATACTTGTGAACAAATTATTTATATAAGATAGGAATAACAAAACCCAGGTATATTTGAATCCATAAAACTGCGCAAATGATTAGAATTTGACAGGAATATTTGATATCATATATTGTGTGCAAAAAACCTTTAAAGAAGCAACTGTACATAAAATGTAAATATAAACGTACATTGTGCGCGATTCTCAAACCTTTTGTCATAAAATAATCTTAGAAACGTTGACCAGCCGTTAAGATCACTCAATCAGTTCGTCTGTTCGTGTATCAGTCAGTCAGTCAACAAACTTGTGGACAAATCCTAAAAAGTGGAGAAAGAATAAGCAGACGACCACGTATGTCAGAAGATAACGAGAATACTGGAAGGGAAATCGTCGATGAAGATCCTTACAAGTCTCTTCGTGCAGCATCAGACAGGCTCCATCTCTCAATGTGTAGTAACCTTTCATAACCATTACTTCCAGATAAAATCTGACCCGGAGTGGTGGTACTTGTTAGGGTCCAATCTGTGAGTAAAATAGATTAGTTTTAAAATTATTTGTATTAGACAGGAATACTTGAAAACAAATCACCGTGTGAAAAATATTTGTATTAAAATAGTTACTTGAAACCTTATGATTGTGTACAAAGTATTTGTGTTAGATAGGTTTGGTTTCTTTGTTTAATGGCATATCAACATTCGTGGATTATTTAATGCTAAAGCCATCTTTGTTGGTGTTCATCAGCAATAGTATCTCCCCCTTACTTGAGGGATAAGAGGATTAATATTTTTCCCACATGTATTTGTCCGAAAGTGAACATAATTGCGGAGCTCTCATTTCGATGTCGCAATCCAGCACCTGAGCAAGTAAATACACTCGCCCAATATTTGTATCTAGTAGGAATAATTACTGAAAGCCATTGAAAGGCTAATAAATTACTAACATTGGCCCAGCGGTTAGAGTGTTCGCTAATGGCCCGGGAGACCTGGGTTCAATCCCAGGTCGAGTCATACCAAAGACTTTAAAAATGGAACTTGATACCACCTTGCTTAACACTCAGCATTATAAGGTACGGTTCAAGGGTAAAGTGGAGCAATCCAGGGAATGGAGTTGCGCCCTCCCCTACACCTTGGTGTAGTAGCTATCGAAAAGGGAGCCTTCGGGTCACCCTCGACTATGGTCGCTAACTTTACTCTCTCTCTCTCTCTCTCTCTCTATATATATATATATATATATATATATATATATATATATATTAAAAAACCAACAATCGGTCACATTAAGATAATAAATTTATTTCCGACCTGTTAAAAAGTATTGATATAAATCAATGCTCAAAAAATTAACAGGATTTCTTCAGATCCAACAAGAGAATTCATATTGATATTCATATTTAAAAATAAACATTATATTCATAGACATATTTAATAATAAACATTATATTTATATTCATATTTAATAATAGAAATTATATATATATATATATATATATATATATGTGTGTGTGTGTGTGTGTGTAATGTTTATTATTAGAATATGAATAGTTATTTAAAACGATATAATTGTGTACAAATTGTTTGGAATTCAGTGAGGCATTTAAATTTGCTTGTATTATAGGGAAAAAAAAAGGTAAAAAGAAAAAACTAGAAAAACAGAAACAGAATCGAAATTAGAGAGAAAGGGGGGAGGCGAAGGAGAAACAAATAGATTAATATGTAATGGAAAAGAGAAAAAAAGAATTGTAGTCAGGAAAAGAAACGAAGAGAGAGAGAGAGAGAGAGAGAGAGAGAGAGAGAGAGAGAGAGAAAAGAAAAGAAAAGATATGCTGATGAATATGTAATGAAAAAGAAAGAGAAAAAGGAAATTGTAGTCACCATAAGAAAGGAAGCGAAAGAGAGCGACAGATATATATATATATATATATATATATATATATATATATATATATATATATATATATAGAGAGAGAGAGAGAGAGAGAGAGAAAGAGAGAGAGAGACAGAGACAGAGACAGACAGAGACAGAGAGAAAGAAAGATAAATTGATAAATATGTAATTGTAAAGAGAAAAAGAGAATTGTAATCAAGAAAAGGAAGACAGTGAGAGAGAGAGAGAGAGAGAGAGAGAGAGAGAGAGATAAATCGATAGATAAATAGATAGATAGATAGAGAGAGAGAGACAGAGAGAGAGAAGAGGAGAAACGTTTTTTTTATAAATGAAACTCGGGAAGTTTTAACAAAGAAGAAATCTTATAAATGAAGTGGGTGGAAAAGAACGTGATTATTCGCTCTTTAAAATCAAGTTGTTGATATTGTTGTTGTGTTTTTTATGAACCCTTTCAGCGCGTAACAATCGAACGGCCAATTGGGCTTTGTCTCTCTTCTCCCACCTTGTCGTCGGCTGATCCGCCAATCGACCAATCAAATTCTTGCACCAACCAAACAAAACGGGCGCTGCATAATTCGATGGACGACGCACTGCCTATTAGTTTTTTTTTCTTACGTCGGCTGGGTCATGACCCTCGGTAGCCTGGACGTCACACTTGTCGGTCTTGCCAAGTGAAGTAGTCAAAAATAGGATTTATCTCAAGTCATTCGACCCCGGCAGAGCGTCAAAGCACCATCAAGTTCTTCCAAAATCTGACTTTATGCAGTTTCCTTAAAAAATCAGACAAGAAATCTTTTTACGAGTTATTTGTTCATGATTGATTCATTGATTTTAACGGCTTGTCAAACCATCTAGGATTATTTTAGGATTAGAGGTTAGGGAATCGTGTTCATTGTACATAAATATTTTCATTATACATTATTATTTTGTATTGTTGTTTCTTAATAGTTTTTTTTAGTATATGAATTATTTTAAACAGGTCTATTTGATCCATTGATGTGCCTATAATAAGTACAACCATTCCGAGTCAGAGTGTGCCTGGTTGTAATGACAATTAAAAGGTAGTCTATAGCCTCCAGATCTCCAGAATTATAGCCTCACATTACCAGGTGGAACTTAGTGTCATACCCACGGTACTTCTTTTTTTTTGTAGGGAGATTCTTGTCTCTTTGTCGGTGATAAAGTCAGAATATTCTTAGTCTCACCGTCAGAATATTCATTTTTTTCTTATCGTCTAAGAAGATTTTTTAATTTTATGTTAAATTTTATACGAAAGTATTTCGGACAATATTTTTTATAAAACTAAAAAAAAAGACTTATGACACAAGAAAAATTAATAAAAACCAATATATATATATAAAAACCAGACATGCAGGACACTGCTGGAGAAGCAAGGACGAGCTCATAAGCGATGTACTCCTGTGGATCCCCACATATGGATGTGCAAAAGCAGGACGACCAGCACGAACTTACATACAGCAACTATGTGAAGACACAGGATGTAACCCTGAAGACCTGCCGGAGGTGATGAATGATAGGGAGAAGTGGCGAGAGAGGGTCAGGGATATCTGTGCTGGCGGTGCGACATGATGATGATGATGATGATAATATATATGTATGTATATGAAATATGTATACAATTTAAAATGTATGTATAGAATGAAATATTTGTATAAATATGTATAATTTATAAATATATGTATGATATATATATATGTATAATGTATACATGAATAATATATAAATGTATTATATATAAAATGAATATTATATATATATGTGTAATATAGATATAGATCGATATATGTTGCATACAATGTAAATGTATATATATCTTAATCGATTTCTATATATACACAATGAATATATATAATGCATATATATATACATACATACATGCATATATATATGTATGTATGTATGTATGCAAAATATATGTACAATGTATATGTATGTGAATATGTATATAATATATATATATATATATGTGTGTGTGTGTGTGTGTATACATATACCATATACACACACAAGATATATATACAATATATATAAACAACAGATAATATATGCTATATATATAATACATATATAATATATACGATATGAATGATATACGTGGTGCCTTCAATAAGTTTCCAGACTTTTTTGCACAGGCATTTTAAATTGTCTCAGACTCTTGAAAATTCAGTATGTTATTGGTATACATCTTATGAGATGACTGACCAATTTTTATGAGCTCAGGTTCAAATGAACAGCTACAGCAGCAATTGGAATACACCCTACAAAAGCCTGATTGTCACAGCTGGTGAATTTCAAAAATGCAATCAGGACGTGAGAACGATATGCAATAAAGAAGAACGATACGCAATAAAATTCTGTTTTAAACTTGGAATAAATGATGCCACAGAAACGTATGGAATGCTTCAGACTGCTTTTCGACCATCTTGCATGAATCGAGCATCAGTTTTTGAGTGGCATTAGAGATTCAAGAAAGGCAGGGAGTCTGTGAGGGATGATGAGAGGTGTGGGAGGAGTAAGGAAGTCAATACACCACAGTTGATTGGCCAAAGGGTTAGGGTTAGGGTTACTATTCTGAGGTTTTAAGGGAGTTCAGGAAGAGATTCCGTCAGAAGAGGCCAGCACTCTTCAAATCGGGTCAGTGGCATTTCCAGCAGGACAATGCACCAGTTCACAACTCCATCCTTGTCACAGACTATTTGACCAAGATGGGCATCAAGACAGTTCCCCCCTCTCCCTATAGTCTAGACCTTGCTCTCTGTGACTTTTGGTTATTCCCTAAGCTCAGAGGCTGTCGTTATGAGACAATTGAGGAGATAACGGGCTGTGACGAAGGTCATTGACACGCTCACACAAGAGAACTTCCATGGGGCCTTTCAGGAGGTGTTGGAACGGTAAAACAAGTACATTGCAGCCGGAGGAGATTACTTCGAAGGGGACTTGAGTTTCATGTGTGTACTATCAATAAAAGTGTCTATACGAAAAAAGTCTGGCAACTTATTTAATGATCCTCGTATATATATATATATATATATATATATATATATATATATATATATATATATATATGTATAAACTGTAAAATACATATAATCTATAATATGCGCGTATATATATATAAAATTTATGAGATATATATTTTATAATGTATAATATATGAATATATACTTACATAAATGTATAACATTTTTAATATATATATACGTATAGTGCATATACATAGCTACTACACCAAGGTGTAGGGGAGGGCGCTACTCCATTCCCAGGATTGCTCCACTTTACCCTTGAACCGTACCTTATAATGCTGAGTGTTAAGCAAGGTGGTATCAAGTTCCATTTTTAAAGTCTTTGGCGAACACCCTAACCGCTGGGCCAATGTAAGTATATAAGCAATATATAATATATACATAATATACATATATGACATATACTATATGTATAATATTTAGGATATATATATATATATATATATATATATATATATATATATATATATATATATATATATATATATATATATTTATTTATATATATATATATTTATATATATATATATATATATATATATATATATATATATATATATATATATATCACGATCTCACATTCTTCTTAGTTTTATGCGCTTACATTATTGTAATTTTTGAAATTTTGTCCATTTCTTTCTCAGTCCGACACCGTACAATTTTTTTTTGTTCGCATTTTCATATCACAGTTGCCAAATAATAGTTATATGCAATGGCTAATGCCAGCACTGACCGTGGTTCAATTGCCAATACCCCAATTTCATTTTCCCTACGCACACACTTAGACAAGCGTCTTACACTGCTTGTCTGCCAGACCAATTGACAAGGGTAGTGAGTTTGATTCTCACATATATCCTTCTCCTATGGATTTTTGTCCGACTAAAACCAGCTAAAAATAAAAAAATCAAAAAAATCTGGACGCCCACGGTCCTGTCATGAGGAGCAAAATCCCACCAGGCACATGACCTAGTGGCTAAAAGTATTGGTTAAACTATGTCTGGTTTAATACATTGTTTTCTGAGTTTGATAATGGCGAATAATCTGAACACTTTGATGCATTGATTTTAACGACCTGTCAACCCATCCAGGGTTATTTAATTTTTAGAGGATTGGGAATTGTGTTTATTGTACATTTACTTTTGCATTTTATGTAGTTGTTGTAACTACAGTGATTTTAGCTTTCAGTTTTATATCACGTATTCCTTATACAAATAATGTTCACACAGTTGTATAAAAAAGTAAAGTTGGCAACCCGAAGGTTTGGTTTGGTTTGGTTTCTTTGTTTAATGGCATATCAACCTTTGTAGGTTATTTAATGCCAAAGCCATTCTCCAAGAAGAACAGTAGTGATGCTATTTAACCCATAGCTTGGAGGATAAGGGTATTTGCCCGAAAGTGAACGTAATAGCGCGACTGGAGTACGAACTCGCTTACTACGATTCCGCAGTCCATCGCTTTAACCATTACACCACGAGGACACCCCCGCGACCCGAAGGCTCCGTTTTTAATAGCTACTACACCGAAGTGTAGGGTAGGGCGCTACTCCATTCCCAGGATTGTTCCACTTTACCCTTAATCCTCACCTTATAATCAAGTACTATTTTTTGAGTCTTTAGTATGACTCGACCTGGGATTGAACCCCGGTCTGCCGGACCATTTGCGAACACTCTACTCATTAGGCCAACAATAATCATATGATTTTAATAATTATTTTTCTTTTTAATAATAGCTGTTTGTTAGCACAGTTATATAATTATATGGATTTAAGTAATGATTTCTTTTTAATAATAGCTATTTGCACAGAGTTTCAACATGATTTCAAGTAACTATTAATAATCACTAGTAAACAATTATTGCCACAAGTCACTAATCTTAATGCAAAATTCAGTTATATGGCATCAAGTATTTCTATCCAATACGAATAATTTTTCAACAGATATATTTGACCGATAGATAGAACACAAACAAGAACCTCGACCATGGTGAAGTGATTTTAATTTCCTCTAAGTGTTCCGCCCTTGCGATAAACTGAGCTACGGGACACATGACTTAATAGCATTGAATAAAGAGTATTTGGTTATTCATAGATTGCGAATTCAATCTATGAAAGGGAGGGTTTGATTTTGTTTCTCTGTTTAATGGCATATCAACCTTTGGGGTCATTTAATACAAAAGCCATTCTTGTAGAAGGACAGTTATGGTACCATTTAACCATTAGTTGAGAGGATGAAAGAGAGTTCCTACCTCTGAAAAAGAGAGAGTGAGTAGGTTCTCTTTGTGATGGTGAATATTCAAGTGACATTAGATTATTTAACGAATTCTTGTCTTTTATTAATTTGAAGGTCATTCAATAAATTTGGTGAATTTTGCCAAAGGAGTTGGCAATAGAAATAACTAATCGCAGTTGCACCTTTTTCAAGGAAATTAGTAGTGATGGGTCTTTTTATGTTCCAGAATAAAGTCAGCAAGACCTTCTTTGCTGACTGCTGTGTCTGGAACTTTTTTTTATTGCCGGAGTGTCAGTATGTATACTAAGGCTCGTTGTGGCAAACCCATGTTTAGCCCGTTTGTAAACATTTTTTGACTAAAGTATGTTTCTTCATGCTCATTACACATTCTTCAATAAATTTCATATGGTTTGCACTTCTTAGCCGCCAAATATTTGATGACATACCTCTGTTTAAGCCTGGAGCATTCTGTTTGATTTCCGCCATTTCGAATTGCCTCAAAAGAAAAATCTTTGAGAGATTAAAATAATCTTTGGTATAAACCAATGAAGAGTTTACAATTGTGGAAAAAATTGTGAAAAGAAAAATTATTTTGCTTTTCTTTTTAAAAAAAATCCCCCTTATTTAATGACCCTAATATAATGAATACACGGGGTATTTGAAAAATGTTAACTTTCTATGGGAGTTTCTTTATATTATGATTTTAAAGTCTCCACATGTTAACCATCCCTGTCAACACATTATTGAAATCTTCCCAGGTGGTCTCCGTATTATCAGGCCTGCTCGTTTAATAAAGATACTCCCATAGAAATATTAACATTTTTTGTTGTTTATGAAGTTATTTTTTAATCATTCCAAGAATGTGATGACATGGGATGGTGAATATGCGATGGTTATGTGAAATTATATCAGAAAAGTATAAACATAAAGTTGGTGGGTCGGGTTTTATGGCATATCAGCCCTAGTTGTTTATCTAATATCAAATCCTACAAACACACACACACACACACACACACACACACACACACACACACACACACACACACACACACACACCTCGACCTTGCTCGAGAATTGAAAAAAACCCTGTGGAACGTGAAAGTAACGTTTATACCAACTGTAACTGATTGTCTTAGTACAGTCACCAAAGGATTATTAAAGGGATTGGAGGGCTTGGAAATAAGAGGACGAGTGGAGACCATCCAAACTACTACATCATTGAGAACGACCAGAATACTGAGAAGAGTCCTGGAGACTTGAAAAGACTTGCTGTCACTCAGATTCCAGTGAAAAACCATCACTGATGTGAAAAACTCTCAAGGAATAATAATAATAATAATAATAATAATAATAATAATAATGATAATAATAAACCACTTAGTGTTTGGTTGCCCAATCCAAACTCTAATAGAATATAAGGAAAGGCATAAAATAGCAAATTACATTTATTGGAAAGTATGTAAATACCATGGAAAACTGGATCGTGAAAAATGGTATAAACACCAATCAGAACCAATAACAGAAGCAAAAAGAGTTACTATTTTCTGGTACTTTGCTATCCAAAACAGAAAGAAAAATAAAGAACCATGGATCAGATATTGTGGTTAAGGACCATAAAAGAAAAACATGCCTTCTAATTAATATGTCAAAGTCAACAGATAATGTTATATCAGCCAAAGAATATAATAAAATAAATGAATACAAAAACCTGGAAATAGAAATTGAAAAAAATGTGGCAACTTAAAACTATCACCATGTCAGTAATAGTGGGACTCCTGTATGTGATAAAGGGACAGATAAACAACTAAACAAGACATCTGACAGTCCAAGCCAATATGAAATGTAAAATATTGCACTTTGCGGAACTGCTCATCTCTACTATGAATGAGAGTGAAGAATATCACCCAAAACATAAATACATAGAATGCATATAATCACAATATTCCCTCAAGCTAGGTCGTGGGTAAAGAACCAGTAAAAGGATTGTAAAAATAAATAAATACAGAAAATCAAATAATAATAATAATAATAATAATAATAATAATAATAATAATAATAATAATGCCAACAAATGGTATATGCACAGCCCAGCACCTGTCCTAGAAAATGACACACACAAACTCCTATGGGACTTTGATATACAAACGGATCACCTAATCTCGGCCTGAAAACCAGACCTTATAATAATCAACAAAAAAAAAAAAAAAAAAAAAAGAAAAAGAAAAAAGAAAATCTGCAAAATTGTCGGCTTTGCTGTCTCGGCTGACCACAGAATAAAACTGAAAGAATGTGAAAAGACAGATAAGTACCTCGACCTTGCTAGAGAATTGAAAAAACTATGGAATATGAAGGTGACAATTATATCAATTGTGATAGTTGCTTTTGACACGGTAACTAAGGGATTGTTAAAGGGCCTGGAAGATTTGGAAGTTGGCGGCCGAGTGGAGACCATCCAAACAACAGCATTATTGAAAACGGCCAGAATACTGAGAAGAGTCCTAGAGACTTGAGACTTGCTGTCACTCAATCTCTAGTGAAAGACCATTAGCTTACGCTGATGTGAAAAACTTTAATAATAATAATAATAATAATAAGTTGGTTCGCGAGAAACGGTCACCAAAAAGGAAAAGATAAACAGGAGGTTAGAGGAATAATTGAGACCATTTAGACCAGAATACTTAGAAGAGTCTTTGAGACCTGACGAGACTTGTTCTTTCTCAGACTTCAGTGAAAAACAACCTGTTAAAACTGGTGTGAAAAACTAAAAGGAGCAAAACCAGACCTAATTTCAATTAACAAGAAGAAAAGAACTTGACATTTCGTGGATTACGTTGTGCCAGCAGATCACAGAGTGAAAGTGTAAGAAGACGAGAAGCTGCACAAATACCCGGACCTTGCAAGAGAATTGAAAAAGCCGACGCTATTAATAATTGCAGTCAGGGCTTTTGGAACAATCCCTAGGAACCTGGAAAAGAGATTCGATAAACTAGAAATTAGAAGAAGAATCGAGTTCGTTGGTTGTATTTTATGATATATCCATCCTTGTTGGTTACTGAATGCCAAATCCTTTAATATATATAAAACTCTTTTAAAACACTCTTTACACATACAAGCAACCCCTGATGATGGCCTATGAAAAGTTCGAAAGCGCTTGGGACTGTTTTGGTAAATTCATCTACCAATTTCAACCGGAAACCAAGGCACTTCTGGGGAAACTTGAAAGGATCTTAATAAAATTATATAGACAAAATGTGTCTATATTATTTAATCAAATATATATATATATATATAGAGAGAGAGAGAGAAACACTCTAAACTGTTATCTTTTAATATACTACGATGTGCCTTGTGTGGGTTTAAAACTATTTTATTTGACCGTACTGATTAATTCCCCGTCTATGCGAGTCCGTATGTATGTCCATGTGTGTGTGTGTGTGTGCTTTCTGCAGTCGTGTTCGCTTCAAACCAGAAAGTTGATTCAGCAACCTCTAAAACGTTAGCATTGTTTATTTGTGACATGCGCACAGTCGATAATTGCTGCAGTCAGTAAATCTATTCGCGTTTTTCATTAATTGGTCAGTTAGATATTGATCTGAAAAATGCCGTAAGCTGTTGCCTGAAAAGAACAAAAAGAGAAATATTAAGATAAGGATTAATAATAATAATAATAATAATAATAATAATAATAATAATAATAATCTGTCGCCGAGTGGATTATGCCGTTCCGTTGGACCACAGAGTGAAAATAAAAGAAAACGAAAAGATAGACAAATGCTTGAAACTTGCTTGAGAACTAAAAATGCTGTGGATCATAAAGGTAACGGGGATACCAATAATAGCTGTCGCGCTAGAAACAATCCCCAAGAGCTTGAAAAAGAGACTGGTGGAATTAAAAATCAGAGGAAGAATAGTGACTGTACAGACTACAGCATTGTTGAGACAGACTAGAATACGAAGAGTCTTTGAGACCCTTGGAGACTTGATGTCACTCATACTTAAAAGAAAGACGCTGCTGTAAAAAAAATCCATCAGGAATGAAATAATAATAATAATAATAATAATATGGTGATACCAACTGTGATTGTTGCTCTTGGTACAGCTACCAAAGGACTGGTACATGGACTGGAGGACATGAAAATAAGATGACGAGTGGAGACCAGCCAAACTATAGCATTGTTGAGATCGGTTAGAAACATGCGGGATGGACAGTTGTAGATTCCTGGAGACTTGAGGAGACTTGCTGTCACACAGGCTCCAGTGAAAAACCATCAGCTAACGCTGATGTGAAAAACTCTTATGAGTAAAATAATAATAATGATATACACTTCACGAATAATAAACTGGACGTTAGCTGGATAAAAAAAAGATGGATACTAAAGTTAGGAAACTTATAATCTGCCTGAGAATGTATCAACCAAGAGCAGATAATAGATGCCTTAACATCAAGAGAAAAAATGTTGGAAGAGAATTAATCAAACCAGTATTGACCTACAAAACAACCACTATAGGATTAATGAAATACTTAGACACTACAACAGATTGGATGTTACAGTTTGTAATCGCACACAAAAAGCAAAAGCAAAAGGAATATATATATATATATATATATATATATATATATATATATATATATACTGTTAAAGAAAGCGATAAATTTGATAAGTGTTAGACTGAAGGCAAAAAAAAAGAGGGGGTCAATAATATCAGCACAAGGCTTTAGCCTAGCAACTAGAAACTATCAAGCAAATATTATAAAAAATGGATCAAACGCAATATGTAAATTGTACAAACAAAAAAACTGAACTGATTGACCGCTGTTATGATTGGTGCACGACAATGCAGAAGGAGACAAAGAGAGGATGATAAAAAGTAAAGAAATGAATGACAAGGGTTAAAAACAAAGGGAAGGTAAATTCGTGAATGTAATAAAAAGGGTAATACAGATAGAAAGAAAGTCCGTTTTGCTTGAGGGTTCAGTTCGTCTTAGGGTTGTACTTATTGTCGGGATGGACAGTTGTCGAAGGAAGGATAAGTTTGGCGCTCAGAGTATCACCTTAGCATGCATGGAATGGGCTGGTAGAAATTGCAGATGAATCAACAGTAGTTGAAGATATGGCTGGTTTCTTTCTAGCTGATTTCCTTCTTGCTTCATACATTGTGCGAACTAGCATTTCTTTCTTGGGGGCCTGCTGCAGATAGAAGCTAGCAATGGATAACAGCCGAGAGGTCTACATACAGCACCGATGAGGTGGATCGCGGCGTGGGGTCTCTTATACTGCATGTGTGAAGAGATGTGGCTTTGAGGGTACCTTTGTTGCATCTATTTGCGGATGACCGCTGTGAAGTCGGTATTCGGCACTAGTGTGATGGATGAGATAAGGTTTTTGCACTGCTCGTGGGAAGAGAGGATATGGTCATGAAGGTTTTAACCGTATAGATTTGCAGTCGATAAGAGTTGCTGGGTTTGCACGCTTGTGCAGTCAGGACTTGTGTGGTGCTCTATCTGAGAACGAGTTGCAAAGTGGTTAAAAACCTCGTACGGCGATGGCGTTCTGTTCAGTGAGTTACTGTTGGCTTGCTTAGCAAACGCTACTACGGAGAAAGGTGCATCTAGTTGCTGGGATAATATCCCAGCGCGTGGGATACAACCAGGGCTCAGACGCGTGACAGCTTGGCTGGTTGCCAAGAGCCAAGAGTCAAGAGCGCGAACTGTGGATTACGGTACATATATATATATATATATATATATATATATATATATATATTATATATATATATGTGTGTGTGTGTGTGTGTGTGTGTGTATATAATAGAAATATATGGAAAGGTGGATAAATCAAACACTTACAACCGATTTAGAGGCGTGATATTTTGTTCCTTTATTTCATTTTTAAGTACTTTTTCAAACTCTCTCTCTCACTCTCTCTCTCTCTCTCTATATATATATATATATAAATGTCTGCCGAGTCGGAAAAATTTTACCCAGGTTTCACCTAAACGGATCATAAAGACATTTCCGACTATATATATATATGTGTGTGTGTGTGTGTGTGTGTGTGCGTCTCAAGGGTCCTGCATGTGTTACCTTCCCATTGGACAAAGTGGGTCCTGCGGTACTGTCCTATTTTTGACCCTTACAAATCATGGTGAAATTTCCCCGAGTATAACACCACTTAGTGTCCAGTTGTTCAATTCTAACACCAACAGAATATTAGGAAAGGCATGATGAAATAGGACATTACATCCATTTGAAAATATGTTAATACTATGGAAAATTGGATTGTGAAAAATGGTTTAAACACCAACAAGAACAAATAACGGAAACAAAAGGAGCAACTAGTGTTTAGGCTTTGCTCTCCTAATTGATAGAAAAATAATGAGTAAGAGACTAGATATGTTTAAAGATTAGAAAAGAAAAAAAAAATGCCCTCTAATTGATATATTAGTGTTAACAGATACTAATATCAATTAATATAATAATATTAGTAAATGAAAATTCCTGGAAATAGAAATTGAAAAAGAAAACTACCCTGGTGTTAGTAATAGTGAGAGCGCTGGATATGATCAAGAAAGGGACAGCTAAAAACAGCTACAAGATACCTGGCAGCCCTAGCCTATATGAAATACAAAATATTGCACTTTGCGGAACTGCTCATCTCCATAGCAGAGTACTATCAATGTGAGTGGAAAATTAACACAAAAAAGAAGCAGCAAAAACATAAATATACAGAATACATATCATCACTATCTTCCTCGCTCTAAACCTTAGGTAAAGATCCGATGAAGGATTGCAAGAAATCGAAGGGAAAGCTGAAAATTAAATAATGATAACAATATTAATACTCTGATGACGGCGACAGAAAAAACAACGGAAAATGTTAATATCACAAGGGTATACCAACTCCTAGTAGCAGCGAGAAAAAAGAAGATAAGACTTAATTTGGGAGAGAGTATATATACACATGTTTACAACAGGCCTTTATTGTCGGAATTAGATAAAAAAAAAAACAACAACCCAAAAACAAAGGAAATACAAAATGCACGCCGAATTTACTGGCCACGTGACTCACCTTTGTGTATGAAAATACGAAGTAGATCGTCAACGGTTGTGGCTCACAACCGCATCAACATATATCCAAGGAACTACGAGGATCATTAAATAAGTTTCCAGACTTTTTTCGTATGGGCACTTTTATTGATAGTACACACATGAAACTCAAGTCCCCTTCGAAGTAATCTCCTCCGGCTGCAATGTACTTGTTGTATCGTTCCAACCACTTCTAGAAGATCCCATGGAAGTCCTCTTGTGTGAGCGTGTCAATGACCTTCGTCACAGCCTCTGTTATCTCCTCAATTGTCTCATAACGACAGCCTCTGAGATTAGGGAATAACCAAAAGTCTGGAGCAAGGTCTGAACTATAGGGAGAGGGGAGAACTGTCTTGATGCCCATCTTAGTCAAATAGTCTGTGACAAGGATGGAGTTGTGGACTGGTGTATTGTCCTGGTAGAAATGACACTGACCCGATTTGAAGAGTGCTGGCCTCTTCTGACGGAATCTCTTCCTGAACTCCCTTAAAACCTCAGAATAGTAACCCTAACCCTAACCCTTTGGCCAATCAACTGTGGTGTATTGACTTCCTTACTCCTCCCACACCTCTCATCATCCCTCACAGACTCCCTGTCTTCCTTGAATCTCTTATGCCACTCAAAAACTGATGCTCGATTCATGCAAGATGGTCGAAAAGCAGTCTGAAGCATTCCATACGTTTCTGTGGCATCATTTATTCCAAGTTTAAAACAGAATTTTATTACATATCGTTCTTCTAAAGTGTCCTGACGTCCAGATTGCATTTTTGAACTTCACCAGCTGTGACAATCAGGCTTTAGTAGGGTGTATTCCAATTCCTATTGTAGCTGAAATCATAAAAATTGGCCAGTCATCTCATAAGATCTATAGCAATAAGATACTAAATTTTCTAGAGTCTACAACAATTCTAAATTCCTGTACAAACAAGTCTGGAAACTTATTGAATACACCACTTATTTCAGTTGATATATTCAGGGTGCCTCTGGTAGCGTAATGGTTAGCAAGCTAGACTAGCAAGCCTACGCTAGTGAGTTCGAGTCTTATTGGGTGCCCCATTCATATGGCCCTGTGCCATATCTAAGCAAAAAGCTTAGTAAATTACTTCAGTTGATATATTCAACAGAAGACGAATAAAGACAGAAGAAGAGGTTAAGTCAGAAAAACATGTATTGAAATTAATGATACCAGTTTTTCTTTGCTGACTATTTGGTACGAGGGTGGATATTTAGTCGTTTCTAACTCACCGGGTACCCATATTCGCATTAGTGCATATATTGATATATTAACACTGAATAAAAATAATTTTAAAAAAATCTACCAAATCTGTGAAAAAGGATTTTTTTTTCAGGACAAGTCTGCCAAACTCTAGAAAGTCCTTGAAAATTCTTGTGATCTGAAAATTCTGTCAGCTACCCGGAACTGAACTTACTAGGAATTTTCTGGAAATTGGGTAAATTTGGGTTAAGGAAGGCAAAAAAAAAATAACATTTCTAAAAAATAGAACTTACTTTTTATTTAACATTTCTTTTCCCTTTTTCTGACCATTTTCTATACTTTTACAACATAAGCAATTAAGTAATAAGACTTTCTATATTGAAACACATTTTGTCTTACATAGTGTTATCCAAGGTAGAAAAGCAAACTTTGAAGGGAATAATGGCCATTTTCTCTACTTTTACAACATAAACAATTAAAAAATAAAACAAACTATCCAAAAACAAAAATTTGTGTTATATACTGAATTTTTTTTTTTTTGCGCACACACACACACACACACACATACATATTGCAATGGAGACAACAGCTGTGTGGCCAACAAAGCCCTCATCAAATAATGACGCTGGAGTCAGGCATGGTTTCGGGGGGCAAAACATCATTAATCTACGTATCTTTGTAACAACCTATTTTTCTGTTTTTCCCGGCTGTCAGTCTCTTTTTCTGTCTGTGTGTCGATTTCTCTCGCTCTGTCTCTCTGTCTCTCTCTCTATACACATATATATAATGTGTTTGAATTGTACATAGATAAAATTGGAATAATTACTTTTGGGGCCACTCCACGATTAGAAGCTTCACCCCATAACACACACACACACACACACATATATATATAAATTATACGTGTGTTTGTGTGAAGCTCCAAAAGCAATTCTTTCAATTTTATCTATAAGCAATTCAAACTCATTTAAATGGCTGAGAGGGCTCATAATATTACCAGCTTTAGAGCCCCCACTCCTAGTAGATCTGACACCGGGCTTCTTATTACTCATCACAAATACTTCAACTATCAAGCGTTCTTCTCCAAGGATGGCTTCGGCATTAAATAACCCATGAAGATTGATATACCATTAAACAAAAAAAAAAAAAAAAAAAAACAAGACCAAATATCAATGGTCCAATTTACAGAGGCGGCGTTCAGTTCATAATTCGTTGACTACAATTCAACACTTGGTTTCTGAGCGTGCCTCAAACTTTATTAAATGAAATGTCCCATCATTTTCATTATACAAATTGGGTTACACGTTTCTTTATTTAATGGCATATCAACCTTCCTGAGTTATTTAATGCCAAGTCCATCCTTGCAGGAGAACAGTAGTGATACTATTCAATCCACAGCTGGGCGGATAAGAGGGTTCATACTTTTCTCAAGGATATTAGTCCGTAAGTGAAGGTAATAGCGCGACTTGGATTCGAACTCGCTCACTCTGAGTCCGCAGTCCAGTATATTAGCCATTACGCCACGAGGACTCATTGTTCTGATTTTAAAGGAAATCTTTAAATGCTCAACACCTAATCGAAAATGAATAAATAAATAAATAAATAAATAAACATGGACCAGTGCGTTCTTTTTAACGACTTATTCATTTTTTTTCTTAATATTATCGTACATGTTGGTATTCTCGCTCTCTTGTTTACCGTATTTTTTGGGTCGAACGAGAAAGGGTCGAGGAAGGGCCGGTTTTGAAGTTGACCACAGCTGTTGCTAACTGGTGGCCTCTTTGTTTATTGATTCTGGTGTCACTATTCGGTCAGGGGAGAGCCCGTCAGACTGAGTCATTCACAAAGAAATGGTGAAAGGCTGCAGTTTGATTAACATCTAGAGAAGAGGAGGAGGATATTTTAGCACTTTTCAATTGTGTCATCTATCTATCTATCTATCTATCTATCTATCTATCTATCTATCTATCTATCAAAATCTAATCCTATTTATCTATCTATATATCTATCTATCTATCTCAGACTTTTTCGAAGTACAATGTTATACTTATCTACAACCCAAGATTTTTTTCCTTCACTTATTAAAAAAAAAAAGTTAGTAGAAACGCCTGATAACAGTAGTCGATAAATTTATGAATCAATATACAACGACGTTCTAACATTGTGCCCTAAAACATGTCCTCGCTATCCATTGTTTTGCCGGAATCCGTTCTGTTTATTTTCCCCGCTTGGGAAAAGTTCTTCGCACAGCGTCTAAATTAAATTGATGACGTCATACCGATTTATAATTGCTCACTTGTCCCTGGAGTTATTTAGCGGGTGTGACCCATTGAGAAATAAAATTTTGTTCCGTGAAACAAGATACTTGATAAGAAAAGGAGGTTCCCGTGGTGTAATGGTTATCGTCGTAAGAAATGGACACGGCGACACGAGTTCAAATCCTGGACGAGACTGATTGCATTTCACATAGCACTAATAACCTTGGGAAAGGTATGAATCCAATAATTCTCCCTCCAGCTATGGGTAAATAGTAGGACAGACTAGGTTCTTCAGCCTTGATGAGGCAGCTAGTCTAGGAGAAGGAAAACTCTGAATACCTGTTAAACTCCGCTTAAAAATTGACCTTGTGTCATATCCTGCTCGAGCGGAGGGGTTGGTAAATATGAAGATACTTGATAAGAAAGAGCGGGGAATAGGTGAAAATAACATTCGTGATCATTATACGTCTGCTTTCGTTGACTCGATCGTTATCTAAGCGAAACTAATGGCTTTAATATGAAATATGAACTTGAATGAACAAATGATAGTAATTAAAAAAATAGTACACACCTGGAGCTACACGTGGAAGCTCGCAATAATATAATGCATGTAAAAATAAGTTATTGTTGCATAGACTATATAAAGAAAAATTATGTAAAAACTCAACTTGAACTTTTGAAATGGAAACGATTAGAACCAGAACACGAGATGCAGCAGTAGGGATAGAGAGAGTTGTCCTCTGAACGGTAATTGTCTTACAGACAATATCATAAAAGCAACAGTCAGAAAGGAAGAAGTAAGTAATGATAAAGATGTGTAGGAGGAGATATTGTGTTTTTAGGTTTAATTTCCATTTTGTAGTGGTATATTTAATTTGTTTTTATATGTGGTTGCGTGTTCTCATAAGTCGGAAGGTCGCCATTTATAGCGATGGAGATAACATTATTATTATTATTGGGTTTTTAGGTTTAAGTTGGTTTTGTGTTGGTTATGTTGGTATTACATTGGTTGCGTTGGTATTTCGTTAGTAGTTATCCCCTCGCTAAATGTTGATGGAAAATAAAGGTAGTGGAGAAGAACGAAGGCGTCCTTAGGTTTTATATCAAGGTTTTAATGGCAGCATGAAGTAAAGAGGTTTACACTGGTATGCTGCGAGGTCTCGTAGGAAGGAAAGAAGGTAGGAAGTTGTTAGAGTGTATCATCTAATTTGTTTTTCACTAGAATCCCTTGGTCTAGAAGAATAGACCAAAGGGATCCATAAACTAGATGGCTCTCCTCATAATGGTTGATGCGGCTACTCTATTCAGGAACAGACGAATAGACGTCTGTTCCCTTTGAAGATTTCTGAGCGAGAGAGAGATTCGCGGGCTTTCTTCAATTTTTGATGCTGCTAGGAAATATGGTTCGGGCTGAATCGGACAAGTCATCCTGATTGGGTGAAAATGTTCGGTGACTCTAACGGTCAAATTAATTTACGCGCCAAAAAAATACAAGTTTCTTTCTGCTACAGACTACATAAAGAAAAATTATGAAAAAACTCAACTTGAACTTTTGAAATGGAAACGATTAGAACCAGAACACGAGATGCAACAGTAGGGATAGAGAGAGTTGTCCTCTGAACGGTATTTGTCTTACAGACAATATCATAAAAGCAACAGTTAGAAAGGAAGAAGTAAGTAATGATAAGGATGAAAGGATATAAATTAGAGCGACAGAATTAGATTGGAAAAAATGGGATGTATAATCACAATTTTTGTTTTATCAACAAAAAATATGCAAATATTACCACATTATCAAAATATTGTTAGCGAATAAAGAATCAAACTGATAAGGCTCCCATAATAAGATTGGATTTTATGAAGGAAAAAAAAAGAGAGGAAAAAGTTCCTGCATATAGAGGTGGTTATAAGAACTGATGATTGTGTTTAGAAGAAAACTTATATATTCTGGAATACCCTGAAACTAGTAAATTGCTGAAGCAAAAGAAAATTTAAAGAAAGAAGTGAATTAATTCATTCAGAGATATGAACCAATTTCTTTTGTGTCATTCACTACTTGAGTGACATCAAGGTGAAAAATCGATGAATAATAACTCTTTGTATGTGTGTGTGTGTGAGTTTATATGTGTCATGTACATATCTATCATGTCATGTGATCAATATCTTTAGATTGTGGTTGCCTTGCCACTTTACTCCAGTTTGCGTCTGATGATTGTGTGCTACTCACGAAACTGAGTAACGGGAGTAGAGTTCCCGTGGTTTAATGACTAACGTGGTGGACTGCCAGATTGAAGTAGGCGGGTTCGAACTCCAGCCGCGCAATTATTGCTGTTATCCTAAAAGGATGGTTTCCGCATTAAGTAACCCTCGAAGTTTGGACGCAATGCTTAAAGTGCTGGAATGCAGTTTTGAATTAAGTGAGTTCAAACCCTAGTCGCACTACTGCGTTCTCTTTTAGACTAATGCCCTTGAGAAAGATATGAACTTCCTTATTCCTCAGTAGTACTGCTCCTGTTCTTCTCGAAGGATAGTTTTTGCAACCCACGAAGGTTGATATGCTATTAAACAAAGAACTAAACTAAACTGAGTAACGGACTGAGCTCAGCAGGAATTATCATGAAGACATGTCGACAGCAAAGATTCCCTTGATTCTCTCAAACCATTCGTCCCTATCAGTAACCACGCTTAGCAAGTTCTCAAAGCGGCAACTGGTGTCCACACAGAGGTGATTAATTCAAGTTTATGTTGGTCAGTTCACACTGGTATCTTCATGTGTAGGAGTCCAAAGGACAACGTCGCTTGTTTCACCAGTAGAGTCCAACATGTCCTGCTAGTCTTACATGGTTGGTTTGTGAGATGGAAGGTAAGTATCCTTACAGCTGCTGTTTTGTATGATGGTGCTTCCAGGATTTGTTCAAAACAGCACGCAGCGCACAGAAGGAATTGAATTCACCTGACCTCCGGGCTGTATATCTCGCATTCACGCCGAGTGGGAATCGATGACAAGCAAAAATTCACATTGCACTTGACCTTTTAGACCTGGTGAATCGATGACAGGCAATGAGCCATTTGCACCGGACCTTCGGGTCCGAGGTGTGTCCTCTCCCAGGCAATACCTGGTTTGTGGAGTTAAGTTTGTCACTCGGCGTCTTTGGAACCTAGAATTTTTTGCACCTGCCACGCATGAGTTTTGATTCGTGCGTGGTCCTCACATTAAAATGACCTTGTGTCAAACCCTACAAGGTACTATTTACCAACCCCTCCGCTCGGGCAGGATATGACACAAGGTCAATTTTTAAGCGGAGTTTAACAGGTTTGAATTCAGAGTTTTCCTTCTCCTAGACTAGTTGCCTCAACAAGGCTGAAGAACCTAGTCCGTCCTACTATTTACCCTTAGCTGGAGGGAGAATAAGGGGGTTCATACCTTTCCCAAGGGTATTTGCCCGAAAGTGAACATAATAGCGCGACTGGAGTACGAACTCGCGTACTACGATTCCGCAGTTCATCGCTTTAACCATTACACCACGAGGACACCCAAGGTAGGCGATATGGATAAATGTCATCATTGTGTAGTTCCTATCTATCTTTTTATCCAAGAGTTTCGTTCGTCCCCAAGTGGTGCAGTTTCACAGTAGTTGTTGCACGTCTATAGTTTGGGAGAATTCCCATTTGCAAAAGCATTATTGAAATAGCGACATTTAATGTGAGAACCTTAATCATAATAAGCTAGCTACTCGAGCTTACAGTATATGCAGCTGAACACAATATAGACATTATATGTGTGCAAGAACATACATATTACCATAGCGAACAAGAATTAAAATACCATGATATCGATAATGGATGGATATCTGTGGGGGAAAAATTCCATCAATGCAACCATAGGAGGTGTTGGAATACCTATCAGCTCTCATTCTTTAAAATCACTAAATAGCATAGAGAAACCCCAACTGAGAATTATATGTGCTATATCTAATGGCAACCCCTGTGCAACGATCCTTTCTTGCTACAGTCACACCAATGGCATGGCTGAAACGGATATCGCCACCTTCTACAACGGGATATTTTCCTTTGCTCGATACATTTCCATATATAACGCTCAAATCGTCAGTAGAGACATGAATCGGCAAAGACGAAAATGATAAATTACGCTTACAGAACCTGCCAAATAGAAATGGAAAATATTAAACAGATTTTTTACTCTAGAACTGTTTTTCATACCTAAACACTAAATTAGAAAAAAAAGTGTGTGTGGGAGGTCGGGAAAACTATGGATCTACACCGATCGAAATAAAGCTTAAACACTGTTAAATTATATACTCCTAAAAAAAGAAGTGGATAAATAGCGCCCTGAACTGTGAAGCATGCTCCTCTTTTGAAGGAGTATCTTCCGATCACAGAATCGTCTCTGCAAAGATACACCTGAGTCTACACAGAAATAAGAAACAGTCAAAAGCACACGTTACGACAAGTCTTCACTTATCAATAAAGATAAAAACAATGAATATTCGGTAACTGTAAAAAAAAAAAAAAAAAAAAAATTCGATACTCTTCAGGAGTTATCTGAAAGACATACTCCGAATGACGAATATGAAAACATTGTCACTGCCCATATGGAAGCAGTAGCACAATGCATACCAGCCAAACCAAGAGCGAAATATAGAATTTCAAGGGAATCACAAGAAGTTAGAAAAAACGAGAACTTAGAAAAGCATCCTTACTTAATAAAAGAAACCCAAGAAATGTCAACACGCAAAATGCGATACAAGATCAATTTTGGGTATTATTAATCCAAAAGAGGACATAAGTGATAAGAAATTTTATATCGGCGTTTCGTCTACAAGTTGGAAAATTAGATATGGAAATCATAAATTTTCCTTCTCCCATGAGCATAAAAAAAATCAAACTGCTCTATCAAAACATTATTGGGGATTAAAAGATAAAGGGTTAACCCCTGACATACAATGGTCCATATTGAAAAGATCTAGTACCCCAAAATCTTTCGATAGTAGGTGCAACCTGTGTCTTGAAGAAAAAATCCACATTTTGCTTTTTCCTGAGCCAAAAAAATTATTAAATAAGAGAAATGAACTAATAGCTAGGTGTAGACAAAGGGCTAAATTTAAACTATAAATATTTAACCAAATTTTTTTTATAAAAACATAGAGTTAATTTTGAGAATAAATAAAATAAATTGTTAGATACATAATTGTGAAAAAGCATATAATACATATGTACTACGCATAAAAAGTGGAACTGATTAATGCTTTCTAAATAGTTTTGAAATGTTAAAATAGAGTAAATAAATTAAATATTTGTATTTGTTTTTAGTTTTAATATATCTATTATTGTATCTTTACGTGAGGTTATTATTTAAAGTTTAAATCTAATTCAATAAAAAATCTGTTATTTAGGTCTAAATATAATTAAAAAAATTATTAATTAAAGAAAAGTTTTTTTAAAAAAACAATTTTACTACATTGCTAACCGAAATTTAAATTTAAAACGGAAGTGGGCTTAATGAAGAGGGAACTCTTCACCCCTCTTCTATCCCCTCCCACTCCTATGTGTCTATTCTAGTTTTTTTAATCAAAAAGATCTGAAGAAGTCCTGTTACTTTTTTCGTGTTTTTGGAAATTTCAAAAATGCGTAACAGGATTGAAATAAATTTATAATCCTATGTGACCGGTTTCGTTGTTTTTCTTAAAGAGTATATATATATATATATACAGAGAGAGAGAGAGAGAGAGAGAGAGAGAGAGAGAGAGAGAGAGAGAGAGATAATAATAATGATAATATGGAACATTAAGACGAAACTAAAAAAAAATATGGAACGTGAAGGTGACGGTGATACCATTTGTAATTGGTACTCTTGGAACAATCTCTAAAAGCGTGACAAAGGGAGTGGAAGACTTGAAAATCTGCGGGCAAGTGGAGACCATCTAAACTCCAGGATTATTAAGATCAGCTAGAATACTGAAAAGAGTCCTGGTGACTTGGTGTCATTCAGTCTACAGTGAAAGACTATCAGTTAACGCCGGTGTGAAAAACTCGCAAGGGGGTAACATAATAATATAGTACGACGGTTATCTTTGACCCTAGTTCAAATCCTGGACGAGGCAATTTTCCTTTCACCTCGTGCGAATATCCTTAGGAATCATAAATCCATCTCTTCTCTCTCCAGCTATTAGAAAATAGTAGTGGAGATTGGGTTATTTAGTCTTGGTTAGACAACCAGTCAAAGGAAGGAAAAACTCTGAATTCAAACCAGCTGTGCTCCACTTTAAAATTGACTGTGTCTTATCCTGCTCGTGGTGAATGAGTAAAGGGAATCATAAATGATCTTTTAGAGTAAACATGAAATAAGTTTTGAAATAAACGTCTGAAAAAACAAAACAAAAATCAAGCAAAACAAAACCCCCAATCGAAACTACTTTTGATATATCCGATTAAACATATGTCTACAACTGGATCACTCCATTGGCGAGGCTTAGAATATGCTGACTGTATCCCCTGCTGAAGAGTAAGATCCCCTACATAAAAGGGGATCTCCTAAGTATGGCACTAAATTGCAACTGATAGTTAGGCTCTAGTTGGGAGTGTCAAGGTTTCCTTTCATTGCCATTACTCCCTTTTCCACTCTAACCCAGAGCGGTACTACCGGTAAGGGCCCCAATTTCCCTATCACTTGGAGTGGTAGTGTCTGTTAGGGTCCCAGTTTACCTTCCACCTGGAGTGGTAGTACTTGTAAAGGTCCCAGTTCCACTCTGACCCAGAGTGGTAGTACCTGTTAAGGTCTTGACTATGGGTTAAATAGATCTGTTTGAATTTTTTTTCGTATTCTATTAGACCGTGTGAAAAATTAAAAATCTCTCAACAAACAACAACACAATGAACGCTATTCTAACCTCCATGCTTAAAATAACCCCTGACGGGATGAGATAGCTTTAAAATCAATCATTTATAAACATGTTCTACCGTAGAGAAGTGTACAGAAAGCTAGTCTAGCCTAGAGTTAAACTATCTGGTACGTTCTATATTCATTGCGTACCTCATTCAGGTACCCTTTTCCTTGATAAAGCTTACTAAATACCTATTCGCATATACGTACATGTATATATAGATATTAAATGCTAGTCACCGTCGGTCTTTTTCATTCTGACCCCACGGGCAGAATGCATCGGGGATAATATTTTTAAATCTGTGTCACGATTTATTAACTCCGACCCTATCATTATCTGGAGACACTTGCATGCATGGTATGGCGAGTGTCGTCTGCTGCATTGAATCTATTTTTTAACCGCGGCAAAACGTTCATAATTGAAGCTTTGTTTAATTGCTAGTAACTTTTTTCATATTTGCAATGACTATTTCTAATCAAGACATTGTCTGTGATTTTTTTTCTTTTCATCTACTTTAAGGTTGTCAAAACACCAGATCCAGACCGGGAGCGGCAAACCGGATATCTCGCGGAAAATTTGTTTTTAGGCCAACCGGCAAGAATATTTAACGAGAAATTACTTAGATCCAGGTCTTCCATATTCTGACGGTGACATGGATTGGGATTCAAGAAAACTCATTGGTGATGATGAAGGCTATGATTGTCCTGAAGCAGCTGGCGAGATATTTCACGAGAAAATACTTTGTTCTGAATCTTGATATTCTGACTGTGAATCGGATAGTAATTCGTGATAATTCTAAGATGATGATGAAAGCAGTGGGCACAAAGATTGCCATTGAGCAATTGATGAGATAGTTTAAGATAGATACTTGAATATGGATACAACTGTTTGCAAGCAAATATCTATTATTATTATTATTATTATTATTATTATTATTATTATTATTATTATTTGTGGTTTTCATACCACTGTTAGCTGATCGTCTTTCACTGGAATCTGAGTGACACCAAGTTTCCCCAAGTCTCCCGGACTCTTCTCAGTATTCTGGCCGATCTTAACACTGATTTAGTTTGGGTGGTTTCTGCTCGTCCTCTGATTTCCAACTCATCCAGCCCTCTTACCAGGCCTTTGGGAATCGTTCCGAGTGCACCAATTACAAATAGTATTACAGTCACCTTCATGTTCCATAGCTTTTTCAGTTCTTTGGCAATGTCAATGAATTATTATTATTATTATATGGTTTAAAGTTAATAATAATTTATTATTATTATTAACTTATATAATCATTTGCAAAGTATTAGAATTAAATAAGAATACTTGAAACCATACAATTATGTGTAAATCATTTGTATTAGATAGGAATACTTGATATATAATTGTCTACAAAAAATTATTATAAACAAATGAAAAAGTGCAATTTAAAAAATGCATAATTGTGATAAAACATTTACAAGTTAATCAAATATCGGCATTAAATAACCCACATGGAATCGATATGCCGTTAAAAAATAAACCAAACCTAACCAAACCCCATATAAAGTAATGATTACTATGAAGCTTTAACAAATGGATAAAATTTTGTCATTAAATAACACATAAGGAGTTGATACACCGTTATATAAATTAAACCTTTTCGTGCGAATGCCCAAAGAAAGTACTTAAATATCGTCTACCGTTCCCGAATTATATGCTTATGTAATCCCGTACCCCTTCATATCTTCTATATCGACTCCTTGGCGTAGCGTCATTATTTTTGAATAGATCAGTTTCAATATTCCTATCTAAATAATTGTGACTGCCATTACACTTTTCTTAAGTCTTGTATCAGTCTGTTTTGTAGTTGTAAGAGAGAAATTCATTATTATTGTAAACATCATACAAGACTTTTTGGAATTTCACCCAAGACCCACATCACTTGGCTAATAGAGCACATGACAGTAAAGTTTGTACATTGTTAATCTTAATTTAATCAGATTCGACAGCATAATGTGTTATTCTTCCTCTATACTTCTCTGATGATGATACACAAATTTGCTGTCCGACACTTCAAGTCTTTAAACACACAAGCCCCTGAAATAATCTTACTCACAGCCCTCTCTAATTCATTGCGATTAAATCACGCTGAAAGCATCGGTTTCCGCTAGATCATCGAAGTTGAGCAACAATGAGCTACTGCAATACTAAAATGAGTGACCTCTTAAGCAGCAGGCATTGTAAATGTTGCGTTCTTGTTAGTGAACGTTTGTAATATTAAATAAAGGACAAAGCACGATATGAGAGGTAATAGAGATATATTCTCAGGAAAAAAGTATATACCATAGAGAGACTATTAGTAGACAAGTATATAGGATTAGTGAATACAGAATAAAGATATAGTCCAACGATAGTATTGGCTTCCGTTATTATGGTAGCAAGTAAGGTGATCTAGTGCGATCTCCAGTCTCCAACGCTCTAATACTATTCCTATAAGAAGCTGCTCTTCACCTTCTAGTCTGCCCTGGTATTAGTAGCTACTACTATATATGGCAGATGGACTAGTTCATTGTGTGGAAAAAGGTGGGTGATACCCAACAGTAAACAAGCTGATACCCGTGTGCCAGACTAGGTAAATAGTAAGCAAATTAGCAAATAATAAGTTAGGCAACGATGAGCCTGGTCAGTACTTAGATAGGTACAGTTGGGCCCAGTGATATATGGAGTGTGCGCTGAGAGAGGCATCCAGAGCATAGAGCCTCAGAAGAAGCAAAGCCATGAAGTGTAGGGTCTAAGTTCGGAGTTGAAAAGAGGTCACTGTATCAAACTTGACAGGTTGTCTGGGATTACCTATGCACTTGTACTGAGTGACGTCAAGCACTTGAAAGAAACGCTCATGTGGGTCGCGAAAGACGACGAAATAACGAGACGAAATTGAAACTCTCTCTCCGGTGTTTGTAACGATTAGACATATCTATTTCGGGATTTTCACGCGTGGTCCACATTTGAATGATAAGATAGTAATTTACAAAGCTTTTTGCTTCGATGTAGCACAAGGCCGAATAAATTGGGCACCCAATGAGAATCGAACTGACTCGTGTAGGTTTGTTAGTCAAGCTTGCTAACCGTTACACCACCAAAGGTGCCCATTTGAATGATAAGATACTGGAAAGAAGAGATTATTTTATTTAGAAAAAAGTTGACTTTTTCTTTAGCCGAAACTAAAGCGAATCGGCAACTGACGAGAATTCTGCACCAGCATGGAAATTTGGCCAAAATGCATATCCTTAAAATTTCCTGAAATTATTCAAAATGTTATCTCGATATAACTTTTGAATTAAAAAAAAAAAACGGTCAATATCTACACTAGATCAGATTTTTATCAATTTCAAATTGGATACTGGTCAGAAATTCTGGTTTTTTGGACCTCTGCACCAAAAAATTCGTGGTAGGGGACATATGAATTTTAGAAATAGGACATAAAAACTATTACAATTGTATCATATTTCTCTCATAATTTTTATTTCACAAGAATATGCGCTGTACTTTTAAACTACAAAGAGATTAAGCTGATTATAAAAAAAATTGTGTGGAGTCTGCAGGGTGTAATGGCTTAAGTACAAGACTAAAGATCGTAGTAAGTGAATTCATACTCCAATCGCGCTATTACGTTCACATTCGCACTAATACCCTTAATACAGGTATGAACCCCTTCATCAATCAGCTATGTACAACTGGCAAATATTTTTGAAAATCCTTGGTAGCAGATCGATGAAACCCTTTAAGCAATTATAAAAAAAAAGGGGTTAGACGTTTGAAGCAATTCTCCTTTTAGTTCAAAATAGTTACCATTACCAAGTTTATTTGTCCGAAAGTGAACGCAATAGCGCAATTGGGGTTCGAACTCGCTTACTCCGAAGCCGCAGTACCGCTCTTTATTCAGTACTCCTCCGTGGCATATCAAAGCAAAGTTTAGTGAATAACAAGTTAAGCAACGATGATCTTGGTCACTACTTAGTTAGGTTGGTTGGGTTGGGTCGGATTTTATTGCATATCAACCATTGTTGCTTATTTAATGCCCAATCCTATTTTTACATAAATATTAAATATATGATTTGTGAACACATTTTGTAGATATACGCAGTTGAATGATCAAACAGTTCTATTTTAAACAATTCAATTTTGCCTTACTTAACAAAGTTAAATGGTTCCAAGTATTGCTATGTATTACTAACAATTCAATTAGATATCTGTCATTTATTAAAAAAGTTAAATATCAAACAGTTCTATTTCTAACAATTCAATTTAGGATAAGTCCTTTATTTACACTCAGAGTGGATCTGGAAGCGATGGCAATGAAAGGGTACTCCGGATTCCCCAAAGTTCCAGCATTACTGGAGCATCATCATCCGATTTTTTCGAGTCATATCCGGAACACTCGATGGAGAGAGGTCTTAATTCTCTGCAGGGATGCAGTCGGTGTATTTTACAGCCCCAATCGACTGAGCTTTACTTAGTTGGTTGATCACTTGAGCAACAGCATGTACTGTAAGCAACCCGAGTTCAATATCTTAGCAAAACTGAGTAAATAACAAGTTAAGCAAAAACGAGCTTGGTCACAACTTAGATGGGTGATCACTCGAGCAACAGCAGCTACTGTAAGCAACCGTTATACCATATCTAAGGAAAGCTTAGTAAATAACGATACATAACATCCTCTTGGCAGGGCCATATGGACCCTGTTGGGAAGCATTGGCTTAGAGCTTACAGATATCATAATGATATGTTAAGCCTAAATTTGGTACACCTCAGGGGGTGCAAGGGACATGATCAGGATTGCGCTAAATTATTACCGCCAAGAGAAACATGTTATTTGAACATGGCACAGACAAATAGACGGTAATCATAGCCATAATAAGTCAGAGTAACTTACTATTCGTTTTTATCGACTTGCTCTGACTATTCGTTTGAAAACCTACAATTTTCGCATTCAGCACAGGCAATGCTGATATTAAAATCACACTAAATCGTTTTTTGAAATTGCAAATACAACTTTAGTAGTACATATAACAGGTAAGATATTAACTTATTTTTAATATGCAATTAACCAAGATAATTTCATTGACTAATGGTTAAGTCACCTTGAAAGTATGGGTTCCGGTCCTTGAAGTTAAGCAGCGATGAGCCTGTACAGTATTTAGATCGGTGACCACTTGAAGACCATTTGTTTGTGTACAGTAAAATGATAACAGACCGACTGTAGGAGTAGAGAGGTAATTCCTGTCGAAATGAGCCGTTTCCGTGGCGTTGTCATTAACATATTGGACTGTGATATCTAAATAAGAGAGTTCGAACTCTAGTCGAACTATCGTAGTCACTTTGAGCTACCTTGGGAAAGATATGAACCCTCTTATCGCTCACCTATGGGTTAAATAGAACCGTTACAGTTCTACAAAGATGGCTTTGGCATTATATAACCCACGAAGGCTTTATATTTCATTAAATAATGAAATTAACCCAAACCAAACCTATTGACTTCAGGCACAGTAAGCAATGTAAGGTTTGCTTACTAGACTAAGGAAAAGCTCAGTAAACAAGAAGAAGATTCTGACATTTACGGTCAAGTCCCCTTGAAATCATAGGATCCAGCCAGATAACGCGTATCAAACAACGATAAGCCTGTTCAATATCTAGATCGGAGACCATTAAGTAACAACAAGTATTTTAAGCAATCTAAAGTCCGTTTATCAGACTAAGGCAAGCTCAGTAAATAACAACAAGAAACTTAAGTAACTTACTGTCAGATCATCTTGAAAACACAGATCATAGACGTTAAGCAACGTGGAGCCTATTCAATATTTTGATCAGCGACCATTTAGTAATAACAGGTACTTTAAGCATTTTAACTTCCGTTTGCTATACTAAGCCGAACTTATTAAATAACAAAAACTTCTGCCACTTCCGGTCAAATTATTTTTTTTTACAAAAGAACAGATTTTAGCCTGATAATTGAAGTTAAGGAACAATGAAACTGTTCAGTGTTTAGATGGGTGACCACATCGTAACGACAGTTGCTGTTAGAAATCTAAAGTTTGTTTGACAGCTTCAGTCGCGCTATTACGATTACTTTCAGACTAGTACCCTCTGGAAAGGCATTAACCCCTTATTCACCCAGCTGTGGGTTAAAGACTACCACAACGGTTTTCTACAAAGGTGGTTTTGACCGTAAATAACCCACGAAGGTTGATATGGCATTAAACAAAGAAACTAAACCAACTCGATTGCCTTATTAAACTAAACTTAGTAAGTAACAAGAAGATAATGTCACTTTCGGTCAAATCATTTTTAATGCATAGATTCTAGTCAGCTCATTGAAGTTAAGCAGCAATGAGCCAGTTCAGTATTTAGATGGGTGACTATTTTGTAACAGAATGTACTGTAAGCAATCTAAGATCTAATTGTCGACCAATGCTGACGTGATTGATTTTATCGGGACGTCGATAACATAATAAAGTAAAGTTGGCGACCTTAGTCGAGGGGGACTCGAAGGCTCCCTTTTCAATAGCTACTATACCGAGGTGTAGGGGAGGGCGCTACTCCGTTCTCTGGATTACTCCTTTTTACCCTTGATCCTCACCATATAGTGCTGAGTGCTAAGCAAGGCGGCATCAAGTACCATTTTTTGAGTCTTTGGTATGACTCGACCTGGGATTGAACCTCAGTCTGCCGGACCATTGGCCAACACTCTACTCATTAGACCGATGGTTATCTTTAAAAAAATGCGAACTCAGTGGACCACGTTCAAATTTTCCGATGAGGCTGTTTGCTTTTGATTTCACTTTTTGGAAAGGCATAAATCCATCTCCTTTTCTTTATACCTCCACAAGCCACAGGTAAACAGGAAGGACATCAGAGAAGTAAGGTACAGTTAACGGAGTTCAAGCACTATGAAAGTAAGCAAGAATACCTAGAAACAAGAGGTATGGAATACTTCATGTAGCAGTCAGAACAGCTTTAATATTGAGCACAAGGGTATGAGACGTTACAGCAAAATGACTACCATTAGACAATACTGAATAAACATCGATATATGACGTGTACTAAAATATATTGCATGCCGAAGTAAAAAAAAATCTAATAAAAATTCATGAACATGTAAGGCGAATCATGACCTAGGTGTAAGGCAAAACATGACCTTGGTGTATGGTGAATTATGAATGGAGTGTAAAGTGAATAATGTATTGGATGTAAGGCAAATCGTAAACTGAGTGTAAGGCGAATAAAAAATGAAAATGAATCAGATATTGGTTTGGAGCAATGCCTTCACAGGAATATGAACGTATCTGTAGGGTTTGATTTACAATTTACTTTTAATAGGTCTGTCGGTCTGTCTTTCTCTCTCACTGTCTCTCTTTGTCTATATATATATATATATTGATAGAAATATGTGGAAAGTTGGATAAATCAAACACATAACTCAAATTTAGATGTGTGATATTTCGTTCGATTTTATTTCATCTTCTCGAACTTCTTCAGAAAGAGACTGCTCTCTGAGTTTTTTTTATTTATTCAAAAGCATGTGAGAAGAAATGATAAGACGTTGCAGGGGATTTAGAAAAACTCAGTGAACAGTTTCAGTCTAAAGAAATCCGATAAGATAAAATAAAGTCGAACGAAATATCACACATCTAAATTTGAGTTAAGTGTTTGATTTATCCAAATTTCCAGATATTTCTATCATACTGTCATTTTCACTAAAAATCTATCTTTTCAACATATATCTGTTGATGGGAGAAGACATCTTGAGAGAATCCAGTTCAATAGAAATCTGTTGCTCAAAGAAAGCTTATTAGTATTTACTAAACGAAGTGTGACACATATCCACAATTATGAGAGGATTAAACTCACTAGCATAATAGTTGTTCGTGAAACTAATTTGTTAACTATCATCATAGAGCAAGGCATCATATCTTATCTATCTATCTATCTATCTATCTATCTCACTCTGTTTATATCTTGGCCCAGCGGTTAGAGTGTTCGCTAATGGCCCGGGAGACCTGGGTTCAATCCCAGGTCGAGTCATACCAAAGACTTTAAAAATGGAACTTGATACCACCTTGCTTAACACTCAGCATTATAAGGTACGGTTCAAGGGTAAAGTGGAGCAATCCAGGGAATGGAGTTGCGCCCTCCCCTACACCTTGGTGTAGTAGCTATCGAAAAGGGAGCCTTCGGGTCACCCTCGACTATGGTCGCTAACTTTACTTACTATATATACCCCAGATAGAACTTGTAAATAAAAAGTTTATTTTCTTCAAAACCACAAATACCAGGATTTTATTATTTGCAGCGAAATATAATGTAGTCAAAACGGATATCATAAGGTATTATTAATTACTAAGTTTGAGAGTATTGAAATTATGTAACAAAAAATAAAATTACGCACAAACACACGCATATATATATATATATATATATATATATATAGGTTTAATGGTGAGAGTGTTCGGCAATGGTCCAGGAGAACGGGGTTCAATCCCTGGTCGAATCATAACAAAAACTCAAAAAAATGGTACTTGATGCCTCATTGTTTAACACTCAGCATTATAAAGTACGGGGCAAGAGTAAGTGGCGCAATTCAGGGAAAGGGGTAGCGCTCTTCCTTACACTTCGGTGTAGTTGCTATTGAAAAGGGAGCCTTCGGGTCATCTTCGACTGCAGTCGGTCATCTTACTCTTAGGTCATCTTACTCTTACTTATATATATATCATCATCATCATGTTGTGCCGCCAGCACGGATATCCCTGACCCTCTCTTGCCACTTCTCCCTATCATTCATCGCTTTTGGCAGGTCTTCAGGGTTACATCCCGTATCCTCGCAAAGCTGCTGTATGTATGTTCGAGCTGGTCGTCCTGCTTTTGCTTGGCCATATGCGGGGGTCCATAGGAGTACAACACTGATGAGTTCGTCCTTGCTTCTCCAGCAGTGTCCTGCGTGTCTGGTTCGTCTAACTTGTATAGTTTTCGCGATGGGAGGCAAATGGCCGTATAGTTGGTGTCTTGTGGAGTGTTGTCGCCAGGACTTGTTGGATGCACTACTTGGACGCTAACTAAACGGCTGAAGAAGAAACTAGACGGCAATTACACAAGAATGTTGAGAGCAATATTGAACAATATAAAGTACTTATATATATATATATACATATTGATAATGTAGTCTGCTATTCTTATAAATAAACAGTGCTCAATATCAGTGATAGAGCATATACATTTAAGTTACGATTGCGAAGACGTTAAGTCAACGGTGTTTGATAACTCTCACTTTCTCGTCTTTGCATACATCTGGCCAAGTCTGTGTTTACGCTATATATATATATATATATATATATATATATATATATATATATATATATAAGTGTACTTACTTTAGGACTGTGACATCTTCCTATTTTTGCCTACTGAGTTTCAATTTTATATTGTTTGTTGAGAAATGGTACCTGATAATATCTGATTTGACTGTATAATGATTCACTAAAAATATCCTTGTACGTTTGGTTCAGAAGGAAATTAACTTTTTTTTATAACAAACTGGCTGGGATGTCCTTATTTATGGACTATACTGTAAAATATATGCTTGTGTGTATGTGTGTGCATGCATGTGTGTGTGTGTGTGTGTGTGTGTGTGTGTGTGTGTGTGTGTGTATGCGTAATATTATAAATGGTTTATTTTATCTGCATAGAATGAAAAAGACACGCAAAGCAGCAAAAGAAATTACTTATATGATTGACTAAAATGTCAAATCGGGCCTCATGGATTAGTCAAGGGAAATAAAAAATTATTTTCTATGTTTATTTGTCTAGATAACCTTTGCAGACAATATCATTGCCGCTATTGATATTTTAGTAATCGGTAATAATGCTTAGTAGCTGGCCTGGTAGAAATTCCATGGGTGTTGATTATTCATTTTTTCGTGCTTCTGCTCGAAAATAGACATATATAGATAGATTGATATGAACAGGATAATAATAGACTGATTGATATATATATATATATATATATATATATTGAAAGAGAGAAAGAGAGATGTAAATACTGAGCATATTTACCAACCCCTCCGCTCGGCCAAGATATGACACAAGGTCAATTTTTAAGCGGAGTTTAACAGGTTTGAATTCAGAGTTTGCCTTCTCCTTGACTAGTTGCCTTACCAAGGCTGAAGAACCTAGTCTGCCCTACTATTTACCCATAGCTGGAGGGAGAATAATTGGATTCATACCTTTCCCAAGGGTATTAGTGCAATGTGAAATGCAATCAGCCAGGTCCAGGGTTTGAACTCGTGTCGCCGTGTTCATATCCAGCGACGATAACCATTACACCACGGGCACCTAAATACTGAGAGAGGTTGATATGAACAGGATTATATATATATATATATATATATATATATATATATATATATATATATATATATATATATATATATATATATATATATATATATATATATATATATATATATATATATATATATATATATATATATATATATATATATATATATATATATATATATATATATATATATATATATATATATATATATATATATATATATATATATATATATATATATATATATATATATATATATATATATATATATATATATATATATATATATATATATATATATATATATATATATATATATATATATATATATATATATATATATATATATATATATATATATATATACAGAGAGAGAGAGAGAGAGAGAGAGAGAGAGAGAGAAAGTGAGAGATTAAGAGAGATACATATGATTAGGATAAGATAGCAAGGTAGCTAGCTAGCTAGATAGATAGATAGCAAAAGAGATGTATACACGTAAATATGAAAAAAATACGATAGATATGAACAGATAAATAGATATAAACAGAATGACATAAGTAGAGATATGGACTGAAGGATATGTCTTTAGACGCACTCATACTTAGATATTCATAAAAATGGCACACACACACGCACACATATATATATATATACCAAACCCTCTTCACGAATTCGGAGGTTTTCTTTTTCTGCTCGACCAGTTACCATACCAAGGTCAAAGGTTCCAATCAGACCTACTATATGCCCATAGCTGGAGCGAAAATAGCTGGATTCAAACCTTCTCCGTGGTTATTACTGCAATGTGAAATGCAAACGGCTTCGATCAGTATTTGAACTCGATTCTCCGTATCCATTCCCTATGATAATAACCATTACACCACAAACGTCTCTCCTCTCTCTATATACATAATATAATACAATATATAATAGCTCCTTCAGAGATATTGAGCACTCTCCAAATTATACTGCATTTGGTCTGCCATAAACTCACTGAGATAGAGACAGCCAACACTGTTATGATACATATATATATATATATATATATATATATGTGTGTGTGTGTGTGTGTGTGTGTGTGTGTGTGTGTACGTAGATAGTGAACAAAATGAGCAAGATGTTTATGAACAGCGAGAATTATGATGGATATGAATGTATATATCTTCATAAATGACGTTTACAATATATATATATATATATATATATATATATATGTGTGTGTGTGTGTGTGTGTGTGTGTGTGTTTAAACATGCTGAGATTGATAGATATTTGCAGATTGAGACCAATAAATAAACAGATAGATAGATATATTATCATACGTAAGTGGTCGTATAGTTTGTTGTTTCGTCGGGTTGTTGCTTCCAGAATTTATTCAATATACCTGGTAGTATTCTTGTGCGATTCCCGTTTAGCTTATGTTTAGTCAGCGTTCATGTGGTGCATCAGTAAACCTCAAATATATATATATATATATAATGATTAAGATAGATAGATAGATAGATAAATATGGGAAAAGTTTGATGTAGACATATGAGGAAGATGGACAAAAATGTCGAAATTTAAAATCAGAACATCTCTTTTTGCTGACCACTGGTTATTTAAACTTTAGTTGTCTACAATCAATTCGCCCATTTGGAAAGTTTCCATATCTCTTGGATATTGGCCACTCGATAGACCGTCATATCTTGTTTCATTTTATCAGCAGATTATAAATATATTACCTTTTGTCTGCTGGGATTTTACTTCACATACAATAATATTAATAATTATAATTCATAGAATGCATATAATCACTATCTTTTCTCACTCTATGTAAAAACTTGGTTTCGTTTGGTTTGGTTTGTTTGGGTTTATGGCATAACAACCTTTGTAGGTTATTTAATGCCAAATCCATTTTTATACATATAAACAGTTCTATTTCAAACAATCCAGTTTAGCAAAAGTACACAGTTTAGTTGTCAAAAACATTTCTATTTCAAGCTATTCAGTTTATTCAAACAATTCTGTTCTAATTCAAACAATTCAGTTTAGTATAAGTGTAGTTTTTGTTTATACACAGTTAAATGTCAAAACAGTTCTATTTCAAAGAATTCAGTTAAGCGTAAGTACAGTTTCAATGTCAAAAACAATTCCATTTCAAACAATTCGATTTAGCATAAGTACGCAGTTTAAATGCCCAAAAAGTTCTATTTTAAGCAATTCAGTTTAGCATAAGTATGCAGTTTAGTTAGATAGGACCCTATCAGGTACTACCACTCCGGGTCAGAGTGGAGCTGGGAGCGATATCAATGAAGGGGTACTTCGCATTCTCCAAAGCTCCAGCATTACTGGAACCTCACTATCAGATTGTTTAATGTCATATCCAGGCCACTCGTTAGGGGCGGAAGGTTACCCCTCGGCAGAGAAGCAGCCAGTGTATTCTACAGCCCCAGCCGACTGGGAAAATAAAGACTCGGTGAAGGATTGTAATAAACCGAAAGTAAAGCTGAAAATTAAATAATTATGATAATGATAATAATGGTATATGTACAAACCAGAATCTGTCCTAATGAATGAGATGTTCAAAATTCTCTGTGATTTTTAGATACAAATAAATCACTTGATACAGACCAGAAGACCAGACTTAGTGATAATTACAAAAAAAAAAAAAAAAAAAAAGGAAAGAAAAAAGAGAACCTGACGTATAGTTGACTTTGTCATTCTGGCGGATCACAGAGTGAAAATCAAAGGAAACGAAAAGATAGATAAGTACTAAAACCTTGCCAGAGAACTAAACAAACTATGAAACATGAATGTGACGGTAATACCTATTATAGTTGGCGCACTTGGAACAGTCACCAAAGGCTTGGAAAGAGCGTTAAAAGAGTTGGAAATCTGAAGACAAATCACGACCATCCAAACTATAGCATTGTTGAGATTGGTCAGAATATTGAGAAGAGTCCTGAAAACCTGAAGAGACTTGCTCTCTCCCAGACTCCAAGGAAAGACCATCAGCTAACGCTAGTAAGAAAAACTCGCAAGAAATAATAATAGTAATTATAATAATCTCATCAAAGTCATAAACACCTGAGCAGTCTTCCTTGCAAGATATTCTGAACCATTCTTAAAATGGACAAGGAAAGAAATGGACTCATGGACAATGTAATTGATGACGATGCGCAAGGCCTTACACTCGAAAGATGATAAAGACGAATTATATGTGTCCATAAAATTACAATGAAGAAGAATTGGAAGGAAGTATTTAGTGTTATGTTGAAAGACTAATTACAGCAGCCAGTAATGGCAAGCCCAACGTAAAAACAAGTAAAAAACAACAAAAACCTTAAAACAGAAATGGGAAGAAAAACAGCTGAATGGATATTTCAAACGACAAGTTACGGATGAGATGACCTGGACATGGCCAAGATTGGGTTGGTTTCTTTATTTAAAGGCATATCAACCTCCATGGGCTATCAAATGCCAAAGCCATCCCAGTAGAAGTATTTAACTCATTAGGGGCATGAGGGCGTTCATGATTTTCCCAAGTGTATTAATTCGAAAACCATCCTTAGAGCACGACTGGAATTTGAACTGGTTTACTACGATGCCGCAGTCCAGCACGTTAGCCACTACACCACGGGGACTACTCGCAACATGGCTAATAAAGGGAAACCTCAAGAAAGAAACTGAATCTTTTTTAATAGCTGCAAAAAAAAAATGTCATACGGACTATATTTTTTAAAGCGAAAATTGATAATACGCAAGAGAATAACAAGTGTAAGTTATGTGGAGACAGGCATAAAACGGTTGATCACATAAGTGAATACAGTAAACTAGCACAAAAGAAGTACAAGACTAAGCACGACTGGGTAGGAAAAGGGATCCACTGAGAATTGCGCAAGAGATTTAAATTTGACCGTTCTACCAAATGGTATATACACAAACCAGAATCCGTCTACTTGGATGGGTTGGGGTTTATGGCATATCAACTATTGTTGGTTATTTAATGCCAAATCCTGTATATACGTATATATTGGATATACATGATTTATAAACAGATATTGTTGACAACATTTTTAAACAAGCCAAAGCTTTTTTCATATAGTTAAATGGTTCCAAGTATTCTTATCTATTACTAAAAGTTTAATTAAACATCAGTCATTTATTTACACACAGTTAAATGATCAAAAAGTTATTTCAAACAATTCAATTTAACAAGTCATTTATTTGTACACAGTTTAAACGTCAAACACTTCTATTTGACCGATAGATAGGACCCTGTCAGGTGCTACTACTCAGAGTGATGCCTAGGAAGGTGTACTCTGCATTACCCAAAACCCCAACATTACTGGAGCCTCACCATCAGATTGTTTTGTGTCATATTCAGGACACACGTTGGGGTGGGGTCTTACCCCTCAGCTGAGATGCAGCCCCAGCCGACTGAGTTTAGAGATTAAATAGTTAATCACATAACAAGCAAATACAGCAAACTGGCACAAAAAGAATACCAGACCAGTTACGACTGGATGGGGAAGGTGATCAACTGGGAATTGTGCAAGAGATAAAAATTTGATTATATCAACAAATAGATGTATTCACAATCTATAATCTGTCCCAGATAATGAGATCTATAAAATTCTCTGGGATTTTGAGATACAAATACCAGACGGAAGACCAGACGTAGTATTAATTAACAAGAAAAAAGGATTTGTTATCTAATGGATTTTGTCGTTTCAGTATGAAAATAGAATAAAACAAAAAATTAAAGAGTTCTTAGAATTTGCTAGAGAACCGAAAAAGATGTGGAACATGAAGATGATAGTGATACCAATTGTAATTGGTACTTTTTGAATGGTCCCCAAATGCCTAGAAAAGAGACTAGGGGAGGTGGAGATCAGAGGAAGAATAGAAACCATCTACATCACAACGCTGTTAAAATCAACTTGAATATTACGAAGAGTCTCAGAGATCCGAGGCAATTTGCTGTCATTTGGACGACAGGAAAAAACCACCAATTAAAACTGGTGTGAAAAACTCGCTAGGAGAATAATAATAATTATAACTTGACATGACTGGGCGGGAAAAGTGATCCACGGGGAATTGTGTAAGAAATTTAAACATACGAACAAATGGTATATACACAACCCAGTATCTGTCGTGGAGAATGAGATGCATAAAGTTCTCTGTGATTTTGAGATACAAATAGATGAGTTAATCTCGGCCAAACTACCAGACCAAGTCATAACCAAAAATAAATGAATAAATGAATAAATAATAAGAAAAAGAGAACCTGCAGAGTAGTGGACTTTGTCGCCCAAACAGACCACAGAGTAAAATTAAAAGAAAGCGAAAAGAGATAAAAGTACCTAGACCTTGCTCGAGAAATAAAAAAGGTATGGAACCTGAAGGTGACGATGTTACCAATTGTAATTGGTTCGCTCGAAACAATCCCCAAAGGATTGATAAAGAGACGGGAATACTTAGTAAATAAGAGGACAAGTGGAGACTATTCAAACAACAACATTATTAAGATCGGTCATGATACTGAGAAGAGTCCTGGAGATTTGTGGAGACTTGATGTCACTCAAACTCCAGTGGAAAACTATCAGCTAACGCTGGTGAGAAAAACTCTCAAAGGAATAATAATAATAATAATAATAATACAGCGTATGATTAGAAAGTATAACGATTGACTGAATATTTAAATCTGTCTAATTTTCAAATTTCAAATTGAAATGAAGTCGCGTTTATATGGAGTCTTGAATATAGCGTTTTGATCTAAGTTGTTGATAAAGTCTTGTATAGTTGTAGATGGAGTCTTGTTATAAGTTGTAATGTGATCGATAGGTTGATATAAGTTGATTCTTTTATTATATATGTACGCGTGCAACAGAATGGAAGTGTTGAATGAAGATTTACATGTTTAAGTCATGATAACGTGTTCGAAGTTATACTAGTTTGTTGAAGGCGCTAGCCCCCTGTCCGTGTGGATAGGAATACCTCTTTCAAAGCATTGTCGAGGGGGAAAAATTTGACTTTGATGCTTTTTCGCTATATGCCACTTTGACCAAGCTCTCTAGTGGCAATTAACTGTACTATTTGTCAGATACGGGAGTTAATAGCAGAACTGTTCGGCTTATTCAGTGCCCCGACGACAGAGAGCTTATGATAAGGATGTGTCCCTTTCATAAAATGATTTTGATGATGACTAGACATCATATCTTGATAAGTAAGTTCTAATTCTAAATACTTTTTGATCAACTGACTTTAGCGAAACACAAGAGAATGAAAATGCATAACCCTTCCATACTCAGCACACTTAAATGTAGAAGTAACGGTTATCGTCTAAAAATGAACACAGTATTGCGTTTTGAGGATGAACACAATTGTTTTTAGGCACACAAATGAATTACGAAACTTTGGTTTAACAACACAACAACGAAGGGTTTTTATTTGCAGCTTTGAATATTTGGGTTTGCTCTTGGTGCTGCAAGACTCGTGGTGTTTAGGCTTGTTGGATGTTTGAGACGAAACGGCTTAGGGGGATGTTGAGATGGCAGCGTGTTATTGGACGAGTGAGAGATGTGTTTAAAGTCACCGTGTAGTTTTGTATCTGGTATTTGGAGGAGAGTATGCGTATCTCCATTAATGTGGCCAGAGGGGAAATGGTAGCTAGTGTGTCGAGAGCGGGATTACGCTCGGATCGACATAGCCAATTTTTGGGGTGACATGAAGTGGTGCCTGTGGAAGGCATGATGAATGTTTCTAATTTATGTTCAACTGGGATTCCTCGTAAAGAATCCATAAATTAGATGGTTCCCTCGTTGAGTGTCCATGTTGCTGCTGCTAGTGTTAAAGCCACAGTGAGATGTCCACACTGGGTGGCTTGTCTAGCTAAAAAGCATCGCTAAGCAGGGACGACCAGAGGCACGTCTGTTCTGGTCGCCGTCTCAAGCCGAAGAGAGTGGGTTTTGGCCGCTCACCCGTTTTGCTAGCCGGAAATGAAGGTCCGGGCTGAATAGGATAAGTCATCCTGATTTGGTGAAATTCAGTGTTGAATTAAATTGCGCGCCAAAACAAAATACGAGATTTTCCTCTTCTCTACAACAGCATGAATTCATATCCTTGACAAAGCTGTTTGCATTTCACTTCGTGCTAATGCCCTTTGGAAATGCATAAACCCATCTGTTCTCACCACCAGCTATAGGTAAATAGTTGGGCAGATTGTTTTTTTTTTATTCAAATCAGTTATAGACCTTGAGAAGGATGGACTCGGCTGGGCGATTACTGCCAAGACATTCTATATGCATCTGTAGACTTTGTACGGCAACCCATCTTAGAGAAGGAAGATTGATTTTAAAGCCAAGCAGTACTCTGCTAAAAAAATGGACCTTGTGTCAGGTCCTGTCTGTTGGCTTAAGTGAATGTAATCTCAGAACTTTTAGCTCCGAATAACTTTTTCCTGTTTTCTAGACAGAAATTTTATTTCAGCGGCAAAATTTGAGGATTTGGTGGATATTGAAAGAAATACCACTGAATAACTTTGCTCCATATAAAAAAGGAAGTTTCAAAGGTACTTGAACAAAAGAAAAACTCGCTGAAATAAGTGAACTGAATTATATATATATATATATATATATATATATATATATATATATATATATATATATATATGTGTGTGTTATTCAAAAATAAGAGAAATTTAAAAATAAAAACATTTTTTTCTGAATTTTGTCTATAAATGTAAATTCTGCATTGCTTGGAATTGGTTTATAGCAAAAATTATTTTAATCTCGCAAAAAAATATATTTCTTTTGGGGCAATTCAAAATGGTAGCAAATCAAATAGAGAGCTCCAGTCATGAACAGAGACCTGTCATCCAATTTTTGGTGGCTGAGAAGTGCAAACCATGTAAAATTTACAGAAGAATCTGTGATATGTACAGAGAAGCATGTTTTAGTCAGAACAATGTATAAATGGGCTAAACTTGGGTTTGACAATATGAGACTGAATCGAAAAGACAGTACATGGAGAGGAAATACACTGACTCTCTAGTAAAAAAATCCATGGGCAGTGGTCAGTAAAGAAGGTCATGCTGACAATCTGAGACATGAAAGGATCCATCACTATTGAAATTCTTGAAAAAGGTGCAACAGTAAAGAGTGATTCCAATTGCTACTCTTTTGGCAAAATTCACTTTACCTATTTAATGACCCTCGTATATATATATATATATATATATATGTATGTAGAGAGAGAGAGAGAGAGAGAGAGAGAGAGAGAGCAACGCAAAAAGTTACTTACCATTTGAAAATCAAACAACATTAGAAAAAAAGGGTATATAGATATTTATCTTAATCACATTTATTAGGACTCGTGGAAATTATTTTAAAACCAATTGCGAAATAAAATGCCCCTGAAATACCCTCAGGTTCACGGAGCTTTATTTTTTATAAATGATAAATGGTTTGTACGCTATCCTATCAACCTTTTCTCTTCTTTGTCTTTATCTCTCATATATATATACATACGCATTATTACAAACCGGATTTTGGCGCCTTTTAAACCCATATTGCTTACTGACTTTCCAATTAAGGTGCTGACTATAAGAACAGCCGTATTTTGTAACTAGAAACCGAGTTGGCAAAATAAAAGGCAACAACGAACTATGAAAAGAACAATAACATAGAGACCTGATAAATGAAGCTTAAACACAGGATAGAAACCTCCTTGTCTTTATTCAAAAAGTGGGTGGACCCTTTCGAACCGTTGAACAGGTTGCTAGCAGCAGGAGTTCCAAAATACAGTGAACACAGGAATCACGCAGACGCACGTGCAAAAAGACCAAAAGAAAACGTTGCACAAGGCCCCAAAAGGCAGAACAAAACTCAACAAAGCACAGTAATACATCGACAATGATACACTTCCCTGGGTCTAAAACTCTCCCTTATGTAGAGCCGTCTATTCAAATTATAACTTCAACGACCCACTCCTTCGTACTATCCCTAAAACATGCTCCTTTTACCGGTGTTTCCTGGCAAGCTGTCCACTTACTTTTAGAAGGCCGGTGTCATTTAAATGGCTATTACTTTCCCTTGAAATTGGAGTTCTTGCCAATATAAGAAAAGGGGAAAGGAAAAATTCGCATTATTAACAATGATTATAATAACAATAATCAATATTAGTTATAACATGTATACATGATTGTAATGTGGTATGAATAAAAGAATAAAACCATTAAAATTGATCGTTTCATCATGAAGGATAAAAAGGGCTAAATATATATATATATATATACCAACCCATCCGCTAGGCCAAGATATGACACAAGGTCAATTTTTAAGTGGAGTTTAACAGGTTTGAATTCAGAGTTTTCCTTCTAGACTAGTTGCCTCACCAAGGCTGAAGAACCTAGTCTGCCCTACTATTTACCCATAGCTGGAGGGAGAATAATTGGATTCATACCTTTCCCAAGGGTGTTAGTGCTATGTGAAATGCAGTCAGTCTCGTCCATGATTTGAACTTGTGTCGCCGTGTCCATTTCCTACGACGATAACGATTACACCACGGGCACTTCCCAAAAGGGCTAAATATATATTTGTATATTGTGCTTAATATTGGTGATATAGTATACGAAGATCTAAGACTAAGTTTGATGAACACATTGATAAGAAACTTTTAGTTATCAAGCGCTGTTGATTCTGTGTCTACACTATCCTAACTTAGATCACTCTCTCTCTCTCTCTCGCTCTCTCTCTCTCTCTCTTTATATATATATATATATGGATGCGCTAAAAGTTCTGAGCTCAACCAAGAGGGAAATATGCTAGATTCACGAAGCGTGCTATTTTACATATCTATTTAGTTTAATATGATTGGCATATCGTTTCTCAAGATTTTTTAAAGAAATAAAATTAAACGTAAAGTTAGGCCAATCTTGGTTGGAATGAGAACTTTGCAACACCTCATGTACATACGTGTGAGCATGTGTGACCAAAAACGACCACTATAATACTGTTGTATATATAACAGCTGGGGACCTGTAAAAGCGAGAAGTGTGTGTGCGTGGGGGGAGTTTTATTATTAATATTTTGGCGTTGGTCCGCTTCTCACATGAAACTGTATTTACAGCAAAAGATGATAATAATGAAAAAGAAAAAAGCTGGCCTATTGCCATTGTTTTTCAGTTTAGAAAGTTGCAAATAAAGAACGCACATTGATTCTCAGTCCTTAAAATAACATCATTTTGCGCATGCGTGGGACGGATTCCTTTTTAAAGAGCTTGCAACTTTCTACAGTCTATTACACACCTACAATACTTTTACTGAATGTAATTTGCTACTCAGATAATATCTATTAATTATGTATTGTCTTGCCTGGCCATAAGAATGGGCGCTTTGAAATTATTAGGGTGTATGCGTCGAAAAATCCACACAATAAATCCCTACACAATAGTTATTAAACGCTAAATATAATTTTTAGTGCCCAACACTTTGTCGTCGGTCTTGTTCTTCATTCGTTCTATTTGGTTTTGTTTTTATTTTCATTATTATGACTTCGAGAGTTTCGGCCAATGTAGAATATCCGCTGATCATCTCTTTGACGGAATGGCGCGTCACAATCTTCATAAAAATTCAATCCCCTCAAACTTCTTCATTGACTTATCTGATAGTGAAGGCTCGTAGATTAACGTTTATTGTTGTCAGAAAAGGACTCGACTCGACGTGTTCGAATTCCGGATGGAGCTGTTTGTGTTTTTCTTTTCTTTGGGAATAGCATGAATCCATCTTCACTCCCCCTCCTCTGCTATGAATCGGGCAGATTGGGCTTTTTAGATCTGGTATCCTATGCTGAAAAGATGACCTTATCCTCTGATTGGGATTGGGTGATACGTTTGTATCTCGAAATTCTAGAGAATGTTTTAATTTGAGACATGAAAACAGAAGAAAATTATAAACACACACACACACACACACACACACACACACACACACATATATATATATATATATATATATATATATATACAAATATATGCATGTGTGTGTGTGTGCGCGCGTGTGTGTGGTTACATATGCTAACTCATATGATCAATCATCCTGCAGCTGAGGCTGTAGAATACGCCGACTACACCTCTGCAGAAGAATAAGACCACCGCCCACACACACCAACGAGTGTCCTAGATATGACACAAAATAATCTGATGGTGAGGTTCTAGTCTTGGAGCTTTAGGGAATGTAGAGTACCCTTTTCATTAACATTGCTCCCAGGTACACACTGACCAGGAGTGTTAGCACATGATAGGATCCTATCTATGGATCAAATAGAACTGTTTGACATTTAAACTGCGTACAAATAAATGACTTATGCTAAATTGAATTGTTAGAAATAGAATTGCTTCGCCCTTTAACTGTGTTTAAAAAAACGACTGAAGTTCAATTGAATTGATAGTGATACATAACAATACTTACAACAATTTAACTATGTGCAAGCGAATGAGTAATGTTGAATAGAATTATTAGTGTTAAATAGCAATACTTGAAACTCTTTCACAAGATGCCTGAATTGAAATATTGGTATTACATAGCAATACTTGGAACCATTTAACTGCTTGTGAATAAATGAATTGTGTTGAATAGAATAATTAGCGTTAGATTGCAATAATAGAAACCATTTAACTGGGTGGAAATAATAGCAATACCAGTGTGCAAACAAATTAGCTCTTACTCATTTAAAATTGAAATTACTAACAGACTACTCTTGCCCAGTCGGCTGGGGCTGTAGAATACACTGACTACACCTCTGCAGAGGGGTAAGCCCCCCCCAACGAGTATCCTGGATATGACACTAAACAATCTGATGATGAGGTTCCAGTAGTGCTGGAGCTTTGAGGAATGCGGAGTACCCCTTCATTGCCATCGCTCCCAGGTCCACTCTGGCCCGGAGTGGTAGCACCTGATAAGGGTCCTATCTATGGGTTAAATAGAACTAACAGCATACTTAGTCTAAACTGAATTGAGTAAACTGAATAGCTTGAAATAGAAATGTTTTTGACAATTAAACCGTACTTACATTTAAACTGCGTGCTTATGCTTAACTGAATTATTTGAAATAGAACTATTTTTCGACATTAAAACTGTATTTACACTTAACTGAATTGTTACATATAACTACTTGAATAGTTTGAAATAGAAATGTTTTTGACAATTAAACTGTGTACTTATGCTAAACCGAATTGTTTTAAATAGAAAGATTATTTACATAAAAATGGATTTGGCGTTAAATAACCTACAAAGGTTGATATGCCATAAAACCCATCAAACCAAACCAAACCAAACAAACTACTCCCTTACAAATCATATATGTATATCCATTTAAATGTGAGCAAACAAATACCTGATGTTAAATTGTTTCTGTCACGTAGCCATACTTGAAACCATTTAACATTGAACAAACAAATGATTATCAGTAAAAAGAATTATTCGTATTAAATAGAAATACTTGAAACCTTGAAGTATGAGCAATAAAAAATGATCTCAGACTCGTTTAAAAATGTTATCAACAAAATGTGTTTACAAATCATATATATTTGATATATATGTATAAACAAGATTTGGAGGTGCCCGTGGTGTAATGGTTACGAGTTCAAATCCTGGACACGACCGATTGCATTTCACATAGCACTAATACCCTTGGGAAAGGTATGAATCCAATTATCTCCCTCCAGCTATGGGTAAATAGTAGGGCAGACTAAGTTCTTCAGCCTTGGTGAGGCAACTAGTCTAGGAGAAGGAAAACTCTGAATTCAAACCTGTTAAACTCCGCTTAAGAATTGACCTTGTGTCATATACTGCCCGAGCAGAGGGGTTGGTAAATATGATAAATAAGATTTGGCAATAGATAACTAACAAGGGTTGATATGCCATAAAATCAACCAACCAACCAACCAACCCTCCGAATCATATGATCAAACTTAATAGCTAACATCTTGCATTTTGCAATGAAATATTTTCATTAAACACTACTTCAGTTAGTACAATTATTTCTGCATCAGTAAGCCTTTTTTTTCGGAAGTGCGCGTGTGTGTGTTGGTGGGGTGGAGGGATTGCATCATTCATTTTATTTTAGCTTCATCTTATTTTATTTCCTTCTAATATTTTTATTTTTTGTAAGCAATACAAATTAACGTCCCAATATTTTCTCCTTTCTCCAGTAGAGGTGAAAAAACAAACAAACAAAAAACAAACCCGGAAACGCCAAATTGTCAGTCAAAGAAAGAAGGACGATTACATGGGGGAGTAAGGAAGGTAGAGAGAGAGAGAGAGAGAGAGAGAGAGAGAGAGAGAGAGAGAGAAAGAGAGAGAAATTTTATGGTTTCTGGTTCTCGTATCGTTTACAAAATTTCACCGGAAGTTTTCAGTTTTAGTTTTCGTTTCTCATTTTATGTTTTATATTGTTTTTTTTCTCTCCAAATATTCTTATTTTTATATATTTATTGTCGTATCCGGTCTTGTCTTGTTTGGTGTGTCGTCTGGTACAATTTGTAAATCTCACGTCTCAGTAATTTTTTTTTTATTTGTGACGATCTCTCGATACCGCTGAAGGTTGTGGTCGTAGGGTATTAATAAACAAATAGATAGATCTTAGGATAGCGTAGTAAACAGTTTGATGTAATTGTTGATTAAACATCTAAAATACCCACTTACAAAATTAGAAAATAAAGCAATTTTCAATTCAATTTGCACCTGAATGATAATTTTGCGGGGTCAGCATCTACGCTGATTTTTTGTTTTTGTTTTTGTTTTTTGCTTTGGTTTTTACAATTTTTTTTATTCGACATGAAAGAGATTTTTAGCCAATATTTTTGTTGTTTTTGAGCGAGGAAAGGTTGTAACGTGCGTGTGCTTACGTTGAGTTGTTTCCTCGCTAAATGTGTAATTCCCTCGCTAATTGCTGTTAGGTATATAAAGGAAAAGGTTCAAGATGAACGAAGTCGAAACGTTTTTAGGAATAGTTTTTATTTGCAGCATGGAATATTTAGGTTGCTGTTTGTGCTGCAAGTCTCATAGGAAAAGGTTGTGAATAAAGAGACGAAATGGAGTTATGAGAAAGTTCAGAAAGCAGCGTGTATCGTCGGACGTGCGAGGGATTGTGTTCGCCGTAGTTTAGCGAAAGTCTTGTTTGACGTTGGAGGAAATGAACTTTGGAGTCACCGTGAGTTTGTGTTTCTGGTTATTTCGGGGAGAAGGGTGTGGTCTCGTGAATATGTGGCCCAGAGGTGAAACAAGAGCTAGGTGTCGGAGCGGGATTCGGTATCGCATCGACATAGCCAATTTTGGGGGTGATATAAAGTTGTTCCTGTGGTGGCGTATTGAACGTATTTAATTCATATTCAACTGGGATTCCTTGGTCTAAATGATATAGACGCAAGGAATCCATAAATCAGATAGGTTCCCTCATGTGTCCATGCTGCTGCTGCTATTGAAGAACGGCCAGTGGGACGTCTGCACTGGACGGCGTTATTCAGCCAAAGAGACTGTGTTTGGCAGCTTACCCAATTTCTGCTGCCCGGAAAGGAGATTAGGACTGAATAGGATAGGTAATCCTGAGTGGGTGAAATTATGCGTCGAATTAAGTTGCGCGCCAAACCAAAATTCTTCTGCTACATACGTTTAAGAAATGCTAATTAGAATTCCTCTTGCGACTATCATAAAACAGAAGTCTCTGTTCAAGATTTTTGATTCGGTTCGTTTTTTTTTCTTGGTTGAATTAGTTTAACGGCATATAAACTCCTCTTAGATTATTTAATACCGAAATTTGATTCATTTATAGATGCGTGATTATAATTATGACTATTTATATGGTAGCAAGTACTCATATGCCCTACGAATTATTTTCTAACAGACCTATATTGATTGGACCATAACAGGTTTCAAGATAACAGATTGATAGATCGATAGAAGACCATAACAGGTTGATAGGACCATAACAGGTTAATAGATAGATAGAGAGAGAGGAGAGGAGAGAGAACAGTTCCCAGACAAAAGCAGAGGGAAAAACAGAGACAGAGAGAAATAGAAAAAGCTAAATAGATAGATAGGTAGAGACAGACAGAGACAGACAAAGAGAGAGAGAATAGTTCCCGGACAAAAGCAGAGGGAAAGAGAGAGAGAAAAAAAAAACAGAGAGAGAGAGAGAGAGAGAGAAAGAGAGAGAGAGAGAGAGACGGTCCAACTAATAAGCATACAATCATTTGTTTCCTACCCGGTACTAATAATTTTCAAATAGATCTATTTGATCCCCATAAATGGGACCCAAACAGGTACTACAATTCCGGATCAGAGTGGACCTAGGAATAAAAGCAATGAAGGACTACGCCATACTCCCCAGATGGAGGTTAGTGTCGTACACAGGATACCTTTTTTGAGGGGACTTATACCTCTGCTAACAATCCTGTCGGCGTCATCTAAGTACAGATTTTCCGTATGTTTATCAAATCAATGGAAAATACAATTTACAGTGTATTGATTAGAGATTTAATTTCTTGAAAGGGTTTTTTAATCCTCGTAGTTACCCCCCACCCCAAAAAAAAGAACATAATTTATCACGATGTTGATGAATAGGAAGCCTTTCAATCTACGAGTCTTCTGCAGTGATGTTATATCCGATTTTTTATAATATATCTCTTCTCAAAGAATGAAACTTTTTAAGACTGGTTAATCTGTAATTGCTACACTTTGCGAGCTCATTTCATGTTATGTCAGAATGATGTTGTTCGAGATAGAATTTTCAACCCATAGCTGTATCGGCCTTCTATCCGGAACAGCATCATTCCAACGTAACATGAAATAAGCTCGAAAAGCTCTCTATGTAGCAATTAAAAATTCACCAGTCTGAAAAATTCAACAGCAAACGCGCGTTATGCACTGGTCCAATGATCATAGCTGATCGTATCAGAAAAAATAATTTCAAGTATAAGATTGAGCTACAATTCTCACTTGCCTAAGTTCACATGGACTACACAGGTGTCAGTTTTTTAGGTATTTCTGTCAAACCATATATATATATAAGTTAGGATAGCATAGAGTCAATGGTATTTGGAAACTATCAGTTTCTCGCTTATGCGTTCATTGGCCTGATGAATGCATAGGCGTGAAAATGACAGTCACCAAGCACTGCTGACTCTGTGTCTTCGCTATCCTAACTTAAATGTATATATACGCTCTATCAATAATTTTGAGCACTTTTTATTTATAAATATAGCAAGCTACATTATCAATATATATATATATATATATATATAAAGAGAGAGAGAGAGACAGAGATATATTGCTCCCCAGCCCCGGGGGTTGAGTACTCTCGCGAAAGAATTTACAGTGGCTACTCGCGTGATGCAAAGCTCTTCAAACGAATTGAGAACTTGAATTGATCATGCTGACGTAAAGTTAGCCTAATTTCGATCTCAGCTTGAAGCATCTCGCATGTCTACCCACACTGTTGGGTTATGATACAACGAAGCAGTCAGTCTGTAGATGACAATATATATATATATATATATATATATATATATATATATATATATATATATACCTTTAAGAAAAACAAAACCCGGTCACATTAGGATTATAAATTTATTTCCATCTTGCTATGACGGAATTATCCCCGACTCCGGTTTAACTGGACCGAATAATATATATATATATATATATATATATATAACAAGCATAATTTTAAAATTTTAAATGATGAATATAATAACTCAGATGACAGATGCAACTGCAGGAAAAGAGCTAGATGCCCTCTGAATGGTAATTGTTTGATTAATAATGTGACATATAAGGCCACCGTGAAAAAGTTGACAATAATGAATGAGAGGATATATATTGGGGCCGCTAAAGTGAAGTGAAAAATAAACGATATAGCTATAACCCCAGTTTTACGAACAGAAAACATACCAGCATACATTATTCAAACATATATGGTAAATAAGAGATGAAACGGGCAAATCTCCAATAATAAAATGGGATATTGTTTTAAAAAAAACACAACCTTATAAAGGAGGTAGCAATAGCTGCAGAAAAATTATATATCCTAAGACATGCTGTAAACGAATTACCGAAGAGAAGAAAGGAATTGGTATCTAAGTGTAGACATGTTAATAGATTTCTCCTGTATCATTAACAACCTCACTAATTTCATACTTTATTCTCCTTTATTTTGACTGCCCTGAAATATATATACATTTTTTTCGTGTGAATGTCTCATATACTTATCACGTGACTATACGTCACATTATATAGACTTTTGATTTGCCACTTTTTTCATTTCTGTCTGATGATTCTGTATACCACACCACACTTCAAATAATGGACTTCTAATGTTCATTATAATACTTTTTGTTTTTCTAGCTGTTCTGTCATGATAGCAACGAATACTTTTTATGCCAGAACTTTTTTTATATGCATTTCTTATATATATATATATAGTTGAATGAAAGTTAATTTTTAAGTGATGAGCCGGCCAGCAAGATTTGTGGTAATCTCTCATTATTTCAGTGCCAGTTTTGAATGCTACGGCTGACACCAAGTGGTAATCATCTCCAGCCCCCCAAAAGCCACGATCTCTTAAAAGATCTTCCCTCCTAATTTTTCTAATTAATGTCAATGAGCGAGTGGAGAAGGTCAGAAATTCTCCTCTTGACATTTTCAGCGGTTGACAGACAGAAAGAGAGAGAGAGAGAGAGAGAGAGAGAGAGAGAGAGAATGACAGAGAGAGAATGACGGAGAGAGACAGACAGACAGACAGACTGACAGATAGAGAGAAAGAGAGAGAGAGAGAGAGAGAAAGAGAAGGAGGAGGAGGAGATAGAAAGTGAAAAAGAAACGGTATCAGTCTTATGAGAAAATAAAAAAGGGCAATGATTTTATTTCTTAGACACACACACACACACACACACACACACATATATGCGAGGAAAGAGAGTGAGAGCGAGTGAGAAAGAGAGAAAGAGAAAGAAAGATAGAATGCATGTGCATATGTAAAAGAGAGAAAGAGAGAGAAAGAACAGGGAGAGTATCTATAATGAGAAAGGCAAGAAGACAGTTGAAAGAGAGGGCCCATTCGGAAAGTGTTATGAAATGGGAAGGAATAATGTCATAATGGCAAATAAAAAGAGAGAGACAGAGAGAGGGAGAGAGGGACATGGAAGCGCCGAATGATATTCAAAAAAAAAAAAAAAAAGATAAAGAGAGAGTATTCTTTGAAAATAAAACTAAAAATCTAAAGAATCGGACGCAAGCTTGAACTTTTTGCAAGATCAGAAATGACCCCTTTTGTATGGGATTTTTACAGGGTATAGGCATTGAATACTTTTGGTTTGGTTTGGTTTCTTTGTTTAATGACATATCAACCTTCGTAGGTTATTTAATGCCATAGCCATCCTTTTGGAAGAACAACAGTGATACTATTTAACCCATAGCTGGTGATAAGGGGGTTCATGCCTTTCTCTGGATAATTAGTCTGTAAGTGAACGTGACTGGAGTTTGAACTCACAACGATATTATAGTCCAGCACATTAGCTTCTACGTCGCGGGGAATTTCTTTCGTATTGAATACTGTATAGAAGTCTAGGAAGTCCGTTCCGAGACTTTTTAGTAAAATCCTTGTTCCGTCGAAAAGGGTGGGAAGTTGAAATCCTGATCTCGGTGAAAATCATTTGAGCCTCTTCTTTGCATATTACGCATCCCACCCTCTTGATACTAACCCTTACAGATTTGTACTCGTCTGTTGTCCATGACTAAACAACAGCACCACTCTTCTTTCTTTCTTTCTTTCTTTCTTTCTTTCTTTTTGAATTTGTCCCTTGCCTTTTTTCTTTTGATTTTTTTGTATTCTTTCTTTCTTTTTAAATTATTTTCTTTCTGAGCCTTGGTTACATTCTTTTTTTCTTATCCTTACCTTCATTCGTTCTTTCTTAGCTTTGCTGTTATTCTTTCTTTCTTTCTTTCTTTCTTTTTTAGCCTTGTGCACATTCTGTCTTTCTTTTTTGCTTGAATTGCATTTCTCTTTTACTCCCTTAGTCTTAATTAGGTTCTTTCTTTCTTATACTCTTTCTTTCTTTCTTTCTTTCTTTCTTTTTTAGTCTTGTGCACATATCTGTCTTTCTTTCTTTTTTGCTTGAATTGCATTCTTTCTTCCTTTTTAATTTCTTTCTTTTTTATTATCTTTCTCTTTTACTCCCTTAGTCTTAATTACATTCTTTCTTTCTTATACTCTTTCTTTCTTTCTTTCTTTCTTTCTTTTTTAGTCTTGTGCACATTCTGTCTTTCTTTTTTGCTTGAATTGCATTTTTTCTTCCTTTTTAATTTCTTTCTTTTTTATTATCTTTCTCTTTTACTCCCTTAGTCTTAATTACATTCTTTCTTTCTTATACTCTTTCTTTCTTTCTTTCTGCAAAAGAAACCTTAGAGTAAATGAAATTCTTATTCTGGAAAAGTTCTGCCTCGTCTTCCAGACTCATCAAAATTGGCACCATTGGATTCTCATGTTAAGTCAGCGTCATCAATTCTTTAAGCACCAATTACCAGGAAGTATGTGTGCACTCTATGAACGTCGGAAGTAGTAATTATGAAGATTTATCAATGTAGGAGTTGTAAAAGTTGTTAGACATTTTGATTACAGAAGCGAACGTAATGAATACAAGGATTGAAAAGACAAAGTTATTGGTTTATATCATATTTACCCAACCCCTCCGCTCGGGCAGGATATGTCACAAGGTCAATTTTTTAAGCAGAGTTTAACAGGTTTGAATTCAGAGTTTTCCTTCTCTTAGACTAGTTGTCTCACCAAGGCTGAAGAACCTAGTCTGCCCTAAAGTTATTGGTTTATATAACAACTTTATCACAATATATACAGGTACAAAAATATATGTATATGTGTCTTTATAATTGAAAGGAAAATATTGTCCAGTACTTACAGGGAACATTTTTTTGGTCATGACTATTTAGTTAAGTCTTTTTTTTTTTTTTTACATATATTTAATGTCGAATAGTTTTTACATGTGGGTTGTTTCTTAATAATGTGATCATGCAGAAGTGACGAGGTGCTTTCGTAACATGGTAATATTTACCCAACCCCTCCGCTCGGGCAGGATATGACACAAGGTCAATTTTTAAGCGGAGTTTAACAGGTTTGAATTCAGAGTTTTCCTTCTCCTAGACTAGTTGCCTAACCAAGGCTGAATAACCTAGTCTGTCCTACTATTTACCCATAGCTGGAGGGAGAATAATTGGATTCATACCTTTCCCAAGGGTATTAGTGCTATGTGAAATGCAAGCAGTCTCGTCCAGGATTTGAACTCGTGTCACCGTGTCCATTTCCTACGACGATAACGACTACACCACGGGCACCTCGTAACATGGTGAAGCTGTTAAAATAGTACGTGAATCCTTCAGGTTATCAGTGCCTGTTTGCTAATAGTGTTGGGTATCACCTACCTTTTCAGCATAATGACCTGTTTCATGTGCCATATATGGCAGTAGCGGAGATCAGTCTGTGGATAAACCTACAAGTCAGACCAGAAGAGCGGTTCCTATTGTTGAAGTATATCATTACTCTATCACTAATCCTATGTTCTTATTACTAACAGTCTCTCTCTTGTAAATACTCTTTCCTGTAAATATAACTATTTTCCTCACATATCGTGGTTTGTCTTATCATTACTACTACTTGTTTTCACTAGCCAGAACACAACAAATAGCGAATGTGATCGTCATATAACCCACCTCCTTCGGTGAGTTGGTTCAGAAAATGTGCAAATAATCAGAAATTTTACAAGTATTGTGAACAAAAATCAGTTGCTTCGATCACAAAAACATTTTTAGTGGAAGTATATCCAGAAATAAGACGCAATGATAATAATAATTAGAGAGAGAGTGTGTGTGATAGGATGAGTGTGTGTGTGCACATATCCGTGTGTGTGAGTAAGAGAGACAGAGAGCAAGAAAGAGTAAGAGAGAGAAGAGTACCTGGAAAGAGAGAGAGAGAGGGAGAGAGAGATAGGGAACAGCACGCAGACTGAGGGAGAGAGGAAGAGAGAGTGAACAGTACCCGGACAGAAAGAAAGAAGGAGACAGAGAGAGAACAGTACGTGGAGAGAGAGAGGGGGGATGGAGAGCAGTACCCGAACAGGTGGAGAAGGGGAGTGAGAGAGAGATATATAGAGAGAAAAGTACACGAAGTGTGTATGTGTGTGTGTGTGTGTGTGTGAGAGAGAGAGAGAGAGAGAACAGTACCCGGGAGAGAGAGAGAGGGTAAAAGAACGAGAAGAGTATTCATCTTTTTATAATGAGGAAGATAAAGTGAAAGAAAGGGTTAAACTGGCAAGTAGTAAGAAATGGGCATGGAAGGATTATATATATATATATATAAAGAGAGAGAGAGGAGAATGGGTCAGAAAAAAGACAACTGGCAGATATTGGACAAAGGAGCCTAAAAATATTATAATGAGAGAGAGAGAGAGAGAGTATGTCACTAGGGTATTAGCTTTTAAGAGACGTTAACTCCAAAATCAAAGCTAGACAAAGAAGCCAGCCGCTGCTTCGTGCAGAGGCTTTTCCGCGGACTGTCTGGCATCCGTACCGGACGGTCCATTCCTCGAGCCTCAGGAGGCTGTCCCCCAGGCTTTAACCCTCCTTGGAAGGGTTAGGTTTATCGCCTGGCACCTGAGGTGCCCTTTTTTCGGAGGATGCCGACGGGGCCCGAGGCATTTTTGGAGCTGCTGGGCGTGTCTGGACCACGGTACTGCGCCTGGACCCACCAAAAAAAGGCCTTATGCCACACTCGTTCGTCTGGTGGGAGGTTTGTCAAATATCGCTTGACTAAGAAGCCTCAGCATCAAACCTCAACTGACTCTTAGGTATCCTTTGACGTGAAAAGTCTAAGTGAAGGTACTTTGAAATAAAAGCTGCAGTTTGCATAGTCACTAGTTACCTTGCTATGCTTGTCATTGGGCTGTAGCTATGTTGAGTCGAAGAGTGGTATAAGTGTCGTACAAGAGGTTGTCACAATACTCTAGCGACGTTTTCAATAGCTACAACACCCAGGTGTAGGGGAGGGCGCTTCTCCATTCTCAGGATTGCTCCACTTTACCTTTGATCTGTACCTTATAGTTCTGAGTGCTTAGCAAGTCGGCATAAAGTACCATTTTTTGAGTCTTTTGTATGTCTTGACGTGGGATTGAACATCGGTCTCCTGGACCATTGGCGAACACTCTACTCATTAGGCCAATAGCCTGGTACCATATATATATATATATATATATATATATATATATACACATATGAACACACACACACACACACACACACACACATATATATATATATATATATGTGTGTGTGTGAAAGATGAATACATAGCAAGTCAAAGTAAAAATACACCTTGTATAAATTTATGTGATTTGATTTTATATTTCAGAATTGTTGCACTTTTTTTTTCAGTTACAGAGAATCAATGCTATAGAGTTTGGTAAAAATAATAACTAATAATATCATTTTATTGTACTTTATTAGAAATGACAAAATCCTGATATTTGTGATTTTAAAAGAAAAGTAACATTTCATGAGAAGTTGGTAGTGATGGACTATGTATATGTCTGTGTGTGCGTGTGCATGTATAAGTGTGTGTGTGTGTGTGTGTTTGTGTGCAGTAATATTATAAAGTTTCATTCACATGTTGCTGCATAAACTAAACAAAACATATTTGTGTCGCCAACAATATGTCTCGTAACGGTTATCGACGGAGAAAATGAAATCGGCGACTCTATTTCGTCTCCTTGACTAAGCACTCAGCACTATAAGTCGGCATAAAGTACCATTTTTTGAGTCTTTTGTATGTCTTGACATGGGATTGAACATCGGTCTCCTGGACCATTGGCGAACACTCTACTCATTAGGCCAATAGCCTGGTACCATATATATATATATATATATATATATATATTTTTATACACATATGAACGCACACACACACACACACACACATATATATATATATATATATATATATATATATATATATATATATATATATATGTGTGTGTGTGAAAGATGAATACATAGCAAGTCAAAGTAAAAATACACCTTGTATAAATTTATGTGATTTGATTTTATATTTCAGAATTGTTGCACTTTTTTTTTCAGTTACAGAGAATCAATGCTATAGAGTTTGGTAAAAATAATAACTAATAATATCATTTTATTGTACTTTATTAGAAATGACAAAATCCTGATATTTGTGATTTTAAAAGAAAAGTAACATTTCATGAGAAGTTGGTAGTGATGGACTATGTATATGTCTGTGTGTGCGTGTGCATGTATAAGTGTGTGTGTGTGTGTGTGTGCAGTAATATTATAAAGTTTCATTCACATATTGCTGCATAAACTAAACAAAACATAATTGTGTCGCCAACAATATGTCTCGTAACGGTTATCGACGGAGAAAATGAAATCGGCGACTCTATTTCGTCTCCTTGACAAAGCTGTTTCCGTTTCACTTTACGCTAATGCTCTTGGCAAAGGCAAAAATCCATCTCTTCTATCCTCAGCTATGAGCAAATAGTAGGTCTAACTGGCAACCAGTGTAAAAGTAAAAGTAAAAGTTGGTGACCGTAGTCGAGGGCAACTCGAAGGCTCCATTTTTAAAAGCTGCTACATCGAGGTGTAGCGGAGGACGCTACTCCTTTCCTTAGATTGCTCCACTTTAACCTTGACCTCCTTATAATGCTGAGTGTTAAGCAAGACGGTATCGTGTACCATTTTTTGAGTCTTTGGTATGACTCGACCCGAGATTGAAAATCGGTCTCCCGGGCCATTGGCGAACACTCTACCTATAGGCTAAGTGTAGAAGAAAAAAACTCTGAATTCAAACCAGCTGTACTCCACTAAAAAATTGACATTACATGACATCCCACTCGTTACGAAGTGCTTGGGTAAATTGATTATAATCAAAGAAAAGAAGGGGTGTCCTCTTGGTGTAATGGTTAAAGCGTTGGACTGCGGAATCGTAATAGCGTGAGTTCGTACTCCAGTCGCACTATTACGTTCACTTTCGGGCAAATACCCTTGGGAAAGGTATGAGCCCCCTTGTCCTCCCAGCTATGGGTTAAATAGTACCACTACTGTTCTTCTAGGAGAATGGGTTTGGCATTAAATAACCTACAAAGGTTGATATGCCATTAAACAAAGAAACCAAACCAAACCAAAGAAAAGAAGAGAGGAAAACGTATTCTTATCCTAAGAATGAATATAGAGACAATATGAATATAACTATTTAAATTTTATTGCTGGTGCAAATGTAACTCAGAAATTTCTTTCGCCGGTTGAATAAATCGTGAAAAAGTAATAGAATTTAGTATATATATATATATATATATATATATATAATGACTGCCGTGTTTGTGAAGGGTGGATACTAGCTATTGCACTGAAAGAATTACTATTGTAATCGTTAACAATAACAATGTTCAAGGAGAATGTTGCGCGTCACTTTTATCCCACACTTTCTTTCTGCGTAGATGGAGACTGACCTAGCAAAAGAGATGGGAGAGTGAGAGAGTTTTCTTAGGGTCGTGAACTATTTCATATGATGGCAAAGAAAAGTAGTGTTGTTTCTGCTTAGTTTATCAAAACAGCTCGTTCGGATTTCGTTTGGGCCACTTGAAATGTTGATATTATTGCGCGCTGAGGAAGACGTAGCAAATTCGCAAGTTTCTAGACGTCAGCTCTTTTTATATATATATTTTTTTATTTAGCCTCGTTCTCATGTATTTTTTTCTTCTTATCTTCCTATTGTTGTTTTTCTCACATTTTCTTTCTTTGTTTCTTGCTTTCGTTCAAATTCTTTTTCTTTTGTACTTGCTTTTTTTCCCTTCTAAATCTCATTTATCTTGCTTTCTTTCCTTCTTTCTTTCTTTCTTTCTTTAGAATTAAAAGGAAAAATCCCTCTTGACTTTTTAATTCATTTTTGGCTTAAAAATGTACTTCCTTTTTCAAATTTAAAAAAATAATAATTAACTAGACTTTTCTTTCTTTCTTTCTTTCTTTCTTTCTTTCTTTTTTTTTCATTTCAGCTTTTTTTGCACACCTTTTTAGAATTAAAAAATAAATCTTGGCTTTTGTTTTTAATTAATTTTTGGCTTCTTATTTCTTAAAAATTCGTTTCATTTTAAAGTTTTTTTTATAATTAACTCGACCTTTCTTTCTGTCTTTCTTTCTTTCTTTCTAAGAATTAAAAAAAACATTGACTTTTATTTATTTCTTATTCATTTTTGGCTAATTTTTCTTAAATCATTTTCATTTTTTAAAAATAATTAACTCGACCTTTCTTTCTTTCTTTCTTTCTTTCTTTCTTTCTTTCTTTCTAAGAATTAAAAAAAACATTGACTTTTATTTATTTCTTATTCATTTTTGGCTAATTTTTCTTAAATCATTTTCCTTTTTTAAAAATAATTAACTCGACCTTTCTTTCTTTCTTTCTTGCTTTCTTTCTTCGATGTCGATTACATAACTACTCAACTACTAGGCTAACCTAAGTATTTTATTATTAATAACAATCTGTACAGAAAACCTACTCTGAAAGAAGTTAAAGACATAACATCAAAGAAATTTGCTCTTTTCATTAGTCGACCTGGGGATTGGTACTTTGTAAAGCTTACAGAAAAGGAAGTCTCTAAGTGTCCGTTTGCAGCCACACGACATCCTCCCGCCAATTAAAATCTGAAAAGCACGCATGAAAATGTTTCTGCGGAAGAAGAAATACAAATCCTATGTAGTCTCGTTTTCACTTACACAATTTCATGAACCCAACGACCCAGATACCTTTGAAATCGCGGCCATGTTGTTTTTAGATATTACAATGCAATAAGAGCTGTAACATCATATATGCGGTTTGCCGTCCTCGCGTGTCATTGAAATCGATGTTCAAGCCCAAGTGAAAGTAACGGTTTTGAATGCTGATTTTCTCGGTATGATACAATATCTTATTACTTCTTCAATTAACTTTTAACCTGACGAAGCTAAACTTGTCGTGGTCAAATTTTCTACTGTAATTTGGTATTGTTAAATACGTGTCAAGAATTATTAGCAGAGAATTTGAAATTCGAAGTACAGGTTCTCACGAATGAATTTAAAAATGATTCGTAAAATATTTTGTTCTGTTTTATTTTTTATTAATTTTTGGATTTCCTAGTGGGCAGAGTGTTCGCCATTGGTCCAGGAGACCGGGGTTCAAAGACTTTAAAAATGGTGCTTGATACCTCTTTACTTAAAAATGGTGCTTGATACCTCTTTATTTAACACTCAGCATTATAAGGTACGTATCAAGGGTAAAGTGGAGCAATCCAGGGAATGGAGTTGCGCCTTCTCCTACACCTCGGTGTTGTAGCTATTGAAAAGGGGGCCTTCAGGTCGCTCTCGATTACGGTCGCCAACTTTACATATACTTTTATGCTTTTTTTCCTAGTGAAAATGACTCTGTAGAACGATAAAAACCAAACCTATGTAGCCTCGTTTTCAATTACACAATGCAATGAAATGAACGACCCAGATAGCAAGGACCTGTTCTCCCTCTGTCTCGGAATACCTCGTAAGACTTTGAAATCGTTTGGCCAATGTGGGTCTTCGAAGTGTAATTAAAAGTTTAAGTCAGACGACTTTGGTGTTCGAAGCGCAATTAAAAGCTTAAGTGTGGCAAAATTCGTGTTCGAAGCGTAATTAAAAGCTTACGTTTGCCTAACATTCAAGTTCGAAGAGCAATTAAGAGCTTACGTTGGACGACGTTAGTGTTCGAAGCGTAATTAAAAGCTCACTCCCAGAAAACGTTGGTGTCCGAAACTTAATTAAAAGCTTACATATACCCAATATTAGTGTTCCGGCGCAATTAAAAGCTTACGTCTGCGAAAGGTTGATGTAATTAAAAGGTTACATCTAGCAAACACTGGTGTTGGAAGCGTAATTAAAGCTTTATGTTCGGTTCGAAGCGCAATTAAAAACTTAAGCCGGGCAAACAGTGGCATTCGATGTGCAATTAAAAGCTTACATCCGGCCAACATTGGTGATCGAAGTGTAATTGAAAACTTACGCTTTCCAAGAGGAATTAAAAGCTTACGTCTGGCAAACATTTGTATTGAAAGCGCAATTACAAGTTTATGTCTAACAAACATCGGTGTTTAAAACGTAATTAAAAGCTTACGTATGTCCAACATTAGGTTTCAAACGTAATTAAAAGCATATGTCTCGCAAACAAGGTCTTCGAAGCGTAATTAAAATTTATGGTCGGCCAAAGTTCATCTTCGAAGCGCAATTAAAAGCCAACGTCTGGCCAACATTCATACTGTCTACATCTCCCAAACGTTGGTATTCGAAACAAAATTAAAAACTTACGCCTGCCCAACGTTGATGTCCGAAATACAATTAAAAATCTATATCCATCCAGCAAATATTGGTGTTAAAATTGCCATTAAAAACACTAAGAGAGATATATTATGGGGAATAAGGTTTGTTGGGTTATCATTTCATTCGTTTCGTAAATCGTAGAAGTGGTCGTTGTTGCTTAGGTATATGAATCCTTTGTTCTTCTTCTTACCCCATTAACTTGTCGGCTTCTTTATCTGTGGAAGGCTGCAAGAGAATTTAAGGAAGGAAGGAAAGAGACGAAGATACCTTTATTTTAGGGTTTAACGACCATTGTCTGGGCATGGACATTTTTTCCTGAAACCAGTAGAAATAGTGGCGTCTCTCAGACAAGGCGTTAAAATATATTAGTCATTTTTTATGGATGGTGATTTTAAGGTTGGTGGTTATGTCCAATAGGTGTTTTTCAGTGAGGTATATTTTTCGGTGGTAAAAGTTTACCTTTCATCGGTTGTCCAGTGGGTATTTTCAGTAAAGTGGCTTGCTAAAAGCAGACATGGCTGAGTGTCTGACCCCCGGGATTCAAATCAGTACATGGTCTCAGTTCTTGCAACCAAGAGAAAAAGGGTTCTTTCAGTACTAGCGTCACGAGTGAAGTGAGAACGGATTTCCCTTTGTCAGTTTTTCAGGCATGCGCGAATTTTCCTTCCTGTTAGAGGATTCTGGGAACAGCTACATTATAAAAAATTTATTTTATTTTTTATTTTACTTTTTAATCCCCACAATATGTAATGTGTCTTGGACTCTTGGACTGGAATCGCCTGGCTGAAACTATTCCTTTCCTAGTCTACGACTGATTTGAATAAAAAGTTATTCTGCCCTACTATTCACCCATTGTTGGACGGAGAATAGTTGGATTCATATCTTTACCAAAGGGTATTAGCGCTATGGGAAATGCAAACAGATTAGTCCAAGATTCGAATTCGGTTCGCCGCGTCCATTTCTTCGACGATAACCGTTGTACTACGAGAACGTCAATAATAAAAGATTTGGGAAATGTAAAAATTCTAAAAAAGGACAAAATACATAAAAACAAAACAAAAAAAAAACCCTCTGTAGTTCCAACCGCTTTCGAGTTTGGAAATGGGTATTTCAAATAATTTAGATAATCAAGATATACAGCAATGCCAAAGTTTATATTTTTCAAAACCAGTTGAAAATTACACCGTCTCTAACGTTAGACACCCACTCGTTATTATCGTCTCAAGACTGTATCCAGTGTCTATACAGAGTTAACGTATCTGAGTCCTTGCTGCTCGGACAATACTAGTGCGTCCACGTGTAGGCATCCACAAGAGAACGTCGCTTAGGAACTCTTCTTTGCTTCTCTAGCAATGTCCTGCATGTTTGTCTTACTTGGGCGGTTTTTGAGATGGGAGGTAAGTGGCCGTACAGCTGTAATTTTGTGGAGTGTTGCTTCCGGAATTTTTCCATAACAGCACACCACATTCTTGTGTAATTCCCATCTTGTTCTTTCTCCGCGCGTTTCGTTAGCGTCCAGGTAGTGCATCCATACAGAAGTACTGACACAGCCACATCTTGGAAGAAATCCTGTTTTATTAAATCAAAGAGATCAGATTTCAATATGGTTGATTATCTGTCGATAGCAGTCCATGTCTTATTAACGTCTAAACAGTTGGATCAATGGAGGATTCACTACTGATAAGGCAAAAAGGTTCTGCTAAAAATAAAGAGATTATTTTTATCATTCAGGGATTTCGGACTTTTGTCTTCATTGTTATATTTGCAACGTTTCGGCCGATATCTGCTCCAGCATTCTTCAGGTGTTTCTTGCCGAACTCGGGAACCTATACGGAACTTCGAACCACGTCCTATATTCAATCCATGTGGCTTGCTTTGATTTTATTAACCATCACCGGATACAAGTGTTAAGTATTCCTGTATTGTTACTCGCTTATAGTCAGGATTGAACCTACAACCTCCACCTGATTGTAACTTAGAGAAACAACGCCTATAACGCTATGTGTCCTGCCGGATAGTTTAGAGTTAATTTTTGGGACTTATAAAGTTAAAGTTCTTACATCACTATGATTACTATTATTATGTATGATTTTTTACCTGAGCTCATATTATTTTTGTGATTGGTTCTCACATTGTATTCATCTCTATACTTGGTCTACTCAAGCGGTCACTGTAGCCCAACATATGTGCTGATTCTTTAAGTCGTCTAATTCTCCAATGTTATTTTCTATCAATTATTTTAACTTCATGCCATAAGGGCAGATGGTTTCCCTTTTCAAATGGTCTGCCATACTCAACTTTTCAATTTTACCTCGTACTAATGCTTTTTGATGCTTTTCTTGCTTTACTTTTTGTGGGCGGCATGTCTCACCTTTGTAAACTTTACCACAACTACAAGGGATGGAGTACACACAGTTTTTGTTAATGTTGAATTCTGTTAGCGGCTTGACACGGAAGAGTTACCTCCGGAGAGTTGAGCCACTCGTGAATATTGTCCCGATGTCATATGGACTACATATCTTTTGGATCTTTTCTGCTAGACTTTTGACATAGGGCAGACATACCGTGGTGAGTTTTCGGGTATCGTCCTCTATCCTCCTATCCAGGTTTCTTGGAGCTGATGTTATGATCTCAAGGTAGTTATTGCGACAGGGGTTGTGTTTTAAACTAATCATTTCTTATTGACATGCATCAGTATAACTGCTAACGACTTTTGCTCAAAGTTTTAAGCAATGGACAATTTATTTCTTCACATTATATGAATGATGGGATTTGAAATTGAAGTAATGTTCGGCGAAGGTAGGCTTACGATACACCGATAACCTGAACCCCTTACTCTGTGCGTGCTACTAATACATCGAGGAAGGGTAATTTATTATCTTGTTCTTTCTCCATAGTGAACTGTAGAGATGGTTGGATTGAGTTCACGTGATCAAGTAATGTATGAACAACTTCCTGATGAGGCCAGAGAATGAATGTGTCATCTACGTATCTAAGCCACATAGATGGCTTTAGTGATGTTGATTCTTATGTCATTTCTTCGAAGTATTCCATTTAACTGTTGGCGAATGCTGGTGACAATGGTGAACCCATAGCCTGTCCTTCTTCTTGTCGGTATATATCAGATTCCATGCCGAAGTAAGTTTTTTTTCTATCGGGATACATGTAGGTTCTTCCAGCAAGGGTTCTGCTGCCAGCTTATCCCGTACCACAGCAAGTTTCTCATCAGTAGGTACCTTTGTAAACAGACTTATTACGTCCAGACTCACCATCTGATTGGAATGAATAGGAGTGTTAATGATTCTCTCCAGGAAGTGAGTAGAGTTCTTAACATCCGATGAAGACTTACCGGTTAGTGGACTGATGATCTCAACAAGGAAGCGGTTCAATGGGTGACATGCGGAACCTCGGTTGCTCACAATGGGTCTTAATGGAATACCATCCTTATGTATTTTTGGAAGGCCATATATGTGTGGTAACTTACTGTAATGTTGAGTTAGTTGTCTGTATTTTATTTGTGGTATGAGAACTCAGTTCTTACCGAGGATCTGTGACAGCTTCCTTTCCGTCTTCAGGATCGGGTCCTTCTTTACTTTTTCAGGATCGGGTACTTATTTACTTTTTCAGGATCGGGTACTTCTTCACAATAGCCACCATTGCCAATCAACTCCGGCGATTTGCTGGACTATTCCCCCCTACCTATCACCACGGTAGCATTGCCTTTGTCAGCTGGGAGGATTATGATATTGTCATCATCCTATAGCGATTTGATGCCTCGTCTCTTCCTTTTGAGGTGTTCAATTTCGGAGGCCTCGATTTCTCAAGTGCTTGTCTCACTTTCCATCTTAACACATCAGCCCGGGCCTTGGGAGATTTCAAGGCTGCATCCACGATTGGGGTAATCAAATCTTAGTGAGAGATCCACTTGATGGTAGTGGCGAAGTTGAGACCTTTGTTTAGCGTTGACTTTTCAGGGCTAGTTAGTTGTCACTTATTGATGTTAACAATGTCTTTCACTGGTGAGTAATGGGCTTGGATTTCGGGTTTTTATCTACCCCAACTTCGTAATTTGGCGAGCTTTGACCATGTGAATTCCTATTCATATGATTTATCCAGATATTGTTGTATTCGGATTCTGTCTACCATCATTTTTTCTTGAAACTGGGTAAGTTTGCTTGAGATTTCGAACCGTAATTGATATTTCCTCCAACGGTTGTTATGAATTCTATCTCGGACTAATTCATGTTCTAATCTTTTTGTAACTTTCCACGCCTTCCCGGAATTAACAGGGATTTTCAATGTTAAGCCTGGTGGAACTAACTTGAGATCTCTTAACCGGTAGAGGAATGTAAGATGGTTTGTCATTCGTGTCAATTTTTGATTTAATCTTTCTGTCTCCATTGATGTATCATATAGGGTCTATAAGGGTTGCAGGTTCAATTCTGACTGTAGGCGAGTAACAATACAAGAATATCTAACACTTGTACCGGGTTATGTTTAACAGAATCAAAGCAAGCGACCTCCTTGGATTGAATAAAGGATGTGGTTCGAAGTTCCGTGTAGGTTCCCGAGTTCGACAAGAAACACCTGAAGAAGGTTGGAGGAGATATCGGCCGAAACGTTGTGAATATAACAATGAAGATATTAATTCGAAAACCCTGAATGATAAAAATCATCAAGCTTTATTTCAGAAATTTAGACAAATAAAGAGAATACTACTCCTACTGGCAAAAATTATAGTTATAGCCTTTTAAACTTAGATAATTTCCGGTTAAGAAATGCTCGCTACGAAACATTATTCTGTAAAAGGAATACCACAAAAAGCGTATCGGGTTTCCGTATCTTGACGATCGGCATATGAACGAGTAGTGCACTCACTCAAGTACAGATGACAGATCATATTCAGAGGAAGGATTTTCTGGGATTGGTACAGCTCTTTACTTTATAAACAGTATCAAAAGTAACTTCGTTTTCTTTTAATCAACCGGCAATTTATGAATAACCTTTCAACAAAATAGATTTTATCAATTGAATGAGGGATTGATTGATTTTAACGAGATATCAACTAATCTAGGTTTATTTTGTGACTAGAGGTTAGAGTATTACGTTCATTGAACAATCATATTAATATTTTTGTGTTCTTATTTTTAAGAGCTTCAAGTATTCTTATCTACTAAAAATAATTTGGTTACAATAAAAACTACCTGTCGAGGAGACTTACAATGCACCTTTCTGATACAAGTTCAATAGCTCAGCATTTAAAAAAAACATTCATGCCCAACAACACAAATACGGAAAATTCTCACCGACAACACAACAATATTAGAACCTCAAAATATAAACAAAAACTACAGATTCTCGAAGCACTACATATTAGAAACACTGTATTACTCCATCCAGTCAACAAACATATATCAAACTTTTTTTTATCGTAACCAAATGCACTACAATTATAAATCAGATAAAAATAATTTGCATAGAATTACATGTGTGCTGTCGCATGGGCTGTGATAGCCAGGTTAACGAGTCCAAAAATAAAGACTCTAAAGACATCATTAGGCCAACAGGTATATTTATTAATGGAAAAGGTAAAAACTGAAAAAGATAAAAATGACACGTTTTAGGAGAAGAAAAAACAATAACAAATGCGAGAAGAAGCGGTAATATATCAGCAAAGTTTAAATATAGAGTCCTGTTAAGCTAAGTGAAGAGGGCTAAAGGAAACAAGGAATAAGGAAGGAGTTAAAAATATCAATGAACAAATAAACCGGTCAGAGAGTACAGAAATGAAGACATGAAATGTCACATAGACAATAATGTAAATAAAATGTCCGGTTTATAAAAATAGTGCAGAATAATGTCCTGAAGAAGAATATAAAAGAATGACGGAGATGGAAGAATAATATAAAGATTGCTCCGCGTGGCTACAGAACAGAAGTCAAGACCCACCAGACAATGATGTTTTACTAAATAAGTCTCTCTTGAATTAAAGGTCACTAAAGGGAGGTAAAAAGGATCGAAGACAGGGCAGAACAGTATGGTTTCACGTATTCCAATCAAGTAGTAATAATTATGTTTTAAGTAATTGTTTCTATTATATTAGACATTTGTTTGCGCACAGCTTTAAGATTTTAAGTAATTGATAATAATAATCCTTAGAAAACAAATATATCTTTAAGTAATTATTTTTAATATAAACAATTTATTGCAATATAGTCGCAACTATTCATATTCAGTACTAATAATTTTCAAGCAGATCTGTTGTACCCATACCTAACAGGTACTAAGACTCTGGGTCATGGTGGAACTGGGAGTAATGACAATAAAGAGTTACCAAATTCTCCAGATTTCCAGAACTGGCGCCTCACCATCAGATGCAGTCTAGTGTCATATCCATATTGGAATACCTTACTAGTTTGTAGAACGATACCGTTTTGGGAACTACAGAGAACATTTGGTCGCGTTCTTTACTCACCAAATTCCAATATTAGTGTTTGTGTATCCATTAATTTACTAACACTGATTTGGAAAAATACCCTTGGGAAAGGTATGAACCCCCTTATCCTCCCAGCAATGGGTTAAATAGCATCACTACTGTTCTTCTAGAAGGATGTCTTTGGCATTAAATAACCCGAGAAGGTTGATATTCCATTAAAAGAAAGAATCCAAACCAAACCAAACTAACACTGAAAAAATTGAAAAAATAAATACTCATAAATATATACAGGATATTTAATATACACATATAAAAACATGTAAGAAGTATTACCAACGGGTCTCAACAGATGAAATGTACGCATTGTTGTTTCACGAACAAGCCGTGTATAAGAGGAATAAAAAAAAACGGTGGGTACAAAAGTATTATTTGTCTCAGTGGTTTTCTTTTCAATGGCGAGATGAAATAAAGTACCTCACCGGAGTTGGAAACTAAAGTCTCTCTTCTGTTTAATAAACAGATGCAAAAAGCGAGTCCACCTCGTTCAAGGGTGGGACTGAAGAAGGTCTTATCCTTTTGAAGAATAGGCATCAAAAAATGATAAAGAACTCTCCGTTCTCATGTGACCACTGACACGTAATCTCCAAAACACGTGTTCCAAATCCAGGAGAAGATAGTTCTTTGTCTCTCAACACATGTTGGAATATGAATCGGGCCATGTATCTCCGGCAGCATGATCATGTAACCCTTCGTTGTATTGTCTTTCTTAGCAGGTCGAGTCGAAATGCTTGAGTCCGAGACGGTTTCATAAAGAAGGACAAGAGGTAGGCAAAAAAATTGAATAATTATTGTTTAAAGAGAGGAGGAAGTTTGTGCAACACTTCGCAACGAAATCCCCTTAACTGAAAAAAAAACTAAAGCTACCTGCTAGATCTTCGGGCCAGTCTGACTCTTCATTTCTATATTTAGCAGTAAATAAGCTAATAACATATAAGACGCCAAATATTTATTTTCTTCAAAGGCTGACCATTCTGGTTTGATAAAATATACATTAAATCAATTAGATTAAATTAACTAAATTAATGGTATAGTTTTTCCTAGGCCACAAAGAATGTAGCAGAAAGAAACTTGAATTTTTGTTTGGCGCGTAATTTAATTTGACCGTTAGAGTCGCTGAACATTTTCACCCAATCAGGATTTGTCCTATTCTGCCCGAACCATATTTCCTAGCAGCATCAAAAATTGAAGAAGGCCCGCGAATCTCTCTCTCCTTCAGAAATCCTCAAAGGGAACAGACGTCTATTCGTCTGTTCCTGAATAGCAGTAGCAGCATCAACCATTATGAGGAGAGCCATTTAGTTTATGAACCACTTGGGTCTATTCTTCTAGACCAAGGGATCCTAGTTAAAAACAAATTAGATGATACACTCTTACAACTTCCTACCTTCTTTCCTTACTACCAGACCTCGCAGCATACTAGTGTAAACCCCTTTACTTCATGCTGCCATTAAAACCTTGATACAAAACCTAACGACGTCTTCGTTCTTCTCCACCACCTTTATTTTCCATCAACATTTAGCGAGGGGATAACTACTAACGAAATACCAACGCAACCAACGAAATACCAACGCTACCAACGAAATACCCACGCAACCAACGTAATACCAACATAACCAATGCAAAAACCAACTTAAACCTAAAAACCTCAATAATAATAATAATAATAATAATATCCCCATCGCTATAAATGGTGACCTTCCGACTTGTGAGAACACGCAACCACATATAAAAACAAATTAAATATACTACTACAAAATGGAAATTAAATATCAAAACACAATATCTCCTCCTACAAGAGGAAAGTAACATGTTGAGGAAAAAGTGAGGAATTATTTTGTAATTTACAATCCTAAAACAAATACCAAAAGTCTCGATATACAAATCGGTCTACAGTTAAAAGAAAATTCTTGTAAACCTCACCAATCGGTTGGGTATAACTAATTGAAAGGAAATATGGCTCCAACAAAAGAACTGTCAATTGAAACAACGGAAAGGATCATCGTAAATTTCATTAAAAAAGGCAATTCACAACAGAATATGGAGAAAGACGTTGTTTGTTCCCAGTTAGCTGTGTTTAAATTTTGGTGCAAAAATAAAAAAATGGGGTAGTTAAAAAGAGAAAACATATTGGAAGACGCTGGAAGACATAAAAACAAGGGATATTCATAAAAAGGTTGTTCGTCTGGGCTAAATCTCCAGCTTTGAAAATAAAAAAATGTACAATCAAACAAATAAAAAAGAAATGGGTCAAAAGAGGAGTCAATGTTTATGAGGAAACTGTAAGAAACCGGCTGAATTAAATGGGATTTACATAGAAAAAAGCCAAATGCAAACCGGCATAAACACACAAACAGAAGAAAATGAGGTTAATGTGGGCTAAAGAGAAACATTTATGTCGTATGGATAATTGAATGAATACAATATTCAATGAAGCATCAAGAATCTACATTGATCAAAGCGATGATACTGGAACTTTAGTCTGGTGCTATTCAAATGAAATATATAAAGATGATTACCAGAAGAAAACAAGTAAATTTCCCAATGGGGTTGCATGTCATTTAAAGAATTGTTGTATACTTCTCATAGACCCAACAAAGAACATAACCAAAGATAATGAACGAACTTCATTGAACGAACCGAAACACAATTTTTTTTATAAAAATATATCTCTCTCATTTTATTCTCGAAAGGGGCACACAGTTTGTTGTGGGTTTGAGAGATAATTGGAGAGCCATATACTCAGGGAGGGGGCTTCTTCTTGCCCCATATCTTCTTCCTGGAGCCAGAGGGTGCCAACGCTTGCAAGCTGTATCGTCAGAGACGCCTCCGATCAGCTGCGTATCCCTGGCTCGACTCTCAATTCTGACTGCTCTCTAAATCTGATCGCGTGGTTCTCATATCACGTGGTCCCCCTCCGGTTACACACCTGTTCGACCGGCCTACCCCGACGAACTGCTATCCCCCTGTTTACTAATCACAACGTGACAGCTTGTCAAAGCACACGGGGTAATCAGGAACGAATCCAAAATCCATGTCAACAGTCATTATATAACAGAATCAGAGGAGATGGCAATCATTGCCTCAACAATCAATGTACATGTGTACATTAAAACCCTGGATAACTTTCTCATTCTATCAATAGAAAATTTGTTTGGTGATGAAGTCATTTTTAAGGACGTGAATGAATTTTGTCACAGAACCAAGGGAAATAAAGCTTTTCTTCAGGAAAGGCATTTAAAATCAGCAGTCTAGATCTAAATCTAATTGGAAAATCATTGTAGAAATTTTCTAAAATGTTCCATGAGTAGGTTCTATTTAAATATAGATCTCTTAACTGTCATTACGGAAAGTTGGAACCAGTTTGATAAGAAATATTGTTTTAACCCAAAATAGACAACATCCTTAGGAAAAACCAAAATGGCTTCCGGAGATATAGATCCACAACCTCACAAATATTGACCATCCGTAGAATCCTTGAAGGCGTCCGGGCAAAAAACCTTCAGGCGACATTACTATTTGTCGACTTTACCAAGGCCTTCGATTCCATCCACAGAGGGAAAATGGAACTAATCCTACTAGCATACGGCCTGCCTAAAGAAACCGTAGCAGCAATAATGATCCTCTACAAAAACACAAAAGTGAAAGTACGTTCACCAGATGGAGACACGGAATACTTCGACATTGTTGCAGGAGTACTACAAGGAGACACGCTAGCCCCATAACTCTTTATCATCTGTCTAGACTACGTGCTGAGAGTTTCGATCGACAAAATCAGAGAAAATGGCTTCGAGCTGACTAAGAAAAGAAGCAAAAGGTACCCCGCAAAAACAATCACAGACGCCGACTACGCTGATGACTTAGCGTTACTGGCGAATACGCCTAATCAAGCAGAGACACTACTGCATAGTTTGGAACGAGCTGCAGCAGGCATTGGCCTCCATGTCAATGCGTACAAAACTGAATATATGTGTTACAACCAAACGGGCAACATTACCACTCTAGACGGAGCCTCTCTGAGGCTAGTGGACAAATTCACCTACCTAGGAAGTAGCGTCTCATCAACAGAAAACATCGACACACGACTGACGAAAGCATGGACGGCTATAGATAGGCTCTCAATAATATGGAAATCAGACCTAACCGATGAAATAAAGCGCAGTTTCTTCCAGGCAGCGGTTGTATCGATACTGCTATATGGATGCACTACATGGACGCTAACCAAACGGCTGGAGAAGAAACTTGACGGCAACTACACAAGAATGTTGAGAGCAATATTGAACAAGTCCTGGCGACAACATCCCACGAGACGCCAACTGTACGGCCACTTGCCTCCCATCACGAAAACTATACAGGTCAGACGAACCAGACACGCTGGACACTGCTGGAGAAACAAGGACGAGCTCGTAAGTGACGTACTCCTATGGACCCCCACATATGGCCAAGCAAAAGCAGGACGACCAGCCCGAACTTACATACAGCAGCTATGTGAGGACACAGGGTGTAACCCAGAAGACCTGCCGGAGGCAATGAACGATAGGGAAAAGAGGCGAGAGATGGTCAAGGATATCCGTGCTGGCGGCACGACATGATGATGATGATGATTGTTTTAAATTAGAGAAATCCACGCCTGAAAGTATGGAGGCGGTCATAAAAGCCCAGAGGTGATATTTTACTGACTTTTCACCAAGGTCATTTTATTGTAGGAAACCAAGCACAGATCGAGACTCATGCGTGACTCGACCAAATCGAGACTCATGCGCAGCAAGACCAAATCGAGACGCATACGCGGCTAAAACAAATCGAGACTCATGAAAGACTAGACCAAATCGAGACTTATACGGGGCTTAACCAAATCGATTCATGCGCAGTTTGACCAAAAAATGCTTACAGTGGCCACTAAGTATTAATTCTATATATTTTTTTGTGAATGAATTTCATTTTTTTTCAACATTGGGTTATTCTAAAATATTTTCCTACGCATGCCTTGGAAAAAAAATCTTAGCATCAATTTAAATAATTCAATCTAGTTTGTCAATGGAAAATTTTATGAAGCCAGAATGTTTAGCTATTAGAATAATTTGCGTCTTATCTACTATTAGTTTATTTATCGCTAAATAAAAAAAAAATCAAGTGAATATCCTCTAAGAGTGCTAATTCCATGATTTTTGCCTGGGTAGTAAAGTGAATTTTTATCATTTGTTTCATTTTTTTATCATTGAAGAGCCACAGTTAAATACCATATTTAAAAATCGGCCTTAACTCGACAAATTTTTCATAGTTGGGGAACGGAAGACTAAATAAATGAGGCTGATTATTGAATTGTAGCCTGCTGAAGTTGTAGTTTGGAGATTTAACTGTTTAGTAAAAAAAAAAAAACTAAATAAATAAAATGGACATAAAATAAAACTAAGATTTATTCTTATCTTCATAATGAATGTAAATATTTTATTTCTATTTATTTTTGCTTTTGCTTTATTGCAGAATCAATGGAAATTTTATAAATCTTTTTGGTACATTTCCGCAGAATTAACAGAAACTTCAGTCAGTGAGCTATTCTGTACAAAGATCAAGAAATATTGTAAAAGATACATTTTTATTGTACCGGAAAATTTCTATTAATTTTCTCCAGTCCACGCTAGGTATCCTTGCTAGTGTGTGTGTGTGTGTGTGAATGGTAAAAGTTTCTATGGTTTTGACAATTCAATGTCACAAAACAGAGGGTATATTCGAGATAAGGATGTTAGTCAGGACAAAATCAATGGACACTGCGACGCCATCTAGTGTCTCAATCGAATCTCTAGCTTCTCTTGTAATCTGAGCCTCGCCTAGCTCATGTTCTTTTGGCCAGCCGACCGGCCAGCTATCATCTTTCTACCACTAAACTTCACCATACTCCCCTCCCTACAAGACTCTACCATTATCAACCATCAGCTGATGGCTTGACCTGATTTTGGGGTCCACAAAGACCAGCTGTGACAGTCAGAAGACGATGACGGTGGGGATAGAGGGGCTAGGAGCGGATGTGACGGATTGTCTGGTATAGCCTGTGCAATTCACGAGCTCATTTTTTCCTCTCCATTTTTTAATAAATTAAGACTTAGTCAATAATATTATCTATACTAATTATGAGTGTTTCACTGGGTAGGGAGAGAAGGTATTCTCTCTCTCTCTCTCTCTCTCTCTCTCAGTCGGCCTATCCTTATCCACCAGCACTCACACACACTGCTCAAAGGTTGAGGTCTCTATTTCACACGTACTGGTGGTCAGCGTCTTGAAAACTCTGACTTCTAGAGGCTCACCCGACTGTCTTGCAGAGTAAGTTAGTTGCCAGGTTCTAGGGAGGCTTCTCTCTAAGTAGCACCAGCACCCTTGTTTAAAAGGAGCTTGGCTGAGTTTATTGCTCGACGCCAAAGGCGCACCTAAACGACAATGATGTTAGGGTCGAATAGAACTGTTTAATTGTTTACTTTGCTTGAAACAATTTAACTATGTGCAAACAAATGAGCTCTTGCTCGTTTAATAATGTTACCAACAAACTATTCATTTGCCAATTATGTATATGTTTGTTATGTATAAACAAGATTTGGCTTTAAATAACCCACAAGGGTTGATATGCCTTAAAACACAACCAGCCAATCTTTACTGTCACGGACTCAATATTTTCAATAAATCATCTACCATGATTTTGTTGGAACAGTTCGTTGGGTGAGAGAGTGATACCCAACAATTTGTCTATCTATCTATCTGACTCTTTTTCTTTCTTCTATGTCCTGGATATGACACTTAAGCGCAGTAGGTGGTGAGGTTCCAGTTCTGGAGCCCCGAGGAGTGTTATGTCACTTCTTTGTTATCATTACATTCAGGTACACTCTGGTCGTATCATTGCTTGCAAATCATCAAAATTACATTGAAATACTTGATATCATGTGTGTGTGTGTGTGTACATCCTTTGTATTAAAAATAGTTACCCGAAGCCATAATTGTTTACAAATGAATATTATTATCTGCTAGGAATAGTTTCTTGACCAAAATAGTTTCTTGACAAAAAGACTGACTTTGGAGCTAAATAACCCAACAATAGATGACATGCAGCAAAACCAACCAACCAACCAACCAATCAACCTCTCTCTCTCTCTCCACACACACACACACACACACACACACACACATATATATATATATATATATATATATATATTACTGCTAAATAAAAACATGGTGAACATTCTCTATGGTAATTCAATAATTTTTGCTAGGTGTAGTAACATCGATATGTGCTCGTCGTGTAATGGTTATCCACAGTGGAAATGAATATAGCGACCTGAGTTTAAATCAATATATATATATATATATATATATATATATATATATATATATATGATTAAAAACATCTGGACGCTGGTAGAGACAAGCAAAGCAGTAGGAAAAAAAGTAGCATCCATTTTGACAAACAACATGTGACTCCACCCAACCACAGGAACAACATCAACAAGCAATTCTTGATGTTGTTCATCGCTATTCACTTCTTTCGAAATCTAATTTTTTTGAGCTTCGTCGGTCAAAAATGAGCCGTTGCGAAGGTTTTAAAGGCATGTGATTCAGTGCTCATGACTTCTAGAACAAAATGTCAACAACATCGATGTAATTTTTTTTTATAATATACATTAACATATTTTCCTTCTTTCATCTTTTCTTTCTTTTCTTTTTTTTTTTTTAATTTATTCTTCCTCCTGTTTATTCTCCTCAGGTACCAAAAGAATAAAACGGAGAGCGCTCTAGAACCAAGAAGTTATACTGTCACTTGATCTCCAGTGGTGGCCACTAGATACTACTCTTGTGAAAACTCAACAAAATATATTGAAGAGAGAGCTAGGGTACTGACAAGACTTAGCTGTCACAATTGTCGGTGAAAGAATTTATTCCAGCGAGTTCTCTCTTGGTCGAAGCACAGAAGAAAATTATTTTAAGCTGTACGTAGCGTAACGGTTATCATGGTATGAAATGGACTCAACAACTCGAGTTCAGATTCTTGACAAGGCTGTTTGCATTTCCCTTTGTACGAGTCATCTTGAGAAAGGCATGAACCCATTACTTCGCCCTTCAGCCATAAGTAAATAGGTAAAACTTCGGGTGGTGGACCTGGGAGTAATGGCAGCAAAGACATGACTTCAAACCCCTCAGAGCTTCAAAACTGAAGCCTCACAACCAGATGTAGTTTAATATCTTACTCAGGACATTCCTTTTTGTTTGGAGGGAGTCTTACCCCCGCTAAAAGGGGATGCAGTCGGTGTGTTCTAAGCCTCGCCGGTAGGAGTGTGATGATTTTGTCGATCGTACAGTTCAGAGGAGCCAAATTCAAATCCTGGACGAGGTAGTTTGTGTTTCACTTCGCACTAAGAAGAAAGGCATGAATCCATATTTCCTAACCCTTCCAGCTATTAATAAAAGCAACCAGCCTAGGAAAACGAAAATTCCACTAAGGCAAGCGCAGATGGAGTTTAATGTCATACTCTTGGAGACACCATCTTTTTGTAAGGGTTGGAGTCTGTTGAATTATTGTCTTGGGTTTAAGCCATAAATAGCTTCCACTCTGAAATGAAATGAAACATCAACGTGGCATTCTAGGAAAAATGAATCTTCTACTTGCGACAAAAAAATCTAATTCATGTCAACCATTTAATGCAAAGACCCTTGCAAGGAAAAGAACATCTTGCTCATGTTGAACTTTCAGATTTGCCGATGTGGAATTTTGTTCTTTTTTTACTTAAATACTATATTAGAAAGCCCAGTCGGCTGAGGCTGTAGAATATGCCGATTGCATCTCTGCAGAGGGGTAAGACGCCCCTGAAATGAGTGTCCTGGATATGACATTAAGCACTCTGATGCTGAGGTTCCCAGTTAGGCTGGAGCTTTGGGGAATGAGGAGTACCTTTTCATTGCCATCGCTCCCAGGTCCACTTTGGCCCGGAGTGGTAGCACCTGATAGTCTTATCTATGGATCAAATAGAACAGTTTGACATTTAAACTGTGCGCAAACGAATGACTTATCATAAACTGAATTGTTTCAAATAGAACTGTTTGATCATTTAACTGTGTGTAAATAAATGGCTGATGTTTAAATGAATTGGTAGGGATACATAGTGATACTTGGAACCATTTAACTTTGTTGACTTATGCTAAATTGAATTGTTAGAAATAGAACTTTTTGATCATTTAACTGTGTGTAAATAAATGACTGATGTTTAAATGAATTGGTAGTGATACATAGCGATACTTGGACCCATTTAACTTTGTTGACTAAATTGAATTGTTAGAAATAGAACTGTTTGATCATTAAACTGTATGTATCTACAAAATGTTTTTACAAATCATATACTAAATAGATATGTAAAAACAGGATTCGGCATTAAATAACCAACAATGGTTGATATGCCATGAAAACAAAGCAAACTAAATTGGAGTCTATAATCTTTATTGACTCTGAACTTGGTAAGAATCAATTGTGGGCTGACAGGAACTGATCTCTTTTACATTTATTTTCCATATTTTGTATAATCATTTAATATGTCACATCTTAAAACAGGGTCTTATTCATTGGCCGATTATGCAGTCGGTGTATTCCAGGGAGAATGTGACTTGGTAGTTTTAACAATGGAGGTGGGGATTATTGTGTAGTATTTTTCGGTTGGAAGCCACGTGGTTCCAATGGATCTCTCATACTCTCTCTGACACACTAATTTCTCTCTCATACTCTCTTTTGTTCTCTCTCGCCCTCCTTTCTCTCTCACATTCTCCTCCTCTCTCTCACACATTCTCTCTTACACTCTATCCTCCTCTCTCACACTCTCTCCTCCTCTCTCTCACATTCTCTCGTACACTCTCTCTTCTCTCTCTGTCTATCCTTTCTCGCTCACACTTTCCTCGTCTCTCTCACATTCTCTCTTACTTTCTCTCCTCTTCTCTCTCACATTCTTTCGTACACTCTCTTCTCTCTCTCTCTCTATCCTTTCTCGCACACACTCTCCTTGTCTCTCTCAGATTCTATCTTACACTCTTTCCTCGTCTCTCTTACATTCTCTCCTACTCTCTCCCTCTCACTTAATACTTTCTCCCACACTCTCTCCTCCTCTCTCTGAAATTCCTTTCTCTCGCTCATTCTCCTACTCTCTCTCACACTCCTTTCTCTCTTACACTCTCTCCTCATCCCCCCTCTCTCTTCTTTCTATCTCATACTCTTCTCCTACTCTCTCTCACACACTACTTTCTCTCACATTCTCTCTTTCACCTCCACTATTCCTCTCTCTTTCACACTTCTTTCTCTCGCACACTCTCTTCTAATTTCTCACATCCTCTCTTACCCTCCCTCCTTTCTCCAACGCACTCTATCCTTTCTCTCCTTCTTCAATTCAGTAAACGCCTCAGTTTTGTTTCAGTCATTTTCACGTGTCAATTGAATTTTTTATTCTAAAATGACATAGGCGAATTCTGACGGCAATCTGTTGTACAATTCGACATACCGGCCAAAACGGAGTGGATTCTTTTGTAAGATCGATAGCCAATTTCTCCCTCGCGGACACACAAGCAGAGAGAGAGAGAGAGAGAGAGAGAGAGAGAGGGGGGGATGCATAAAGAAATAGAGTGAAGTCAGCGTATTCTAACTCCCACCGACAGAGTAGTCGGATATGGTTTAAGGAGGTGCTGGTGGCGTAACGGTTATAGTGGTTGGAAATGGGCTCGACGTGCCAAGTTGGAATCCTGGTCGAGGTGAGTTGCATTTCAATTTACGCAAATACTATTGAGAAAGGTACGAATCTATCTATTCTCCTCACAGCTATGAATAAATAGTTGATCAGTCTGAACTCCTTACCTTCAGTATGACAACCAGTCAAGGAAAAGGAAAACTCTAAATTCAAACCTCCAGTAATTAAAACCCCGAGACTGAAGAGTCAGGAAAATATGTCTGTCGAGACTGGCTCATTGGAAGATTGGCCACATAAAACCCACAATCACGGGTGTATTTTACTGATTACTTCACGCTCTCGAGAGTATGTGTACATGTCTATCAACGCACGTGAAATGGATCTTTCTCTCTGTCTCTCTGTGTCTCTCTTATCACATACACACACACACCAAATAAAAAAAAAAACAAACAGCAGTGGCCAAAAAACCCTTCAGTCTATGATAACTCTGGCGTTATGGCATGGTTTCGGGGCAAAAGGATCATTACAACTAACCTTGCGCGGCCTATCAGTATCTTACAAAACTACCAGACTCTGTCGATTATTTGCCACATCTTAATACCAGATCAAGATGCAACCTCCTTTGATGTAACAGCAACTTTGTTTTTTTTTGTTTAATGGCATATCAACCTTCGTAGGTTAATGCCAAAGTCAGCCTTGTCGAAAACCATTAGTGGTACAATTTTGCCGATAGCTGGTGGGGGCCGGTTAAGAGAGTTCATACCGTTCCCAAGGGTATTAGTCTAAAAGTGAACCTAATAGCACGAATAGAGTTCATACTCGCTTACTATGTTGTCATAGTTCAGCGCGGTAGCCACTACGCCACGGTGACCCCCTCCCATTATTAGAATTAGATAGGAATAATATAATTGTATGCTAAATACACTTAAGAAACAACTGGTCTGAATTAACTGGCAAGATGAAACATCATTACACTTTACAATGCAATTTCCATTAAATTCACGTGCGACGTCAGCGTACCAGACCTTTTTTATATGTTGTTCCAGGAAGACATCTGATGTTTTTAGTTCTGAACCTATTGTGGTGCGTTCGGTCACGTGACGTAATCAAAACCGAACGCATCACAGCTGACGTCATTTTCGGCGGGTGTATTCCATTCTTGACAGTTTCGTCTGGCAATCACAGCTGTGTTTCTTGTTGCGTAGCTAGCACTGAATCTCGCGACGACTTGTCCGGTACTCACAGAATGATTCGTAGACTCTATTATTGGAAGCGTTTGAGAAGGCGCGCACACACACACACACACACACACACACACCACACACACACACACACACACACACACACACACATGAGCATATATTTAATACACATGCTCCCAAAACAGCTTACTTTATTCAATCTACTACCCTGTGTCGGAGAGGCTTAGAATATGCCGACTGTATCTTCTGCAGACACATCATACAAAAGGGGTTATCATAAGTAAGACTCTAGCTGCACGTGGGGAGTGTGGAGTATCCAGTCATTGCCATTACTCCTTACTGTACTTTGATCCGGGTTTGTAGCACCTATTTGTGGGTCTATTGATAAGAATACTTGATACCATATAATTAAATCATTTGTATTAAGAATAGTTACTTGAAGCTGTAATTGTTTACTGAGAATTATTATTAATTGTCACTAGAAACCATACACTTGTATGCAAATTATTTTGTATTAGATAGGAATACTTTATATCACATAACCGTGTACACACACACACACACACACACACACACACACACACACAAAAGGAAAAACCTAAACGACACAAAAATGTAACGAACATGAAGGCGCAACGCACACGTTTCCAAATACCAAGGCATAAAATAACCCTTTATGAGTTGTCATGGATTTAAAATCAATCAATCAATCATATTCACATACATAAGAGGCATTCCCAGTGTGACTGTTATAATCGTAGGAAATGGACTCGGCGACCTGGTTCAAATCCCAGACGATGCTGTTTATATTTCACCTCATGCAACTCCGTTGGTAAAGTTCTGAATCTATATCTTCTCCCCATAACTATTGGTAAAAATATGTCAGACTGGTCATTTTAGCTTTGGTACGGCAACCTATCAAGGAGAAAGAAAATTCAGAATAGTTATTCCGCTAAAAATTACCTTTCTGTCGCATCCTGTTCGTGGCGAAGAGTCTGGGTAAACGTACATGAGCACGCGCGAGCGCACACACACACACACACACACACACACACACACATATATATATATATATATATATATATATATCGGTAGTTTTTCTCTTTTAAACATGTTAAGTACTTTGGAAAAATACAGCGCCTTCCTGAATTCATTCCATCCAGTCAAACGAGTCATACGAAGACTTCAACGGATAAAAGATAAAAAATGTAGACACGAGCTGTCTGTCATATTTAATCACTCACACGCCCCCCATATAGATATATATATGAGAAGTTAAAGTTTTTCCCCTTGGTGAGTCCGATGCAAGTTGGATGCTTCATACATTGGACTTGTGTCAAACGAAGGTAAACGTTGTAAAGTAATATTAATGTTTATACGTTTGATTATTCTGTTTAAAAAAGAAGTTAAATTATCCGCAGTTTCGTAGCAAGTAGGCCTTTTTATGAAAATGGGGAATTACTATCCCCATGTTGGAATTACGTGTACTTTCCTTCTCCTCGACTGGTTGCCTTACCATCCTGCTCTTGAGTTCACAGGGTTGCAACCACGCCAGAAGATTTTTATAGTATGTAGAAACTGCTGACTGCCCACCTGGTTCTGTTTCTTTTTCCTTGATTAGTTGCCTTGTCAAAACTAAAGAGTACAGCCTGCCAAACGAATTAATTATCCATAGTTGAGGAGCGGAGAAAAAGAAGACTTTTACTTTTTCTCAAGGGCATTAGCGCAAAAGTGAATCGCAAATAACCTCATCCACGATTTGAACCTGACTCGTTGGTTCTACACTCGAAGATCATGTCCGTTACGCTGAGTGACGCCGGCACGCTTAAAGAGGAACGTTAAGAAACAAATAACATGTGGAAATGATAATATCAAAAAAACGAAAAAGCAAAACTAAAAAACAAGAACAACAACAACAATAACAAAACCCTCTGATTCATTACAGAAGGAGAAGTAATGTGGTTTACACAGAGGTCAATAACATCAACAGATGACAAGCACGTGAGTATTTTAAAGACGGAAGCACATAAGCACAATATAAAATGTGTTTTCCCTTAGCGGTTAGAATGGTCGAATTTCGATCCTGAACATCATTTCTCACGGTATATGACACACTTTTCCCACGAACGATGCATCCCTATACAAGTTACAGTTAACACAACTTTGTGACTTGATTGAAAAAAATCACACAGAAAATGTTCCTGATATGTGAAGCCAAAAAAAAATCAAATTAAAAATGAATGATACATCTCAATTATTCATAAAATGCTTTGAAAAACCAAGCGAATTCCCTATTAGTCTGATATATTTTGCTTATAATCAAAATATAATATACGTTGAAAACTGAATAAATACAATGATATTGGTTTTTTCGGAAAAATTGATATAATTTCGTCATCTAAATAACTTGACTGGTTCTCGTTTAAATGATCTCAAATCTTAACAGCATGTGTAGAAATAACTAAAAATTATGTTGTTTCTTTTTTCTTTACAAGTGTAGAAATGACGTTCACTCGAAAAGAAAAGGCATTTTGTATGTTAAAATATGTTCGAACACAATCGAACAAGACAGTGTAGCGTGCATTTGTGAGAGAATTCGCTAAAACTGCACAAGTTAAAATTCAGATTTAAACCTGGTAGAAAAAGGTTAAAAAGAAAAAAAATGAAAAAAGGCTGTCTATGCAAGGGAAAAGGATCTGGACGATCATCAGGATTGGAAAAGATGAAATCATGAAATCAACAGACCTTTCAATTTGTCATTCAAATCTTATTTTGCTCAATATTCAACCTATTTAGTTTCAATTGCCTAGCTAAGAAATATAGTTACTCATGATATCAAATTAGATGATTTTTTAAAACACCCTTTATAATAGAAACATCACAAGGTATTAAAAATGTGATTATTTGCTCAAGATTATAGAAGTGGGAGGACACACACACACACACACACACACACACACACACACACACACACACACACACACACACACACACACACACACACTCAAAACGCAAAGTTATAATCTACGAAACCAGGGAGGAAAATAAGGAAAACTTGTCATTAGAAACTTAACTCGAACCATGTGATACAATAAGCTCTTCTGCCGTCAGGCGCACATATTTAGGTGGAATAATGCATATACGTGTTGGTGTGAGCATGTTCACATGGATGTATATGAATGTAAGGTCGGGGTGAGCATATCTGTATCCATGTTCACTGATCTGCATGCGCATAGTAGTATCAAAAGGATATTGCCCAGTCGGCTGGGGCTGTAGAACACACCGACTATACCTCTGCAGAGGGGTAAGACTCCCCAACGAGAGTCCTGATTATGACACTAAACAATCTGATAGTAAGGTTCCAGTTATGCTGGAGCTTTGGGGAATGCAAAGTACACCTTTATTGCCATTGCTCCTAGGTCCACTCTGGCCCGGAGTGGTAGCACCTGATAGGGTCCTATCTATGGGTTAAATAGAATTAAACTGCATACTAAACTGCTAAACTGAATTGTTTCAATTAGAACTGTTTGACTAAACTGATAGCTTGAAATAGAAATGTTTTTGATAATTAAACTGTACTTACATTTAAACTGCGCGCTTATGCTAAACTGAATTATTTGAAATGGAACTGTTTTTTGACATTGAAACTGTACTTATGCTAAACTGAATTGTTTAATATAGAACTGTTTTGACATTTAACTTTGTGTAAACAAAATCTATGCTTATACTAAACTAAATTAGCTGAATTAGAACTGCTTGACTAAACTAAATAGCTTGAAATAGAAATGTTTTTGACAATTAAACTGTACTTACATTTAAACTGCGTACTCATGCTAAACTGAATTGTTTGAAATAGAACTAATTTCATAAAAATGGATTTGGCGTTAAATAACCTACAAAGGTTGATATGCCATAAACCCAACCAACCAACCAACCAAAAGGATTGTTAAACAAATTAGAGAAGTCGGCAGATTTGAATAAATGATAAATAGAAAGAGAAGTATTTCTCGATGTCTGTGATAAGCAAAAGTCATCGGTGCTTGTACAGTCATCTGACTGTACAAGCACCGATGACCGGTAACATAAAAAAATTATCTTTATCTGCTGACATCTGTCAGCAGATAAAGATAATTTTTTTATGTTACTTTAGTTTTGAAGGTCCATGCGGAAAAAGCGATTTTCATTTCCGGAAGTCGGTGTCTCATATATTCAAAGTAGCAGTCAGGGGTAGAACAGACCGGTTAGGTTGGCTGTCGAACTGTGCTGCTGGGCCTGGTCCCTTTTTCTTGCCGGCCGTCTTCTATAACTGGTCACAAGAAGAGTCAATCCGAGAAACGAGAATTAGAGTCCACTTACTTAGGCTGGAATGTATCACATGGACCCTCTCTTACTACCAGAATAAACTCAAAGAGTGAATAAAGAAATGACAAGTGTATCCTCGGGCTCATTTGTCCTTTTTTTTCGGGAGCTGATCTGTGGAAGATACAGTTTCAACCAAAACTTGCGGCCGACTAATATTTTCTTAACAACAAACACAACGTAGGGCTAAGGTGAGTGAAACTGTGAGCCGCGGAAGACCTTGCCACAACCAGAGTAAATTTACGAAATTTAAAAACAATTTTAAACTTATCTATTTGGTTAGGTATTTTCCAAATACCTTCAACGCGGGCTGAAAGCAACACAATGTCAAAGTTTAAACAGAATACTCCTGGTTTTCCTTCTCCTAGACCGGTTGCCATATCAAAGCTAAAGAACCTAGTCTTTTCTATAATTTATTTATCGTTGTGGGATGAATATCTGAACCCATACCATTCCTAAAGGCATTATGTGACACTGGGGCTCTGAGGGGATTAGTTAGAAGAATTGAGAAGAAATAAAGCAAAAAACAAAAAAGGTAAAATTCACTTTCTTTTGAAAGACTAGTATACTGGCCAGGAACAGTAAAGAGTACCTAAGTAGTTAAAAATATGAAAAGTATAAACACTTTACTGTCTTGGAGTTGTTTTAGCGAAAGTTAAAATCACGATAGTATTATTCAGCGAGGAGGTCAAAAGAGTAGATAAGACACCTTGACAGCCTGAAGGAAAGGAGAAAGGATTCTGGCAGCCAGGTAGAAAGTAGGAAATATGAAGTCTATTAAAAGAAAGCCTTGGCAATGGTTTATTTTCTTAACGTTGGCGTTTTTCGTGATTAGAATATCACATGATTAAAAGTGACCACTCCCAAGCAGGATTGGGGCTAAGTGAAATATAGAATAAGTAGGAGTTTTTACAAAATGGTGGAACAAATCTCCGATTCCTGATTTGGAAAGAATTATTTCGTCAACTAAAATCGTTAAGAACTGTACCGACCCCACACCCAACCCAACTGAAAACTAAATTCGATGTAAGCAGCGTGTTTTCGCTGATCGACGTACCTCTTTCACTTGCAGCTGGAATCTATGTCACTTGAAAAGACCTCCTGAAATCAAAACATTGTGCCAACCTCTGAATACCCAGTGTCAAGTGACTAAGACGGGAACCGAAAAAGTTAAAACTACTGTATATAACATACGATATAAATAATAAAATGGATACTTTTATAACCCGAATGATTTTGTTTCTTTTGCTGATGAATTTTAATGCATAACAGAAGAAAGTGGTTAAGTGGCAAGTAATCCAGTCCCATCATGAATAATTATTCTTTATGTAACAACTAGCCGTCTTTCTGTTTAACACTTCAGTGACCTCATCCAATAACTTTCTTCTCCCCTTCTGTGATCAGAAACACAACGTGGGAAGAGGGAGAGAGTGGACGTGAGGGACAAAGACGCCGTCAACCTTAGCGGGATCGTGCCTAAGGACACAAAAGCAGTGAAGTGTCAATGAGTGAGGACACAGTTGGGTGCTGACCACAGCGACCTTAATTGTCGAGGGTCGCTAGTCAGGAGTGAACTACAATTAATGTTATGTAAAACTGAAAATAGCCACGTCTAGGGTTTGACCTAGTACATATGCAAATATTGTAAAACGTTTGACTCACCCAAGTAGATATTAAATGCATACATGTTATATATGTTTTTTTATATATTTATATATGTCATTTTGTATACATGTTATACATGTTTACATGTTATTTATACAAGTTATACATATATAATTATACTACTGTTACTAATACTAATACTAATAATTTTGCGCGCTTGGAACGGTCTCTAAAGGCTTTGAAAAGGGGCTGGAAGAGTTGAAATCGAAGAACGAATCAAGATGATCCAGACTACGGGATTTTTGGGATCGGTTAGTGTTGTGATGCTGACCAAAGAAAGACACGGGCAACACAAAAGGTTTGATAGGAAAACATATATATATTCAAGTAACAGAAACAAGATACAAGTGAACCTGGTTAAACAGTAGTTAGTTGGTAGAAAGCTGAAAGTCCAGTGTAGTAGTAACTATCCGTCCACTACGCAAATGGTATCACACGTGATTGTGTCACGCTGATTGGTGCACTCCGTCTGATGCTCTCGTTGACGTGTATCAATGGAGGAGGACGAGTCCATTATGTAGGGAGTACAACAGTTAGAATACTGAGAAGAGTCTGGGAGACCTGAGGGGACTTGTCACTTAGACTCCAGTGAAAGACCATCCGCTAATACTGATGTGAAAATTGTCAAGGAGTCCAACGATAATCTTATTATAATGGAGATTATGTGTATCTGTTTGTAAACGAAACTACGTCACCACCGTCGTCACAAATTCCTTAGATATTTACATTATAGTCTCAACCATTATTAGATAATCATCATTTATTCTTAATAAAGATGTCTCAGTTATATAATTAAGGAAAGTTTTTTTTATATTAATCATTTTTCGTTAATTATGTTTTATCATTCAGTTTTGTTGGCCTTTGAACTATTCGGCTCTTAGTTCAGGTGCACAGATATTGGGTACAATTTTACGCTCGTACGCAAAAGATATGACAATCACAATTGTCATTATAAACCCCAGATAGGAAATGAAGCTGGAGTGTGAATGTCGTCAAGCCCGGAAGCGATGGTCCTGAGAATTTGAAGATTTTGAAAAGGAGTCAGTTGGGAGTTGACTTTGGACCATTGAGGCAGACAGTTGAAGTTGAGGATTTGAGATTGGGCCATGCAGGCAGACAATTTAGTTTCTGCCATTGGGACAGAGAAGTGAGTTCTCTGCCATGGAGTCGAGTAGTTGGGGTTTCGACCGTTGAGGTATACGGTTGAATTTTTCGGATCTCTACCGGCAGAGATGAATTCAGATCTAAACCTCCACGAAATGTGCCGAGCGTTGGGGGTGTTGTTAGCATAGTATAATTACGAAAGACTTTTAAGAATTGTCTCTCTCCTCGTGTCGAAGAACCGAAGTCAGAAGTTAATAAATGTGTTTGTTCCTGAATAATGGAGCCCGCCTGTATTTGCATCCGCCTGTTACCGCCTGTATTTGTCTGTATTGTATTTGCCAGTGTATTGTATATGTACTGTTGGATTGATATCATTATGGTTGTGAGTATATAACATCTATTAAAGTCAAGCTGAGTTCGATTTGCCTTAAAACTGTTCGTTATTTACGCGTGATTTATCCGTCTTACGGACAAGTCAGATTTGACATTGAGCCATTTCATAGTGCGTGGGTTGGGGTGGGGGTGCGATGCATGAATCGGAACTCATGCGTGGTCGTCACAAGAATGCCTGATCTCATCGGCATTCCTCATTTTAGGGCACCTCAAGCGATAAACTCAGCACTACAATGTAGGTATTGCCAGGTGTTCCTCGGAAAACCAAAAGGAAAACGAGCTCGTAAGATTGATATTTATCCGACTTCCTACCAAGTGAAAATTTGATACAAGGTTATTTTATTACGGGGAGGCAACGTACAAATCGAGATTCATGCGTGGCTATCACAAACAATGCTTGATCTCGTCGGCATTCCCCTTTTGGGGCACCTCCAGCGTAGAGTAATAAACTCAACCCTGCTAACCCGGTATAGGCTGTGGTGGCGTAGGTTCCTTTAGACCAGGTGATTCAGCATAATAAGATCCACTTGACGCAAATGTCAGGTGACTCCCGGAAAACCAGTAGGGTTGGAGCCTGGTGGATAAATGCGATATTTTTTCAAAATCCCACCAGGTCAGGTTTGACACAAGATCGTTTTTATTGTGGGGGTAGGAAAAGCACGAAGGTAGACTCAAATGCGTCCGTCACAAGATATACTTGATCCCGTCGTAATTCCTCAGGAGCCGAACTCAGCATTGCCAAGCAGGTATTGTCTAGAGGGAAGGCCCACTGGGACCAGGTGATTCATTTTAATAACACCCACCTGATACGAACACCAGCTGGTTCCCCGGAAAATCAGGAGGGGCAAGGCCATGCAATAAATTAGTTGAAAATCCTGCCATGTGTTATATATTACTAAAAAAATAAAGATTTACATTGTATATGAGATGAATAATTTGCATAATGGTTTTGACAAAGTTGGGTTTGATAAATAATCATTTGGTATAATTGATTTCTATATTATTGTTTTATTGTCAAACAGATTAAAAGCAATCTTATGTATAATTTTAAGTAAAAATCAGTTAAAATAAGATAAAAATAAGTGTAATCTTTTTGCATACGTTTTTATTTTTAAATTTTTTTTAGTCTTTCTGATATATATGATATTGTATTACACAGAAAATTGAATACTTTGCTACCACAAACAATAATGATTATACATGTTAGGAATTGTCAGCACAATAAGATTATATATGTTCGGATTTGTCTGCAATACAAAATTATACATGTTAGGAATTGTCTGTAATATAAGATGATACATGTTAGGAATTGTCAGCAATATAAGATTATACACGTTAGGAATTGTCAGCAATATAAGATGATACACGTTAGGAATTGTCAGCAATATAAGATTATACACGTTAGGAATTGTCAGCAATATAAGATTATACACGTTAGGAATTGTCAGCAATATAAGATTATACACGTTAGGAATTGTCAGCAATATAAGATGATACATGTTAAGAATTGTCAGCAATATAAAATTATACACGTTAGGAATTGTCTGTAATATAAGATGATATGTGTTAGGAATTGTCAGCAATATAAGATTATACACGTTAGGAATTGTCAGCAATATAAGATTATACACGTTAGGAATTGTCAGCAATATAAGATTATACACGTTAGGAATTGTCAGCAATATAAGATTATACACGTTAGGAATTGTCAGCAATATAAGATTATTCATGTTAGGAATTGTCAGCAATATAAGATTATACACGTTAGGAATTGTCAGCAATATAAGATGATACATGTTAGGAATTGTCAGCAATATAAGATTATACACGTTAGGAATTGTCAGCAATATAAGATTATACACGTTAGGAATTGTCAGCAATATAAGATTATTCATGTTAGGAATTGTCAGCAATATAAGATTATACACGTTAGGAATTGTCAGCAATATAAGATGATACATGTTAGGAATTGTCAGCAATATAAGATTATACACGTTAGGAATTGTCAGCAATATAAGATGATACATGTTAGGAATTGTCAGCAATATAAGATTATACACGTGAGGAATTGTCAGCAATATAAGATGATACATGTTAGGAAATGTCAGCAATATAAGATTATACACATTAGGAATTGTCAGCAATATAAGATTATACATGTTAGGAATTATCAGCAATATAAGATTATACACGTTAGGAATTGTCAGCAATATAAGATGATACATATTAGGAATTGTCAGCAATATAAGATTATACACGTTAGGAATTGTCAGCAATATAAGATGATACATGTTAGGAATTGTCAGCAATATAAAATTTTACACGTTAGGAATTGTCAGCAATATAAGATGATACATGTTAGGAATTGTCAGCAATATAAGATTATACACGTTAGGAATTGTCAGCAATATAAGATTATACATGTTAGGAATTATCAGAAATATAAGATTATACACGTTAGGAATTGTCAGCAATATAAGATGACACATGTTAGGAATTGTCAGCAATATAAGATTATACACGTTAGGAATTGTCAGCAATATAAGATGATACATGTTAGGAATTGTCAGCAATATAAGATTATACACGTTAGGAATTGTCAGCAATATAAGATTATACATGTTAGGAATTATCAGCAATATAAGATTATACACGTTAGGAATTGTCAGCATTATAAGATTATACACGTTAGGAATTGTCAGCAATATAAGATGATACACGTTAGGAATTTTCAGCAATATAAGATTATACACGTTAGGATTTGTCAGCAATATAAGATTATACACGTTAGGAATTGTCAGCAATATAAGATTATACACGTTAGGAATTGTCAGCAATATAAGATTATACACATTAGGAATTGTCAGCAATATAAGATTATACACGCTAGGAATTGTCAGCAATATAAGATTATACACGTTAGGAATTGTCAGCAATATAAGATTATACATGTTAGGAATTGTCAGCAATATAAGATTATACACGTTAGGAATTGTCAGCAATATAAGATGATACACGTTAAGAATTGTCAGCAATATAAGATTATACACGTTAGGAATTGTCAGCAATATAAGATTATACATGTTAGGAATTGTCAGCAATATAAGATTATACACCAATATAAGATTATACACGTTAGGAATTGTCAGCAATATAAGATGATACATGTTAGGAATTGTCAGCAATATAAGATTATACACGTTAGGAATTGTCAGCAATATTAGATTATACATGTTAGGAATTGTCAGCAATATAAGATTATACACGTTAGGAATTGTCAGCAATATAAGATTATACACGTTAGGAATTGTCAGCAATATAAGATTATACACGTTAGGAATTGTCAGCAATATAAGATTATTCATGTTAGGAATTGTCAGCAATATAAGATTATACACGTTAGGAATTGTCAGCAATATAAGATGATACATGTTAGGAATTGTCAGCAATATAAGATTATACACATTAGGAATTGTCAGCAATATAAGATTATACATGTTAGGAATTATCAGCAATATAAGATTATACACGTTAGGAATTGTCAGCAATATAAGATGATACATGTTAGGAATTGTCAGCAATATAAGATTATACACGTTAGGAATTGTCAGCAATATAAGATGATACATGTTAGGAATTGTCAGCAATATAAGATTATACACATTAGGAATTGTCAGCAATATAAGATTATACATGTTAGGAATTATCAGCAATATAAGATTATACACGTTAGGAATTGTCAGCAATATAAGATGATACATGTTAGGAATTGTCAGCAATATAAGATTATACACGTTAGGAATTGTCAGCAATATAAGATGATACATGTTAGGAATTGTCAGCAATATAAAATTTTACACGTTAGGAATTGTCAGCAATATAAGATGATACATGTTAGGAATTGTCAGCAATATAAGATTATACACGTTAGGAATTGTCAGCAATATAAGATTATACATGTTAGGAATTATCAGCAATATAAGATTATACACGTTAGGAATTGTCAGCAATATAAGATGACACATGTTAGGAATTGTCAGCAATATAAGATTATACACGTTAGGAATTGTCAGCAATATAAGATGATACATGTTAGGAATTGTCAGCAATATAAGATTATACACGTTAGGAATTGTCAGCAATATAAGATTATACATGTTAGGAATTATCAGCAATATAAGATTATACACGTTAGGAATTGTCAGCAATATAAGATTATACACGTTAGGAATTGTCAGCAATATAAGATGATACACGTTAGGAATTTTCAGCAATATAAGATTATACACGTTAGGATTTGTCAGCAATATAAGATTATACACGTTAGGAATTGTCAGCAATATAAGATTATACACGTTAGGAATTGTCAGCAATATAAGATTATACACATTAGGAATTGTCAGCAATATAAGATTATACACGCTAGGAATTGTCAGCAATATAAGATTATACACGTTAGGAATTGTCAGCAATATAAGATTATACATGTTAGGAATTGTCAGCAATATAAGATTATACACGTTAGGAATTGTCAGCAATATAAGATGATACACGTTAAGAATTGTCAGCAATAGAAGATTATTCACGTTAGGAATTGTCAGCAATATAAGATGATACATGTTAGGAATTGTCAGCAATATAAGATTATACACGTTAGGAATTGTCAGCAATATCAGATTATACACATTAGGAATTGTCAGCAATATAAGATTATACACGTTAGGAATTGACAGAATTATAAGATGTTACATGTTAGGAATTGTCAGCAATATAAAATTTTACACGTTAGGAATTGTTAGCAATATAAGATTATACACGTTAGGAATTGTCAGCAATATAAGATGATACATGTTAGGAATTGTCAGCAATATAAGATTATACACGTTAGGAATTGTCAGCAATATAAGATTATACACGTTAGGAATTGTCAGCAATATAAGATTATACACGTTAGGAATTGTCAGCAATAAAAGATTATACACGTTAGGAATTGTCAGCAATATAAGATTATACATGTTAGGAATTGTCAGCAATATAAGATTATACATGTTAGGAATTGTCAGCAATATAAGATTATACACGTTAGGAATTGTCAGCAATATCAAATTATACACATTAGGAATTCTCAGCAATATAAGATTATACACGTTAGGAATTGTCAGCAATATAAGATTATACACGTTAGGAATTGACAGAATTATAAGATGTTACATGTTAGGAATTGTCAGCAATATAAAATTTTACACGTTAGGAATTGTCAGCAATATAAGATTATACACGTTAGGAATTGTCAGCAATATAAGATTATACACGTTAGGAATTGTCAGCAATATAAGATTATACATGTTAGGAATTGTCAGCAATATAAGATTATACACGTTAGGAATTGTCAGCAATATAAGATTATACACGTTAGGAATTGTCAGCAATATAAGATTATACACGTTAGGAATTGTCAGCAATATAAGATTATACACGTTAGGAATTGTCAGCAATATAAGATTATACACGTTAGGAATTGTCAGCAATATAAGATGATACATGTTAAGAATTGTCAGCAATATAAGATTATACACGTTAGGAATTGTCTGTAATATAAGATGATACGTGTTAGGAATTGTCAGCAATATAAGATTATACACGTTAGGAATTGTCAGCAATATAAGATTATACACGTTAGGAATTGTCAGAAATATAATATGATACATGTTAGGAATTGTCAGAAATATAAGATTATACATGTTAGGAATTGTCAGCAATATAAGATTATACACGTTAGGAATTGTCAGCAATATAAGATGACACATGTTAGGAATTGTCAGCAACATAAGATTATACACGTTATGAATTGTCAGCAATATAAGATTATACACGTTAGGAATTGTCAGCAATATAAGATTATACACGTTAGGAATTGTCAGCAATATAAGATTATACACGTTAGGAATTGTCAGCAATATAAGATTATACACGTTAGGAATTGTCAGCAATATAAGAGTATACACGTTAGGAATTGTCAGCAATATAAGATTATACATGTTAGGAATTGTCAGCAATATAAGATTATACACGTTAGGAATTGTCAGCAATATAAGATGATACATGTTAGGAATTGTCAGCAATATAAGATTATACACGTTAGGAATTGTCAGCAATATAAGATGATACATGTTAGGAATTGTCAGCAATATAAGATTATACACGTTAGGAATTGTCAGCAATATAAGATGATACATGTTAGGAATTGTCAGCAATATAAGATTATACACGTTAGGAATTGTCAGCAATATAAGATGATACATGTTAGGAATTGTCAGCAATATAAGATTATACACGTTAGGAATAGTCAGCAATATAAGATGATACATGTTAGGAATTGTCAGCAATATAAGATTATACACGTTAGGAATTGTCAGCAATATAAGATTATACATGTTAGGAATTATCAGCAATATAAGATTATACACGTTAGGAATTGTCAGCAATATAAGATTATACACGTTAGGAATTGTCAGCAATAAAAGATTATACACGTTAGGAATTGTCAGCAATATAAGATTATACATGTTAGGAATTGTCAGCAATATAAGATTATACATGTTAGGAATTGTCAGCAATATAAGATTATACACGTTAGGAATTGTCAGCAATATCAAATTATACACATTAGGAATTCTCAGCAATATAAGATTATACACGTTAGGAATTGTCAGCAATATAAGATTATACACGTTAGGAATTGACAGAATTATAAGATGTTACATGTTAGGAATTGTCAGCAATATAAAATTTTACACGTTAGGAATTGTCAGCAATATAAGATTATACACGTTAGGAATTCTCAGCAATATAAGATTATACACGTTAGGAATTGACAGAATTATGAGATGTTACATGTTAGGAATTGTCAGCAATATAAAATTTTACACGTTAGGAATTGTCAGCAATATAAGATTATACACGTTAGGAATTGTCAGCAATATAAGATTATACACGTTAGGAATTGTCAGCAATATAAGATTATACATGTTAGGAATTGTCAGCAATATAAGATTATACACGTTAGGAATTGTCAGCAATATAAGATTATACACGTTAGGAATTGTCAGCAATATAAGATTATACACGTTAGGAATTGTCAGCAATATAAGATTATACACGTTAGGAATTGTCAGCAATATAAGATTATACACGTTAGGAATTGTCAGCAATATAAGATGATATATGTTAAGAATTGTCAGCAATATAAGATTATACACGTTAGGAATTGTCTGTAATATAAGATGATACGTGTTAGGAATTGTCAGCAATATAAGATTATACACGTTAGGAATTGTCAGCAATATAAGATTATACACGTTAGGAATTGTCAGCAATATAAGATTATACACGTTAGGAATTGTCAGCAATATAAGATTATACACGTTAGGAATTGTCAGCAATATAATATTATACATGTTAGGAATTGTCAGCAATATAAGATTATACACGTTAGGAATTGTCAGCAATATAAGATGATACATGTTAGGAATTGTCAGCAATATAAGATTATACACGTTAGGAATTGTCAGCAATATAAGATGATACATGTTAGGAATTGTCAGCAATATAAGATTATACACGTTAGGAATTGTCAGCAATATAAGATGATACATGTTAGGAATTGTCAGCAATATAAGATTATACACGTTAGGAATTGTCAGCAATATAAGATGATACATGTTAGGAATTGTCAGCAATATAAGATTATACACGTTAGGAATTGTCAGCAATATAAGATGATACATGTTAGGAATTGTCAGCAATATAAGATTATACACGTTAGGAATTGTCAGCAATATAAGATTATACACGTCAGGAATTGTCAGCAATATAAGATTATAAACGTTAGGAATTGTCAGCAATATAAGATTATACACGTTAGGAATTGTCAGCAATATAAGATTATACATGTTAGGAATTGTCAGCAATATAAGATTATACACCAATATAAGATTATACACGTTAGGAATTGTCAGCAATATAAGATGATACATGTTAGGAATTGTCAGCAATATAAGATTATACACGTTAGGAATTGTCAGCAATATAAGATTATACAAATTAGGAATTGTCAGCAATATAAGATTATACACGTTAGGAATTGTCAGCAATATAAGATTATACATGTTAAGAATTGTCAGCAATATAAGATTATACACGTTAGGAATTGTCAGAAATATAATATGATACATGTTAGGAATTGTCAGAAATATAAGATTATACATGTTAGGAATTGTCAGCAATATAAGATTATACACGTTAGGAATTGTCAGCAATATAAGATGACACATGTTAGGAATTGTCAGCAACATAAGATTATACACGTTATGAATTGTCAGCAATATAAGATTATACACGTTAGGAATTGTCAGCAATATAAGATTATACACGTTAGGAATTGTCAGCAATATAAGATTATACACGTTAGGAATTGTCAGCAATATAAGATGATACATTTTAAGAATTGTCAGCAATATAATTTATACACGTTAGGAATTGTCTGTAATATAAGATATGTGTTAGGAATTGTCAGCAATATAAGATGATACATGTTAGGAATTGTCAGCAATATAAGATTATACACGTTAGGAATTGTCAGCAATATAAGATGATACATGTTAGGAATTGTCAGCAATATAAGATTATACACGTTAGGAATTGTCAGCAATATAAGATGATACATGTTAGGAATTGTCAGCAATATAAGATTATACACGTTAGGAATAGTCAGCAATATAAGATGATACATGTTAGGAATTGTCAGCAATATAAGATTATACACGTTAGGAATTGTCAGCAATATAAGATTATACATGTTAGGAATTATCAGCAATATAAGATTATACACGTTAGGAATTGTCAGCAATATAAGATTATACACGTTAGGAATTGTCAGCAATAAAAGATTATACACGTTAGGAATTGTCAGCAATATAAGATTATACATGTTAGGAATTGTCAGCAATATAAGATTATACATGTTAGGAATTGTCAGCAATATAAGATTATACACGTTAGGAATTGTCAGCAATATAAGATTATACACGTTAGGAATTGACAGAATTATAAGATGTTACATGTTAGGAATTGTCAGCAATATAAAATTTTACACGTTAGGAATTGTCAGCAATATAAGATTATACACGTTAGGAATTGTCAGCAATATAAGATTATACACGTTAGGAATTGTCAGCAATATAAGATTATACATGTTAGGAATTGTCAGCAATATAAGATTATACACGTTAGGAATTGTCAGCAATATAAGATTATACACGTTAGGAATTGTCAGCAATATAAGATTATACACGTTAGGAATTGTCAGCAATATAAGATTATACACGTTAGGAATTGTCAGCAATATAAGATTATACACGTTAGGAATTGTCAGCAATATAAGATGATACATGTTAAGAATTGTCAGCAATATAAGATTATACACGTTAGGAATTGTCTGTAATATAAGATGATACGTCTTAGGAATTTTCAGCAATATAAGATTATACACGTTAGGAATTGTCAGCAATATAAGATTATACACGTTAGGAATTGTCAGCAATATAAGATTATACACGTTAGGAATTGTCAGCAATATAAGATTATACACGTTAGGAATTGTCAGCAATATAATATTATACATGTTAGGAATTGTCAGCAATATAAGATTATACACGTTAGGAATTGTCAGCAATATAAGATTATACACGTTAGGAATTGTCAGCAATATAAGATTATACATGTTAGGAATTGTCAGCAATATAAGATTATACACCAATATAAGATTATACACGTTAGGAATTGTCAGCAATATAAGATGATACATGTTAGGAATTGTCAGCAATATAAGATTATACACGTTAGGAATTGTCAGCAATATAAGATTATACAAATTAGGAATTGTCAGCAATATAAGATTATACACGTTAGGAATTGTCAGCAATATAAGATTATACATGTTAAGAATTGTCAGCAATATAAGATTATACACGTTAGGAATTGTCAGAAATATAATATGATACATGTTAGGAATTGTCAGAAATATAAGATTATACATGTTAGGAATTGTCAGCAATATAAGATTATACACGTTAGGAATTGTCAGCAATATAAGATGACACATGTTAGGAATTGTCAGCAACATAAGATTATACACGTTATGAATTGTCAGCAATATAAGATTATACACGTTAGGAATTGTCAGCAATATAAGATTATACACGTTAGGAATTGTCAGCAATATAACATTATACACGTTAGGAATTGTCAGCAATATAAGATGATACATTTTAAGAATTGTCAGCAATATAATTTATACACGTTAGGAATTGTCTGTAATATAAGATATGTGTTAGGAATTGTCAGCAATATAAGATTATACACGTTAGGAATTGTCAGCAAATATAAGATTATACACGTTAGGAATTGTCAGCAATATAAGATTATACACGTTAGGAATTGTCAGCAATATAAGAGTATACACGTTAGGAATTGTCAGCAATATAAGATTATACATTTTAGGAATTGTCAGCAATATAAGATTATACACGTTAGGAATTGTCAGCAATATAAGATGATACATGTTAGGAATTGTCAGCAATATAAGATTATACACGTTAGGAATTGTCAGCAATATAAGATGATACATGTTAGGAATTGTCAGCAATATAAGATTATACACGTTAGGAATTGTCAGCAATATAAGATGATACATGTTAGGAATTATCAGCAATATAAGATTATACACGTTAGGAATTGTCAGCAATATAAGATGATACATGTTAGGAATTGTCAGCAATATAAGATTATACACGTTAGGAATTGTCAGCAATATAAAATTATACATGTTAGGAATTGTCAGTAATATAAGATTATACACGTTAGGAATTGTCAGCAATATAAGATGATACACGTTAGGAATTGTCAGCAATATAAGATTATACATGTTAGGAATTATCAGCAATATAAGATTATACACGTTAGGAATTGTCAGCAATATAAGATTATACACGTTAGGAATTGTCAGCAATAAAAGATTATACACGTTAGGAATTGTCAGCAATATAAGATTATACATGTTAGGAATTGTCAGCAATATAAGATTATACATGTTAGGAATTGTCAGCAATATAAGATTATACATGTTAGGAATTGTCAGCAATATAAGATTATACACGTTAGGAATTGTCAGCAATATAAGATTATACACGTTAGGAATTGTCAGCAATATAAGATGATACATGTTAAGAATTGTCAGCAATATAAGATTATACACGTTAGGAATTGTCTGTAATATAAGATGATACGTGTTCGGAATTGTCAGCAATATAAGATTATACACGTTAGGAATTGTCAGCAATATAAGATTATACACGTTAGGAATTGTCAGCAATATAAGATTATACACGTTAGGAATTGTCAGCAATATAAGATTATACACGTTAGGAATTGTCAGCAATATAATATTATACATGTTAGGAATTGTTAGCAATATAAGATTATACACGTTAGGAATTGTCAGCAATATAAGATGATACATGTTAGGAATTGACAGCAATATAAGATTATACACGTTAGGAATTGTCAGCAATATAAGATGATACATGTTAGGAATTGTCAGCAATATAAGATTATACACGTTAGGAATTGTCAGCAATATAAGATGATACATGTTAGGAATTGTCAGCAATATAAGATTATACACGTTAGGAATTGTCAGCAATATAAGATGATACATGTTAGGAATTCTCAGCAATATAAGATTATACACGTTAGGAATTGTCAGCAATATAAGATGATACATGTTAGGAATTGTCAGCAATATAAGATTATACACGTTAGGAATTGTCAGCAATATAAGATTATACATGTTAGGAATTATCAGCAATATAAGATTATACACGTTAGGAATTGTCAGCAATATAAGATGACACATGTTAGGAATTGTCAGCAATATAAGATTATACACGTTAGGAATTGTCAGCAATATAAGATGATACATGTTAGGAATTGTCAGCAATATAAGATTATACACGTTAGGAATTGTCAGCAATATAAGATTATACATGTTAGGAATTATCAGCAATATAAGATTATACACGTTAGGAATTGTCAGCAATATAAGATTACACACGTTAGGAATTGTCAGCAATATAAGATTATACACATTAGGAATTGTCAGCAATATAAGATTATACACGTTAGTAATTGTCAGCAATATAAGATTATACACGTTAGGAATTGTCAGCAATATAAGATTATACATGTTAGGAATTGTCAGCAATATAAGATTATACATGTTAGGAATTGTCAGCAATATAAGATTATACATGTTAGGAATTGTCAGCAATATAAGATTATACACTTTAGGAATTGTCAGCAATATCAGATTATACACATTAGGAATTCTCAGCAATATAAGATTATACACGTTAGGAATTGTCAGCAATATAAGATTATACACGTTAGGAATTGACAGAATTATAAGATGTTACATGTTAGGAATTGTCAGCAATATAAAATTTTACACGTTAGGAATTGTCAGCAATATAAGATTATACACGTTAGGAATTGTCAGCAATATAAGATTATACACGTTAGGAATTGTCAGCAATATAAGATTATACATGTTAGGAATTGTCAGCAATATAAGATTATACACGTTAGGAATTGTCAGCAATATAAGATGATACATGTTAGGAATTGTCAGCAATATAAGATGATACATGTTAGGAATTGTCAGCAATATAAGATTATACACGTTAGGAATTGTCAGCAATATAAGATTATACACGTTAGGAATTGTCAGCAATATAAGATTATACACGTTAGGAATTGTCAGCAATATAAGATTATACACGTTAGGAATTGTCAGCAATAAAAGATTATACACGTTAGGAATTGTCAGCAATATAAGATTATACATGTTAGGAATTGTCAGCAATATAAGATTATACACCAATATAAGATTATACACCTTAGGAATTGTCAGCAATATAAGATGATACATGTTAGGAATTGTCAGCAATATAAGATTATACACGTTAGGAATTGTCAGCAATATAAGATTATACACATTAGGAATTGTCAGCAATATAAGATTATACACGTTAGGAATTGTCAGCAATATAAGATTATACACGTTAGGAATTGTCAGCAATATAATATTATACATGTTAGGAATTGTCAGCAATATAAGATTATACACGTTAGGAATTGTCAGCAATATAAGATGATACATGTTAGGAATTGTCAGCAATATAAGATTATACACGTTAGGAATTGTCAGCAATATAAGATGATACATGTTAGGAATTGTCAGCAATATAAGATTATACACGTTAGGAATTGTCAGCAATATAAGATGATACATGTTAGGAATTGTCAGCAATATAAGATTATACACGTTAGGAATTGTCAGCAATATAAGATGATACATGTTAGGAATTGTCAGCAATATAAGATTATACACGTTAGGAATTGTCAGCAATATAAGATGATACATGTTAGGAATTGTCAGCAATATAAGATTATACACGTTAGGAATTGTCAGCAATATAAGATTATACACGTCAGGAATTGTCAGCAATATAAGATTATACACGTTAGGAATTGTCAGCAATATAAGATTATACACGTTAGGAATTGTCAGCAATATAAGATTATACATGTTAGGAATTGTCAGCAATATAAGATTATACACCAATATAAGATTATACACGTTAGGAATTGTCAGCAATATAAGATGATACATGTTAGGAATTGTCAGCAATATAAGATTATACACGTTAGGAATTGTCAGCAATATAAGATTATACAAATTAGGAATTGTCAGCAATATAAGATTATACACGTTAGGAATTGTCAGCAATATAAGATTATACATGTTAAGAATTGTCAGCAATATAAGATTATACACGTTAGGAATTGTCAGAAATATAATATGATACATGTTAGGAATTGTCAGAAATATAAGATTATACATGTTAGGAATTGTCAGCAATATAAGATTATACACGTTAGGAATTGTCAGCAATATAAGATGACACATGTTAGGAATTGTCAGCAACATAAGATTATACACGTTATGAATTGTCAGCAATATAAGATTATACACGTTAGGAATTGTCAGCAATATAAGATTATACACGTTAGGAATTGTCAGCAATATAAGATTATACACGTTAGGAATTGTCAGCAATATAAGATGATACATTTTAAGAATTGTCAGCAATATAATTTATACACGTTAGGAATTGTCTGTAATATAAGATATGTGTTAGGAATTGTCAGCAATATAAGATTATACACGTTAGGAATTGTCAGCAAATATAAGATTATACACGTTAGGAATTGTCAGCAATATAAGATTATACACGTTAGGAATTGTCAGCAATATAAGAGTATACACGTTAGGAATTGTCAGCAATATAAGATTATACATGTTAGGAATTGTCAGCAATATAAGATTATACACGTTAGGAATTGTCAGCAATATAAGATGATACATGTTAGGAATTGTCAGCAATATAAGATTATACACGTTAGGAATTGTCAGCAATATAAGATGATACATGTTAGGAATTGTCAGCAATATAAGATTATACACGTTAGGAATTGTCAGCAATATAAGATGATACATGTTAGGAATTGTCAGCAATATAAGATTATACACGTTAGGAATTGTCAGCAATATAAGATGATACATGTTAGGAATTGTCAGCAATATAAGATTATACACGTTAGGAATAGTCAGCAATATAAGATGATACATGTTAGGAATTGTCAGCAATATAAGATTATACACGTTAGGAATTGTCAGCAATATAAGATTATACATGTTAGGAATTATCAGCAATATAAGATTATACACGTTAGGAATTGTCAGCAATATAAGATTATACACGTTAGGAATTGTCAGCAATAAAAGATTATACACGTTAGGAATTGTCAGCAATATAAGATTATACATGTTAGGAATTGTCAGCAATATAAGATTATACATGTTAGGAATTGTCAGCAATATAAGATTATACACGTTAGGAATTGTCAGCAATATAAGATGATACATGTTAGGAATTGTCAGCAATATAAGATTATACACGTTAGGAATTGTCAGCAATATAAGATGATACATGTTAGGAATTGTCAGCAATATAAGATTATACACGTTAGGAATAGTCAGCAATATAAGATGATACATGTTAGGAATTGTCAGCAATATAAGATTATACACGTTAGGAATTGTCAGCAATATAAGATTATACATGTTAGGAATTATCAGCAATATAAGATTATACACGTTAGGAATTGTCAGCAATATAAGATTATACACGTTAGGAATTGTCAGCAATAAAAGATTATACACGTTAGGAATTGTCAGCAATATAAGATTATACATGTTAGGAATTGTCAGCAATATAAGATTATACATGTTAGGAATTGTCAGCAATATAAGATTATACACGTTAGGAATTGTCAGCAATATAAGATTATACACGTTAGGAATTGACAGAATTATAAGATGTTACATGTTAGGAATTGTCAGCAATATAAAATTTTACACGTTAGGAATTGTCAGCAATATAAGATTATACACGTTAGGAATTGTCAGCAATATAAGATTATACACGTTAGGAATTGTCAGCAATATAAGATTATACATGTTAGGAATTGTCAGCAATATAAGATTATACACGTTAGGAATTGTCAGCAATATAAGATTATACACGTTAGGAATTGTCAGCAATATAAGATTATACACGTTAGGAATTGTCAGCAATATAAGATTATACACGTTAGGAATTGTCAGCAATATAAGATTATACACGTTAGGAATTGTCAGCAATATAAGATGATACATGTTAAGAATTGTCAGCAATATAAGATTATACACGTTAGGAATTGTCTGTAATATAAGATGATACGTGTTAGGAATTGTCAGCAATATAAGATTATACACGTTAGGAATTGTCAGCAATATAAGATTATACACGTTAGGAATTGTCAGCAATATAAGATTATACACGTTAGGAATTGTCAGCAATATAAGATTATACACGTTAGGAATTGTCAGCAATATAATATTATACATGTTAGGAATTGTCAGCAATATAAGATTATACACGTTAGGAATTGTCAGCAATATAAGATGATACATGTTAGGAATTGTCAGCAATATAAGATTATACACGTTTGGAATTGTCAGCAATATAAGATGATACATGTTAGGAATTGTCAGCAATATAAGATTATACACGTTAGGAATTGTCAGCAATATAAGATGATACATGTTAGGAATTGTCAGCAATATAAGATTATACACGTTAGGAATTGTCAGCAATATAAGATGATACATGTTAGGAATTGTCAGCAATATAAGATTATACACGTTAGGAATTGTCAGCAATATAAGATGATAAATGTTAGGAATTGTCAGCAATATAAGATTATACACGTTAGGAATTGTCAGCAATATAAGATTATACACGTTAGGAATTGTCAGCAATATAAGATTATACGCGTTAGGAATTGTCAGCAATATAAGATTATACACGTTAGGAATTGTCAGCAATATAAGATTATACATGTTAGGAATTGTCAGCAATATAAGATTATACACCAATATAAGATTATACACGTTAGGAATTGTCAGCAATATAAGATGATACATGTTAGGAATTGTCAGCAATATAAGATTATACACGTTAGGAATTGTCAGCAATATAAGATTATACAAATTAGGAATTGTCAGCAATATAAGATTATACACGTTAGGAATTGTCAGCAATATAAGATTATACATGTTAAGAATTGTCAGCAATATAAGATTATACACGTTAGGAATTGTCAGAAATATAATATGATACATGTTAGGAATTGTCAGAAATATAAGATTATACATGTTAGGAATTGTCAGCAATATAAGATTATACACGTTAGGAATTGTCAGCAATATAAGATGACACATGTTAGGAATTGTCAGCAACATAAGATTATACACGTTATGAATTGTCAGCAATATAAGATTATACACGTTAGGAATTGTCAGCAATATAAGATTATACACGTTAGGAATTGTCAGCAATATAACATTATACACGTTAGGAATTGTCAGCAATATAAGATGATACATTTTAAGAATTGTCAGCAATATAATTTATACACGTTAGGTATTGTCTGTAATATAAGATATGTGTTAGGAATTGTCAGCAATATAAGATTATACACGTTAGGAATTGTCAGCAAATATAAGATTATACACGTTAGGAATTGTCAGCAATATAAGATTATACACGTTAGGAATTGTCAGCAATATAAGAGTATACACGTTAGGAATTGTCAGCAATATAAGATTATACATGTTAGGAATTGTCAGCAATATAAGATTATACACGTTAGGAATTGTCAGCAATATAAGATGATACATGTTAGGAATTGTCAGCAATATAAGATTATACACGTTAGGAATTGTCAGCAATATAAGATGATACATGTTAGGAATTGTCAGCAATATAAGATTATACACGTTAGGAATTGTCAGCAATATAAGATGATACATGTTAGGAATTATCAGCAATATAAGATTATACACGTTAGGAATTGTCAGCAATATAAGATGATACATGTTAGGAATTATCAGCAATATAAGATTATACACGTTAGGAATTGTCAGCAATATAAGATGATACATGTTAGGAATTGTCAGCAATATAAGATTATACACGTTAGGAATTGTCAGCAATATAAGATTATACATGTTAGGAATTATCAGCAATATAAGATTATACACGTTAGGAATTGTCAGCAATATAAGATTATACACGTTAGGAATTGTCAGCAATAAAAGATTATACACGTTAGGAATTGTCAGCAATATAAGATTATACATGTTAGGAATTGTCAGCAATATAAGATTATACATGTTAGGAATTGTCAGCAATATAAGATTATACACGTTAGGAATTGTCAGCAATATCAAATTATACACATTAGGAATTCTCAGCAATATAAGATTATACACGTTAGGAATTGTCAGCAATATAATATTATACACGTTAGGAATTGACAGAATTATAAGATGTTACATGTTAGGAATTGTCAGCAATATAAAATTTTACACATTAGGAATTGTCAGCAATATAAGATTATACACGTTAGGAATTGTCAGCAATATAAGACTATACACGTTAGGAATTGTCAGCAATATAAGATTATACATGTTAGGAATTGTCAGCAATATAAGATTATACACGTTAGGAATTGTCAGCAATATAAGATGATACACGTTAGGAATTGTCAGCAATATAAGATTATACACGTTAGGAATTGTCAGCAATATAAGATTATACACGTTAGGAATTGTCAGCAATATAAGATTATACACGTTAGGAATTGTCAGCAATATAAGATGATACATGTTAAGAATTGTCAGCAATATAAGATTATACACGTTAGGAATTGTCTGTAATATAAGATGATACGTGTTAGGAATTGTCAGCAATATAAGATTATACACGTTAGGAATTGTCAGCAATATAAGATTATACACGTTAGGAATTGTCAGCAATATAAGATTATACACGTTAGGAATTGTCAGCAATATAAGATTATACACGTTAGGAATTGTCAGCAATATAATATTATACATGTTAGGAATTGTTAGCAATATAAGATTATACACGTTAGGAATTGTCAGCAATATAATATGATACATGTTAGGAAATGACAGCAATATAAGATTATACACGTTAGGAATTGTCAGCAATATAAGATGATACATGTTAGGAATTGTCAGCAATATAAGATTATACACGTTAGAAATTGTCAGCAATATAAGATGATACATGTTAGGAATTGTCAGCAATATAAGATTATACACGTTAGGAATTGTCAGCAATATAAGATGATACATGTTAGGAATTCTCAGCAATATAAGATTATACACGTTAGGAATTGTCAGCAATATAAGATGATACATGTTAGGAATTGTCAGCAATATAAGATTATACACGTTAGGAATTGTCAGCAATATAAGATTATACATGTTAGGAATTATCAGCAATATAAGATTATACACGTTAGGAATTGTCAGCAATATAAGATGACACATGTTAGGAATTGTCAGCAATATAAGATTATACACGTTAGGAATTGTCAGCAATATAAGATGATACATGTTAGGAATTGTCAGCAATATAAGATTATACACGTTAGGAATTGTCAGCAATATAAGATTATACATGTTAGGAATTATCAGCAATATAAGATTATACACGTTAGGAATTGTCAGCAATATAAGATTACACACGTTAGGAATTGTCAGCAATATAAGATTATACACATTAGGAATTGTCAGCAATATAAGATTATACACGTTAGTAATTGTCAGCAATATAAGATTATACACGTTAGGAATTGTCAGCAATATAAGATTATACATGTTAGGAATTGTCAGCAATATAAGATTATACATGTTAGGAATTGTCAGCAATATAAGATTATACATGTTAGAATTGTCAGCAATATAAGATTATACACGTTAGGAATTGTCAGCAATATCAGATTATACACATTAGGAATTCTCAGCAATATAAGATTATACACGTTAGGAATTGTCAGCAATATAAGATTATACACGTTAGGAATTGACAGAATTATAAGATGTTACATGTTAGGAATTGTCAGCAATATAAAATTTTACACGTTAGGAATTGTCAGCAATATAAGATTATACACGTTAGGAATTGTCAGCAATATAAGATTATACACGTTAGGAATTGTCAGCAATATAAGATTATACATGTTAGGAATTGTCAGCAATATAAGATTATACACGTTAGGAATTGTCAGCAATATAAGATGATACATGTTAGGAATTGTCAGCAATATAAGATTATACACGTTAGGAATTGTCAGCAATATAAGATTATACACGTTAGGAATTGTCAGCAATATAAGATTATACACGTTAGGAATTGTCAGCAATATAAGATTATACACGTTAGGAATTGTCAGCAATATAAGATTATACACGTTAGGAATTGTCAGCAATATAAGATTATACATGTTAGGAATTGTCAGCAATATAAGATTATACACCAATATAAGATTATACACCTTAGGAATTGTCAGCAATATAAGATGATACATGTTAGGAATTGTCAGCAATATAAGATTATACACGTTAGGAATTGTCAGCAATATAAGATTATACACATTAGGAATTGTCAGCAATATAAGATTATACACGTTAGGAATTGTCAGCAATATAAGATTATACATGTTAGGAATTGTCAGCAATATAAGATTATACACGTTAGGAATTGTCAGAAATATAATATGATACATGTTAGGAATTGTCAGAAATATAAGATTATACATGTTAGGAATTGTCAGCAATATAAGATTATACACGTTAGGAATTGTCAGCAATATAAAATTATACATGTTAGGAATTGTCAGCAATATAAGATTATACACGTTAGGAATTGTCAGCAATATAAAATTATACATGTTAGGAATTGTCAGTAATATAAGATTATACACGTTAGGAATTGTCAGCAATATAAGATTATACACGTTAGGAATTGTCAGCAATATAAGATTATACATGTTAGGAATTGTCAGCAATATAAGATGATACATGTTAGGAATTGTCAGCAATATCAGATTATACACGTTAGGAATTGTCAGCAATATAAGATTATACACGTTAGGATTTGTCAGCAATATAAGATTATAGACGTTAGGAATTGTCAGCAATATAAGATTATACACGTTAGGAATTGTCAGCAATATAAGATGACACATGTTAGGAATTGTCAGCAATATAAGATGATACATGTTAGGAATTGTCAGCAATATAAGATTATACACATTAGGAATTGTCAGCAATATAAGATTATACACGTTAGGAATTGTCAGCAATATAAGATTATACACGTTATGAATTGTCAGCAATAAAGATTATGCATGTTAGGAATTTTCAGCAATATAAGATTATACACGTTAGGAATTGTCAGCAATATAAGATTATACACGTTAGGAATTGTCAGCAATATAAGATTATACACGTTAGGAATTGTCAGCAATATAAGATTATACACGTTAGGAATTGTCAGCAATATAAGATTATACACGTTAGGAATTGTCAGCAATATAAGATTATACATGTTAGGAATTGTCAGCAATATAAGATTATACATGTTAGGAATTGTCAGCAATATAAGATTATACACGTTAGGAATTGTCAGCAATATAAGATTATACACGTTAGGAATTGTCAGCAATAAGGATTATGCATGTTAGGAATTGTCAGCAATATAAGATTATACATGTTGGGAATTGTTAGCAATAAAGATTATACATGTTAGGAATTGTCAGCAATAAAGATTATACATGTTGGGAATTGTCAGCAATAAAGATTTTGCATGTTAGGAATTGTCAGCAATATAAGATTATACATGTTGGGAATTGTCAGCAATATAAGATTATACATGTTGGGAATTGTTTGTAATATAAGATTATACATGTTCGGAAATGTCTGTAATATAAGATGATGCATGTTTGGAATTGTCTGCACCAGAAGAAATTTACCATTCTTGATCAAGTATTTCCATATCTGTTTTCTTTCTTTTTCCCCTTCTTTTCTCCCGGGCATCTTTGATAGCCACTCTGCTAATCATGTTTTTGTGCTGTTATTCAATTGCAGCTGTCTGGTCGTTATTTTAATTGTTCACATTAACAAAAAAAAAAAAAAAAAAAAAAAAAGCAAAGCTTGAAGAATATAATGCCTAAAATTCAATCCAGCCGCTAAAAAGATAAGAAATGTTTCTATTACGTTATCAGAACGTCACAGAAAAAAAAAAAGCAAAATAACAACAGCAACACAAAATGCAATTTATAATTCTAAAAGAAAATGTCATTGCTTATCACATAGCTCCTAATTAACCAAGTTGATTAAACTTGAAAAATAAATAAATAAAAATAAAATACAATAAAACCAAATAAAAAAAACATCAAGGATAAAACTAAAAATTTTGGTATATACGAGTTTCCATTGTTAATTGCTGAGGTTTTGTACAAGACCAGAAGTAAGGGGTACTTAGTGAGAATCGAACTCATCATCAACAATTTGCTAGACTTGCTTGCTTGCCGTTATACTGCCTGAAGTACTCAAATATTGCCTAAAATAATACACACACACACACACACATACACACACACACACACATGTATATATACTGAGTTATTGAAAAGTAACGCATTATTAGACACAATTGTCACAGATCATATAATAGTTATTCTAAAATGGTTCTAAAATTGATAGGAATCTATAAGATAGGCATCTACTGGCTGTTTTTTGTATTAAACAACAAATACTACTACTAATAATACTAGTATTAATTATTTTTGTCATTCTTGTTTTTTTCGTGGTGGTAGCATTGGTAGTTATTGTGCTAAGGTGAACCAAAAGTTTTGCAATATTTTGGTAAGTGCTAGTTTGCAGGGAAATATCACGAGACTACTTCGTGGCTGTTATCTGCTGTGTTTGGTAGTATCGTGGTAGTTGGTGCGCTGACACGTTGTGCATTGCTTCACTCCGCGTGTAATTTGAAAGCCGCACATTTAAACGTGCAATGTAGTCTAATTTGGGGGACTTATGGTTTACGAATTCGAACTGAGCGATAACACTGCCAAAAGAACCACAAACACTCGTGTTGTATATTGACTTTCGACCCGGCCAAACATGCCATTCCAAAGACGCGGAAGTTGCATATTCCATTAGCGTGGGCGAACTTGGCTGACCATAGGGGACAGGGTTAAAATCCCGCGGTACAGTCATAGACTGATGCACCGGAAGAGAGTGACCTGTGAACTGCATGACAGTTATTTCCGCTTGATGACAATCAAACATGCCATTCCAGAGATATTGAGTGGGCGATTGAATTATTATATAACTCGGTGAAGACAGGAAGTCAGTTAGTTGGAGATCAGATGAGTTAATGACAAGATGTGGCAGAGAAAGCCACCACCCGGCAGAAGGGGCCTTTGGGACCTCCGAGTGAGTTTGGAGACCAGACCAGTTGGTGAGAAGATGCTGGGATGAGAATATGTCCCAGAGAGGCTGGGCCCCCAGGCCCCCGGTTGAGCAGTCCAGGAGAACGAGAATGACACACGGCTATGTCCGGAGGGGCTGGGGAGGTCAATATGTTGCAGTTCTATTCAGTCTCCAACTCCCTCTAACACACACAACCCTTTCAAATAAAGTGAGAGGTATATTTTTTTTAAAGAAGTGTGTCGCTCGTATTTATTGTGTCGTCGTTATGATTCTGCATGCATCTGCATATGAGTATGCAACACTATCAGATACAGTTTAATGTCGTACCTCAATTTTTGAAGTGAGAGGTATATTTTTCTAAAGAAGTGTGTTGCTCGTCTTTATTGTGTCGTTGTTATCATTCTACATGCATCTGCATATGAGTATGCAACACTATCAGATACAGTTTAATGTCGTACCTCAATTTTTGAAGTGAGAGGTATATTTTTTTAAAGAAGTCTTCGTCTCGTCTTTATTCATTGCGTCAATATGTATTCTGCATGTGTATGTGTATAGTTGTAGCATATGACTATACAACAGTTGAGCCCAAAGTAAAGGTGCAGTTGATCACAGTACAGTAACCAGAGGGTTCTAGAAATTTCACTCGGGTTGCAAGAACCTCGACGACCAGGCAAGATAGGATAGGCCTAAAGCCATGGATTCCGAGGCCGTGCTCCAAGCCATAGTGGGGGGGTATCCTCGTTGGATAATGGTTAATGCGATGGACCACGGAATCGTAGTAAGCAAGTTTGTACTCCAGTCGCACTATTACGTTCACTTTCGGGCAAATACCCTTGGGAAAGGTATGAACCCCCTTATCCTCCCAGCTATGCGTTAAATAGTACCCCTACTGTTCTTCTAGGAGAATGGCTTTGGCATTAAATAACCTACAAAAGTTGCTATGCCATTAAACAAAGAAACCAAACCAAACTAAACCAAACCAAAACCAAACCAAACCAAACCAAACTAAGCCATAGAGGTAAATCCAGCGAGGAGCACTCAGAGTATCAGGCGAGGTCATTATCTTACATTTCAATGAGGTTGGTCCTCTTCACAAATATGGAATGAGCATCTGGAGCTGTTGAATTGTGGTTCCCATTACCAAAATATGGCAAAACTTTTGACCCACTCGAATATAAACCGGAATGGTAATCAAAGGCTTGGAAAAGAGACTGGGGAAACTGGAGATCAGAGAAAGAATCGACACCATCTAGACTACAGCACATAAATCAGCACTAATACTTGGGAGAATCTCGGAGGATCTAAAGTAACTGTTTGTCCCCAGTGAAAAACCACCAGTTAAATTTGTTGTCAAAACATGCAAGGTGAAAATTATAATCTATCTTTATATTGAGTATAGTGTGATTGACTATCTATCTATCTATCTAGCTAGCTAGCTAGGTATCATAAATATATATTATATTCATATATTTAATGCCATGGGAGTTTGTGTGCGACCTTAGGTTTCATGAAGCTTTTATAAACAACAATCATAAGGCAGATAAAGAAGGGAAATGAAGAAATCGAAAACACCGAAAAATACAGTAAAAACCGTTGGAATTGCGTACAAATGTATATGTGTGCTTGTGAGTGTGTGTGTGGGGGGTATAGTTGCATATTATTTTGTGTGGACGTGTAAGTGGTGTTAAGTGTATGCACACGAGTACATATAGAAATAAACAAAGAATTTTTCTCGACTCTACTGAAGCAAAATTTGCTACAATTACATTCTCCTATCCGGTAAACAACCTCAAGTTTATCGCGCTGCCAATGTATCTTCACACACATACACTAAACATCCCTTACACATCCACACACAATAATACGCAGCTATAACTCACACACACACACACACACACACACATAAAGATTTGTACACAACTCCCACGGTTTTAGGCGCCTCTGGTTGTGTAATGGTTAGCAAGCTCGGCTAGCAAACCTACACGAGTGAGTTCGAGTCTCATTGGGTGCCCCTTTCATATGGCCTTGTGCCACATCTAAGCAAAAAGCTTAGTAAATTTCCACAACTCCTACGGTTTTTGACTGTATTTTTCGATTTTTCCGATTTCTATATTTCCTTTCGTTATCTGCCTGACGATTGTTGTTTGTAAAACTTCATGAAACCCAAGGTCGCCGACAAACTTCCATGACATTAGATATATAAATCTAATATATACTTATTTGTTATTATCATTATATAATCGTTTTATAACAGATGCTGAGCTCTCTCCAAATTATATCACACTCGGCTCGCCACAAACCCACAAAGTAAATTTGTGACAACCAACACAGTTACAATATATATATATATATATATATATATATATATATATATATATATATATATATATATATGTATTGTACCATGTGACTGAGTTAATTCCGAGAGGTAAAGGATTTTGGCTTAACCCGAAGAGCTAGTCTATATCGAAGCAATAATTCTCATAGGACAAGTCAATTTTCCATGAATTTGTTTTGAACTATCTTGATTTGAAATATCATTAATAATTATTGTAACTCACTAATCTTTATAGATTTGTTTCATTCTCCTGTCTTAAAATGTTGACTTACACCAGTTTTTTGTCAGTATTCAAAATAATGTTACATGAAGAAAAAAAAAGATAGCGTGGCTAGTTATTTCAGACCTATGAAAATCAGCCATAAAAACCAACTAAAATCCTTCTGATAATATAACTCCAACGAATAGATTTCTGGCTGGCATAATAAAAGTACTCTTTAAAAATCTCAAAAGTGCTTTACTTCTTCATTTTCTAAAGAAGATATTTTTGTTTCAGTTTAACAACTAGATTTTGACTGTGAATCATTTTTCCTTTAAATATATTATATTAGGGAAATCTAATAATAGGACATCGTGACCAAACGATTCGAATACTTGTTTGGTTTTTGTTAGTGTGTGTGGGGGGGTGTACATGTGCGTATTTGGGTTTGTTAGTTCTGCTGACCCAGAAGTAAGTCAAATAAATTTGCTTTGAAAAATACAGTGGATGAAGAAAAAAAAATCGTTTTGCTTTTTGTAGTATGGCCAGCCGTCAAGTATCAACTATGCAAAGCCGATTGATTAATTGCATTGAGAAAAAATGTTGTTGGATGATAGAGTTCGTCATATATTCTGAATCATACACACTGAAATTATGTTAAAAATATCAGTACGAGTATCATTAATGACCTAGAATCACCAGAATATATATATATATATATATATATATATATATATATATATATATATATATATATAAGGATGGTTGGTTGCTTGGTTGGATTTTATGGCATATCAACTTTGGTAGGTATATTTAACGCCAAATCCATTTTTATGTAAATAATTAGTTCTATATCAAACAATTCAGTTTAGCATGAATACACAGTTTAATTGTCAAAAACGTTTCTATTTCAAGCTATTCAGTTTATTCAAACAGTTCTAATTCAGCTAAATCAATTTAGTATAAATACAGATTTTGTTTACACACAGTTAAATGTCAAAACAGTTCTATATATAACAATTCAGTTTAGTGTAAGTAAAGTTTCAATGTCAGAAAGCAGTTCTATTTCAAATAATTCAGTTTAGCATAAGCACGCAGTTTAAATGTAATTAAGGTTTAATTATCAAAAACATTTCCATTTCAAGCTATTCAGTTTAGTCAAACAATTCAGTTTAGCATAAGTATGCCGTTCGTTCTATTTAACGCATAGATAGGGCCCTATCAGGTGCTACCACGCCAGGCCAGAGTGGACCTGGGAGCAATGGCAATGAAGAGGTGCCCCGTATTCCCCAAAGCCCCAGTATTACTGGAACCTCATCATCAGATCGTTTAGTGTCAACATCCAGAACACTCATTGGGGGGGGGTCTTACCCCTTTGCAGAGGTGCAGTCAGTGTATTCTACAGCCCCAGCTGACTGGGCATGTATATAAAGAGAGAGAGAGAGAGAGAGAGAGAGAGAGTGAGAGAGAGAGAGAGAGAGAGAGAGAGAGAGAGAGAGAGTCATGATTGATATATATATATATATATATATATATATATATATATTTCCCCCCATCTATCTGGCCATTCTACTTATATATTATAGATATATACCCCGTTTTTATTTAAATTTTCCGGTGTCCTCAACTTGAAAAGTACCGGACGAAAAAGGGTCCTTCGTTGTTTTACTTAGTTCCCCGACGATAATCACCAGTGGTGTCTCTACTTATTATATTCCACAAATTTTGCTGTACTCATAAATTAATATATATATATATATAAAGTAAATGAGGACTGTGAATATCCAAAGAATGAATGCTCAATGCACGGCTATTTGATACAAAATATACCTGCAGAATAAAATAAATATTTTGGGTTTAAAAAACAAGACAAATAGAAATTCATTACATAGTGAATTTATTTCACATATTCTAGCTCATCTGATGGATTTAGAAATTCATCTGATGAGCTAGAATAAGTGAAATAAATTTATTGGGGAATACATTTTCTAATTTTCTTGCTTTTTTTACCATATATATATATATATATATATATATAGACATTCTTTTAACATGGGAAAGTGTGTAGAATTTGAAAGGAATCCGATAGGTGCGTCTGAACGACTCATCCGTTTTTATGAATAAGTTGGATGTTATTTGCATTATAGGTGAGGTTACTTAAATAGATGTACCAAGGTGAAGGAAAATGGATGTGATGACACGCATAGGAGTGGGTCGAATATTCAATGGTGGTACAACATTTGTATTGGCATCGGAAGTAGATAAATCTCACCTACACGTTTTTAGGCGAAGCAAAAAATTAGATTTAAAAGCTCTACTCAAAATTACTTAGTCACTAGATTTTAATCAAATTTTGATTGTTTTGGTTTGATTGTTTTATAATCCTTATATATATATATATATATATATATATATATATATATATATATATATATATATATATTCCTCCCTTCCTTCCCCTCCACGTGCCTATTCTGTTTTATTTATCCATTGGATCTGAAGAAGTCCTGTTATATTTTTCTTCGTGTTTTTGGTTCACACCAGAAACGAAAACAGGATGGAAATAAATTTATAATCCTAAAATAACCGGTCTTTGTTTTTTTCTTTAAAGATATATATATATATATATATATATATATATATATATATATTGTATTGTATTTGTTTAGATAGCTATTTAAATGCAAGATAATTATTCGGGTCTAATCAATTTCGAAGTAAAAACTACATCATCAGAGACTTTTTAAAAAATTTGAACTCAATGTTGTACGGTCAGATTTTTTTGGACGTTGTAAACATGGTGTCACGCGGGGTGTTAAAACGCCATGTTGGGTGTTGCAACCATAGTGCGGCGTAGGGTGTTTAAACGCCATGAGAAAGAGACGTGATTTCAATTGTCTTAATCAATTTCATTTTTTTTTTTAAATTTGAATATGTATTTAAAGAATGTGCATGTTAATTAATGATATATTCAGTGTTTAATTCTAACCTATTGTTAATATGAGGGTGTAACTTAGCTATTAATAAAGCCTCCTTAATTCTGAGATTACCAACATTACGTACTATTGCTTCTATTTTAATGGAAAAATTATTATCATTCTTTTTGCACTTAATTAAATCTTTATGGAATGACGATGCACGTGTGTTGAGGTGTACTTTAATTCTGATATGGAGATGTCTGATTGTACTTCCTATATAAAAAGTTTGGCATTTTTAGTAAATTATACGATAGTGTAAGTTTTTTGGTATATATATATATATATATATATATATATGTAAGCGAATAATTCATAAGTAGCATTTATATACGAGCCAGGGCTCATTGGTTTGCGCATTGTTAAAGAGTTTCAAGTATTGCAAATTATTGTTTGTACACAGTTGAATGCTTTCAAGTATTGCTATGTAACACTAAAAATTCTATTCAATAAGAATAATAATTGCCTGTAAAAGATTGAAAACTTCTATGGGACATTTACAACTACTTCGAGTCTGATTGGACTTGGGAGAATTAGCAATGAAAGGATATTTCACATTCCCCAAAACTTCAGGACTGGAGCCTCACCACATGATGCAATTTAGTATTATACACAGGACGCTCATTGGAGGGGGTGCTAACTTCTCTATCGAGGTGCAGGTGACGTATTTTACTGCCTCAGTAAACAAGGTGTTGAAATTTTGAAACATATTTTATAAACAGCGATTTATTTTATTCATTTTTAACGTTGGTTGGTGTTTTATGGCATATCAACCCTTGTGGGTTATCTAATGCCAAATCCTATATATAGTTATTTGTCGCTGCCTCCTACCAGACAGGACCTGACACAAGGTCAATGATTATAGTGGGGATTTAGGGGAGGGGAAGGTCGGGCACGAGCCGAGGCTCGAGCCCTGCTGGTCTATGCTGGTCATCGACCTACCTAGTGCTATGTGGGCTCGATGAGACTAGCTAGTCTTGGACCCAAATCTGGCTCCAGGTACATATGCCTGCTTATAGCTTAAACTGGACAGCAAGGTCCAGTGCTATACAAGAGGGACAAAGGTGTCAATGTTGCTGCTCGCCCACCCGAAGGTGGCTGAGCCGAAGCCGAGGGCCTTTCGGCCTCGAATCTGCCATTGATTTCGATACCCCATCTGGCACGAATGACAGACGGCGCAGATAAGGTCAAATCATATATATATATATATATATATATATATATATAGGATTTGTTTACGACTAGTTTGTTAGTAATCTTATTTCTAAACGTGTCGTTAGAGCTCATTGGTTTGCACATAGTTAAATGCTTTCAAGCATTCCTATCTAACTAATAGTTCTATTTAATATCAATCATTTGTTTATACACGGTTAAATAATTCTAGTACTGCTATTTAACATTTGTAATTCTTTTTCTCAAGTATTCCTGTGTGATATAAATAATTAGCACACAGTTGAATATTTTCAAATAAGCAATGATAATAATCCTTTGTACAAGATTGAATCGTTCTATTTGACCCTAATTGGAAGTAACTCTCCGGGTCAGAGACGACCTGGTAGTCATAGTAATGAAGGAATACTCGGCATTCTCCGAAGCTTCGAGAGTGTAACCTCCCCATCTGATGATTTCGTGTCATACCTAAGATATCCGTTGGGGGACGGATTTTACCCCTCTGCAGAGGTGAGTTGGAAGTATTCTGCAGCCCCAGCCGAGAGGCTTTATTTTTTTAAAATTTCTATAGATTTGATTGTAATCATAATTATGTTTACAACATTCCATTGGATATAAAGTAACTATTCTATTTATTGATAATCATTTGTTTGAACTTAGCAAACAATTAAAAAATGTAAAGTTGGTGACCTTGGTCGTGGGTGACCCGAAGGCTCCCTTTTCAATAGCTACTACACCGAGGTGTAGTGGGGGCGCTACTCCATTCCCAGGATTGCTTCTCTTTACCTTTGATCATATTTACCCAACCCCTCCGCTCGGGTAGGATATGACACAAGGTCAATTTTTTAAGCGAAGTTTAACAGGTTTGAATTCAGAGTTTTCCTTCTCCTAGACTAGTTGCCTCACCTAGTCTGCCCTACTATTTACCCATAGCTGGAGGGAGAATAACTAGATTAATACCTTTCCCAAGGGTATTAGTGCTATGTGAAATGCAATCAGTCTCGTCCAGGATTTGAACTCGTGTCGCCGTGTCCATTTCCTGCGAGGATAACCATTACACCACGGGCACCTTCTCTTTACCATTGATCCTTATCTTTCAATCTTAAGCAAGGCGGCATCATGTACCATTTTTTGAATTTTTGGTATGACTCGCCCAGGGATTGAACCCTCAGTCTCCCGGACCATTGACGAACACTCTACTCATTAGGCCAATCGTCCGGTTATAGTTTCAAGTAATTATTCTTAATACAAATAATTTGCACACATTTATGGGATAGAATATTCACATCAAATACGAATAATTTTCGAATTGATCTATTAGACCCAGAGACGGAATCCTAACATTTCGAGTCAGTGGCCCTGGGAGTAATGGCAATGAAGGGGGTTCTCCACATTCGCTAGACCTCCAGAACTAGAGCTTCACTATCAGATGCAGTTTAGACTCTCCTTTTTTTCTGGGGTGGGACAGAAAGTGAATTCTCACAACGTAGTGGCTAATGTGCTGAACTGCGACCTCGAAGTAAACTAGTTCGAACTGCAGTCACTCTACAAAGCTTTCTTTTAGACCAATAAAGTTGGGAATTGTTTGATCCTCTTTATCCCTCCAGCTAGAACTAGGTTTGGGTTGGTTGGGTTTTATGGTATATCAACCATGGTAGCTAATTTGATGCCTAATCCTGTTTATACGTATATTAAATATATATATGATTTATAAACACATTTTGTAGATACTTTCTTAAACAAGCCTGAGCTCTTTTTTGCACACAGTTAAATGGTTTCAAGTATTACTCTATAACAACTTGACCCACAGATAGGACCTTATCAAGTGCTACCACTCCGGAAGAGAGTGGGCCTGGGAGCAATGGTAATGAAGGGGTGCTCCTCATTCCCCAAATCTCCAAAGCAGGAGCTTCGCCATCAGATGGTTTAATGTCATATTCAAGACACTCGTCTTACCCCCGGCAGAAATGCCATCGGTGTATTTTACAGCCCCAACAGACTTGCTGCAACCACTAAGGTCCTTTTACAAGGCTAACTTTGGCATTAAATAACCCATGGCAGTTGCCATAAAAGAATGAACCCGAACCCAAACTCTTTTTTTGGTGGGAAGGAGTGTCTTATCCGACTCCAGAGAATATAGTCAACGAGTTTTAAGTCCTATCTCAGGATGAGATAACCGTTATGTTGCGTTTTCTTAATAAACAAAAACCAGTAATCATAGGATGTCATATCTGACTTATGATAGTCGGAAAGTGTAGTGGACGAAATTTTATTACAGTTGGAGAGAGTTTAAAAAACAACAATTCTCAGAATAATTTATAGACCCACCAATTTTTTTTTATTTTCATTTTTATTTATTTATTTTCTTATTGTCCTATCTAAATGACATCCAATGGAATTTCTGCGGCGGCTGCTGGTTTTTAACCAATATTTTGGAATCATTTCGCAGAATGGTAGATATCAGAACGGCCCAGTAGGCATGCGCGATCTGAATTGCTTACAGTAACTGTACGCCGTTCCTGCTGTGAGGGATTGGAGGTGGGTGTCGAGGCCCGAGTCAAAAGGGGGTCAATGCCTGAGCAACAATTGATTGCTGCGATCTGGGGGTTGTCCGGATATTTCGGTTGTCATAGAAACGTCAGCATTGGGTGGGATGCTGGACCAATGATGAATCTAATACATGCGGACGATTTGTGCGGTGGGTCGGAAATGGTGGCAGTGAGGGTAAGGGTGGTTTGGCGGATTGAGTGAGGGTCGGAGTAGGAGAATATATTCATAAATTATATGTGATGTTTGTCAAGGTTGATTTCGTTATGAGTTGGGTCGATCGATAAAGGAAAATATTGAGAGAGAGAGAGAGAGACAGACAGACAGACAAAGAGAGAGACAGAGAGACAGAGAAAGGATTGGAAAAGTAGAGAAAGTAGGAAAAGAAAGTTTAAGAGTGCACGAGACAGAAAGAGATTGAGAGAGAGAGAGATAAATTAAAAGACAAGAGAGAAAGATGTGATGAGAGAGATAGAGAGAGAGAGAGTGAGAGAGAGAGAGAGAGAGAGAGAGAGGACGAAAAATAATAGGAAGATCGTCTAAGAGAAAGAAAGAAAGTGAGAGAGAGAAAGAGAGATAGAGACATAGTGAAAAAAAGAGAAAAAGAGAGTTAAAAAAGGAAGAGTGTGTAAAGGTGAGAAAGAAAGAGAGAGATTGAAAATGAGAGAGAAAGAGGGAGAAAAAGATAGGTAAAGATGTGTGTGTGTGTGTGTGTGAGAGAGAGAGAGAGAGAGAGAGAGGGAAATGGAAAAATAAAGGTATCGTGAGTGAATTAGTGTGTGAGAGAGAGGGAAAGACACACACATACACACACACAGAGAAAAGAAGAAAGAAAATGAGAGAGAGCGAGAGAGAGAGAGAGAGAGAGAGAGAGAGAGAGAGAGAGAGAGTAAAAAGTAAGATAGGAAGGCAGTGAAAAAGAAAGCAGACTGAGTGCCAACGATGGATGGAAAAGATTTGAGAATTTGGGTAAGCAACAATAGTCAATGATATTTAAGAGAGTGAATAATAATGTGTGTGAGAGAGAGAGAGAGAGAGAGAGAGAGAGAGAGAGAGAGAGAGAGAGAGAGAGAATAAAATTTTCCAAGTTTTAGGGTTCTCGTCGTATCCACAAGATTTCATGTGGGTTGGTATCTGTGTTTATGAGTCCGGATAAATAATCATTATGCGCTGATACTCTGAGAAATTAGTTTATATATATATATATATATATATATATATATATATATATATATATATATATATATATATATGACACCGCACTGTGAGGCAATCAATAGTCCAGCTCATATTTGTGGTATTATGCCAGACTTATTAAGGTTTCGTAATTAACCATGGGGTAAAAGTCAGTAAACTAATTGACCATTACCAATATAAAATCCTCACAATGTTCTCCATACCTGTGGCCTTGTGACAGACAAGGCTAGGCTTAGCATATATCCGGGTTATAGAAAGATCACGTTGAAAGAAGCACAAAATCACCGAGTTTAAGCAACAATGAGTCCATTCAGTTCTAAAATGGATGATCATCTACGAACAGTATATACTGCAAGCAGTTCAAGTTCTGTCTACTGCAAAGCTTAAGATATAAGAATAGGAACTGAAAATGACTTCTGTCTTTGTGGCAGACTGAATCTATGTAATTAATAATTTTAAAATATGTACGAGTCTAAAATAAATTCTCCCCTTATAAATATTCATGGAATTTTCATTTCGATTAAAGAGTTGTCGCAATTTATTTTTGCTACAGTTTTAGTGATATATAGTTTTATGATAAATAATACCTAATAATATCTGTTCTGATTTTATAATAACCCTCTACTAAAATCGAACACGCTTATCACGATGTCACAGTCCAGTATGTTAGCTACTACGACTTCGACTATATATATATATATATATATCAGTGATATACAGTCAGCGTCCGAAGACAGTGGGTGTGGATCATTCGTGTAGAGAATATATGAGGAATATCATATACAAGGCTCATTAAATAAATTTCCAGACTTTTTTTCGTATGGGCACTTTTATTGATAGTACACACATGAAACTCAAGTCCCCTTCGAAGTAATCTTCTCCGGCTGCAATGCACTTGCTGTACCGTTCCAACAACTTCTGGAAGGCCCCATGGAAGTCCTCTTGGGGGAGTTTGTCAATGACCTTCGTCCCAGCCTCTTTCATCTCCTCAATTGTCTCATAACGACAGGGAATAAGCAAAAGTCAATGGGAATAAGCAAAAGTCACTGGGAGCAAGGTCTGGACTAAAGGGAGGGTGAGGAACTGTCTTGATGCTCATATTGGTCAAAGAGTCTGTGACAAGGATGGAGTTGTGGACTGGTGCATTGTCCTGGTGGAAATGCCACTGACCCGATTTGAAGAGTGCTCAGCCTCTTCCGACGGAATCTCTTCCTGAACTTCCTTAAAAGCTCAACATTGTATTCCTTGTTGACTGTCTGTCCAGTGGGAACCCAGTGCATGTAGATCATGTCAGTGCCCTAAAAAACACGGATCATCAAAAGTTTGTGGGTGGATTTGCTCTGTCTGGCCTTCTTGGGTCTGGGAGAGCCAGCATGCTTCCACTGGGAACTCTGTCTTTTGGTCTCTGGGTCATAGCAGTAGATCCAGCTTTCATGACACGTTACCAGAGCATCAAGAACTGCGGGATCTGAGTTGATCAGCTCGACTATCTCCTTGCTGACATGACAAAGTCTTTCTTTCTGATCTTCTCCGAGCACCCTTGGGACAAACTTCGCGCAAATTTTCCACATCTTCAGTTCCCCGCGAATAATTGGGTGTACAGTTCCCACACTGACATCAAACTGTGCACTTATTGTCTCTATAGACACACGACGGTCCTTATCCATGAAGTTCTTTATTTAGCCAATCAACTCTGGTGTTCTGACTTCCTTACTCCTCCCACACCTCTCATCATCCCTCACAGACTCCCTGCCTTCCTTGAATCTCTTATGTCACTCAAAAACTGAAGCTCGAATCACGCAAGATGCTCCAAAAGCAGTCTGAAGCATTTCATACGTTTCTGTGGCATTTTTTCCAAGTTTAAAACAGAATTTTATTGCATATGGTTCATTTAAAGTGTCTTCACGTCTAGATTGCATTTTTGAAATTCACCAGCTGTGACAATCAGGCTTTAGTAGGGTGTATTCCAATTGCTGCTGTAGCTGTTCATTTGAACCTGAAATCATAAAAGTTGGTCAGTCATCTCATAAGACGTATAGCAATAACATACTGAATTTTCAAGAGTCTACGACTATTTTAAATGCCCGTACAAAAACGTCTGGAAACTTATTGAATGCTCCACGTATATGTATAAGTTTGTTTGAAGGCACCTCGTAAATCTATGTGAGTGCTCTATGTATGGCTATAGATACATCCCTTATTCCTTCTAGGTCTATATAACAAAACTCACGTACAGAGCGTATATAGTTCAATTAGAAGGAAACTCAAACCTGGTTAAATTGTCATTATAAATTTATTTCGCCGGAGAATATTATTATACTCTCCGTTTTGTCAGATGACCTTACATGTTAGACTTACGGTTACAAATATTTTGTTTTCACGGGCGAAATAAATTTATAATGACAATTTAACCAGTTTTGAGTTTCCTTCTAATTGAACTATATATATATATATATATATATATATATATGCTAGTCTGTGACATCGTAGTAATTAAGTTCGAACTCCAGTCACGCTATTACGTTCACTTTCGGATTAATACTCTTGGGAAAGTTATGAACCCCCTTATACCCCCCAGCTATGGTAGGGGGGTAGATAGTACCACTACTGTTCTTCTACAAGGATGGGTTTGTCATTAAATGAACCACGAAGGTTGAAATGCTATTAAACAAAGAAACCAAACTATATATATATATATATATATATATGCACACACACACACACACATATATATATATATGTATATATATATATATATATATATATATATGCACACACATAAACACACACACACACACACACACACACACACACACATATATATATATATATATATATATATATATATATATATATTATGAACCGAAAAATAGACACATATATGTTGGTAAGATGTTTTAGAAATTAGTTAATCCCAACCGATTTCGGCCTAAGATTATCATAAGAGGATGTTTATCTCATGACTTTGTATTTCAAAACTGAAAGGGACTGGTTTCACGTGTGTATGATAGTCGAACTTGATGATTTTACCATTCGACTTTGCAGATGTTCATGAATAATTTCAAATGTGGAAGTAAATTCCCCCCCCTCTCTCTCTCTCTCTCTCTCTCTCTCTCTCTCTCTCTCAATGATTTTGGTAAGTTGGAAGAATAATCATTTTAAGTTATTTCGAGATAAAAAAAAAAAAAGGTTACGAATCTGAAAAAATTGGCTTCACATGTGAATGAAACAAAAGTTTTAATAATTTCATATTATGATATTTTTTCCGCAAGGATGTCTTTAAGTTGAAAATCAATCAATAAAATGTAATGAATTTTTTAAGTAATTTTTTTTTTTTTTAAATATTTCAGTATTTTCAATGCTGAGATAAATGAAAGAAAATGTTTGTGTTTGAGGGATAAAATTAGCTGTTTTTTGGGGACAGTTTAATATTTTGTGGATTTCCTAGGTGTTAAGGGTTATAAGACGTAACGTCCGTCTATCTTTATATATATATATATATATATATATATGAGTGTGTGTGTGTGTATGTGCGTGTGTACGTGTGTGTGTATGGATTTGAGACAATCTGACAAAGTGTTTCGATACATTTTAAATTTATAATACATTTATATAATGAATAAAATATAATTTGTAATGCATTTCTACCGTAAATTATTTGTAATGCATTTCATATTAAATCCTTTTCAATACATATTAACTGATTTGTAATTTAATGGTTTAAAGGCAAGGTACAAAGATAGAATTGGTTCTTGTCTGATTACCGACTTTAACCTTCTTAACTCTGAGTTCCTGAGCTTTAATTAGCCCACTGCCGTTTGATCGGTTAAATGGTGCTATAGTGTGAAGAGAAAATAAAACTAACTACAGTATACCGGTAGGGTTAAGAATCATTGAGCTTGGTCACTACTTAGATGAGAGACAGAGTATTATATGCAGCCTGTGGTCTAGTGCTAACATCAGCAAAATTAAGTAAATAAAGAAGCCTTCCCAGTTCCCAGAGAGAAGTGTTTTTTTTTTTGGTTTTTTTTTCTTAATCTTCCATTTTGTAAGTAAGAGTTCTGTGAAAATCTTCGTTTTTTTATTCATTTAATGTTTAAGCATTCACGAACGGCGCCAGAATTTTTTAAATTTATTTTGGCTTTATTTCTTGAATGTGTGCCAAAACAGACAAACAAGCAAAATAAACGATAAAACATTTACAAAAGGTATATTTTTGTACACACATACAGTAATTTACTAAGCGTTTTTGTTAATATGTGGCACAAGGCCGAAAATGAATTGGGTACTCAATGAGATTCGAACTCACTCATGAAGGGTTGCTTTTTTAGCTTGGTAACGATTACGCAACCAGAGGCGCATATATATATATATATATATATATATATCCCCTTCCACCTTCTTTCCTGTGTCTATTCTGATTTATTTTATCCATAAGATCTGAAGAAGTCCTGTTAATTTTTTTTTCGTGTTTTTTGATTTTTCAAAAACACATAACAGGATGGAAATAAATTTATAATCCTAATGTGACCGGTTTGTGTTTTTTCTTAATGAAATTATTACTCTGTAATATCTGTTACATTGAGCTCTTTACCAGGAAAATTTAAATGTTCACTTTTGAATAGTTTTCCTTGTCCTGATGGAATTTCTCCCAACTCCGGTTTAACTGGACCAAATAATACTATATATATATATATATATATAATGAAATAGGATAAAAAACCATGACTCAAGAGTTTCCCGTTTTTGATTCTATGCTGAACTAATATTCAACTATTTTTAAAGATTTTTGTTTAGATGTGACACAAGGCCGTATGAATGGAGTACTCAATGAGGCTCGAACTCACTCATGAAGATTTGGTAGCCTAGCTTGCTAACCAGTACACCACCCAAATTCAACACGTCTGACAAATATGCACTCTTTTTTTTAGTCACATAACTATTACGTAGTGGACATATTAATTCGGTGGAGTCCTTGTGACGGAGTGACTAGCGTTCTGGATGTAACATCCCCATGATACAGATATGTGAAACGTACATATAATGTTCATAACTCATGTATACATAGAACATAGGAATCCTGTATACATAGAACATAGGAATCCTGAAACACGAAAAACACTTACGACTTCTTTGTTCAGGTACGAAACTTTTTATTACCTTTGAGTTAAAAGGTTTTTCAACATAAGGAGAGAGGCACAATCTTTCTATGCTGGCTTTTCCATCTGCCCCAAAACACGTGCGACACCTGCCACAAGGCCTCGGCGAGCGAGCGATTGTCAACCTTCTTCCTCCTAGGCAGAACTCAACTCACTGACTTTTTTTAAAGTCCCCAAAATCCTCCGCGCGCGCTTCCGGTGCATGACGTCATTCCTATCTCCTGGTCAAATTTTCTATCTGGGTTTTTTATTTTGACATTTCTGAATGATACATCCTCCCCGCGTGCGCGTCAACACCTGCGTTCAAGTTTGCACCTAACTAACCCATGCGCTAAGCGAAAGGTTCTCAGCCTAACTAAACCCAAAGGCAGGAGATATAAAACGAAATCCCTCGGCCATTATATTACATATGGACAGTAACATCATAGTAAGTGAGTTCAAACTCCAGTGGCGTCATTACGTTCCCTTTCGGACTAATACTCTTCGGAAAGGTATGAATTCTCTTACCTCTCAGCTACGGGTTAAATAGTAGAACTACTGTTCTTCTATTAGGATGGCTTTGTCATTAAATAATATTGATATTAAAATTAAATGATATTAAACAAAGGAACAGAAATCATATTAAGTCAATCTGGCGCCAAATTCTTAAGTAAATGTTTATTTTGATGGCGGTATTTCGCTACCAATCCTGATCATATATTTAGCAAATTATTCGAATCCGGAAACTTTTTTTCGAGTACAATGTATAATTTCCCGAATCCTCATTACAAACCGACTCTCTTTAAAAGTAAAAAATGATAACAAACATGAGATGATATATGTTGGATCGACAGAGTGACTGTTGAAGGAAAGATACAATAGCCACACTGTTTCTTTCAGGAAGGAACGCAACGTGAATTGTACGAAGTTATCTATATACACCTGAGAATGTAAATAGAATTATAGTGAAGAATCGGAAGTTAACTGGTCCATCCAAATAGAGAGCCTATGCTTGTAAGGAGGGCTCGGGAAATTGTATTTAAAAAAACAGAAATGAGCAATAAATAAAACGTTAATATTCTTCAAAATATGAGGTGTGTCGAAAAGGTATCGCGACTGAAGCAGTATTTACCAAGACAGAAATGAACAATGAATAAAACGTTAATATTCGTAAAAATAAGAGTATTGTTGAAAAAGTATCGAGACTGAAGCAGTATTTATCAACCAATCAATACTAATTCACCAACCAATCTACACTTATTTACCAACCAATCTACACTTATTTACCAACCAATCTACACTTATTTACCAACCAATCTACACTTATTTATCAATCAATCTACACTTATTTACCAACCAATCTACACTTATTTACCAACCAATCTACACTTATTTACCAACCAATCTGCCCTTATTTACCAACCAATCTACACTTATTTACCAACCAATCTACACTTATTTACCAACCAATCTACACTTATTTATCAATCAATCTACACTTATTTACCAACCAATCTACACTTATTTACCAACCAATCTACACTTATTTACCAACCAATCTACACTTATTTACCAACCAATCTACACTTATTTATCAATCAATCTACACTTATTTACCAACCAATCTACACTTATTTATCAATCAATCAACACTTATTTACCAACCAATCTACACTTATTTACCAACCAATCTACCCTTATTTACCAACCAATCTACACTTATTTACCAACCAATCAACACTTATTTACCAACCAATCTACACTTATTTACCAACCAATCTACACTTATTTATCAATCAATCTACACTTATTTACCAACCAATCTACACTTATTTATCAATCAATCTACACTTATTTACCAACCAATCTACACTTATTTACCAACCAATCTACCCTTATTTACCAACCAATCTACACTTATTTACCAACCAATCAACACTTATTTACCCACCAATCTACACTTATTTAACAACCAATCTACACTTATTTAACAACCAATCTACACTTATTTACCAACCAATCTACACTTATTTAACAACCAATCTACACTTATTTACCAACCAATCAACACTTATTTAACAACCAATCAACACTTATTTACCAACCAATCAACACTTATCTACCAACCAATCAACACTTATTTACCAACCAATCAAAACTTATTTAACAACCAATCAACACTTATTTACCAACCAATCTACACTTATTTACCAACCAATCTACACTTATTTACCAATCAATCAACACTTATTTACCAACCAATCTACCCTTATTTACCAACCAATCTACACTTATTTAACAACCAATCAACACTTATTTACCAACCAATCAACACTTATTTACCAATCAATCAACACTTATTTAACAACCAATCAACACTTATTTACCAACCAATCTACACTTATTTACCAACCAATCAACACTTATTTACCAACCAATCTACACTTATTTACCAACCAATCAACACTTATTTACCAATCAATCAACACTTATTTAACAACCGATCAACACTTATTTACCAACCAATCTACACTTATTTACCAACCAATCTACACTTATTTACCAACCAATCTACACTTATTTACCAACCAATCTACACTTATTTACCAACCAATCTACACTTATTTAACCACCAATCTACACTTATTTACCAATCAATCAACACTTATTTACCAACCAATCTACACTTATTTAACAACCAATCTACACTTATTTACCAACCAATCAACACTTATTTACCAACCAATCAATACTTATTTACCAACCAATCAACACTTATTTACCAACCAATCTACACTTATTTATCAATCAATCAACACTTATTTACCAATCAATCTACACTTATTTACCAATCAATCAACACTTATTTACCAACCAATCTACACTTATCTTCCTCGAAGAAGCCTTGCTCTAAATTTTGTGTTCATTTTGTAATCATTTTTCGGATGTTTTAAAAATAAATGCATTGCAATTAAAAAAATATATCACTTTTAGTTTTGTTTGGTTTATTTAAAGTCATATCAACTCCTCATGGGTCATTCAATGCCGAATTTTCATACATTTCTAAATGCTTATTGTAATCATAAAAATTGCATTTTTAAAAAATTACTCTTTTTTGCCTATATTTAGCAGAATTTTTTTTTACGTCAAGTATTCCAATCTCATATAAATAATTTACACACAGTTATATAACTTTAAGTATTCCTATCTCATATAAATAATTTACACATAGTTATATAACTTCAAATATTCCTATCGAATACGAATAATTCAAGCAATTGTATAGTTTCAAGTAACAATCCCAATTTAATAAGGGATTTCATTTTATATATCTTGCCTTTGGGTTTAGTAAGGCTGAGAACCTTTCGGTTCAGTGCATAGGTTTGTTAGTTGCAACATGAACGCAGGTGTTCACGCGCACGCGCGTGGGGGGATGTGCCATTCAGAGATGTCAAAATAAAAATCCCAGATAGGACTTGGGGATGTGAATGACGTCATGCACCGGAAGCGTGCGCGGAGGATTTGGGGGGATTTGAAAAAAGTCAGTTTGTTGAGTTGAGTCTTGCGGTCCGAAGAAGAAGGGTGACTTTAGCAAGCTCGCGGAGGCCTTGCGACGGGGTGGGGCACGTGTTGGGGGGCAGATGGAAAAGCCCGAATAGAAAGAATGTGTATCTCTCTCCTTATGTCGAAGAACCTTTAAACTCAAAGGTAATGATAAAAAGTTTCGTACTTGAACTAAGAAGTCGTAAGTGTTTTTCGTGTTTCGGGATTCCTATGTTCTATGTATATATGTCATGAACATTCTATGTACGTTTCCCACATTCATGTATGGGTATGCTACAATGCAAATACTTTTTAAACGGATCTATTTGATCCATACATGGAACTCTAACAAGGCTGAAGAAATCAGTCTGCCCTACTATTTACCCATAGCTGGAGGGAGAATTATTGGATTCATACATTTCCCAAGGGTATTAAGATTCTGTGTCAGAGTGAACTTGGGAGTAATAACAATAAACGGGTACTCAACACTCTCCGGAGTTCCAGAACTGGAGCCTCACCATCGGATGCAGTTTTGTGTCGTACCCAAGACATTCCTTTTGTGGGTGTCTTACCCCATTGCAGGGAATGAAGTAGACGGGAAGAGTGTGGTGTACTCCCTCATTCTTATTACCCCTTGTTCAGCTCTGATTCTGAGTAGTAAAACCTGTTAGGTCCCATCAACTGGAGGTGCCCGTGGTGTAATGGTTATCGTCGTAGGAAATGGACACGGCGACACGAGTTCAAATCCTCGACGAGAATGATTGCATTTCACATTGCACTAATACCCTTGGGAAAGGTATGAATCCAATAATTCTCCCTCCAGCTATGGGTAAATAGTAGGGCAGACTAGGTTCTTCAGCCTGGGTGAGGCAACTAGTCTAGGAGAAGGAAAAACTCTGAATTCAAACATGTTAAACTCCGCTTAAAAATTGACCTTGTGTCATATCCTGCCCGAGCGGGGGGGTTGATAAATATGGTTCAAATAGATCTATATCAAAATTATTCGCAGCTGAGGGGTCTGTGTGCAAAAATAAAAAAAAACAAATAAATAAAAAAATCTTAAGAAACGATTTTAAAAAATATGGGTTGGTATGTGGTTAAAATCAATCATTCAATCAATCAAACGATTGCTAGGTTATCTTCAAAACAATCTCATTGGTATTTAACAAATATATTCCCGCGAGTTTTCTTTTAGGCGAAGCACCTCTAAAACTCCTATTTTAATATGGTGGGAAGCTAGGCTGTATTCTGAGGACGTGGAAGATATTAAAAGTCTTCCACGTCCTCAGTACACTTACGCTTGAAATTGATTTTCAGTTTTGGAAACCAAAAAATAATGATGCAGGGAGCTAGGTGCATTCTGTGTTTTGCCAAAAATTGCTGACCAAAAACTATTGAGATTTCTAATAAACAGTCTTGAGAATTATCACTGACAAAGTCTAGACAGCATCACAATATTTAATAAGATACTCAGTTGTGTACAAGTCTTCATTTGAATTTTAAAGCTTAAAAAATCTATTTAGGATATAGATATCATACTAACTTTAAATAAAAGGTTATTTATTATAGTGACTATTTTTTTCTTTAAATAGGGTACTGAAATTTAACTTTTTAATCCCAACATATTTTTAACTCTTGAGAAAACGTGACGAAAGATTAAAAAAAAAAAACAACTTAAAAACCGTGAAAATGTCTAAAAATCGTAATCCTTAGAAAGCAAAAACTAGATAGACGGTAAACATTGAAGAGAGTTGATAATACGCACATTTCTTAACAGTAAAACGACTACTTCTATTCTAAACAAAAGGTTACTGTATAAGTTACCCGAATAAAAAATGGCGGATATTAACTCTCGCAGCAGACGATAAATACAATGACAGCGAAGAAAAAAAAATGAAAAAAGAAAGAAAGAAAGAAAGAAAAGGAAAAAAGGTAAGCCTAAAAAGTGAAAAAAGATGGTATCACTAAACCATTGTTGGCATTTTCAGATTCACTCATCAAATGTCAAGAACTCTCATATCTGCCTTTATCGCAGACTTTGGACACATTTGGAATAACATTATGTGTTAGTTTTTCAAAGCCAGATTTGCATGGTTTCTGTCTGAATTTTTATGAAGCGATTGTCTGTCAGTTCTCTCTCTCTCTCTCTCTCTTCTGATTTATCAACAAAATTCCAAACGAAGACATTCTCAACTATACCAATAATTTGGATGAGTTTGTTTGTCTGTCCTCTATAGACGGCCAAATAGTTTGATGCACACCTACCAAACTGTTTTTCCTGTCATCGAGACTTAGAATACGCCGACAGCTCCTTTGCAGGGGGGTAAGCCCCTTCGATCAACATCCACATCAACATGCGCGCTAAAGAGTATTCAAAGGGTGACTCTAAACTGTATTTGATGGTGAGGCTCCAATTCTGGAGGTCTGGGGAGTGTGGAGTCACCCTTTTGCTGCCATTTATCCTTGGTCTACGAGTGATACCACTTGTTGGTGGGGGTTCCCATCTATGCTTAAAATTGACCTTTTTGAAAATTGTTAGTATTAGATTGGAATATTTGAAATATATAACTGTACCATATTCACAATTAACACTATGTGCGAAATGGACATATAATGTTCATAACGATAGAAAACACGTAACGACTTCTTGTTCAGGTACGAAACCTTTTTATTAACTTTGAGTTAAAGGTTTCGACGTAAGGAGGAGTGACACAATCTTCTATACTGTCTTATTCATTTAGCCCCCAACTCGAGCGGCCCCCCCATAGGGCGCAAGTTCGCCTCGAGTCTGCGAGCTCCAAAAGTCGATCCTTCTCGTTTGGCGTCTCGTACTCAACTCTCTAACTCTCTTCAAATCTCCACAAACCTCTGCGCGCTTCCGGTGCGTGACGTCATTCGCACTCCGTCACCCGTTTTGTCTCGGAGTATTGTGACATCTGAGTGACACCTGCCTTAATGTTGCACCCAACTAACCCATGTGCTGAGCAGAAAGGTTCTCAGCCTTACTAAACTCAAAGGCATGAACCGAAATCCCTCGGCTATTATATTACATAACTATATGCAAATCATTCGTTTAATTGTGAACAGTTTGTCTCTCTATCTGTCCTCTGTAAACGACCAAATGTTGATATTAGAACTACTAAATATAGTTTACTGACTTGGGAAAAATTATGTTCTCAATGAGAGTTGGCGGAGGGAACCCTTAGAGTTAATAATCACCAAGAAACGATGATGCTGCAAGACATAACTAATTACACAGAATTTAAATTTGAAAAATTTAAATTTCAAAGTAAAGAAAAGTTTGAACTCCAGTTGCGCTATTACCATATTTACTAACCCCCCCCCCCCGCTCGGCCAAGGTCAATTTTTAAGCGGAGTTTAACAGGTTTGAATTCAGAGTTTTCCTTCTCCAAGACTAGTTGCCTCACCAAGGCTGAAGAACCCAGTCTGTCCTACTATTTTACCCATAGCTGGAGGGAGAATAATTAGATTAATACCTTTCCTTAGTGCTATGTGAAATGCAATCAGTTTCGTTCAGGATCTGAACTCGTGTCGCCGTGTCCATTTCCTACGACGATAACCATTACACCACGGCACCTCCAGTTGCGCTATTACGTTCAGTTTTGGATTAGTTTTATTGGAAAAGGTATTGGATCCTTTTATCTCCAACCCCACGTTGGGCTAAATAGTATCACTGGTGTTCTTCTGCAAGTGTGACTTTATTGTTGCTCTCAAGCCAAACTTGGTGAAGACTCCGCCTTCAATTCGCCAAATTTGCCGCTTATCGGAAATATCTTGGAATAACATGTAATGACCCACTGTCAACCTACGTTGTGTTTTTAAGATCCGGTCAACGAATCAAACGCTAATCGGAGTCGCCAGTTGGCAAGTAGACGAATGCCACTGCACAATTAAGTAAAAAAAAAAATCTGCGCCCCGAAAAAGATAATAACAGAGCTTTGCAACAACAACAATATATAGTATATACAAAAAAAAGGAATGGCGTTTAAAATTTTTTACAGTCAAAGTTTTTACCTAAGTGACAAATTCTGTCAGAGACCGTCAGTAATTTGTCTAAAGCTCGTTTCATATTCTCTAGTCAGACTGTTTGGTACAAAGCAATCTTTACGGCGGCTATGTTTGTTTTTCTTCACGGCGTCATATTTAGACGGCATTCTTACTTTCTCTACTCGAGCAGTTTGGTACAAGGTCGATAAAACTCAGAGCTATTTTCGCCTGCCTTTTCTGCCTATTGCAAATTACTACAATCTACTATATTTATTACTATGGAACAAAACCCGTGCATTTATGTATATTCTCAGCTGGATTAGGGACGGTGTATGGGTGAACTTCAAAGGACTATCGGCCTTCAGCTAAGTTCCTTACCGAACTCCACTGCTAAATTTAGCTTACAAAATTGCGTTGAACCTTGAAGTGTCATACTTTGTATTCATATTTCTCTTTGTCATTGAAATAATTTGGCCATTACGACAATTCGCCTTTTCATTAAATTTCTGCGATAAAATAAACAAAGCACATTTTTCCTACATTACCCATCGAAAATCCATTATGCTATTACACATTCGTAATGTATTTCTGTATTCTTCGAAAATCCACATCAATTTTTCTCCCACGGTAATAAACCTCTTCTGAACCGTCTCTGCCTCCTGCGGGGTTTCATAAGGATGGGTTAGGGATTAAATAACCCACGAAGGTCGATATGTCATTAAACAGAGAAACCAAACCTATCTGTTTCAGAAGAAAAATATTCTTTATAAAAATTGTCAGGAGTGTATTTTGGGGAGTGATATCTTTTAACAAAGCTTAGTTTGGTACATGGTCAATTGTTCATGGGCGATTATGTATATGTGTATGTATCTATGCATACATGTATATATGTAAGTATAGTAAAGTAGGCGACCCAAAGGCTCCTTTTTCAATAGCTACTACACCGAGCTATAGGGGAGGGCGCTACTCTATTCCTTGGATTGCACCACTTTACCCTCGATCCTTACCTTATAATGCTGAGTGTTAAGCAAGGCGGCATCAAGTACCATTTTTTTGAGTCTTTGGTATAACTCGATCTGGGATTGAACCCTAAAGTATAACTTAACAAAAAATAGCTTTGTTATATGAGTGATACACTTTAAATGTGAAGGAGTCCGCCGTGGTGTAGTGGCTAACATACTGAACTTCGGCATTGTAGTTAGCGAGTTCGACTTCCAGCTGCGTTATTACGTTCACTTTCGGACTAATTCCCTTCGGAAAGGTTTGAAACCCCTTATCCTCGTAGTTATGGGTTAAATAGGACCACACCGGGTCATTGGCCTAATGAGTAGAGTGTTCGCAAATGGTCCGGAAGACCAGGGTTCAATCTGAAGTCGAGTCATACCAAAGACTCAAAAAATGGTACTTGATGCCGCCTTGCTAAGCACTCAGCACTATAAAGTGAGAATCAAGGGTAAAGTGGAGTAGTACTGGGAATGGAGTAGCGCCCTCCCCTACACCACGGTGTAGTAACAATTGAAAAAGGAACCTTCGGGTCACCCTCGACTAAGGTCGCCAACTTTTCTTTACTTACTTAGTACCACGACTGTTCGTCGATAATGATGGCTTTGGCCATAAATAACCCGCGGATGTTGATACGCCATTAAATAAAGAAACGAAACGAAACCAAAAATAAATGACCATAGGTCAAATTAAACTTTGTGAACGGAGTATTACCAATAAATTAGTACGCCTCAAACAATTTTAGAAAAGAAACCAAACCAAGAATAAATACACCTTTACATATATATACACTTTAAAATGAATAGGTCCGCAAATGAATTTGGTTTCAGGTTCATTTTTTGGCTTCTCTACTCGTGTCCCTGGCGTTTAAAGTCGTCTTCAGGAAGTTAATGATTGACATGAGCGCTCCCTCTGGTTTTTATAGTGGCAACTGTTTTGATTGTTTTTTTGTTTTTTTTTAATTCCCGGTTTTATATCTGTGAATTTCCAAATGGAGTTAAATGTCCGTGACAACCTTTGACTTCTTCAATATGTGTGTGTGTTTACAAGAGTGTATTCTGTGTGTTTGTGTATATGCGCAAGTGTTTGTATCCACGTATGTGTATATACTTTCGTTTTGTTGTTTGTTTTTTTTTTCTTTTTTACTCTTCTTCACCTAAATAATCTATGATAGTTGATATTTTTTTTTGCTTACTAAGTTTTAACGCTTTAGATTAGTTGAAAAAGTAGAGTAGATTGAATTCTCTAGCTTTGATGTGGCGACGGGTCTAGGAGAAGGAAAGACTCAGAATTCAAAATCTGAAGAGTATTGCTCGTGGAAATCTATGGCACCTTAGCGCACCATTCTTCTGTTATCAGTTCATCCAAGAAGTATGGATGGTTCTATAAAAACCTTCACCACTATAAACAAATCCCCTGTGTAGGTAGCTAAACAGTTCATATCTTTAACTGAACTGCTGGGCCCTCGTACACTGAGTGCCCTGATAAGACACTAAACAATCTATCTCCTGGAGCTTTGGAGAATGTGGAGTATCCCTTCATTATCATAACTCCCAGGTCTACACTGACCTGGAGTGGTAATCCCTGATACAGTCCTATCTATGGTTTTAATGGAACTGTTATACATTCAAACTGAGTGTGCAAACAAATTACTTATGCTAAACTGAATTGCAAGAAATAGAACTGTTTGATCATTTAACTCCGTGTAAACTAATGACTGATGTTTAATTGTGATTGTTATATAGCAATGCTTGAAACCATTTAACTGTGTGCAAACAAATCATTAATAGTAAATAGAAATACTTGAAACCATTAAACTATGTGCACAAAATGAGCTAAAGCTTGTTTAAAAATGTCATCAAGAAAATGTGCTTACAAATCATATTTAATATATACATATCAACAGGATTTGGCATTAAAGGTTTGGTTTGTTTGGTTTTATGGCATATCAACCTTTGTAGGTTATTTAACGCCAAATTCATTTTTATGTAAATAATCTGTTCTATTGAAAACAGTTCAGTTTAGCATAAGTACACAGTTTAATTGTCAAAAACATTTCCATTTCAAACTATTCAAGCAGTTATATGTAATAATTCAGTTAAGTGTAAATACAGTTTTAATGTCGAAAAACAGTTCTATTTGAAATAATTCAGTTAAGCATAAGCACGCAGTTTAAGTGTAAGTACGGTTTAATTATCAAAAACGTTTCTATTTCAAGCTATTCAGTTTACTCAATTCATTTTAGCATAAGTATGCTGTTAGTTCTATTTAACCCATAGATAGGGCCCTATCAGGTGCTACCACTCCGGGCCAGAGTGGACCTGGGAGCAATGGCAATGAAGGGGTACTCCGCATTCCCCAAAGCTCCAGCACTGCTGGAACCTCACCATCAGATTGTTTAGTGTCATATCAGGACACTCATTGGGGGGGGTCATACCCCTCTGCAGAGGTGCAGTCAGTGTATTCTACAGCCCCAGATGACTGGGCAACTGGCATTAAATAACCTATTTAGGTAGTGAGGGCATTTGTAAACAAAAGTCTGAAACCAAAATCAATCGAGGTATTTTTTGTTGCATAGTTGTAAATTAAAACCCAAATTTAAAAACAGTACTACAGCAGATTTGATCTCTGATAAAATAAAACGGGATTTTTTCCTAGCTGTAGCTGTGTCGGTAGTATTGTATGATTGCACCCCCTGGGCTCTAAAGAAACGCTCGGAGAATAAACTAGATGAGAACTACACAAGAGTACTTCGTGCTGTTTTGAACAAATCCCGGAAGCGCCACACTATAAAACAGCAGCTGTATGGCCACTTTCCTCCCCTCTCACAAATCATCCAAGTAAGACAAACAAGACATGCTGGACACTGCTGAGGAAGTAAGAAGGAACTCATAAGCGATGGGCTTCTATGGACTCCTACACACCAGTGTTCGCAAATAAGAAAAGACATCAGCACTGTGCAGACACTTGATGCAGTCTTGAGAACCTGCCAGGAGCGTTGAATGCTTGGAATGGATGGCGAGTGAGAGAACCAAGGGATTCCCAGTTATCAATACGACTTGATGAAGAAGATGGTATATGAGGTGATGTACCGGATGGGTAGTCAAGTGAGGCTTGGCATATTATGCAAGTAAGTTCGTGAAAAAAAAAAGGAAAGATGGGTGACTCTCCTTCACAAGTGATTCAACAATTTAACAGCCTAAGAAACATGTTGCTCACCCGTGTGTATAGGCACACATCAACAATCCTTATGTCGATTCATCTACGGTGATTAGAGTACGACCTGGTGTCGAAAATAAATGAGAAAATTAATCGCTTAGATATGGAACTGATTGCGCGCAGACGCTAACAACAGCCATGGCAAAATGAAATTAGAGAAATGTCTATTCCTGTTTAGTAAGCATCTCTCTCTCTCTCTCTCTCTCTCAATATACATACATATATTTTTTTTTCAAAGATTAAATACAGTATGTTCTCAGTTATTCTTTCGTCGTTTCTTTAATAGCATATCAACTCATAAAAAAATATTTTAAAAACTTAAGATCAAAACTAGTTCAGAACAATTTGAAAAAATATTTACGAAGAAATATTTCTAAGTGTTGCATCATTTTTGCTCAACTCTTTATATATATATATATATATATATATATATATATATATATATATATATATATAAGTGAAAAAGTGGATAAACCAAGACACTTACAACGGGTTTAGTCGTAATATTTCGTTTTTATTCAAGGAAGAAATTCTTCAGACTAAAAATTTTTTATAACCCCCTACCAGCATCACACAAACCTACATCTATTTTCTTCCATTTTCTTTCCTTGTCTGCCTTTTGTCTTTAGATCCTTTCTCTCCATATAGATCTTTTTACATTTTCACGATTATTTTCTCTATTTCCTCAAATGCTAAAATGTAGAAAAACTCAAAAAAATTTTAGTCTGAAGAAATTCTTCCTTGAATAAAGAACGAAATATTACTACTAAACCCGTTGTAAGTATTTTGGTTTATCCACTTTTCCACATATTTTCATCGTCTTGTCAGATTTACAAAAATCTACCATGTCTCTGTCACTGTCTGTCTGTCTCTCTCTCTATATATATATATACGTATCTAGCATTCCAGGGCTTATCTGGCGTTTGCGCCGGATAGATGATTTTAAGTGAATTGCCTGGTCCCAGGGTGCCTTCCTCTCCACTCCAAGCAGCACTTATTCCCTTGAAAGGGAAAATGTCGAGAGGACCAAGTATTTTCTTGATTCGAGCATGGCATCCACTCCAACCCTTCTATAAAATCTCTTGGTGAGAAGTTGGATAAATCCCTACTCAATGTGTCGTGAAGACAGCACCAAACGTCGTAGACTCTTTGTCTACTCAGATTTACATATCCTCTTTCACTGATACTGAGTACATATGGAGAAATGGTCGATTTTTAATCTTATTTTCATCACACACACACACACACACACACACACACACACACACATATATATATATATATATATATATATGTTTTGCTATATCTAGGTTTGACCTGAAGTGATTTTATTGTAGGGTGGAGTGTATTCCATGCACGGATCAAGACGCATGCGTTGCCATTTTAAAAAATACATGTCCCTCTTGGCATTCCTCTTCAGCGGTGCCTCAGACATCGTGCAATAGATTTAGCCCTGTCCCTTTTAAACAAAGGGGCAAGTACCGCCTGGGGGGAAGGCTCCTTGGGACGAAGCAATTCACTTTAAATCACTCACCCGGTGGAAACGTCAGATAAGCCCTAAAATGCAAGGTATATATATATATATATATATACATGTATAAAGAGTTTAGCAAAAGTGATAAGACAAATAGAAATGTTTCTTTGCTATTATTTTTTCAAATTTCTTTTTACTAGTTTTGACCTTGAAATTTAAAAGGCTTAAAAAAGTTGATATGCTATAAAAGAAACTATGAAAACTTAACTGGAAACGTACTATATCTATTCTTTGAATGAATATATATATATATATATATATATATATATATATAAACTCTGAGCCTACTTAGATTTATATATATATATATATATATATATATATATATATATATATATATATATATATACATGTATATATATATATATAATTTTTATTCAAGAAATGGATATGGTACATTACCAGTTAATTTTTTGCCGCTTCTTTTTGTTACATAGCAAGTCTTTTAAAAACTATCAAAAAAATTTCACAAAAAGTTTTCTCCTGACGATGACCTAAGATTGAAACTAGTCGATATATATATATATATATATATATAGGTTGCGGTAGAAATCCCTCCTACATTTAATCATTTACTATACTTGAAACCTGTGCGGCAGAGTTGAACTTAGGCAAGTGGTTATGGTAGCTCCATCTACCTTATGTCATAAGATTTTTTTCAGATACAGTTACTTACGATTACGGCTTAAACCGGCCAAGTTTTTAGAGGTTGACTATATATATATATATATATATATATATATATATATCAACCAGTCTAGAAGAAAAACTCAGAATTCAAACTAGCTAAATTCCGTTTAAAAATTGACCCTGAGTCACATCCAGCTCATGCGGAGTGGTTAGTAAATACATATATGCTAGACAACTCATGAAACTATTGTTACTGTTGTTCATGATGATATTGGTACTTCTGTTTAAAAAAGAGTTAAAGATTCTTATTGGCTTTTCAGAGTTATTCCCACTAAATCAAAACTTTTGATCCTTAAACAGAATAATCTGAATCAGTGAACACTGCAAACTTATTGTGACGGCAAATTCTTTAAAATCCCAAAACGGGACTTTATTTTTGCACGTGTGAAGACGGAGCAGGTTGGCACTTGATCCCTTGTAGAATAAGTCCTCGTTCAGAGTTTTTTTCTCAGGCATATAAGAACTGGCATATTATGTGAGGGATTAATTTAGGGCTAGACTGACCGCCGCTGGCAAGGGGTTCCAAATTTCACACTATACACACACCCACCAGGTCGCTTTCCTTCTTCCCCTAGACAATGGAAGATATGGACCTCTAGGTTGAGACGTAATAATATTATTTTGTAGTAGTCGGCAACTCCGATTTCCCGTGTGATATTTTTAAGGAATTTATAGGACAATTTTAAGCAAGATAACATAAGGCGAACAGAAGCTGAAAAGGAAGCATGAAGTAACAAATTCGTAGCAGATGCCACAAATAACAACTTAGACCACGTGGGAACATTAAAATATATCAATCTTTTACTATACAAAGATATACACCTTCAAAGTGTCAAATATATAATAAATGAACAGTCCCTGAACATAAATGTCTTTCTTCTTTTCTTTTCTTTCGTTTTCCTTCAAATTGAGAGAGAGAGAGAGAGTGGTATATAAAATTGGGTATAAGGAGAAATAGTCCCAAAGTTACTTATCTTATTTTTCGACGGGGTTCCACTGGAGAATCTTTCTTCTTTTACGGGTTAATAGACTTTATGCTATTTTTGACACTGGCTTGAAGAAAATGGCTTCCTCGTGTCTGAGATATTTTTTTGTCTTCTTCTACCCGGAGTATTGGCTTTGGTTCGTCTGCCCGCTACGAACCCTGTCCAACGACTCACTTTCTTACTATCTATTTCCGCTGACGGGAAGGAGTCCCCACTTCCGTTTTAGGGTCCCAGCCAATCGTTCGGCTTCTACCCTCTTGTGTCAGGCGACCCGAGTGAGGTCACCAAGTATAAACATCTGGTCTCCCCTATGACCTACATTCTTTCTTAACGGTCATTCTTTGACGGCTTGATACTATTAATTCAAACACGAGGAGTAGTAATTTTATCTCCCTCCTCCCAGTGGGATATCACGTGACATTATCATTCAGTATTGGTTGGTTGGTTGGTTGTTGTGTTTTACGACACATTAACTATTGTGGGTTATTCAATACCAAATCCTGCCTATTTATATATCAAATATATTTGATTTGTAAACGAGTAGTTTGTTTGGTAACAATTTTTAAACGTGCTAGAGCTCATTTGTTTGCACAGTTAAATGGTTTTCAAGTACTGCTATTTTACACTTATAGTTTTATTTGCACATAGTTAAATTTAGTTTTAAGTACAGAAAAAGATTAAATATTTCGATTTGACCCATAGATGGAACCTAAACAAGTTCTACCACTCCGGGTCAGAGTGAACTTGGGAGTAATGGTACTGAAGGAGTACTCCACACATTCCAAAGTTCCAAGACTGGAACCGAACCATTAGACGGTTTAGTGTCACATCCAGGACACTCATTAGGGGAAGGGGGAATCTTATCCCTCTGCAAAGATACAATCGGCGTATTCTACAGCCCCCCTCCCGTCGACTCGGTTGTGTAATTGTTTTATTCTCTTCGTTCTCGAATAGAAATCTCACTATGATAAACCGTTTTCCCCATCTTACGATAACAAACATATATGCAAACACCTCGTAACACAGGACCAATGTGTTATGCTTTAAAGAAAGAAGTTCGCAGAAAAAGAAATACTCAAACTCGAAGGTAAGGGAAGAAAATATAGCAGTCGTTTATTATTCACTTAGGGCTATGATCGCTGCAACTCGAAAAGTTCATTTTAATTACGTTCTTCTTCTCCCTTCCTCTTGGTGGTGACGGCGATGTAGGTGAGAGCTGGCTGTTGACACACGCCTGACAGATAGGTCGTAGCAGACTGGGCTAGGGTGGGTCGGGGCCTCGGAACCTTTAACGCACCCGTTTTGACAACTGCGTTCAACTTTCCCCAAATCTCCTGACTTGTTTTCTTATATAGAGATTTTGGGGAACAAATCGAAGATCCCCGAATGTTCGATGTAACCAGTGAAACTCTCGTGAAACACGTGATAATTCATCTGTGATTATTTTAAAATCACGTCTAACTTTGCAGGTCATTCTGCCTGCACACGCTAGTCTCGTGACACCTTCACTGATTGACAACAGCGCCCGTCCGTAATATTACAATCTCAATTCTAATTATATATATATATATATATATATATATATATATATATAATCTCTTTCGAACCCTGTGTATGATTACTAAACAAATCAGTTAAAAATTTGAACTGCTCAACTGCTTACATATGTAATTTGTTAAAAGTTGAGTGGAATAGTGGTTTTCAGACTGTGGTCCCCGGACTACATTAGATCAGCAACGTTAACGACAGGGGTCTGCAGATGCTGTAAGGATGTCTTGAAAATTCATATCATCTAATTAGTGACAGAACCGTAAATTCATATTTCCATTTACTAGTCCTTCCAGTCTACTGGGGCTGTAGAATACGTCGACTGCACCTCACCAGAGGGGTAAGACTCACCCCAACCAATATCCTGGGTATGACACTAAACTGCATCAGATGGTGAGGTTCCAGTCCTGGAACCTTTGGAAATCTGGAGTACCACTTCATTGCCATTACTCCCAGGTTCACTCAAATCCGGAGTGGTAGGGTCAAATATAACTATTTAATCATTTATTATACTTGAAACCATTTAACTATATGTAAACTAATGATTAATTAACTAATCACAGTGTTCGACGAGGGATTTTATATATATGCTACAAGAATGAAGATGTTTGGATATACGTTTGTAATAAGTAATACAGGAAAAACGGCATATCATAGTGAGATTTTTATTCGAGCAATACACTTAGAATGTTCTAACAGAGAGAATAAAACAATCTACACGTCCCAGTCGGCTGTGCTGAGGTGGGGATGTAGAATCATTCAGGATTATTTGTGTTAAAAAGAAATGTTTGAATCTATTTAACTGTGAGCAAACAAATGATTAATATTGACTAGAATCAGAATTATAAGAGTTAAATAACAATACTTGAAACCATCTAACTATGTGCGGACAAATGATTAATATTAAATTGAATTATTTGTATCGGAGAACAATACTTGAAACTTTTTAACTGTGCCCAAACAAATGAGCTCTGGCTTGTTTAAAAATAATGTTACCTACAAACTATTCGCTTACAAATTATATATATATATATATATATATATATATATATATATATATATATATATATACATATATATATATACATATATATATATACATATACATATATATACATATATATATAAATATATATATATACATATATATATACATGTATATATACATATATATATATATATACATATATATATGTGTATATATATATGTATATACATATACATATATATATACATGTATATATATATATATATATATATACCGGACATTGGCATAATGGTTAGAGTGTTCGCCAATGGCCCGGGAGACCTGGTTTCAATCCCAGGTCGAGTCATACCAAATACTTTAAAAATGGTACTTGATGTCTCCTTGTTTAACACTCAGTATTATAAGGTACGGATCAAGGGTAAGGTGGAGAAATTCTGGGAAAGGAGTAGCGCCCTTCCCTACACCTTGGTGTAGTAGCTATTGAAAAAGGAGCCTTCGGGTCACCCTCGACTATGGTCGCCAACTTTACTTAGTTACTTATATATGATATGATATGATATATAGATATATGTATTAGCAGGATTTTGCATCAAATAACCTACAAGGGTTGATATGCCATAAAAAACAACCAAACCATCTCGTTACTAATAAACATCTATGAAAATTCAGTTTAAGGAACAACTACTCACAGAACCTTGGCTTAGCGAGTATCAATTATTGTCTTAAATGCGATCAAGATGCTACTACCTTTTTGGTAACTACATAATTATTTATGCAAAACAGAATTTTCAGAACTTACTAATATGATGACCAAATACAGATCTAGACTTGTACAAAAGGAATTGCGTGTATCTTTGTCAAAAATATCACCAAAAATTGACAATTTGTGTCAAGCAAGGCAGGCAAATTCCTCTCACTTAATGGCATTACTCAGAGCAAATATCAGATGTGATTTTCATAAAATGTTTTCGATAAATTTCATTTTTATTTATATGGGGGTTCACGAAATAGAGCCTTAAATAGAAAGAAGTCTCGGCTTGAAAACGTTTGAAAACCTCTGGTTTAAAGCCACACTTCTTGGATGAGCTGATAACAGAAGAAAGAGCTGGCTAGATAGCTAGCTTGCAAGCTAGCTAGCTAGATAGATAGATTGATCGATCGATCGATAGATAGATAGATAGATCGCTTCTGTCTTATGTATATTTTTGCTTGTGTACATGACCAATTAAATTAAATCACACGACTGGTTTTTATAATCAGTTCTTTTAGTCAGAACCGAAAAGCAAACACTTAATGGTTGCCTCTTTATATTTCTCGTAGAGCAGCAGCAGCAGCAGTAGCGACGGCGGCGGCGGCAACACGAAGAAAAAGAGAGCCTCGCAGACAGGAATCAGCGTTGCAACACCCGGAAGTGACTCTCCGACAATGAAATACGAAGTGGAGAAAAAAGAAAAAAAAAAGGAACTACCCACCCAAAAAGAAATAACCTAAATTTAGACGCAGTTAAAGATAAGAATCCAGAGAGAGAGAGAGAGAGAGAGAGAGAGAGAGAGAGAGAGAGAGAGAGAGAGAGTATGAGCATCAGTTTGTTTTTGTTTTTATTTTTGTTTTTATTTTTGCTTTTGTTTTTTGTTTTCTCTATTTCTTCTCTATTTTGTTTCCTATTTTTGCGTAGAGGTGAGCCCAATCTTTTTTCGCACACAAGGTCAGACAAGTCTGCACATTCCTGGGCAGAAGAAGAATTAATGCCTTGCCAGCCAGCCAGCCAGCCAGCGCCTCTCAACTATGCTATGACTGAAGTTTCGGCCCGAATCGACAGTAATTATTAAGAGATGGGAGATGGTCCCAGTGAAGTGTGGTGACCTATGTGCAGACGTAACACAGAGGTGTTCTAAATAACACCTTTTGCATTTTGGATAGCTCGTGCTGAAATAATAACGAACAAAATATTCATAATTCCAGTCATATAAATGATTTTTTTAAAGAAAATATGGAAGACTGCTAAAATTATTTCAGGGATGTGATTGTTAACGAGCTATACTAGCAGACCGTTGCAAGTTGGTTCGGTCCTCACCGAGTGCCCCATAATTGTTTTTACCTCCTGTTTTTTAATTCAGTCTTTTTTCTTCTTCTAGACCGGTTGCCTTACTAAAGTTAAAAAACCAAGTGTGCCCTATAGTTTTTCCATAGCTGTGAAAGAAAACAAAGTCTTTGGCGTGAAGGGAAACCCAATCTTTCAGGATTTGAGCTCGGTTCGTCGGGTTCATTACCTACGACAAAAGACGTTACGCCAGGTGTGAGAGTTCATTCTCACTGAAATACGTTCAAAGACTACGATAAATAAATATGTCGCATGAATTATAGAGAAATATCATAGAGAAATATTATAAACATAATAGAATTATATATTTGTTTGCTCTCATATGGCAGAGCTATTTATTTACGCAACCTCTCCACCATGGGAGAGACAAAATGGTGGACAAGACATTTTTCTTATTTTCATTATTTTTTTTTTCTTTAGATGACTGCCAAGATGATTTAGTCTCTCATCTTACTTTTTCACTTTTTCGTTTTTTCTCCTCTCTTTTCTTTCTCTTTTTCTTCTCAAGTAAAATTTTAAAGGAATACTACTCTTTTGAATACAGAGTTATCCTTCTTCAAGACTAGTAGCCTTAACTGGTCTAGAAGACCCAGTCTATCTAACTATCTAACTATATTGGTGGTGGGAGATATGAATTCGTGCTTTTCGTGAAGTGAAACGCAAAAAGCTCCGTCCGGGTCACCGATTCCATTTCCAACGACGATAACTGTTCTACCTACTCTCCTTCGTCTGGTATAGGTGGTCTATTTTCATTTCTTAATATCAGCTTTCGAATTCTAATCAACTTTCGATCCCCACCACGTACATTGATGTAGCGAGAGAAATGACAGAGTTTGAAACGAATGCGAACGCGTCTTGCGTGTTGGGTGCTGGCCGGAAAAAAAAAAACATAGCTGTTCTCGGAGGTGAGATTTATTGGAAATCTGTCTCGTCTCTGGCGAGACGATATTTGAAACATATGCAAATTTCTTTGCATAAAAGAAGGAATGTCATTGGTTGAGACAGTTGTAGTTTTGCAGACTGACGGTTAGTTTGACAGTCGGGCAGCGGATGAACGAATTGACGCGGCTAGTGAAGAGGACAGACCTGGGTTTTTTTTTTTTCGGTTGCCTATTGTGATAGTTGGGAAATCGAACATCTGAACCAATTTCCTTCTCTTTTAATCTACTAACAAGTAGATCTTTAACAGTTACTATAGATTCCCTTTTGATCCATAGGCATTCATCAATCCTTTGGAGAGTCCTATTGACCTCGGAGAGTCGAAATCGATCACTTTGGCGTTCCATAATCCAGTAAAAGAAAAAAAATTATTGGTTGATTAAACAAACTAACATCAATTTAGTTTCTTATTTATTTATTTTTTAAATAAATTATAATGCCACTGACCCCTTCCCCAACGAGTGTTCTGGATATGACACTAAACAATCTGATGGTGAGGTTCCCAATAATGCTTGAGCTTTGAGGAATGAGGAGTACCTCTTCATTGCCAGGTCCACTCTGGCCCAGAGTGGTAGCACTTGATAGGGTCCCATCTATGGGTCAAATAGAACTAAACTGCATACTTATGCTAAACTAAATTGCTTGAAATAGAGCTGTTTTGACAATTAACTGTATGTGGACAAAAATTACACTGATACCAAATTGAATTGTTTGAATTAGAACTGTTTGACTTGACTGAATGGCTTGAGATAGAAATGTTCCTTCTTTTCTTGACACATATAGTCTATATCATCTCCTGAGTGAAAGACCTTGAGCATTCTCATTAATTTTATTATTACTCCTTTGAGAGGTTTCCACACTAGCATTAGTTGATGGTTTTAAAAATGGAGTGTGAGTAACAGCAAGTCTCCTCAAGTTTCCAGGACTCTTCTCAGTATCCCGACCGATCTTAATAATGCTGTAGTTTGGATGGTCTCTTGTCCCCTTGTTTCCAAGTCTTCCAGTATACTACGCCTTGTGAGTTGTTCACATCGGCATTAGCTGATGATCTTTTATTGGAGTTTGAGTGGCAGCAAAACTCCTCGAGTCTCCAGGACTCTTTTCCGTATTTTGGCTGATCTCAGCAATGCTGTTGTTTGAATGGTCTCGGCTCGTTCTCCGATCTCTTCCACTCCCCTAACCAAGCCTTTGGGGACCGTTCCAAGTGCACTCCCTACGACCTTTTCACACCAGCTCTAACTGATGGTTTTTCACTGATGGCTGAATGGCAGCAAGCGTTCTCAGGTTTCCAGAACTCTTCTAAGAATTCTAGTTGATTTTATTAGTGCTGTGGTCTGAATTGTTTCAATTCTTTCTGTAATCTCCAGTTTTCATAGTCTCTTTTCCAGATTCTTGGGGATTGTTCCAAGGGTGCCAACTATGATTGGTATCACTGTCACCGTCACGTCCTACAACTTTTTCATCTCTAGCAAGATATTATTATTATTATTATTATTAATAATCAGTATATAAAAAGAATACGGAAAGGGGTGAAAGAGAAAACTATAGACGAAAAAGACCGAAAGAAAAGAGAAAAAAGATTGAAAGAAAAGAGATAATAAAAAGCGAAGAAAAGCAAGAAAGAAAAGTGAGAAAAAAAAAAGAAAAGAAAAGATGGAAAGGTGAAAAAGGAAGATGAGAAAGACAAAAAGATCGAGGCAGTCATCTAAAGAAAATAATAATAATAATAATAATAATAATAATAATAATAATAATAATAATAATAAAATGAAGGAAAAATCTTGTCCGCCATTTTGTCTCTTCCATTTTTGTTTTTCTATTTTCTCAATTTAGCTTTCGTTTCGCCTGTTGCACGTTCTCCGTAGTAGTTTTTTGTTTTGCTTTTTTATTCGCCTTCTATTTTCATCGTAAACTCGATTTTCACTTTTACCTTAATCGGCAGTTTAAGCGAGACAGAAAAACTTTCGCTTCTTTTAGTCTCACCCAAATTTGGAAAGAATTGTTGGAGAGCTTCCCAGCAATTTCTCGCACCCCACTCCCATCCGGTTTGTCGGTCAGGTATAAAAGTAGGAGAGAAGAGAGCAACAATTACCGGTGCCGGGCCAAAAATTTGGTCTGTTTCCAAAATAAATTGGTTGTTTTTGGAAGTTAGAATAGCAACATGAAGGAAGAAAATGTCGAAATGACAGAAGAGAATATATAAAAATAAATAAATAAACAAACAGATAATTAAATAATAATAATAATAATAATAGTAATAATCCTGTAAAGATTAATGATATACAACGATGATATCGCAAACATGGATAATAGAATGTCTGAAAAAGTTCAAGATATCTGATCAAGTAGTAAATTTAATCATGAGAACTATCGAAATCTGGAGAATGGAACAAATAGCAAGAGAACCAACCTGTAAAAATCCAAAGAAGCGTATTTCAGGGAGACTAACTCTCACCGCTGCTATTTTTTATAGCAATGATGCCGCAAAATTATATTACTAAGAACATACAACGGAGGCAAGAAATTTATAAAGTCGCAAACCACCTTACATATATGGATTATATTAAGATATTTGACAAAAATGAAAAAGAACTAGAAACTGTTAGAATATACATTGCAGAGGTGCCTGTGGTGTAATGGTTATCGTCGTTGGAAATGGACACGGCGACACGAGTTCAAATCCTGGACGAGACTGATTGCATTTCACATAGCACTAATACCCTTGGAAAAGGTATGAATCCAATTATTCTCCCTCCAGCTATGGGTAAATAGTAGTGTAGACTGGGTTCTTCAGCCTTGGTGAGGCAACTAATTTAGGAGAAGGAAAACTCTGAATTCGAACCTGTTAAACTCCGCTTAAAAATTGACCGTGTGTCATATCCTGCTCGAGTGGAGGGGTTGGTAAATATGCTTAAAATGTAAATTCAAGTTATAGGAATGGAATTTGGGATTGAAAAAGGTGCCATGCTAATAATGAAAAAAGAGAAAAGAGAAACAACGAAAGCAATAGAACTACTCAATCAGGAAAATATCGGGACACTAGGAAAAAAGAAAACTGCAAGTGCCTGAGAATATTAGAAGGTGACCATTAAGCAAACGAAGATGAAAAAAAAAAAGAATTAAAGGAATACCTCAGAACAAGAAAACCTCTCGAAACTAAACTGCAGAAATCTAATCAAAGAGCATGGGCAGTCTTCCTTGTAAGATACTCAGGATCCTTCTTGAAATGGACAAGAAAGGAATTCCGACAGATAGACAATAAAACAAGGGAACAAAGGACGATGTACAAGGTCTTACATCAGAGGGACAACATTGATTCTGTGTGTCAAGAAAAGAAGGAGGAAGAGGACTCGTCAGCATTGAGACTTTGTACACAATTATATGGTTTCAAGTACTCTTGTATGTAGGTAACATAAAGATATTTGACAAGAATGAAAAACGGCGAGAAACTCAAGTACATACTATTAGAATCTACAGCCAAGATATAAGTATGGAATTTGGAATAGGAAAATATGCTATGCTTAAAATGAAGAGAAAAAAAAGGAAAAAGCGAAACAACGAAAGAAATAGAACTGCTCATTCAGGGAAACATCAAGGCACGGAGTGAAAAGAAAACTGCAAATACCTAGGAATATTAGAAACGGTCACCGTCAAGAAAATATCTCAGAAGAACAAGAAAAAATCTTGAAACCAAAGTCTATAGCAGAAATTTCATCAAAGGAATGAGTACTTAGGCAGTCCCTATTGTAAGATACTCTGAACTCTTCTTAAAATGAACAAAGGAGGAACTCAGACAGTTGGTTCAAATGTAACATATTGGCCCTCGACCCAGCTGTCAATCAAGAAACAGGTGCATCCGGTCGAAGATATCGGGGTAGCACCTTAACTTGTGGACGGGTTGAATTCAGTGCAATTGCGACGCCCACAGGAAGCAGGTGGATGACAAACAATTATATAACCAGGTGCCACAGACGGCTTGAGTTAATTGGAGTTCGAGTTGCAATTCGAGGCAATGAGAACAAGCTTCAGACAGAGGGCTTGGGTCCTCAGGACCCCGGTTGAGTTGCCCAGCAGAATGAGGAAGAAGTGCTGCTATAGTCAGAGTAACTTGGGGTCAATATGCTGCAGTCTGTTCCGTCTCCAACTCACCTCTCACACATAACCAATACCAACCCTTTAGCAACTCTTTCGCGACGACCCTTTCGAGAATAAAGTGTGAGAGGTATATTTTTCTAAAGAACTGTGTTGGTTCGTTCATTATTGTTGATTATGTTTCCGCATAAATATGTATACGTATAGTTGTATCACGGCTATACAACACAAATAACAAGGAAAAAATAACAGACGGACTGTGTGTCAAGAAAAAAAGGGAAGAGAACATTGAGGATTGCGTAGATGAAACAATTCAAGGACTCGAAGAATATACAAAAAAAAAAAAAAAAAGGGTAAAGACTGACCGATTTCAGCAGCCAACAATAGCAATATCAACAAAAATAACTTAAGGACAAACATTAAAATAACAATCCCCAAATCTTGAAAACAGAAATGGGAAGAAAAAACTGTATAGATACTTCAAGCTACAAACTAAGGAAATTGAATACGAAGTGACCTGGACATGGTTAAAAAAGGGAAACCTGAAGAAATAAACTGAATCTCTTTAGATAACAGCAGAAAATAATACACCAAGAACCAATTATGTCAAAGCGAAACTTGATAATACGTAGAAGAATAGCAAGTGTATGTTATGTGGTGATAGAGATGAAACGGTTAATCACATGATAAGTGAATGGAGCAAACTGGCACTAAAGGAATACAAGAACAGACATGTGGGGGTGGGGAGTGTCATCCACTGGGAATTGTGCAAGAGAGTGTAATTTGATTAGACTGACAAATTGTATTTGCACACACCCGAATCTGTCTTAGAAAACGTGACTCATAATGTTCTCTGAGATTTTGAGATATAAATAGATCGCACCATCCAGAATCGATCAAATTTAGAGTTAATTAACCCGATAAAAAAAGAACTTGTCATCTGGTGAATTTTGCTATTTCAACAGACAACGGGGTAAAAATAAAAGGAGAAAAACTGGAAAAAATACATTGACAAAGAGCTGAAAATGTTGTGGAACATGAAGGTGACGGTTTTACCAGTTGTAGTTGGAGCTCTTGGAACGGTACTCAAAGTCCTAAAAACGAGATTGTGGAAACTGGAGATCAGAGGCAGAATCGTGACCACCCAAACTACAGAGCAACTAAAATTACCAAAAACACTTCGAAGAGTCCCGGAGATCCGAGGGGACTTGCTGTCGTTCAGACTCCAGTGAAAAAAAAAATTCGTCAAAACTAGTATGAAAAACTAAAAAAGTAGTTATATTATTTAAGAAGTATGCATTAAACATAATTACAAAAATATATATGTATACTTATTTCAAGACTGTTCACAATCATATCTAACTTTTCCCCTCTTCTCACGATATATGTAAGCCCAGTCAGCTGCAGCTGTTGAATACGCCGACTGCATCTCCATAGGGAGGTAAGAGCCCCTCAACATTTGACTTGGATATAACACTAAACAATCTGAGAGTGAGGTTCTTGTTCTGGGGCTGTGGGAAATGTAGAGTACCTCTATATTGCCATTATCCTCCTCGGCCCACTCTGACTCGGAGTGGTAGTACGAGTTAGTTTCTCATCTATCGGTCAAATTGAGCTATTCAATCCCTTCTAAACTAGAAAACAATTTAACTGTGAGCAGATAGAGCTATTAGTGTTAGATAGCAATACTTGAAACCATTTAACTGCGAGCAAACAAATGATCTGTGGCTCGTTTAAAAATACCTACAAACTATTTGCTTACAAATTATATATATATATATATATATTGGTGTGTATGTATATATGTGTGTGTGTAAACAGGATTTCCCATGAAATAACCCACAAGGGTAATATGTTGTTAAATATAACCAAACCAAGCCAAACTAAACCATATTATTATGGAGATAAAGGCGCGCTTGTCGAAACGGCTATCTTTGAAGGAAACGAATTCTGCGATTGAGTTCCTTTTTGCGCTAATCATATTTACCCAACTCCTCCGCTCGGGCAGGATATGACAAGGTCAATTTTTAAGCGGAGTTTAACAGGTTTGAATTCAGAGTTTTCCTTCTCCTAGACTAGTTGCCTCACCAAGGCTGAAGAACCTAGTCTGCCCTACTATTTACCCATAGCTGGAGGGAGAATAATTGGATTTATACCTTTCCCAAAGGTATTAGTGCTATGTGAAATGCAATCAGTCACGTCCAGGATTTGAACTCGTGTCGCCGTGTCCATTTCCTACAACGACAACCATTACACCACGGGTACCTCTTTTTGCGCTAATACCCCTAAAAAGGCATGAATCTATTTATTACCCTCTCGGCTATAGGGGATTCGTTGGATAGACTGGGCTCTTTAGCGTTGGTATAGCAATCAGTCTTGGAAAATCGAAAATTGGGAATTCAAACCAGCTGTACTCCGCTTAAAAATTGACGTTGTATCACACCCTGCTTGTGGTGGAGGGATTGAGTAAATATATACATATTCATATTTTTGGTTACAAACTTTCAACATAGCAAAGTTTCATTATGAATAATATCTAATAATATCCGTTTGGACTGTCTCATGTTCTACTAGAAATAGTAAAAATCCTAATATCTTCGGCTCCAGTTCCAAAGATCTTGGGTGTGTGCCCAACCCCTTCATTGCAATTACTCTTAAGTCCACTCTGATCTGGAGAGGTTATACTTGTTGGGGTCTCATCTATGAGTCAAACATATCCATTTAAAAATTATTCGCATTCGATAGGAATACATGAGGTCAAATAATTGTAAACTGTTTTTATTAAGAATAGTTACTTGAAACTATAGTAGCAGTCGTGTCGATACTGCTATATGGATGCACTACATGGACGCTAACTAAACGTATGAAGAAAAAGCTTGCCGACAGCAACTACACAAGAATGCTGTAAGCAATATTGAACAAGTCCTGGAGGCAGCACCCCACAAAGCAGCAGCTGTACGGCCACAAACCACCCATCACGAAAACTATCAAAATTAGTCGACACTGCTGGAGAAGTAGGGACGAGCTCATAAGTGATTTACTCCTGTGGACCCCTTCATATGGACGAGCAAAGGCAGGACGACCAGTCCAAACCTACATACAGCAGTTCTGTGTCGATACAGGATGTAGTCCTGAAGACCTGCCGGAAGCAATGGACGATAGGGAGGAGTGGCGAGAGACGGTCAAGGATATCCGTGCTGATGGCGCAACATAATGATGAGGATAATTGGTTACTAAGGATTATTATTTGTTACATGAAACCATATTACTGTGCACAAACAAATGACAATTATTATATAGAAATGATTACTAGCAACCATATAATTATTAGTATTAGATCGGAATACTTGAAATCATATAACTGTGAGCAAATTATTTGCATTATATATTGATATCATATAACTGTGTAAAAAGCAAACTCTTAAACAATCACAGAAAAATATGAGCGTAAAAGGATCGTATAATGAACGTAATTCCCTAACTGATAGCATGAAATAACCTTAGACGGTTTTACATGCCATTGAAATCAGTCAATTAGAAAGTGGACTCTTTGATTTTGAAGAAAATTAATTGATTATTAAAAATTGTTTGGGGTGTATTCATGTAGAGGTGATAGTATAATACTTAATAATATCCATTTTGATTTATTTATAGGCGACACTGTAGATAGATAAACGGATAGAAACGTGTATAAGAAATATAATAATTCGTGAGTTGATATATCATCCATGTGTAACGATACAAATCGAATGTGAACTGTGATTTAAGTATTTTGATTGACAAGTAAACATGAATGGACGTTTAAATCTGATTACAATGAACTGGATCAATCAAAATCGGAAGAAATGATCAGAATTCATGAGAGGATAAGTAGAGTATTTATGCATGGCGTTCATATTGACGTGCATGGGAAAATATTTGTTTGCAGCAGCCGATATTGATATTTGAATTACTAGTAAACCATAAATGCGCATGCGTATATGCCAATTTTTGTCACTGCCTTTTCATCCTCTCAAACACATGGGATTTACATATATTACGGTGTATTTATAGAATATATTTTATATATATACCACTAAAATTCTTATGCTATTATATATGTAACGTTAACCCAACAAAAACAATGCTTTATAGCAAGACGTTTTTATAGAATTAAACTTAAGACAGTTTAACTAAAACTGTTTGTTCAATGAACATGAATATTCCACACCGGGAAGCCAATGTGCACATGGTTGACTTATTTTAATGGCATGTCAACCCATCTGAGGTTGGGGAATCGCATTCATTGGACATTTATATTTACATTTACCGTTATATGCTATCAGGTAATTGATTATAATAATCCTTACTAAACAATTAAAACTTCAACTAACTATTCCTAATACAAATAATTTACAATTATATACTATCAAGCGTCCGTCATGTTATAGTTACCGTCGTTGGAAATGGACATGGTGTCCGAGTTCAAATCCTGGCCGAGTTCTTTGTGTTTCACATAGCGCTAATACTCTTGGCAAAAGTATGAAACCAAATATTCTTCCCCCAGCAATGAGTAAATAGTAGGACAGACTGAGGTCTTCAGCCTTGATATGCCAACTGGTCTTGGAGAAGGAAAACTTGGTTAAGCTCTGCTTAAAAATTGACCTTGTGTCGCGGCCAACTCGTGTGGAGGGGTTGGGTATATATATATATATATATATATATATATATATATATACTATCAAGCATTCTTATTTAAAACTAATAATTTTCAAACAGATCTATTTGACCCATAGATGGACCAGGGAGTAATTGCCCTGAAGAAGTACTCCACATAATTCTGATCGACAGATACGAGGGATTTATTATGTCTTGTGACACACAATTTCAGAGCTCCAGAATTTGAGCTTTACCATTAGAGCCAGTTTAGAGTCATAACAGGACATTCTTTGGGGGAGGGGATCCTACTGTCTGCAGGGTATACAGTCGAAGTCTTCTGAGCCCAATCGACAAAACTACTTGATATTGCTCACTGTAAAAGAAACAACATAATTTGTATTGGTTGGCTGGTTGTTTGGGTTTTATGGCATATCAACCTTTGTAGGTTATTTAATGCCAAATCCATTTTTATACAAATAAACAGTTTTATTTCAAACAATTCAGTTAAGCATAGGTACACAGTTCAATTTTCAAAAACATATCTATTTCAAGCTATTCAGTTAAGTCATACAGTTCATATTCAAACAATTCAGTTTAGTATAAGTACAATTTTTTATTTACACGCAGTTAAATGTCAAAATAGTTCTATTCAAACAATTCAGTTTAGCATAGTACAGTTTCAATGTCAAAAGCAGTTCTATTTCAAGCAATTCAGTTTAGCATAAGTACATAGTTTAGTTCTATTTGACCCATAGATAGGGCTTTATCAAGTACTACCACTCGGGCCAGAGTGGACTTGGGAGCGATGGCAATGAAGGGGTACTCTACATTCCCCAAAGCTCCAGCATCACTGGAACCTCACCTTCAGATTGTTTAGTGTCATATTCAGGGCCATCGCTGGTGGGAGTCTTACCCCTCTGCAGGAGAGCAGTCAGTGTATTCTACAGCCCCACCCGTCTGGGCAAAAGTTACTTAAGTTATTTAAGTTAATTTTATAATTGGCTCCACTTGCGTTGAGCACTTTTGTAATTGTAGCATTGCAGGATTCGCGGAAGGTTTTAGTTTTCTTTTGACCAACTGACTGCGTATCCCTTGATTTTTTCAAGGGGTCGGACGAGGTTGGCCTTTTCTTTCTTTTTGACCTATAATTTTTTCTTTTTCCCCCGGGCAGTGATTCGAGATACTTTTATCTCTTGTTCCTGGCGGGGTTTTTTTCCAGTTTTTTTCTGGTACCGTGAATGCTGGTAGATATTAGATTAGTATATATATATATATATATGAATGACTTGAAGATGATATGTGACTTGATGATCATGATCATCATAATATATAAGAAGAAAAAAGTAAATTAAGAAGAGTCTCATATCGATTAATCAAGTAATCAAGACTATATTTATTTGTTGACACAGATATCAATAAAGCGGTACTTTAATATTTAAAATCAGTCAATAACGTGAATCGATATAGATTAAACGTCTAATCAGCCTATAAATAAGAATAGAAAAATTGATTTTCCGTTGAAAATGGTTGCTCCTGATTAGCTGGATGAATGACTTAAGAATTTTAATGAAAGGACAATATTTCTTCGCAATGAAGCACTTAAATAAATGTATTATAAGAAAGATCGTTTTCGACTTAATCAATACAAAACAACTATTACCAAATTTTGTAAGAACTACATTTACGTAGAGCAAGTGTACATTTTATACACATTTTGTGAATCCCTCGTTTAAGAGTTGCCAAAGTTTTTAGACCATCGATTCTGTTATGAATCATGGCTTCTTCATCGACCCCCAAGAATGCACAAAAGATACATACAGCCCAATCAGCGGGAACTGTAGAATACACCGATTGCATCTTTGAAGAGCAGTAAGACTACCCTACCTCAATGAGTGTCCTTGCCATTGATCCCTAGTCTACTCTGACCCGGAGTGGTAGCACCTGATGGGGTCCTATCTATAGGTCAAATAGAAATGTTTGACGTTTAAGCTGTGAGCAAAGAAATGACTTTTGCTGAATTGAATTGTTAGAAATAGAACTTATCTCCGTTTTCATGTTCCATTATTATTATTATAATTATTCCTCTAGAGTTTTTCACATCAGTGTTAGCTGATGGTTTTTCACTGAAGTTTGAGTGACAGCAAGTCTCCTCAAGTCTCCAGGACTCGTCTCAGTATTCTGGCCGCCCTCAGCAGTGCTGTTGTTTGGATAATCTCTACCCGTCCGCCAACTTCCAAGTCCTCCAGGCCCTTCAATAATCCTTTAGTTACTGTGCTTAACGCACCAATCACAATTGGCACAATCGTTACTTTCATGTTCCACAGTTTTTTCAATTCTTTAGCAAGGTCGAGGTACTTATCCTTCTTTTCACTTTCCTTCAGATTTATTCTGTGGTCCGCCGGGACAGCAAAGTCAACAATTTTGCAGATTCTCTTTCTTTTGTTGATTATTATGAGGTCTGGTCTTCTGGCCGGGATTAGGTGATCCGTTTTTATTATTATTATTATTATTATTATTATTATTATTATTATTATTATTATTATGTGAGCTTTTTGCATCAGCACAAGCAGGTGGTCTTTCACTGGAGTCTGAGTGATAGCAAGTCTCCTCAGGTCTTCAGGACTCTTCTCTTTATTCTGGCCAATCTTAATAATGATGGAGTCTGGATGGTGTCCACTTGTCCTCTGATTTCTAAGTCTTCCAGTCATTTTATCAAGGCTTTGGGAACCGTTCCAAGTGCACCAATTACAATTGGTACCACCGTTACTCCCATGTTCCACAACTGTTATTATTAATATTATATAGCTTCTCAAGTCTCCAGGACTCTTCTCAGTATTCTAGCCGTTCTTAATAACGCTCATAATCTTAATATACATATATATATATATATATATATATATATACTTTCTTTAAGAAAAACAACGAAACCGGTCACATAGGATTATAAATTTATTTCAATCCTGTTACGCATTTTTGAAATTTCCAAAAACACGAAAAAAGTAACAGGACTTCTTCAGATCTTTTTGATAAAAAAACTAGAATAGACACATGGTAGTGGAAGGGATAGTGGGGGGGATAGAAGAGAGGTGAAGAGTTACCTCTTCATTAAGCTCTTTACCAGGAAAATTTTAAATATTCATTCATGAATAACTTCTTGTCCTGATGGAATTACTCTCAACTCCGGTTTAACTGGACCAAGAATATATATATATATATATAAGTAAAGTAAAGTTAGCGACCATAGTCGAGGGTGACCCGAAGGCTCCCTTTTCGATAGCTACTACACCAAGGTGTAGGGGAGGGCGCTACTCCATTCCCAGGATTGCTCCACTTTACCCTTGAACCGTACCTTATAATGCTGAGTGTTAAGCAAGGTGGTATCAAGTTCCATTTTTAAAGTCTTTGGTATTGTAATTGAAATCAAATCATTATTTGTTCTGAAACACATTTGTTTAGGTAAGTTAAGTTTAGATTGGTTGTTTTTTTTTTTTTATAGAAGGCGGTGCAACCATTATGAAACGTAGAAGAATTTTAGTAAAATCAAGTAAATATGAAAGATTTAGGCAACGCTTATTTTGTCATTCAGCCACATGGTAGACAATTATGACACAATTACGTAGGGCACAACGACCGATGAATATTATTTCTCTAACCCCTTCTTTATTTCATGCGCTGCTGCTACTAAGGAGCACTCCCCAATCTACCCCTTGAGATGTCTGCTTCTTTTGGGACCCTTTTTCTAGTGTTTTTCATGTTTTCCCTCTCTTTTTCCTCTGCAATTTTTTTTTTTTTTTAGTTTTTTCTTTTTTTTTTTTTTTGTCTTCTTTCGTCACTGATTTTCTTGAAGCACATTAAAATACTTTCTTATACGCATTTTTACTGGTTATTGGACGCCATCCTTACATATATTTAACATTTTGTTTCATGCCTTTTTATTATTCTAGTTGCATTTTCTCGTCCCTCTTTCAGTTATTCTTTCTTTCTTTCTTAATATCTATATTCCTTTGTTTTTTTTTCTTTCTTCCTTTTTTCTTTCTTCCTTTTTCTCTGTTTTTTTCCTTTTTTATTTTTCATCTTTTTTTAGTTTGTTTATTTATTTGTTTCTTTCTTTCTTTCTTAATACTTATACTTCTTTTTTTTTTTTTTTCATCTTTTTCTTTTTTGCTATTTCATTTTATTCCTCCTTGTTCGATTTCCTCTCATCAGAACTCTTTCTTTCTTATCTTTTTTGTTGTTCACTTTGTATATTTCGAGAGTCTTTCTTTTTTTATCTTGCTTTTCCGTCTCACTTTCTTTGCACTCTCCAATTCCTTCCTTCCTTCCTTCCTTCCTTCCTTCCTTTGACATTGTCATTGTTCTTACCGTCTGCATTACTTCTCGAACCGGCCGCCATCTTTTTGGGACCCAACCTTCTGCCGCCGAAGTTATTTTTCATCTGTCAGCTGCTGCCCCTGCTCTATTTGTTTCTATTGTCAATGCCCGTATCACACCTCTTTCAACCCCCACCCCTTATCACAACGCCCCATCTTTCGTATTCGGCTCAATTCTCTCTTCCATTCTTTCTTTCTTTCTTTCTTTCTTTCTTTCTTTCTTTCTTTCTAGATTTTAAACGCATTTTTATTCGAATGTTTTGTGAAAATCTTTTCGTTTTATTTAGTTTGTTGCCTTTTAACATTTCGTTTGACTTTTTTAAAGCTTACCTCAACCTTGGACCAGACCAAATACGAGCAGGAAAGATAATTCTGCACAAATCTTATGAGTGGAAAAAGCCTTCTTGCTTTAAAAAAATCAGCCTTCGAAATTCTTCTCTTTATCTGAACTCGATAACTAATCGCTGGTTTTAAATTAGTTTCCCCTCCCCCTCTCTCTCTGTCTAGCTGGTAGTCTCTCTCTATTCATCTATTTATCTATCTAACTCAATCAGTCCCAATCTATCATTGTATCTATCTATTTTTCATTCGTTTCCTTAAATTCTATACTTTCTTTTTGCTTGCATTTTTAAATTATTCGTTCTTTCCTCTTTCCTTTTGTTATAATCCCCTTTTTTCTTTTTATTTCTTTGTGTTTCGATCATTCATGCTTTCTTTCTTTCTTTCTTTCTTTCTGGTCGTTATCTCCCCCCTCTAATACTAGTCAAACTGAAAACTGCTGTTTTACGGGCTGACGACCCGGGCAAAAGCCGTGAGAATTCTCTTAGCATCCATCTCCACGTATATCCTTCCCTCCTCCTTTTTTGGCTCCTCCCAACCCTTTAGGGGCCATGTTACCCTCGCAAAACCTACTTCCACACTTCATTCTTTTATTAACCGAGAGATGAAAGCATGAGACGAAAGCGCTTGGGCAATGGAGGACTCAGTTAATTTGTATTTTGTGAAACCATCGATGCAATCACAGACACAAACATAGGCAAGGGCACGCGCATGCGTGTAAGCACACGCCGAAACAGACACACAGACACATAAGCAGACACACAAACAGAAACAAACACACAAAAGCAGGAACGTACACAAGTAAATACGTGTTTACATGCTGATAATTTTGATATCCTTAGAAGTGTCATCAAAAAAGTATAATTCCTTTAAGAAAAAAAAGACAACCACAAAATTCAAATACATACATATATATATATATATATATATATATATATATATAGAGAGAGAGAGAGAGAGAGAGAGAGCGCAATACCTATATATTCACGTAGACAAGAGCTGGTATAATTGTGTGCGCGTATATATATATATATATATATATAGTCTGAAGAAGTTCTTCCTTGAATAAAGAACGAAAAATTCCTACTAAACCGGTTGTAAGTGTATGGTTTATCCACTTTTCCACTTATTTTTATCATCTTGCCAGATTTACCAATATATATATATATATATATATATATATAAACTACATGTGTATTCAGATACATGAAGGCACATTATATATATGTGTGTGTGTATGAAAATACGCTCTGTATAAGCGCAAAATTATCGTATGTTTGTGTCTGTATCTGAGTATAAACTTATATACATCCTTTATATATATATATATATATATATATTGAGAGACAGACAGACAGACTCGTTGTAAATTATGCTTAAAGGAGAAACTTTAGATCTTTCTTTTCACCCCGTCGATGAATCTTAGAATATGCAGACTGTATCCCTGGCAGAGGAATAAGATCAGGAAGAAAAAAAGAGGGATATTTCCTGCATCTGATGGTAAGGCTCCAGTTGTTAAAAACTGGAGAGTGTGGAGTTCTTCTGCATTGCCATGACTCTCAGGTCTACTCTGAAACGATTGGTAATACCTATTAGGGTCCCATGTACTGGTCAAATAGTTCTGTTTAAGAGTTATTCGTAACTGATAAGAATATCTGATGCAATATAATTTCAAATTATTTGTATTAAGAATAATCACTTGAAACTATAATTGTTTACTAAAGATTATTATTATTACTTTACTCTTTTAGAGTTTTTCACATTAGCGTTAGCTATATGGTTTTTCACTGGAGTTTGAGTGACAGCTAGTGTCCTCAAGTCTCCAGGACTCTCCTCAGTATACCAGATGATCTCCACAATGCTGTTGTTTGGACAGTTCCCACCCTTCCCGTTACTTCCAAGTTCTCCAGTTCTTGTACCAGTCCTTTGGTGACTGTACCAAGAGCACCATTTACAATTGGTATCATCGTCACTTTCATGTTCCACAGTTTTTTCAATTCTCTCTTTTCACATTTATTATAATTATTTACTCATTAGAGTTTTTCACATCAGCTAACGCTGATGGTCATTCACTGGAATTTGAGAGACAGCAAGCCCCCTCAAGTCTCCAGGACTCTTCTCAATATTCTGGCTGTTCTCAATAATGTAGTAGTTTGGATGGTCTACACTCGTCCGCCAACTTCCAAGTCCACCAGTCCCTTTAGTAATCCTTTAGTTACTGTTCCAAGCGCACCAATTACAATTGGTATAATTGTCACCTTCATGTTTCATAGTTTTTTCAATTCCCTAGCAAGGTCGAGTTACTTAACCTTCTTTTTACATTCTTTCTGTTTTATTCTGTGGTCAGTCGGGACAACAAAGTCGACAATTTTGCAAGTTCTCTTTTTTCGTTGATTATTATTATCATTATAATTATTATTTACTAACTTACTTGAAAACATTTAATTACTTGGAAAATATTGGTATTTGATAGGAATACTAGATATCATATGTGTAAATAATGTGTGTAAATAATGTGTTTCGATAGGAATATAATTGCAAATTATTTGTTTTAAGAATAGTCACTTGAAACTATATTTATTGACTGCGGATTATTATTCAATCTATCATTATTATTGTAATTATTATTCCTTGCAAGTTTTTTTTTACACCAGAGTCTGAGTGACATCAAGTCTCTTGCACCAAGTGCACCAATTACAATTGGTATTATAGGATCCACACTTTTAAAAAATTTTTTAGTTGGATTAGCTAATTAGAAAAAAAGGATCTAAACCTCACTTTGAATATTCTAAGCCTATCAGTAAACACATAGATTAGAATATTCAAGAAAAAACGGATCCAAAAAAAGAACCAAAAAAATAGGCACCTCAATAAATAAGTAATTTCTACGATTCTCATAGGTTAGATCAGATCACGAGTTGTATTTACTCATACGTCCGCACATTGGAATTTTAGTTGACCCGCAATAAAATCTACCGGCGTAAACTTAAGACATATCATTTCGATCTACCCAGAATTTTTTAGTTCAAGGGAGAGGCGGCACACAGGCGGTATATAGACGACACACGCTGAACAGAAAATCAGACGCACTCAAATATATTAACACGCCAACAGTGGGCTTGAATGACAAATAGATTAAGTAACTTATTCATACCAGAACTCACACATATCCGCGCAAATACAGATATGTGTTAGTACTAGTTGACCTTTTTCTTTCTCCCTGTTATTCCTGACTAAAAATCTTCTTGTTTTTACACACACACACACACACACACACACACACACACACACACACCTCTATACATAGCAAAATTTATGAACATTACTACATTTGTATTTAGGTTATTTGTCCAGTTATAGTAAAGTAAAAAATGTTTGGTTTTTAACATTCTTGTTTTTGTCAATTTTCTTTCGTTTACGTTTATTTGTGCAAATTGTGTTGTATATTGTGGAACTGGCAATCGGAGTTTCATCTTAGAGAAATACTCATTCCTCCACAGTATCACCATCATCTTCATGTTCAACTGTTTTTTTTTTAGTTTTATAGCAAAGTCTAGGTATTTATCTCTTTTTTCTCCTTCTTTTAATTTTACTCTCAGGTCCGTCGAGATAGCGAGGTCCTCTACTCGGCAGATTTTCTTTTTTGTTGACTATCAATAGGTTCGTCTGGCCGAGATCAGGTGATCTCAAAATATCAGAGAAGTTTGTGCGTCTCATTCTCCTGGATTAATTCCGAGTTTTGCATATACATATATATGTTCTTTGGTTAAATTTAAACTTCTTGCAAAATTCCCATTGGATCACCTGCCCCATCCAGTCGTGTCTAATCTTATACTCTTTTTGTTCTAATTTGCTGCATTCGCTTATTATGTGATTGATAGTTTCGTTTCTATCACTATATAACCTACACTTGCTATTTTGTTGCGTATTATCTATTTTTTCTTTAACGTAGTTTGTCTTTATGGCGTTGATTTGTGCTGCTATTAGAAGAGATTCAGTTTCTCTCTGAATGTTTCTCTCTGAATGTTTCCTCACAGGTCTTCTCATGTGAGATTTTTGTTTTTTAGTTAATGTTGTTCTGTTGACCCTTGTGTTGTTTGTATTGTTTCTAGTCGCCGTAATTAGCCTTTCTTTGTTCTTTTTTATGTAGTTTGTGAGTCGTCTTATCGATGTAGCAACACTATCTTCAATGCTGGCAAATCCTCTTCCTCTTTCTTTTCTTGACGCATACAGTCGATCAGTGTCGTCTCTGGGATGTAAGACCTTGTGCATCACCCTGATTTTTCTTATTCTCTGGTTCATTTTTGAAAAGTTCTTCCCTTGTCCACTTAAAGAATTTTCCCGAGTATCTTACAAGGAGGACAACCCGGGTGTTTAACCGTTTGATGAGGCTTCTACTATATAGTTTGTTTTCAAAATGTTTTCTCCTTCTCCTGAGATACTCTTTTTTAATTGTTTTATTTTACCCATTTTTGCACACCAGCGTTAACTGGTGTTTTCCACTGGAGTCTGTGTGACAGCAAGTCTCCTCAAGTCTTCAAGCCTAATCTTAGTATTCTGGCCGATGTTAAAATTGCTGTAGTTTGGATAGTCTCCACTCGTCAGCTTATTTCGAAGACCTTCAGTCCTTGTACTAATCCTTTGCTGACTGTTACTTGAAAACATATAATTGCTTGGAAACTTTTGGTATTATATAGGAATACTTGAGACCTCATGACTGTGTGCAAATAATTTGCATTAAGAATAGTCATTTGAAACTATAATTGTTTACTACAGATTATTTTTATTATTTACTTGAAATCATATTACTGTGTGCGAACAAGTGACTATATTAAATAGAAATGATTACTTCAAATCATAAAACTATTATGAGATGAAAATTCTTGAAAGCATACAATGGTATGTAAATTATTTGTTGGGCTTCATTACTTTGTTTAATGGCATATCAACCTTCCTGAGTTATTTAATGCCAAAGCCGTCCTTGTAGAAGAACAGTAGTGACTTAAGCCATATCTTGAGTTATCAGGTGGTTTATGCCTTTCCCAAGGATATTAGCCTAAAAGTGAACGTTATAGTTGGACTGGAGCTCGAACTCGTTTATAACGGTATCGCAGTTCTGCTCGTTAGCCACTTCACTACGGAGACTCCCCTACCCCACAAATTATTAATAATAGATAGAAATAATTAATAACATATAATTGTATACTAAAAACTCTTAAGAAAAAACTATAGAAAAATGTACATATAGCTCTACGATGAACATCATTTTCTAACCACTTGGCAGTTGCCCAGTCGGCTGGAGCTGTAGAATACACTGACTGCACCCCTGCAGACGAGAAAAACACCCCCAATGAGTGTCCAAGATATGACACTAAACAATCTGATGGTGAGGTTCCAGTGATGCTGGATCTTTGGGAAATGCGGAGCACCCCTTCACTGCTATTGCTCCCAGGTCCTCTCTGACCCGGCGTGGTAGCACCTGATAGGGCCATATCTATGAATTAAATAGATCTAACGGCATACTTATGCTAAACTGAATTGTTTGACTAAACTGAATACTTGAAATAGAATTGTTTTTGACAATTAATCCATACTTACATTCAAAATTCGTGCTAATGCTAAACTGAATTATTTGAATTGGAACCGTTTTTTGACATTGAAACTGTACTTGTTTTGATATTTAACTGTTTGAAAACAAAATCTTTACTTATACTAAACTGAATTAGCTGAATTAGAACTGCTTGACTAAACTGAATAGCTTGAAATAGAAATGTTTTTCACAATTAAACTATACTTACATTTAAACTGCGTACTCATACTAAACTGAATTGTTTGAAATGGAACTATTTTCATAAAAATGGATTTGGCGTTGAACAACCTACAAAAGTTGATATGCCATAAAACCCAAACAACCAACCAACCTCTTGGCAGAAAATAACCCTACATTCGTTGATATGATTATAAAAATAATCTTGTTTACAATAAAGATAAACTATTGAATAAGGAGACTGAATTACTATGCAAAAGTCGCCATAAATTCTAATTTCTACAATCAAATTAAAGTTATAAGTTATTCTCTCCTTGTTAGTTCGAGGTTACATTGATTTGCATACATTCTATATACTGATTTGCATGCGTTTTTTTCTTAATGGTACCATGCTAACAGTATTAGTAAGAATCCATCCTTTTTTCTTTCATTCATTGAAATCTGTATCAAATAGTTTTATTCAGCACTATTTTTTCCGTATTCTAAAAAAATGTCTTTTTGCTGATTTTTTAAAGAAAATTCCACCAATACAACCATTTTTCTTTCCTAGTGCAGCAATCAATTTTGTGCATTTTGTAGGTCCTACTCCACATCGTTGGACCAATTTATAACTAATTTTGATGTTATACTTGGTGATATTCGGAAATGTGGTGTTTTTTCTCACCCTTCCTTCTTCCGTTACCACGCCATGCAGTCATCAATTGCATTACGCAGGGACTATTCACTATTTAATAATTCTTTTCTTCGTCATTTTACTTTTTGAGTTTCACTGATGATTGTGTCTAAATTTATACACGAAACCTTTTGTTGTTAACATCTTAGTTGACTTATATACGTCGTTAGCAAAATCTCATAAACTAAAAAATGATGTCTACACATGCATAGGTAAAGCATAAACTGCTAATGACAAGTTAACGACCATATGGAAATCTGATCTCTCTGATAGAATAAAACTATCATTTGATTTTTTCTGAGTTGTAACCGGAACAGTACAATTATATGGCTGCACCTCTAAGACTGTAACGAAACGAATGGAGAAAAAGCTAGATCAAAACTATTCAAGGATGCTACGTGCTGTTTTGAAGAAATCTTTGAAGCAGCACCCTACAAAACACCAGCTGTAAGGCCACTTACCACCCATCGCACAAACAGGCTGAGACGAACAAGATACGCTTGGTATTGCTGTAGAAGTAAGAACGAACTCAATAGTGACTTTCTCACAGGAATCCCAAAACATGGAAACACCAATGTTGACTGACCAGCAAAAATTTACATTCATCTGTTCTGTACAGACACTGGGTTCCATCTGACCGACTTACCAAGTCAATAGGGATGGATGACACAAGAGAGTCAGAGAATCTGTGCTGTCAGCACACGATGATGATGATGATGATTCAGCACACACACACACACACACACACACACACACTCTGTCTCTCTCTCTCTCTCTCTCTCTCTCTCTGTATCAATATCAATGTTTTAATAATTAAATTTGTATTTTGCTGGCACTGACGACAGCTTTCACCGCCTTCAACCTAATTGCAAGATATAAATTAGAAGAAAATTTAATTTTTGGAAATAATTGCATTACGTGTCTGATGATTGAGGAAACTGACCGTAACGCGTAGGAAGTATTTGTGCATAATATCCTCTTTTAATTCGTTTTCATGGACGATTTTATAAGTGATTTAAAGATTTGAAAATATAAAGTCTTTAATTGTCATATTTCCTATATATATATATATATATATGTGTGTGTATATTGAGTACCACTTCTTTAAATATGAAGGCTATCTCTGCAATTCTCCAAAGAGCGTGTGTGGGCCTGCGCGTTGCTCCTCAAAGCAATGTCATCCTTGTCATCCCTGCCGTATATATGATAAACAAAATTCATGTCTTTGTCAAAGACATTAACTCCGTGCACTTTCATATGACTTCGTAGACTTGCTTCAGACCCACCTACTGTGTCACAGAATTGACACAAATTACGTGAAGGTTGCCGCGTAAGGACCTATGTTAAATCAACCATCAATTATTTGCCGTTATAAGATCTTATATGACTAGTAAGTCCGGCTTTAGACAAACAGACCCTTCTGTAGATGTTACAAACATATTCAGGCTGAAAAGTTGACAGGATGGAGGTCGAGTCCAGTTTTCGGAGTGCTCATTTCAAGATTCTTCATGCTTCAAACGTTTTATAATTATCATTGATTACTTTTTTTTTTCTAATTGATCAATTTTCTGCCATCAAATCCCTGTATTCAACTTCTACACGAAGCGCATGGGCTCATATTTGACGACATCCTTACGTATATATATGTAAAACTTTTTAATCCCGTTAAAACAGTCTATAAAAACAAAATATCCTTAATTTTTCTTTCTTTCATCTTTTTTTCTGTTTCCCGTTCTTATCGACAGTTTTGATGGGATTTAAAGAATTTAACATGTATACGTGGATTCATCCCTTGATGTCAACCACTGTAACAAAAAAGCAGCAAGTTATTTTACACCTACTCAAGCCTAATTCCGTGCTGAACAACCTGTAACAACCATCAAGAGGCATTGGCTTCTACGTGAATGCAAATATAACAGAGTTTATGTGTTTTAAACACGGAGCCATCTGTAACCTGAGAAATTAGTAGACCAGTTGACATACCTTGGATGTAATATCTCATCTACTGAAAGCAATGTCAGCGTACGCATAGCAAAGGTGTGGACTGCTATTGACAGGTTGTCGATCATATGGTAATCTGATCCCTCTGATAGAATAAAACGATATTTCTTCCAAGTTGTAGCAGTGTCGGTACTACTGTATGGATGCCCCACTTGGACGCAACTGAAACGCATGGAGAAAAAGCTAAATGGGAACTGCACAAGAATTGTACGGGCTATTTTGAAAAAAATCTAGGAAGCGACACCTAACAAAAAAAAAAGCAGCTGTAAGGCCACTTACTTCCCATCAAATGAAACATCTCCAGCTCAGACGAAGAAGATATGAACGCGCCAGGGTTGGCTGATCAGCAAGGACATACATACATCAGCTGTGTGCAGACACTGGATGCAGTCTAAAGGACCTTCCAGGAGTGACAGACCAGAGTGAGAGAGAGAGAGAGAGAGAGAGAGAGAGAGAGTAAATATGTTTGCTCAGTTCACTTACCATCACGCGAGACGCCAAAAGACATTGACTAAAGTAAGCAAAAAGAAAACCCAGTAAAATTTATCTGCACACCGAACACATTAACAATTACAATATGTGCGCTAAGAAAGCTGATAGGAAACAATATTCTTATCATTTTTTTTTTTTTGTTTTTGTTTTTCAGATTTCCGCCTCGTCGGCTCGGGCTGTAGAATACTCCGACTGCACCTCTGCAGATGAGTAAGACCCACCCCCGATGAATGTGCTGGATATGACACTAAATTTCATCTTTTGGAGAGGCTCCAGTCCTGGAAATTTGGAGAATGTGGAGTACCCCTTCATTGTTATCTCTTCCAGGCTCACCCTGTCCCGGAGTGGTAGTACCTGTTAGGGTCACATCTCTGGGTCAAATCGAACAGTTTAATCATTCACTTTACTGACTGAGTGCAAACAAAGGATTAGTTTTGAATAAAAGATCTAGCAGTAGGTAGCAATACTTGAAACCAATTAACCATATGCGCCAAACTGATTCCTGTTAAATTTAATTATTAATATTACACTGTGATGATTGAAACTATTTAACTGTTTGGTTTGGTTTGGTGGGTTTTATGGCATATCAACCTTTGTAGGTTATTTAACGCCAAATCCATTTTTATGTAAATAATCTGTTCTATTTAAAACAATTCAGTTTAGCATAAGTACACAGTTTAATTGTCAAAAACATTTATTTCAACTATTCAAGAAGTTATATGTATCAATTCAGTTAAGTGTAAATACAATTTTAATGTTGAAAAACAGTTCTATTTCAAATAATTCAGTTAAGTATAAGCACGCAGTTTAAATGTAAGTACGGTTTAATTGCCAAAAACATTTCTATTTCAAGCTGTTCAGTTAACTCAAACAATTCAGTTTAGCATAAGAATGCTGTTAGTTTTATTTAACCCATAGATAGGGCCCTATCAGGTGCTACCACGCCGGGCCAGAGTGGACCTGGGAGTGATGGTAATTCCCCAAAGCTCCAGCATTCCCCAAAGCTCCAGCATTGCTGGAACCTCACCATCAGATTGTTTAGTGTCATATCTTGGACACTCGTAAGGGAGGGGGTCTTACCCCTCTGCAGAGGTGCAGTCAGTGTATTCTACAGCCCCAGCCGACTGGGCACTATTTAACTGTGTGCAAGCGAATGAATTATGTTGATACTAAGGAATGTCATAATTAGTTTTAGTAATCCTTGATAAATAAAATAATTAATGTTAAATTACAATGCTTGAAACTATTTAACTGTGTACTCTGGCTTGTTTAAAACGCTATATAGAAACAATTCGTTTCTAAATAATATATATATATATATATAGTAATCTTTCGATGGATATTTTTATTCTCATCTATAGAAGCCACCCTTATAGATGCGCCACAGTATTTCCCCGATCGAACTATTTGATCCTAGCCGTTGAACTATAGGATTCATATGCCCAGGGCCTAGTTAGGCGTGGTGTTGAATCGTCGGTGGGTTTATCCGCTTGCCTTTACGTCCACCATGCTGCTTCCCATAGCTTTCGAAAAACTATATATAAAAAAGTTTCTTTCTTTCTTTCTTTCCCCTTCTGCCGATATTAAGTTTTAACTTTGTAAAAGTCCACAATTACTTTCTTTTTTTAAATTTCATCGGAGACCTTATTTATAGTTCTTTGAATCCCAGTAGGCATTCTATTTTATGCTAACTTAGGTTTTCAATTTCTAATAAAGTCCAATAGTATTAGCTTCACTCGACCAGGTTCAACTGTTAGGTGTATATATATATGGAAATAAATATATATATTATATATATTACACACACACACAAACCCATACATACATATACACACACACACACACACACACACACACACACACACACACACACACACACACACACATATATATATATATATATATATATATATATTACATGGTAGTGTCTGTGACACTGGGTTTCATGCATTTTGCATTGGTCTTCCATTAACTCACCAAGTGAACTCTTATATATATATATTATTTGTCTTTAAATAACAGACAAGGGTCGAAATGCCATAAAATACAACCAAATCACAAGCCAAATTATTCAAACATTTCTATTCAGTTTCTCTGTTCATCTTAATGGTATAAGTTTTACGAAAATTGATTAGATCGCTATAGAATATTTTCGTGAAAAAGCTTTCTGGTCTTCTCATGGCACTGGGGTCCCAGTACGATGTACTGGCTGTACCTTCAGCCTCTCGTAGGCACAAGCTCTGAGTAATCGTTGTAAATTGTTTTCAAATTGCTGGTACGTTGCCCATTGTTGGTAATTGACCCATTCAGAATACGAAAAGCTACCAAAAAAGAGCAAAGAATATTTTGAGACATTTGAAGAATAGTTTTTCTTCTGTTATTTAAAAAAAAAAAATTTTCTGTTTTTTCTTTTTTTCTTTCTTTTTTTTTTTTTAGACTTTTATTTTTTGCGCCGACTGTTTCTGTCCATCTTCGTTCTGTTATCTTTAGAACAAATTCACAGAAAATTCTTGAAAAAAAAAAAAAAAAAAAAAGCAAAAAAACCCCCCAAAAAAACAAACAAAAAACAAAAACAAAAAAAAAAAACAAACGGAAAACAAAAAAACAAAAAAAAAAACAAAACAAAACAAAAGAAATAAAAATAAATAAATGAAAACATGGAAGAATTTATTCTGCTTAACGAGGCGTATGACGTCAGACTTAGAGAGTTATTTTGAATGATGACGTCAGAGAGTCGGGGTACGTTTGTGGATTCATATCAAATTCTTTGGTGGAAATACATCTATCTATCTATCTATCTATCTATCTATCTATTTATACGTACATACATACATATCTAAAATCCTTTTTCATCATTAAGATGTAGATTTATTGATATATTGAGTGCTGAAAGGGTCTGGGCCCAAACAAAATCTTTGTTTCTTTTTAGGAGATGGAGATGGCGTAGTGACGAACGTGCTGGACTGCGACCTCGTAGTAAGTTCAAATACCGGTTGTGCTATAACGTTCGCTTTCAGACCCCTGAGAAAGGTATGAAGCTCCTTGCCCCTACAACTATGGGTTTAAATAATGCCACTACTGTTATTTTATGAGAATGGATGTAGCCTTAAATAACCCACGAAGGTTGATGTGCCATTAAACAAAGTAATCAACTATTTTTTTTCTAAGAGTCAAAGAAACCTTCGACCGTCGACGGGCCGAGCATATGCTGACTGCATTCTATGCAGAGGGTTAAGACAACAGACCTTGCCCCCCCACACACACATGTGGGTAGCAAGTGATTTCAGGGTCTGAGGGTGGCTTTTCGAGGGTTGCCCTTTTATATGACAGTAGAAATACTGTAAATGAACCTTTTATCAGAAAACATTTGGGTCCCATTCAAAAGTAAACGAAAGAAAAATTTAGAAAGGAAGAAAAGAAGGAAGGAAGCAGAAGAGAAAGGAAAAATTAAGAAAAAAGAATGAAAAGGGAAAGAAAGAAAGAAAGAAAGAAACAAACAAACAAACAAACAAACAAACAAGTATCAATAGAGATATAAAACGAAAAATGAAAGAATTATAGAGATTTAAGGGGGGGGAAGATTTAAACAAAAAATTTAAGAATGTAGGCATTTGAAGAAAGAAAGAAAGAAAGATTTTTAAAATGATGTGATTTAAAGAAAGAAACAATGAAAGTTTAAAGGGATGAAAAAACGAAGAAAATTATTTAGGCATTCATAGCGATAGAAATGAAAGAAAAATGAAAGATTTGCATTCATTTAAAAAAGAAGGAAAGAAAGATTAAAAGAATATAGGCATTTACAGAGAGAAAGAAAAACAAGAAAAGCTACATATCGATTGAAAAAGAAAGAACTGTATGGAAAAATATTAAGGAAGTTTATTCAAGCTTTAACTAAATACAGTTTCTGCTTCGTCAGGATTTGCAAATTGGGGGGAAAAAAGAATGGTGCTATCAAAAAAAAAAAAAAAAAAAAAAGAAAAAAGAAAAAGAAAAAGAAAAAGAAAGAGTAGGGCAAAGTGTAATAAATCAGTCTGTCTGTTTGTCTCCATCGATGTTTTCCCAGGCCTCTGGAATTATGCAATGGTTAACAATTCAAGGACTTTTGAGCACTTGTCAACATTCTCTTTGGTCACTCGACCTGCCCCCGTCTGTGTGTCTTCGTCGGTCAAGTCTCAAGGCTGTCCGATTTTTCTGTTTACCTGTCTGACATTTTTGTTTAAAAGAACCCCGAAAAAATCGATGACAAGGAGAAATTGAATTTTGAATATGTTTCGGAATGATAATTTGTTATTAGAAATAATTCATCATTACCATATATAATGTGGACCGGGTAATTGTGAAAAAATGATATAGAGAGAAAATATTCAATAGAAAGAAAAAATCAGTATCTTTTCTGATAATTTGTTCACATTTTCAACCTTTTAAAACATGAAAAAAAAACAAAAACAAAAAAAAACAACCCTTTTCTTTCTTTTTCTTAAAGTTATATAAATCATCATCATCATTATTATCATCATCACTGTTATCCATCACTCCTGGTAGGTCCTCTATACGGCATCCTGTGTCCGCACAGAGTTGATGTACGCAAGTCCTTGTTGATCGGCTAACACTAGCGCGTTCAAGAGTCAGAATCCAAAATAGAACGTTGTTTATGAATTGGTTCTTACTTTACCAGATTCCATGACTCTCTCTCTCTCTCTCTCTCTCTCGCTCTCGCAATCCGTCCCTATCAGTCATTGTTCCTGGCAGGTTCTCCAGACAGCATCCTGTGTCCGCAGAGAGCAGATGAATGTGATTTTTTGCTAACCAGCCACCACTGCACCTACATATCTTGGAGTCAACAGAAAAACGTTACGTGTGAGTTCCTCCTTACTTTACCAGCAATCCCCAGCATGTCTTGTTTATTCTATTTGGATGGCTTGTGATGGTTGTGGTTTCTTTCTTTAATGGCATATCAACTCTTTGTAGGTTACTTAATGCCAAAGCCATTCTCCTAGAAGAACAGTAGTGGTACTATTTAACCCATAGCTGGGAGGATAAGGGGGTTCATACCTTTCTCAAGGGTATTTGCCCGAAAGTGAACGTAATAGCGCGACTGGAGTACGAACTCGCGTACTACGATTCCGCAGTCCATCGCTTTAACAATTACACCACGAGGACACCCCCTATGGCTTGTGAGACGGGAGGTATTTGCCCGTACAACTGCTGCTTTTTTTGGATTTATTCATGACAGCATGTAGTATTCTTGCGTAGTTCCCATCAAGCTTTTTCTCCAAACGTTACTTTAGAATCCGGGTGGTGGGACCATACAATAGTACTGATACGGCTACAGATTGAAAAACACCAGCTCTAACAGTTTTTTTTTTTTTTTTTTTTTTTTACTGAACTCTGAGTGACAGTAAATCTCCAAGACTTTTTAAAGTATTCTAGCTGATTTCAAAAGTGCTAAGGTCGGGATGATCTTGATTCTTCCTCTGGTGTCCAGTTTCCCCAGTCTCATTTTCAGGGCTTTGAGGACCGTTCCAAGGTCACAATTAGTATCACCGTCTCTTTCATGTTCGACTGCTTTTTCGGCTTTCTGATAAGATCCAGGTATTTGTCTATCTTTTTGCGTTCTTTTAGTTTCAGTCTATGATCGGTGTTAATTAAACACTAAGTCTGGTCTTCTGATAGGGATTGAGTGACACGTTTATATTTCAAAGTTGAATTTTATGGTCTCATTTTCTCGGAAAAATTCTGGTTGATGCTTTTTTGTCTCTGCTTCCCACCAGAGAGGACTTGACACAAGGTCAATAACCCGAAGGTCAATTATAGTGGGGATTTAGGGGAGAGGAAGGTCGGGCACGAGCCGAGGCCCGAGTCCTGCTGGACTATGTTGGTCATCGGCCTACTTCGAGCAATGTGGGCCTGATGAGCCTAGCTGGTCATGGACCCAAATCTGGGTCCAGGTACGTATGCCTGATTATAGCTTAAACAGAACAGCAAGGTCGAGTGCTATACATGTCACTGATGCAGCTCGCCCACCCGAAAGTGTCCCAGCCGAAGTCAGGGACCTTACGGCTTCAAGTCTGCCATGGAGCTTTGAACATCCGGCACGGATGCCAGACAATCTGCTGAAAAACTTCTGCATGAAGCAGCAGTTGATCAATCTCTCTGGTTGGTGCATTTATCATTTGGTAGTAAAGTGAAATTTTAGCTTTTTGCACAATTCCCAGTAGAACGAATCGTCAACCCAATCGTGTCTGTTCTTGTATTCCTTTTCTGCTAGTAATCTGCATTCGCTTATAATGCAATAAACTCTTTTATTCCTCTGGACATTATCCTGAGGATTATCAATTTTTGCTTTGACGTTATTACTTTTCATGGCATTATTTTGTGTTGATATCAACAAAGATTCGTTTTCATTCACTAAGTTACCTCTTTATTGCCATATCCAGGTCATCCAATGTGCAATTTCTTTGTCTTTATGCTAATGTTTAACACTGTAAGCACGTGTATTATAATATTGTCTATGTATGATAACTTCTTAGCGAACCAATATAACCACCTGTAAGGTCTTGGTGAGCAGTCGGAGGAATATGGTAGTTTTGTGGATCATAAGATCTTAGACTAAGCCAATACAATTCAGCCCAGGTGTAGAATACACCGATTGCATCTCTACAGAGGGGTAAGATCCTTCTAAAGTGTGTCCTAGATATGATACTAAACTATCTGATGGTGAGGCTCCAGTAGTGCGGGAGCTTTGGAGAATACGGAGTACCCCTTTATTGCCATCAATCCCAAGCCTACTCTGGCTTGGAGTCGTAGCACTTGACAGGGTCCTATCTATGGGTCGAATAGAACTGTTTGACATTTAAGTGTAAACAAATGACTTATGGTGAATTGAATTGTTAGAAATAAAACTGATCATTTAACTGTGTGTAAAATAATGAATTGTAAGGCGGTATGTTGCCTCTTGCCAAACATGGGGGTGATGATTTCGCCTTTAATCTGCTGAGTGTTCTGCTAGTCGGAAATATCTTGAGATAGCAAGAAATGGTCCGCTATCCGCCCACGTTGTGTTTTTAAGATCCGGACAGCGAATCAAACGCTAATCGGAATTGCCAATTAGCAAGTAGAAAAATGCTACCGTACAATTAAGTAAAAAAAAAAAGTCGACACCTAGAAACAAAGAACAAACACATCTTTGTAACAATAACAATATTTAGTATATATGAAAAAGAAATGTCGTTCAATGATTTTACATTCAAAGTTCTTACATAAGTGGCAAATTCTGTCAGAGACCTTCAGTTATTCATCAAAAGCTTAGTTTATCTTTTATCTTTAAACCTTGGGCAGTCTGGTACGAGATAATTTTAAATGGCGGTTATGTTTGTTTTTCTTCACAGCGTCGTATTTGGACGGCTTTCACACTTACTCTACTCAGGGGTTTTGGTACAAATTCAATAAAGCTGTCCAATAAAGCACGGAAGCTGTTTCAATGCCTGCCATTCTGCCTTCTCAACTGGTCTGTTTCAGTCTATCTGGTCTAGTCCTGATTTGACTGCTTACTACTATTCTGGTTAATTTATGTATATTCGTAACTGGGTTGAGGGTCGACACGAGGGTAACTTCAAAGAACTATAAGCCTCGGCTGAATTCCACACCAAATTCCCCCGTCTTAATTTAGCTAACAAAAATCCCTTTGATCCTGACAATTACTTTGAGATGTCACAGCTTTGTTTTCATAATTCCCTTTGTCATCGAGATAATTCAGCCGTTTTGACAACTGGTCCTCTCATCAAAACAAATTGTAAATTCCAATTGAATAAAGACAAAACAATTTATTTCACACTAACTACCCTTCGAAAATCTACTACGCTATTACACGTTTGTAGTGAAGAGAAATTTCGTATTTTTGGTTTGGCGCGCAAATTTAATTCGACATTTAATTTCACCCAATCAGGATGACCTATCCTATTCAGCCCGGACCTTTCATTTCCGGCCAGCAAATTGGGTAAGCTGCCAAACCCACTCTCTTTGGCTGGAGAACGCCGTCCAGTGCAGACGTCACACTGGCCGTTCTTAAATAACCTTCTCTTTAGCTGGACAACGCCGCCCAGTGCAGACGTCTCACGGTGGCTCTAGAATAGCAGCAGCAGCAGCATGGACACACGAGGGAACCCATCTAATTTATGGATTCCTTGCAAGGAATCCCAGTTGAATATAAATTAGATGCATTCAACATGCCTCGCACAGGCACAACTTTATGTCACCCCAAAATTGGCTATGTCGATCCAACGCGTAATCCCGCTCTCGACACCTAGCTCCCATTTAACCTCTTGGCCACTTTAATGGAGAAAGCGCATACTCTCCCCAAATACCAGACACGAAACTCACGGTGACATCCACAGTTCAGTTCCTACAACTGCAACATGTCTTTCGTTAAACCTACGAACACAATCCCTCACACATCCGACGACACACGCTGCCATCTCAACCTTCTCAACTTCTCATAACTCAATTTCGTCTCAATACTCACAACCTCTGCACGAGTCTTGCAGCACCAAAAGCAAACCCAATATTCCATGCTGCAAATAAAAACCTATTCATAAAAATATATTTCGACCTTCGGCATCTTTTCTTCTTCATCATCCTTCCTTTAATACCTAATAACAATTAGCGAAAGACCTTACACTCTTAGCGAGGAAACAACTCAACGTAAACACGCACACACGTTACAACTATTCCTCGCTAACAACAACAAAAAACTCCGGCTAAAATATTCGCTAAACGTTCATAATGCATTTCTCTATTCTTCTAAAATCCACATTAATTTCTTTTCCCTCTAGAGTATAAACCTCTCCTAAACGGTCTCTAATCAGCATAGGGTTACAGCCTGATATTTAATTGAATTGTTGGTGATACATTGCAATACTTGGAAGCATTTAAACAGTGTGCTAAAGAATGAGCTGAGGCTCGTTCGAAAACGTTATCAACCAAATGTGTTTACAAATCGTATATATATATATATATATATATATATATTAAACGACTGAAGAAGAAACTAGACGGCAATTACACTAGAATGTTGAGAGCAATATCGAACAAGTCCTGGTGTCAACACCCCACAAGACACCAACTATACGGCCAATTGCCTCCCATCACGAAAACTATACAAGTTAGACGAACCAGACACGCAGGACACTGCTGGAGAAGCAAGGACGAACTCATCAGTGATGTACTCCTATGGACCCCCGCATATGGCCAAGCAAAAGCAGGACGACCAGCTCGAACATACATACAGAAGTTATGTGAGGATACAGGATGTAACCCTGAAGACCTGCCAAAAGCGATGAATGATAGGGAGAAGTGGCGAGAGAGGGTCAGGGATATCCGTGCAGGCAGCACGACTTGATGATATATATATATATGTATATATATATATGTGTGTGTGTGTGTGTCTGTATAAAGAGGATTTCGCATTAAATAACCTACAATGCTATAAAACCAAACCAAGGCAATTACAGAAAACGTTTATTGTTACCATAAACTTGAATAAGTAGAAAGGACACATGATAAAAGTTGCGTATAAAGTCTAATTCTTTTATTCCTAGTCGAAAGAATCCGAGATTCGCTGTGTAAAAACCTATTTTAACAGGTAAAAGAAAGCTTATCTTACTGCACGTAAGACAATCTTAACAGGTGCTTATTCTCAAGAGTGAAGATTGAAGCGTTATGCTGAATTTTCATGATTGTATTTCCACCTCCATTTTTGGCCTTTAAGCTTTCCTTATTTGAATCCCCTGGACTATTGCGTTTGGTTCATCGCCAAGGGAGAGACCAACTTGCTGTCCAACAATAACAAGGACTGGTGAGAGGCTGCTATCCTGGACATTATACCCAACAGGAACGAGAAGCACTTGACACAGTTTTGTATGTATTTACCCACTCCCTCCATCATGAGCAAAAGTTCATTTTTTTTAGCAGGATAAAACTGCTATGAATTTTGTGGGTTTTTTTTTTAAACAAGTGTAAAGAACCCAGTGTACTAAACTATTTACCCATATCTAGAGGGATGCTTCATCGATCCCAAGGGATACACAATTTGTATGTATTTACCGAACACTTCCGCATTGAACAGGACGCGACACTAGCTCAATTTTTTAAGCAGAGTAGAGGTGGTTTGAATTCTGAGTTTTCCTTCTCCATGATTGGCTGTCATACCAAGGCCAGTCAGCTATAACTGGAGGGAAAATAGTTGTATTCTTACCAAGGAGTTATATATATATATATATATATATATATATATATATATATCACAAGGAATTATATATCACTTCTTGTGATATATATATATATATATATATATCACAAGGAATTATATATATATATATATAATACTCCTTGTGAGTTTTTATATACACATATATATATATATACATATATATATAAACTGTCTTTAGAAAGATGTGTTCATGAAATGTGCCACCGAGTCTGTAAGAAAACGAAAATACTTTTGATTCAACCCTAATATATTTTGAATTCCATGTCCAAAGGCTCTGATGATTCACCTTTTATTTAATACCTATTTTTGGCCTGATTTAATTCATTCTTTTCCTTATCAAAATAATTTTCTTCTTTCGTTATGACAGCCCAAAATGTCTGACTCATTCCGCCGGCCGGATATAACGTCATCAAAATGGCGTTGTGAAATTTTTTCGCCTTATTCGATTCTAAAAAGCGTCAACATACGCTACGAGCAAAGAGAATTGATAAATAACATCAAGTAAAATAAAAATAAAGAAAGACAGAAAAAGAAAAAAAGAATAAAGATGAAGGCAGAATGTTTAGTAATGATTTTTCGAAAGTGGAAAAAAAAAGAAGTAGAAACCAAATAAATCCAGATGTTTCGTCCGTATAGTTGAGCAAAAGAATGGCTTTTAGCACTTTTCGCGTCAAAAAATTCTTCCTGATCACTTAGACTAATTTGTTTTAATTCCCTTCTGCGTCTTATCAAATAATAATCTAAAAAAATGCGCTCAGGTTTAACAATAGACTAAGAAATAAATACTTTCAGCCTCTTAGAACCAAAGGGTAGCCTTAGATTCTTACGTTGTAATATATATATATATATATATATATATATATATATATATAGTATTTTTGGTTCAGTTAAACCGGAGTTGGGAGTAACAGAATTGAAATAAATTTATAATCCTATGTGACCGGTTTCGTTGTTTTTTCTTAAAGAAAAAAAAAGTATATATATATATATATATATTCAAGGAAATAGTCACTTCCTATATGTGTCTAAGACATTGAAATTTCTTTAAAAGTTGTGGCAACAATAAAAAATGACTCAGTTTTTCACTATTTTTTGTGCAACTCCCTCTCTCCTTCTCTGTCTATGTATGTATGAATTTAGTCAACCCCTCCGCACGATCAGGATATGAAACAATGTTAATTTCTTAAGTGGGGTTTAGCAGGTTTTCCTTCTGGAGGAAGAATAATTGGATTCATACATTTCTTAAGAGTATTAGCGTTATGTGAAATGCAAACAGTCTCGTTGAGGATTGAACTCTGGTCACCATATCCATTTCCAATATATGTATATGTATATATATATATATATATATATATATGTAAACTCGTAGAGTGTCCTGTCAGCGGGCCTTAGAATACGCCGACATATCTTCTACAGAATACGCCCCTAAAACCTCTAAAAAGCGAAAGTTCGTATTTTTCCGACGATTCCTACCTTCATATAATCTTGATTTATTTTCCCTTCGTTATAAACAAGAGTTTTTTTTAAAGTTATATATTTTTCGTTGTCTATTCCTTTTCAACCAAACATGCTTCAACGACAAACTGGTTTACACAGACACACACACCCACACACACACGCATATATGTATGTATGATAACAAGGTAATCCAAATAGGAGAGATTTATTGAGAAACAAACTCGACACTATAGCGTTTCGGTTTTGCTGAACCATCATCAGGACTATGAGGGGTTATATTAGTGATGTTAAGTTAACGATGGATGTGTAAAAGTGTACAAATATATAAAAACTTTGGAAAATTTGTATGACAAGAAAAAGTTGGTTGTTTATGACAAGAAAAATTGGCCGCTTGATCAATGAATCAGCGTTTATTGCTTTAAACTACGTCACCTGACCTATTTTTACACTTTATAAATAGATTCTAAATAGATATGACCAAATTGTTGATAGATAGATAGATAGATAGATAGATAGATAGAGAGTGAGAGAGAGAGAGAGAGAGATAGAAATAACAAAATAGTAAGAGATAGTTAACACCAAATAGCTGTAGATAGGTGCATAGATGTCTCAGTCAAATATAATCATCTATATTTACCCAACCCCTCCGCTCGGGCAGGATATGACACAAGGTCAATTTTTTAGCGGATTTTATTAGGTTTGAATTCAGAGTTTTCCTTCTCCTAGACTAGTTGCCTCACCAAGGCTGAATAACCTAGTCTGCCCTACTATTTACCCATAGCTGGAGGGAGAATAATTGGATTCATACCTTTCCCAAGGGTGCTATGTGAAATGCAATTAGCCTGGTGCAGGATTTGAACTCGTATCGCCGTGCCCATTTCCTACGACGATAACCATTACACCACGGGCACCTCCTAAAATATAATTATCTAATTGAACATAGTCATTGTACATGACAAGCTGAAACGTATTTTTTAATTTTTCCATCTTCTAGGAACATAGTCGCCCCATTGACTGTGGCTGTAGAATACATGTACTGCACCTCTGCAAAGGATTAAGACCCCCTCCTCCCACAACGAGGCCTCATATTGGCAATTGGTAACGACCCTTAATTCTTGAGGACGAGATCCAGGTAATTAAGAAGTTCGTGTCCTGGCATCCAAAGTGGTCACGTGAACTGCAATACTCCACTTTGGCCCTTACTCGATCCGATCAATCAACTGGTTATATCAAACATTAGCACGTATATGATTGTCTCGACCGTCTTCGAATTGTTCTTGCGGCAAATAGACACCAAATCCTTTTTATTGCACTGAGAAAAAAACAATATCCAGTATATAACACTAAACTGCACCTGATGGTGAGGCTCTAGTCCTGAAGTTTGGAGAATGTAATGTACCCCTTTATTACTACTACTCTTTGGTCTACTCTGACCCGGGTTGGTAGAATTTCTCATCTATGGGTCAAATAGAATCGTTCAATTTACCAAGGATCATTAGTGATTTGAAACAATACAGCTGTGTGCAAATTGTTCTCATTCGATAGGAATATTTGATAAATAGAATAACTAATATTAAAAAGCAATAATTGAAACTATTTAAATTGTATGCGATATTAAATAGAATTATTTGCGTTAATAGCAAATCTTGGGACCATCTAACTCTATGAAAACAAATGAGCTCTGACTCGTTTAAAAATGGTTACCTATAAACTACTTGCTTACCGATCAAATATATACAGGGTGTCTCAAAATAGAAGCAACTCATTGATGGGATGATTTATTACTGAGACAAGCGCAATGGCGGTAATTTTGAACACGCCCTGTAAAAAATGCATCCTTTAAGTTGGGTACATCAAATCAATGTTTATTTAACAGCTATTATACCAGCTTCCAGGACATCCAATCTTTTTTGTGTTTCTTGTCTCAGTAATAAATCGTTATCATATCATTGGTTTGTATTTATTTTGAGTCAGTTTTTGAATGATTTGGTCAGCAAGTCAGTTGTTACGCAAATATTTTTTCTTTTCTTGTCCAGGCATTGTGATCGAGGATTAATAGTTGATATAGTATACTATTTACAAATCTGAAACAAAAATAAAAACACAAAATTATTAGAAGTAGAGTTATTAGCAGTCACTTGGGTCCCATGTATATTGAGACACCCTGTATATATATATATATATATATATATATATATATATATATATATATATATATATATATATATATATGGACAGGATTTAGCATTAAATAACCCATAAGTGTTGATAAAACACCAACCAATCATAGATAGGTAGATAGATAGATATGAACAAACATTAATAAATGATATATTTTAGGTGGATATCATTGTCTAATTGAACATAGCCATAATACTTGATTGGTTGGGTGGTTGGTTTGTTTCTTTGTTGGTACTATTTACCAACCCCTCCTCTCGGGCAGGATATGACACAAGGTCAATTTTTAAGCGGAGTTTAACAGGTTTGAATTCAGAGTTTTCCTTCTCCTAGACTAGTTGCCTCACCAAGGCTGAAGAACCTAGTCCGTCCTACTATTTATCCATAGCTGGAGGGAGAATAAGGGGGTTCATACCTTTCCCAAGGGTATTTGCCCGAAAGTGAACGTAATAGCGCGACTGGAGTACGAACTCGCGTACTACGATTCCGCAGTTCATCGCTTTAACCATTACACCATTGTTGGTTGGTTGGTTTGTTGGTTGGATTGATGGCATATCAACTCTTAAGTTATATAATGCCAAATCATGTTAATACATAAATTAAATATATATAATTTGTAAACAAATGTTTGTTGGCAAACATTTTTAAACGAGCCAGCGCTCATTTATTTGCACAGTTGAAATAATTATACATATGATTTCTGAGTGAATAGCTGGTTGGTAATTTCAATTTTTAAACGAATTGGAACTAATTTCTTTGCACGTAATTATCACTATTGTTGGCACACAGTTAAATGCTTTCATGTATAGCTAAAAAAACACACATAATTCAATTTAACATAAATCATCTGTTTGCACACTGTGAAGTGGTTTCAAGTATTGCTCACACTAATGGTTTTATTTGCACACAGTTAAATGGTTTAAAGTATTCCAATCAAACACAAGTAATTATATTCAGAATTAATCATTTGTTTGCACACACTTAAATGGTTTCAAATATTGCTATCTAACACCAATAGTTTTATTTGCACTCAGTTAAATAGCTCGATGTATTGCTATGTAACACATTTCAATTAAACACTAATCATTTGTTTGCGCACAGTCAAACGGTCAAACTGTTCTATTTGACCCATAAATGGGATCCTGTGAGTCATGGTAACAAAGGTGTACTCCTCATTCCTCAGAGCTCCAGGAATAGTCATTTGTTGGTGGTGAAGAGGTCTTACACTTCTCCAGAGATGCAGTCGTCGTTTTCTACAGTCCCAGCAGAATGGGCCACAGAAGATTCGTTGGGAGTGGAGTCTTACCCCTCTGCAGAGATGCAGTCAGCGTATTCTACAGCCCCAGCTCACTGGGCCACAGGAGACTCGTTGCGGGAGTCTTACCCCTCTGCAGAGATGCAATCAGCGTATTCTACAGCCCCAGCAGATTGGACCACAGGAAACTCGTTGGGGGAGTTTTACTCCTCTGCAGAGATGCAGTCGGCGTATTCTACAGCTCCAACCGACAGGGCCACAAGAGACCCGTTGGGAGGGGAGTCTTACCCCTCTGCAGTGATGCAGTCGGCGTATTCTACCGCCCCAGCTGACTGGACTGCATAATACTTAAATGACAATATTTTCTAATTCATATTCTTTACTCCAATTTTTATCAATGAAAGGTTTCTAACGAAATTAACGAAAGATGTTGGATTTTTTTATTTTTGATAATTTTAATCAACTTTCTTTTAGAAGTGCGATTTTAAAGCGTTATTGCAATATACCGCTAACGAAAAATGTGCACGCTTGGAAAGAATATTGGAAGAATATTTTCTTAAGGACTAATAGAATAAATTTTGTTTAACAAAACGGATAATTCCGCTCGTTATATATAAACTGACAAAAAACTGTATTGGGTTAAAATTGTTTCTTTGAATTTTCTTAAGAAAATATAAAGAATAAGCACAGTTGAATCTTTGTTCTGTCTGCAATCTCACCTGCCAACCATAGTGGTATGCCGGTGACGATACTTCAATAATAATAATAATAATAATAATAATCTCCAGTGAAAGACCATCAACTAACGCTGGTATGAAAAACTCTAATGAGTAACAATAATAAAGAAAGCGAGAAGAGAACTAAAAAAAAACAACTATGGAACATGAAGGTGACGGTGATACCAATTGTAATTAGTGCACTTGGAACAATCCAAAAAGACTGATAAAGGCACTAGAAAATATAGAAATCAGAGAACAAGTAGAAGCCACCCAGACTACAGCATTACTAAGATCGGCTAAAACAAAGTGAAGAGTCTTGGAGACTTAAGGAGACTTGCTGTCATTCACATACCAGTTTTAAAACCATTGCAAACGCTTGTGTGAAAAACACTCAAAGGAATAAACTAATAAACTTGTAGTTGGCGCACTTGGAACAGTTCCCAAATTCTTAGGACTGGAGGAATTGGAGATCAGAGGAAGGATCGAGACGATACAAACCTCAGCTTTGTTAAAATCGGTTCGAATACTCAGATGTTGCTGGACCTTTGAGGAGGCTTATTACCACTCAAACATCAGTAAAAGACCACCAGCTAATACTTGTGTGAAAAACTTCCAGAAGCTAATGAAGCCAACTGGCACAAAATGAATTGAAGACTAGGCATATATATATTACTCCTTGCGAGTTTTAGCGAGTGATTAATTATTTGATTATCTTGACAGTTTCTTGTATGGATTTAAAAAAAAAAAGGCGTGGCAGGAGTCCCTGTGTCGTAGCGGCTAACATACTGGACTGCGACATCGTAGTAACCGAGTTCAAACTCCAGTCGCTCTATAACATTCCTTTTCTGATTAATACCCTTGGGAAATGGTTTAAATAGTACCACTATTGTTTCTCTACAGGGATGGTTTTGGCATTAAATAACCCACGAAGGTTGATATGCCATTAAACAAAGAAACCAAACGAAACAACACTAAAGAAGCGTTAACTTTGACCACTTCTCAACTTTGCTTTCTTTTCCCTCCTTCTGTTTTTGTCAAAGTTTATTTCCCGTCTCTCTCTCTCTCTCTCTCTCTCTCTCTCTCTCTCTCTCTCTCCCCATACCTACCTACTTAACACGGATAAAGAAGTTATGACATCAAACACAACTTTATTCATTCACGATGTTTTTTTTTTTCATTCATTTCCTTGTACTTCTTTTTTATCGCATTTTCTTCGTAGCATGTTGCTTAGTAAGACACAAGGCCAATTATTTACAGAGTTTAACTTAGTTTGGCATAAGGCCAATAATTAAGAAAGCTTAGCTTAGTTTGGCACTAGATCAATCATTTACTAACTTTTGTTTAAATTGGCACAATACCAATTATTCAATAAGTTTAACTTTGTATGGCATAAGCCCAATTATTTACTAAACTTACCTTAGTCTGGCAGAAGGCCAGAGAAGTGTAGGGTTTGTTGGTTGGATGGTTGGTTGGTTTCTTTATTTAATGGCATATCAACTTTCGTGAGTTATTTAATACCAAAGCCGTCCTTGTAAAAGTGCAGCAGTGATACTATTTGACCATAGCTGAGGGGACAAGAGGTTTAATAGCTTTCGCTTTCGAAGTGAAGGTGATAAGTGGTTTGGTTTCTTTGTTTAATGGCATATCAACTCTTTTTAGGTGATTTAATGCCAAAGCCATTCTCCTAGAAGAACAGTGGTGGTACCATTTAACCCATAGCTGGGAGGATAAGGGGGTTCATGACTTTCCCAAGGGTATTTGCCCGAAAGTGAACGTAATAGCGCGACTGGGGTTTGAACTCACTTACTACGATTCCGCAGTCCATCGCTTTAACCATTACACCACGAGGACACCCCCGGAGGTGATAACCTGACTGGAGTTTGAACTCACTTACTTCGAACCCGCAGTTTAGAATTTTAGGTGTAGGATTGCGTGACTTACGAATTTACTAAAATAGCAATTTGGTTAGGTGTAGTTATTTATCTAAAGGCATATCAACTCTTTATGGGTTATTTAATACCACAATTAGATTTATTTGTAAACATTTGATTTTTGTTTTAACTACGTCTTTAGTGTGCCAAAGCATTTTTATTTAATTACGCTTTTGTCTATTGTTTGACAGTGTCTCAGGAGATTAGGGTTCAATGTCAGGTCGAGTCATACCAAAGACTCAAAAATGGTACTTGATACATCCTCGCTTAACACTCAACATTATAAGGTACATGTCAAGGGTAAAGGGGAATAATCCAAGGAAAGGATTGTTCCTATGTGATACTAATAACCTATTCCCAATTATATGGTTTAATGTATCAATTTCTTTCTAATTATAATTTGTTTGCATCGTTAAGAGTTTCAAATATTTATATCTAAAACTAATAATTTGCAAACAATAATATGGTTTCAAACCTCGTGATACGACTGGTCGTTATATACCTACAGAGATATAAGCAATGAATATACGGTAACTATAAGAAACAATTTTGATTCTCTTCGAGTAACATCTGAAAGACACTCTGAATTACGAATCGAAAATCTTTGTCAGCACTCACACAAAAGAGGCAGCAAAGTGCATACCAACCAAACAAAGGGCCAAATCTAGAGTTCCATGGGAGTCACTAGTAGTGAGGAATAAAGAGATAACTTTAAAACGCATCCTTACTCAATAAAAGAAACCTAACAAATACTAAAGAGCAGAAACTTAAAGAAACCCGAAAGAACGAAACAACACATACCAAAAAGAGCAATTAGAATACATGCAAGGCCAGTTCGATGAAATTCAAAATTCATTTGAAAATGGACAATGACGAATAGCATGGCAAACAGTAAATGAAGTAAGCGGAGGGAAGAGCATCTCAAGATCAAAACTAAAAGCTGCCTGCCATGAAGAAAGACTTCTGAAGTGGAAAGAACATTTCAAGAATCTTTTCAGAATCCCTCCTGAAACCACTGGCAAACCTATTCAAAAAATTATCAATTGCTAACTAGACACCAAACTTGGAAACATTACGGAGGAAGAACTTGAAAAAAAATTAAAAACAGAAAAGCTGCAGATCTCAACGAAATCCCCTCAGAAGTTTTGGAAGACAAGAAAACTTGACATACTTTTCCAAATATGCAACGCAGTTTATAAACCAGGCACAAAACAGAAATTGAAAGAAGTCTGCATTCTTCCCTTCCCTCCGAAAGGCTACTTTGTAATCACTAAGAACTACAGAACTATAACTTTTACGGCTACTGCTGCTAAAGTTTATAATACCTCGCTTCTCAATCGTATCCGATCGGAATTCGAAAAAATTCTTTGGAAAAAATCAGAATGGCTGTCGAAGTAGTCGTTCCACAACCTCACAAAGTCTGACAATCTGTCGAATCATCGAATGTGTAAAACCTTGAGGCAACTCTACTCTTCGTGGATTTCTACAAGACATTTGATTCCTTAAACAACCCAAACTGAACCCCTACTGCATAGCCTAGAGCAAGCATCAGAAGGCATTAGCCTCTACGGGAATACAAATAAAACAGAGAACATGTCTTTTAGATAAAAAGGGGCCATCTCCGCTCTAAATGTCAAGTCTCTAAAATTAGCGAACCAATTCACCTACTTTTGCAACAATATTTGATCTACTGAAAGTGATGTCCACATACGCTTAGGGAAGGCGTGGACTGCATTTGACAGGTTATCGATCAAATGGAAATCTGATCAATCCAATAAAACAAAACGAAATTTCTTCCAAGCTGAAGCTGTGCCTATACTACTCTATGGATGCACTACCTGGACGCTAACGAAACGCATAAGGAAAAAGCTGAATGGGAACTACACAAGAATACTACGTGCTGTCTTTAACAAGTCCCGAAAGCAGCATTCCACAAAGCAGCAGCTGAACGGCCACCTGCCTCCTCTCTCACAAACTATTAAAGTATGACAAATAAAACACGCTGTGAACTGCTGGAGATGCAAAGACGCTCATAAGTGATCTTCGCTTATGGACTCCTAAGCATTGACCTACCAGTGTTGGCCGACCAGCAAACTCTTACATCAGCTTTGCACGAATACTGGATGCTACCTAGAAGACCCGCCAGGATATATGGATGATAGAAATAGACAGTGAAAGAGAGAGCCTGGGAATATAAAGAACTTGTACATTCATATGATTTCAAGTCACTCGTTCTATTTAGTATTAAGAATTTGCACACAATCGTATGATTTCAAGTAACTAGTTCTTTTTAATAATAAACATTTGTTTGTGCACAATCATGTGGTTTCAAGTAAGTACAACAAATAATGATCATTAGTAAACAATTCAAGTAACAATTCCTAATACAAATAATTTGCACATATGGTATCAAGCTTTCCTTATGGAGTTTCGAAGGTAATTTATGATATTGTTTGCTATCTGACTCCATTCTGAGTTATTCTATTCTTATCCCACATTATCTTGCTGATTAAACTTCTTGGATATGAAGGCTGTAAAGGAATTATATGAAAGAAGAAGATAGTAAAAGATAGGAGACGAAGATATCTTTTATATTTTACCTTTATTGCTGGGTTCAACAACCATTCAGGGGGGGTGTCCTCGTGGTGTAATGGTTAAAGCGATGGACTGCAGAATCGTAGTACGTGAGTTCGTACTCCAGTCGCGCTATTACGTTCACTTTAGGGCAAATACCCTTGGGAAAGGTATGAACCCCCTTATCCTCCTAGCTATGGGTTAAATAGTACCACTACTGTTCTTCTAGGAGAATGGCTTTGGCATTAAATCACCTAAAAAGAGTTGATATGCCATTAAACAAAGAAACCAAACCAAACCAAACAACCATTCAGTGGGTGAGGAAATTCTTCTTTCAGAGGTTGAATCTCGCAGTCAAAGTGTTAAAATGTGTTAGGTATAAATGTCCGAATTTGATATTTAAAGCGTTAACAACGTGTTAGACGATTTGGGGGGATATGTCTAAATCTGGTGTTTTCAGTTGCTGTCATTAAGTCCGTTGTATGGTGTCTTAATTGTGATTCTGACGAGTTCATTATTCGGTGTTTTAGTCGTGGGTCGTTAGTAAAAGAGGCGGCTGCTACCAGTGGAAAGGTTAGCCAATGTGTCGTCTAGAGATGAACGCATGGCGCCTTCCACCACTAACAAGACAGATTTAGGTGTTGTCACTCTGCTGGTCACTTTCTTTTGTCGGGACGGCTCCTTTTCTCTGAGCATGCGTAGCCCCTCTTCCTGTCATGGGCTTCTGGGAGTTTCTGCATATTTCTAATAATTATTTTTAATTTAATTAATTTTGGAAACATTTTTCTATTCCAAACAGACGTCCCCGCCAAGATAGCGGAGCTATTTCAGGGATATGCCAGAAAGGAACAGAAAAAGAGTCTCTCATACAATATGTCTGCCATGTTTCGTAGTTGCAACAGTCACTCTTGAATTACCTCATCGGTTTTTTTTGGGGGGGGTCTCCTTTGGGTTTCATTTCCTTTTTCATTTTATTTTATTTATTTTGTGTTTTCCCACTGTATCCAGGTCTTTTTTTTTGCATAAAGACAAAGACTGAATTGATTTTTAACTGTCCTATTTTTAGGGGGGGGGGTTATTTATCAAGTTCTTTTATCTTCTGAGAAATTTTTGTTGTTGTTTCTGTTTATTTTTTGTGCATTTGCTTTTGTTAAGGTTGCTTGAAACAGGGACACTTTTCTTATGTGTGTGTGTATGTGTGTGTGTATATATATATATATGTTTCCACTGTACCCAGGCTTTTTTTTCCATGTAGACTGAATTAACGGTGGTTGTCCTTATTCTTAGGAGGGTCATCTATCGAACTCTTTTATCTTCTTGGCAAAATTTATTTTTTGTTGTCGTCGTAGATATATATATATATATATATATATATATATATATATATAAGGAGGACTTTTTAAAATCACTCATTTTGTGATATTTATTTCAACAGAACCTTCATTTTTTAAAAGTTAGATCAGCATGTTCAGACAAAAAGATGCAGATCTAACATTTAAAAAATAAAGGGTGTGCTGAAATAAATATCACCACAAAAAATTTGCGGTTCTTAAATGTTTTTCTTTTATATGGAGTTATTTTCTTTGTATTTTAATTTATTTTTATTTTACATTGAGCACTCTGTCGATTTTGAATTACATTGATATAGAAGAAAGAAAATCCTAAAATAGAATCGTTCTCACCATCGTCTGACTTGGGTTTGAATATAATACATATAATATAAAACAACACTAGAAATCTATGAAATAACACTTTCTGTCCAGGAAGAATAAAAAAAGTAAAAATATGGTAACAAGGTGTAATTGGAAATCATAATTGTTAAACTGACCAGCATAAAATAACCCAACAAGGGTTGACATGCCGTAAAACCAAATGCAAACCACCTATGTGCTGTCTTAGCTATGTCATTTTCCAAGGACGAACATGTATTTACTCTTGAGTTTTATTTCACGTCTAGATCTTACAAACGGTGAGGTACCAAATTTGGTATGCATACATACTGAGCCCAGGAGAAGGTTTCAGCATCGGTCTCTTATAAAATACAAGTTGTTAAAAAAGACAGTGGTATCCTTTCTGTGCTGCCCTGTATATGTAAATAGAGAGTATGACTCACACACACCGAAGACGTAATAGAAATGTCAAATGAGGGAGATATATCTACTAATTCGTCACAGAAAGCAGGCTGACATATCTACCGAGTAATATACACATACCGTAAGATTGGAGTATCATCTTTGGAATGCGTCAGGTCGACAAACCGAATAGAAGATTTTAAAAAAATGCCGACATCTGGCATCGCTACAAATTGCAGGTATTACGCATAGGTTGACAGTCTCGTCTCTTGATAGAAAAATACAGCTGATTAAGAGAACTGCATGTACAACATACCAGACAGTTGCAGGTAATCTTGAACTACTCTGAGATCATGATAGCCAAACAATATCTGGTAGTTTAAATGAATTGTATTGAATAAACGATTAAGAAACTAACTAATACAACATCTTTTACATACATTTGATACAATTTTCTTCATTGTATGACAGTATCATGAGCGATCGGTCCAGTTTTGCTAGCCTAATGACCTCAACATCACGTTAAGTGGATTATTTCAAAAGATTAGACTGTCGTTGGTTTATGTCAAAACTGTACAAGCCACGAGTCACTTCCAAAAGAAACAAAAAAAGGGGGGGGCGAAACAAAAACGTATTTTGAAAAAAACCACGTATGACCGTCTTTACTGATGACAATTTTTCTGGTTCATCCTGGAGTGGGGGGGTCACCTCGCAATATGGAGTTGGAAGCTGATCTCTCATTTTTGTGACACAGATAGTAGAAAAAAAGTTTCTTAACCCATTCCGTGCAGCGGTCAGCTCCTTACTCACCCGTCAATGTTTCCCCTGTGACTAAATACAACAAACTGGAGGGTGGGGCCCCGGCAGCGAACCCAGCCCTGCTTCAGACTGCAGCTCGTCTACACATTTACTGATTGCTTCTTTAAATTGTGTTCAGGCTTCCGGAAGAGAACGCTCATGCCTGTCACTTGGACCACCTAAAACTAAAGTACTTAAAACTTATCTACTGACCAGTGAGGATTAATTAAAAATCATCTTTCATTTTTTTTCAAATATGAATACTATTTTCTCTTAGGTAATGATATATAATCGAGGAATTTCATCTATCTATCTATCTATCTATCTCAGTCTGTTCTCTCTCTCTCTTGTCTTTCTCTCTTTCTCTCTCTCTCTCTTCTCTCTCTCTCTCTTCTCTTTCTCTCTCTCTTCTCTCTCTCTATATATATACATATATATATATATATGAGCAAAAGTGGTAAGATAAATAGGAATATATATGTATATGGGGCTAACGTAAAAGTTAGGCGGGTTTCGATCCCAGCTTGAGGCGTCCAAATTGTCCAACCACACTGAAGAGTTGTGTTACAACGAAACAGTCTGTCTGCAGATGATAATATATATATATATATATATATATATATATATATATATATATATATATATATATAGCACCGAAGGCTTGAGTTTATGATGAACATTAAAAACTAACTCTTTTATCCCCATCGAGAAATCTTTCTCTTTCTATTTCATCAATCAAAATCTACCAACCTCCCTAACTCATTTAGCTTTCCTTTTGATACTACTATATACACACATTCATGTACATACATATATGCGTATACGCTACCTATGCCCTCAAACACCCGTACAGATAAGCTCACCCTAACATGCATATACATATATATTAACCCTATACTCATACATACTCATATAGACATAGTCGTACCTACACACATATACATTATTGCAACCAACTATGTGCACCCAGGAACAGAAGAGCTTATAACATCACAACTCGATTCTACTTGAGTATCTTATTCTTGCACAGAGATCCAGTTTCAGTTTCTTTTATTGGCATTTTTTTGGTTGTCGATAGGCCCTGGTTAATATAATAAATATATTATAATTAAGTCTTCATTTTTATTCCATAAAACATTCGTCGAGTCGCTTTTGCTGCATAAAGTGGGTGTTTTCATACAATAAAATGAAACTGTTTCTATTCATTAAACTATGTCGAGTTTCTTTTAATATTAGATATTCTAATTTAAACTGGCTTAGAAATCTCTATAAATTGATTGTTTGCATTATTCCTTATTTACATAATTTTATTAATTGTTGACATTATTCCTTACTTGCATAATTTTATCTATATTTACATTCAAGTGTAAGTAAAGTTGGAGAGCTTAGTCGAGGGTGACTCGAAGGCTCTCTTTTCAATACACCGAGTTATAGGAGAGGGCGCTACTCCATTCCCAGGATTGCTTCACTTTACCATTGATCCTTACCTTTTAATGCTGAGTGTTAAGCAAGGAGGCATCAAGTACCATTTTTGAGTCTTTGGTATGACTCGACCTGGGATTGAAGCTTGGTCTCCCGGATCATTGGTGAACACTCAACCGGACATTGGCATGATGGTTAGAATGTTCGCTAGTCGCTTGAGAGACCTGGGTTCAATCCAAGGTCGAGTTATACCAAAAACTCAAAAAATGATACTTTATGCCTCCTGGCTTAACACTCAGCATTATAAAGTACGGATCAAGGGTAAAATAGAGCAATCCAGAGAAAGGAGTAGCGCCCTCCCTTACACCTTGGTGTAGTAGCTAATGAAAAGGGAGCCTTCGGGTTACCCTCGACTACGGTCGCCAACTTTACTTACATTCAAGGAAGCTATGATATATCAAATTAATCCACTTCCGTAAAATTACTAACTGCATCAGTCGTTTTTTCAATTTCTCCCAAGCCAGAATAATTCGCCTGTCTATCCGTAAAGCTAAGGATCAGTCATTTTACGCTCGATTTCAAGCAAAACTTTTATGAATCGTTGACGTCATTACTGGAAAGGTTTTTAACTATATTTGAAGATCTGGCTCAGATTTTAATCAGCATATCTCTCTCTCTCTCTCTCTCTCTCTCTCTCTCTCTCTCTCTCTCTCTCTCTCTCTCTCTCTCTACTCACACACACACACACACACACACAAACAAACACACACCCTATTTCTATGTCTAATTTCATCATTATAAAAAGTTTTGTGTAACACGTTTTATCCCATTGTTTCAAGTGACGAACAGTTTCCCTTTGTAATTTAACAGGGACATTTTCAAGTTTAAGCTGATTTTGGAAGAACGACAAACAGAACACAGAGACAAACGCTATTCTGAGAAAAATGTCACCAAAAAAGTGACATTTTCTCTGTGTCGCCATGAACAGAACTAGAAGTCTTGAAATTCCTCACCAAAAGGTCAAACAAGGAGAACCTATAAATCAGAGATAATGTTGTCTATTAAGAGGTTCTTTCATGATGAAAATATTTGTTAAGGTCCCATCTATAGGTCAAAAAGATATGTTTGATAATCATTAGTAATAAATAGGAATACTTGAAATCTTATAACAATGAAAAAACACTTCATTTTAATTAATAAGTAAGATTAGTTACAGGAAAACATACAATTGATGAAAAAACAAAAACAAAAAAGAAGACTGACTTCTGCATAAAATAACTCAATAAGAGTTGATATGTCGTAAAATTAAGCAAGCAAGCTACCAACAACTTTCGTAAAAATATTTTGCTTTTGAAAGCACATTGGAAAAAATATTAGTTTTTTACAATTTTATTTCTAAATTTGAAAAAAAGTCAAAAATAGAAATTAAAGGTCCTTTTTTTTTCTTAACCTGATTTTTTAAAAATCTATAATGAAACGTGTGGCAAATGCTCATCAAATTTTTTTAAAAAGGTTGTTTTCTTTTTATTTAAAAATTAATCGATCTCTTATGTAAAATAAAAAGTAAAATAAAAGAAAGGAAGGTACTGTTGTAATTGACATGTAACTTTAAAATATTAATTAGTTTGGCTTGTATTTTTTGAGCGTATATTATGGCTAAGTGATCTAAGTGATAGGAATCAGTGTGTCTGATGTTCAATTCCAGATCTTGTTATAGGCGCTATTTTTTGCGGAAACGCCCCCGTCAATGAATAAGTATATGATAATAAAGTCTTCATTTTCCTTCAATTTAACATTTGTAGGGTCGTTTTTTTGCTGTATAAAGCGGATGTTGTCCTGCAAGAAAATGACACCCTTTCTTTTCATCAAACTGGGCGCCGTTTGTTTAGATTTTGAACGTTCTAATTTTAGCGTATCTCTATGAATTCATTGTTTAGCTGCATGCAAGGAAGCTATAGACTATCAAACTAAACTAATAACTATATTTGCCCGGTGTCAGTCGATGTTTCAGCTTCTTCTCCGTATCCTGCAATAAGGAAAAATCATCATGCAAAATCTTTAATCACCTGAATTGAAATAATTGAATAAAGAACACTCTTAATTGTATTATAACTAATATCATAACGTGGATCTTTTTAAAGGAAACATTTTGATGAAACTGGCGTCTATTTGTTTGATTAAAATACAGAAGAAAGACGAAAATAAGCGACACTTTCATCATATTATTCTTGCTTCTTTTAAGAAAGGCAAAAATGAGACTTAAACGTTAAATTTTTAGGGCACACAAAACACTAAAAGCATATTTTTATATATTTATATGACTGCTGGTAGTACACACCGACGTAGTCAAGAACAGGTCACATGAAAATTAATCGATTAAAGAGCTACAGTTCACTAGATCTTTAGTTTGGAACCGAATCGAAGGAAACCTGTACACCTTTCAGGGATGTAACAATAGAAAGTAACTGACTAGTATTACTAAACCAAGTGGTTAAAGACATAAAAAGCGACCGAGCAATCATTTCAGTATTATATCAAGGATTGATAACGTGTGCTATGAGAAATATGCCTTAAATTGTACAGATTTTAAGGGAGGTACAGTGACTGGTCGAAAAGGGAGTCACATATAATTCTTAGGCGTGAGCAACTTGGGTATAAAGTTCTGTTAAAAAGAAAATGAATTTGATACACACACTAAAATAAACTTCACAAAAACTATGGAGAACAGGAAAGTGAAATTAACAGTAAAAGGATAAACCCTAGCCGAAGTTTAAATCCAAAGAAGCATCTTCCAGGGAGACTAACTATCGCCACAGTAGCAGAAGGAATTTTCGTATTTTGGTTTGGCGCGTAATTTAATTCGACGCATAATTTCACCCAATCAGGATGACTTATACTATTCAATCCGGATCTCCTTTCCGGGTAGCAGAAATTGGGGAAGCTGCCAAACAGCCTTTACGCAGAACGACTCGGTTCTGTACAGACGTCCCATCTGCCTGCTCTTAAATAGCAGCAGCAGCAGCATGGACTCAATGAGGTAAGCTATCTAATTTATGGATCCCTTGCGTCTATTTCTCTTAGACCAAGGGATCCCAGTTAAATATGAATTAGATAAATCTAATACGCCACACACAGGAACAACTTTATTTCACCCCAAAAATTGGCTATGTCGATAGTGATGTCTAATTCCCCTCCGGCACCTAGCGACTACTTCACCTCTGGGCAACATTTTCTGGAGACATTCCGCTTCTCCCCGAAACAACCAGAAACACAAACTCACGGTGACTCCAAAGTTTATTTCCTCAAACAGCAAACACAACTTTTTCTCGCTAAAAACAATAAGAAAACAACAAATCTACACTCGCTAAACCATTTGTTTCGCTATTTGTTATAACATTAATGCCTCGAAGGTATATGACTAATAAAATGCAAAAGAAGGCTACAAATTTACAAAATCGCAGGAAAAGATAAACCACTTCATCTATACAGACGATATGAACAGTCTAATCAGTAAAGTATCAGGTCATCACTTGGATTAAAGAATATACAAATATCTGGGTAGGTTATCAAGTAACTGATAAAAAAAAGTTAGGAGTATCACAAAAGAACAAAAAAATATTCTGAAACTAAACTCTGCAGTTGAAATCTCCTTAAAAGAATCAATACATAGCCAGTCCCCTAGTGTGAGATCTCTGAGAATAATAATAATAATAATTATAATAGCGTGGAACTAGCAACAGGAAGACAAACCCTAGCTGAGCGAAAATACCAAAGAGGCATCTTCCAGGGAGACTCATTATCGCCACCATTATTTGTGATAGAAATGGTGTCATTCAATTATAGACAAAGAAAATGTATAGGAGGCTACAAAGTTGAAAGAAAAGATAAATCGTCTCGTATACATATGATTTATAGGAAGATATCTGCCAAGAATGAACAAGGGTTAGAAACCTTAAAATAATCTATTAGAATCTACACTCAAGATATCAGAATAGAATTTGGATCTGAAAAATGTGCCACGTTTATAATGACTGAAGGGAAAAAGAGAAACAATGGAAGGAATTGAACTGTCCCAATAGAAAATTATCAAAAACTACAAATATCTGGGAATATTAGAAGTGAACATCATCAAGTAGAGATAAAAGTAAAAGTGAAAGTAAAAGAGAAGACCTCAGAACAAGAATACTTCCTGGAACAAAACTCTGCTGTAGAAATCTCACCAAAAAAATAAATATTCAAGCAGTCCCCGTTGTAATATACTCTGGACTCTTCTTAAAATGATCAAGAGAGGAACTCAGATAGATCAGTCAAAGAACAAAGATGACTATGCACTCAAGAGATAACATAGACAGGCTCTACGTGTCGAGAAAAAGAAGTGGAAAGGATTTGCCAGTATTGACAACTGCGTAGATGGCATAATTTAAGGACTCGTGGAATATACAACAATGAACAAAGAAAGACTAATAACAGCAGCTAATAAATAGTAGTATCAACAGGAAAACATCAAAATTTAGAAAGTATAGGTCGAAAGAAGAACAATTGTATGGGTATGTCAAGCGACAAATAAATGAGGTTACCTTTTAAGAAAAGGAAACTTGAAGAGAGAAATTGAATCTCTTTTGATTACAGGACAAAAAAACTTCAATAGAATATGCTAACTACTGGAACTGACAGTGTCTGCGATTGATCATGACATAGACATAGTCTGCTTACAAGAACACACATACCATCACATTGAAGCAGTTATGAAATACCACAATACTGGCAATGGATAGATGTTTGTCTCAGCAGCTGCATGAAAAAACGTGATAGGAGGTATAGTTATGCTTATCGGCCCACGAGCCCTAAAATCACTTATTAGCATCGAGAAAATACAACCTAGGATGATGGTAGTTGTGTTTAACGGCAACCACAGCACAACGATCATCTCCTGCGAATGCTAGTGATGAAACGTTCCTCGACACCATCTATAACGAGCTATCTTCCCTTGTTCGTAGCATCCCGAAGCACAACGTCCTAATCATCGGTGGAAACATGAATGCTTAATCGGTAAAAACGTAAACAACAAATTCAGCTTACACAACTTGTCAAACAGAAATGGGGAACACCTAACAGACTTCACACTAAAAAATAGATTAATATTTCTCAATACTAAATTTCAGAAAAGAAAGAGAAAAGTATGGACCTACACCTACGCAAATAAAGCTAAAGCACAGATAGACTACATTCACATGAATAAGAAATGCATTAATAGCGCATTGAGTTGTGAGGCCTATTCCTCTTTTGAAGGTATGTCTTCCGATCATCGAATTGTCACGGCAAAGATACGTCTGAGCCTACGCAGGAATGCGGTGCAAACAACCAAAACTGCACATTATGACTCACCCCTGATTAATAATAGAGATATTTGCAATAAATATACGATAACACTAAAAAAAATTTCATACACTTCAAGAGATATCAGAAACTCTTACTCCGAATGACGAATATGAGAACTTCATCAATGCCCACATGGAAGCGGCAGCAGAATGAATACCAACCAAACTAAGAGCAAAACATTAGCCGTTAAGAAAAAACGTGACCATGAGAAAACCTCATCCCTATGCAATAGGAAAACCCCAACTAACGCCAACGTTCGGAAACTTAAGAGAGCACGAAGAGAACTAACTAACGCATACCAAAAAGAACAAACAGAATGCATCCAATACCGGATTAATAAGATTAGAGACTCGGTTGAAGATAAACAATCTAGGATAGCACGGCAGACAGTAAATGAAGAGGGTAGTAGGAAGAGCACTGCGAGAGCTAAGTTAAAAGCTACCAGCAAAGAAGAACGACTACACTTGCGGACAGAACATTTCAAGAATCTGCTTGGAAAAATCCCCAAAGTTACGGATGAACCTATCACGAAAATTATTAGCAATCAACTAGACATCAAAGTAGGCCAGTTTATGCAAGAACTCGACGTTGTACTAAGAAAAATCAAAATGTTGAGAGCTGCAGGTCTTGATGAAATACCCTCAGAAGTATGAAAAACAAGGAAATTCGACCACATACTGGTCCGATATTGCAATACCGTAAATAACCAGAACATAATAGACATATATGGACAAAGGGCTGCATCCTCCTTTTTCCCAAGAAGAGTGACCTCTGAATAGCCAAGAACTACCGAGGTATAACCCTTACTTCCACAGCGGCCAAGATCTAAAATGCTCTTCTACTCATTGAACCTGACATCGAGAAAATTCTCAGGAAGAACCAAAATGGTTTTCCGAGAAATCGATCAACGACATACAAATTTTGACAATCTGTCGAATTCTAGAAGGGGTTCGCGCAAAAAAAACTTTAGGCGACACTATTATTTGTAGACTTCTCCAGGGCATTTGACTCCATACACAGAAGGAGGGTGGAGCTACGGTCTCCCCAAAGAAACCATCGCAGCCATAATGATGCTCTATAAAAACATGAAAGTAAAAGTTCCCTCACCGGATGGAGACACAGACTGCTTCGACATTGTCGCAGGTGTGCTACAAGGAGACACATTACTCCCTTACCTGTTTATGATCTGCCTAGACTACGTGCTTCGAACGTCGATAGATTTAATGGAAGATAATGGCTTTACTTTGGCAAAGGTAAAAAGCAGAAGATACCCCGCATAAACGATTACGGACGCGGACTACGTTGATGACATAGCGCTAATGGTAAATTCGCCTGTCCTGGCCGAATCCCTGCAGCATAGTCTGGAACAGGTAGCAAGCGGCGTAGGCCTCCATGTGAACATAGACAAAACAGAGTTCACGTGCTTTAATCAAACGGGAGACATCTCCACACAAAAGGGTAGGTCTCTGAAACTTGTGGAAAAATTCACCAACCTCAGAAGCAGCGTCTCATCTACGGAAAACTACATCAATACGTGACTAACGAAGGCATGGACAGCTGTCGGTCATATGGAAGTCAGACCCATCTGATAAAATAAAACGCAGCGGTCGTGTCAGTACAGTTATATTGGATGCACCACATGGACATTGACTAAGCGCATGGAGAAAAGTTAGCGACCATAGTCGAGGGTGACCCGAAGGCTCCCTTTTCGATAGCTACTACACCAAGGTGTAGGGGAGGGCACTACTCCATTCCCTGGATTGCTCCACTTTACCCTTGAACCGTACCTTATAATGCTGAGTGTTAAGCAAGGTGGTATCAAGTTCCATTTTTAAAGTCTTTGGTATGACTCGACCTGGGATTGAACCCAGGTCTCCCGGGCCATTGGCGAACACTCTAACCGCTGGGCCATAATTGCACAAGAATCCTGGAGGCAACATCACACAAAACAGTTGTACGGTCACCGACTAACCATCTTAAAAACTATCCAAATTAGACGAATAAAACACGCAGGACACTGCTGGAGACGGGCGAAGTCATAAGTGACGTACTCCCATGGACCCCTTCACACGGACGAGCAAGGGTTGGGCGACCAGCTAGAACCTATCTACAACAGTTCTGCACTGATACTAGATGTAGCATGGAAACCCTGCCGAGAGCGATGAAGGATAGAGACGAGTGGTGAGAGAGGATCATGGAAATCTGTGCTAGTGGCACTGCATGAGGATGATGATGATGATGATATCAAAGATAAAATTGATAATACGTAAAAGAATAGCAAATGAAGATTATGTGGAGAAAGAGATGAAATAGCTAGTCACTTATAAGCTCAAAAGGAATACAAAAGTGGACATGATTGGGTAGGAAAGTTGATCACCTGGAAATTGTGCAAAAGATTAAAATTTAACAATCCTGACAAGTGGTATATGCACACGCTAGAATCTATCCTAGAAAATGTGATGCATAAAATTCTCTGGGAATATAGATACAAACGTATCACTAAACTTCGACCATATATAGAGACAAACAGATAGATTGACAGATAGATAGATAGATCAAAGACCCTTATTGCAGTTCGCCAAGTTAAACTTCAGCGTATAGCTATTGGTTGACTGGAGGTAAGATTTGCTGCATCAATTTTACAAGAACGGAAAGCTTTCCTGCATTTAACAACAACAATAACAACAACAAAAATTCAGTATTTGAAACCCTTTTTTATATGTCAGAACTCGAACCCGACTTATTAGCGACACTAGCCAATGTTGTTTGCCAAGATGGCCAGTGTTAAAGTACGTCTGGAGCTCAAGTGACTTTCTAACCCAGCATCACAAAATACCATGTGATTCTCTTATTGAAGAATGACAAGAATCCCAATCAGGAGGATTTTTTTTTTTTTTTTTTTTTACTTTTCGGTGTTTTTCTCTTTTACTCCTCTTCCTCATTGCTGTATATACAACAGTCCAAAATAGCTATCAGATCTCAACGAATAAAAACTTCGTACTTAGCAGACAAGGCTTATTCTCCCTAAAGTATTTGACAGATTTACATTAGCAGTCGACTAACCCCACTTACTCCCTCTCCTCCTCGTCCTCCCCTCTCCCCCCCCTCTCTCTCTCTCACACACACACACACATCAGCACCCAGAGGATAGATTTTAGGGTGCTGTGACAGACCTAAATAGGAAATGGTATTTTAGTCGACTGAAGTAGACAATCCTTTGCTCAACTCTTTAAGGAGGCACCTAATGTGCGTAGCTAATCTCAGACCATTACAACTGGAGGGAGTTCAGTCTTCAATAGATGTTCCTCACTCATGGCCTTGTTCCAGACTACATCCAGATTGATAAATATCAAGTATGTAGTTACTCAATGCGACACAAGGTCAATTTTTAAGCGGTTTATGCCTCTTCTAAATTCAGAGTCTTCCTTCTCCTTAACTGGTTGCCGAAGACGCCCAGTCTGCCTATAATTAGATGGAGAAGAGATGGGTTGTATTTACCTATCCTCTCCGTCACAGGAAGATTACGACACAAGGTCAATTTTTAAGTGGAGTACACCTGGCTTAGATTCAGAATTGTCCTTCTCTTAGACTGGTTGCCAAACTAAGGCTAAAGAACGCAATGTGTTTTACTTTTACTCATACTATGAAATAACCCACAAAGCCGGGGTGGCCGTTGATCGATCGTCCAGACAGGACTTCGTTGTTATTTCTTACACCCGGCTGAGTGACATTTCACAACTTGAACAAAAAAAAAAAAAAAAAAAAGAACTATTAAAAAAAAAACAGGAGGAAGGAAAGAAACGACAAAACAATAAACTTAAGACAGCAGAACATAAGAGGGCGAGGTCCGTAGTATTTTTCTAGTACTCTGTGTGTGTATGTATATGTTTGGCCATCACAAGTGCCTTGTGAAACTCCCAACAGCTACCAAAAACGCTGACTCATCCATGGTCATCGTCTTTGCCGCTCACCGTCCGGTTTCTAACTGCCCAAGACCTCTCTCTGCCAACGTGGCCACTCTGACTGTTCAAGGCCTTTCTCTGCCCGAGTCTCCTTCCTAACTACGAGACGCTTCTTAGCCGGAGGCCCACTCCTAACTCTCTTGCTGCATACTCAAGATTGACAAACGCACCTAGGCCCTTTCCACCCTTACTTCCGATCTTGGATTTTCGCGAAGGTTCATGTGGGTAAAGCTCTTTAGCGCGAAGACCACACAGACAAAAAAAAAAAAGATTCCAGACAAAAGTAGGCTGAAAAAAAGATGCTGAAAATAAAAAAAAAAAAAGATGCTGAAAATAAAAAAAAAAAAAAGATGCTGAAAATAAAAAAAAAAAAAAGATGCTGAAAATAAAAAAAAAAAAAAAGATGCTGAAAATAAAAAAAAAAAAAGATGCTGAAAATAAAAAAAAAAAAGATGCTGAAAATAAAAAAAAAAAAAGATGCTGAAAATAAAAAAAAAAAAAGATGCTGAAAATAAAAAAAAAAAGATGCTGAAAATAAAAAAAAAAAAGATGCTGAAAATAAAAAAAAAAAGATGCTGAAAATAAAAAAAAAAAAGATGCTGAAAATAAAAAATAAAAAAGATGCTGAAAATAAAAAAAAAAAAAGATGCTGAAAATAAAAAAAAAAAAAAGATGCTGAAAATAAAAAAAAAAAAAGATGCTGAAAATAAAAAAAAAAAAAAGATGCTGAAAATAAAAAAAAAAAAGATGCTGAAAATAAAAAAATAAAAAGATGCTGAAAATAAAAAAAAAAAAAAAGATGCTGAAAATAAAAAAAAAAAAAGATGCTGAAAATAAAAATCCTTTTGATTTTAACGGCCATCCACAAACACACAGAGAGACCCACACACATACATCGACCCCAGCTTGAAGCGTCCAGCGTGTCTAGCCACACTGAAGAGTTGTGATACAACGAAACAGTCTGTCTGTGGATGGCAAGATAGATAGATAGATAGTGATATACATGAATGCACATAATTGTGCCTCAGTACACAAGAGGAAAAGAGATGGATTTAAGCCTTACCCAAGGGAAAAGTGAAACACAAATAGATTTGGCCAGGATTGAAACTCGGCTTGCCCGGTCCATTTACTATGACACTAACCATTACACCTCAAATATCAAGTATGTCACTGGTCATACATTGTGGAAATTTACTAAGCTTTTTTGCTTAGATGTGGCACAAGGCCATATGAAAGGGGCACCCAATGACACTCGAACTCACTCGTGTAGCTTGCTAACTATTACACCACCAGAGGCGCCTTACTGGTCATACATTGTGTAATGGCAAACAAGCTAATTTCATGAGCCATTACTACAGTGAGTTCGGTCTTTACTCGAAGCCTGACACTTATAGCCTTGAGCCAGATTTAGTCAAGCTTAATGAAGAACAAGGGCATGTTGCCATTGTGTCATAGATTACGAGTAAATATTTATGATTATGAGTTTGGCTCTCACCTAGTGCTCCTTACAACCTCAAACCAAATTAAACTAAGCTTATTGGATATCAAGAAAACCACACGATGTTGTAATGGTTAGCGAAATAATTTCATTGTTCATTAACACTCCTGTGAGTTCAGTCCTCACTGCGTGTCCACACTTTATAAGTGTAGGCATGCTGTGTGGACCGAACTCACTAAACAAAACCAAATCAATAAGAAGCAATTTCAACACACCGTGTTTAACGAGCTAACTGGTATATATTTACCTAATCGGCAGGGCGTGCCACAAGGTCATTTTGAATCGAGGTACAGCTGGTTTCAATACAAAGCCTTCCTTCTCCTGGACTAGTTGCTTAATCAAAAGTTTACCCAACAAATTACTCATAGCCGGGAGAAGAAAAAAGGTGGATTGATATTTTTTTCAAGGGCATTAGAAGTGAAACGCAAACAGCCTCCTCCAGGGTTTGAACTCGGATCACTGTTTCCATTTACTAAGCGTACCTCCAAGTTCAGCCCGAATTAAGTGGTATAGTGAGTTTGATCCTCACTGGAAATTTCACACCTGTAGTCTTTTGCTGTACTAGACCAATATTATTAAGTATTATGTTCAACTTGCCATCGTGTATTGCTCCACGCTTATAGCCATGTGTCACACAATGCCAAGTTTAGTAAACATCGATTCGCGTCTGATCATCCAAAGTAAGAACTGTTGCTCTTGGTTAGCATTTAAATGGGTGACCGCTTGGGAACATCTGATAATGTAAACGATCAGTGATCTTGAGCCCAACTAAACAATGTTGGATAAGTTTTTGCTTCTCTGTTTTCCTTGTATGAGATTTCGTCTATTGAAAGAAAAAAGAGTTTCAGGAATTCTTGTCATCTCAATGGAAGCATTACTAAAACTTTCTCGGGTTCCAAGACATCAGACGAAAATTTGAGAAGGAATTACTGAGATCTTATCCAGCATCTGTGTTTATGTGCGAGCTAGAGAGAGAGGTGTGTGTGAGAGAGAGAGAGAGAGAGAGTGAAAGAGAGAGAGAGAGAGTGAGAAAGAGAGAGAGAGTGTGTGTGTGTGTGCCCAAAAGATCAACAGAGCAAAAACGCTACCTTATTCACTCGAATGGTTATTTACTAGCAAAGTCTGGCACAAGGCAGAAGGAATAGTTCACTCTGTAACAAATGAACTTACTTTATTTGTGCATTGGTCAACATGACCATCGTACTAACCAAGGGGCTACAGTTGGCCCCTCATAAGAAACTGTGGTCCTTAATTATTTAGCTTAGCTAAGTCTGGCAGAATGCAAGTTTATTGGTGCGTACAATTATCTAGTAAGCTTGTTAAGTATGACTATATGGTAGGTACCGAATAAGAGAGAAAATATTTATGGTGTCCTGAATAGAACTGTAAATTGTTTCTGATGGTGAGAATTCAGTTCCTGAGATATTGAGAGTGCAATATTTTCACTTCATTGTTATCACTTCCAGGTCCACTCTGACCCGATCTGTCAGTTCCCGTCAAGGTACCATCTATATGTCAAATAGATCTATTTGAAAATTAAGTTTAGATTAATTAATGACCAAATAGTACCTCTGACAGCTTGGTGGCGTGACCAAAGTAGAATATAAAAGAAGCGCCAGCTGAAATTAACTCTCTTGGGTCCAGCCCCGACAAGCAGATGTACGCACAAGCGCGTGCATTTCCCCAACAAAGGAGGTTTTTGCCAAAACCGATCTCGTGTCGTATGGCGCTCGATACAAGGCCTTGACGTAAGTCTTTACATAACAACTTCCATTCTATTAAAGGCTCAACTTATACCAAATGACTCATCAACTACACGATGGGACTTCTCTCTATAATCTGCTTTTTAGCATTTCGTGTCATGGATACATTCCATGTATCCATTCTATTTGTTCAGGTTAAAAATATGTTAATCCGTCGTGAATTATTTTACGTTGTTTAGCACGGAGAAATATAAAACCATAATACATTTCCCCAGCTGCAAGTGTCTGAATTGAGTTTCTCTTAGACACAAGTAATAGTAGCAGTGAGTTATCGTATTCAGATACAAAAAAAGAGGTTCCAGTGGTATAATGGTTATCGTCATAGGAAATGGACACGGTGACACGAGTTCAAATCCTGGACGAGACTGATTGCATTTCACATAGCACTAAAACCCTTGGGAAAGGTATGACTCACATTATTCTCCATCCAGATATGGGTAAATAGTAGGGCAAACTGGGTTCTTCAGCCTGGGTGAGGCAACTAGTTTAGGAGAAGGAAACTCTGAATTCAAACCTGTTAAACTCCGCTTAAAAATTGACCTTGTGTCATATCCTGCTCGAGCGGAAGGGTTGGTAAATTTGGATACAAAAATATCCAAGACAACCTACAAGTAGTTAGTACCAAAACCAAATCCAAAACAGATTTAGGAAAATTTGGTTAACGGTGTATCAACCCCTAATGGGTTATTTAATGTGTTGTGGTCTTCAGATAAGACCGGTGGAAGAACAACTCAAACAACGGGTGATAGATAAACGCTATTGTATTAGCAGAAAAGGAAGTCATACAAAGGAAGTACTAGCTGTGCTCGGCTTGCAGTCCGTCTGTCAAATGTCTCGTAAGGAACGAGAAGTTGTTTCCCCCGAGCGAGCTAAGCTCGGGGAATATGTTCAGGTTGGACGGTATGGGGTATGGTAGGATATGTCCCCATAACATAATGCTAAAATATGATTAATTTGTAAAGGTTTGATTGTAATGTTAACTATCTATTTAGTATAAAAATTTGTTAACTATTATAATATATCAAGTATTCCTATATAATAATATTAATTTATATACCATTATATGGTTTCAACTATTCAAATTTGATAATGATAATTTGTTTACACATAAATTTACTCACTTGGTTTCAAGTATTCCGATGGAATAGTAATCATTTTCACAGATCTATTTAATCCATAACTGGAAACTTATGAGGTACTACTACTCCCAGTCAGTGTGGACCTGGAAGTAATGGCAGCGTAGGAGTGACTCCACACTCCCCAGAATTCCAGAACTGGAACCTTATCACCGAATGTAGTTTAGTGTCATCCTTGATTACAATGCTTCGGACAAGAGAGGAAAAATATTTTTAATCAGTCTAACCTACTATTTATCCATGATTGGAGGAAGAAAAGATGGATTCATGTCTTTCCCAAGAGTATAAGCGTTAAGTGGAAGGTAAACTGCTTAGTCCAGGATTTGAACTCGGGTCACCGATTCCATTTCCTGCGAAGATAACCATTGCACAAACTGTGTCCGTGTGCGCAAGTATGTGTGTGTGTAAAAACAAGAGAGAGACTCCCCGAAAGGAAAAGAGATTATCACTCCATTTGAGTACGTACAAACAAAAAGAAATTATTTCATAAGAAAAGAGGAAGAAGAATTAATAAAGAATAATATTTATTTGCTAAACTTCCAGGATTCTGGATCACTCAGTGAGGATCAAATTCGTGAAACGAGATCAGACTGCTTAACAGAGAAATATACGGAAAAATGTTAACTTGCTTATTTTTGTAGTACGATATTAATGATAAATGAGCAAGAGTTATCTGCTCTTTGTTTTGGTTTTATCTGAAGTTGATGCTAATATATTTTTTGTTATAGTATATTTTATTTTCGAGTTCCTGATTTACTATCTCCTCGAAATCCTTAATGCTGGCCAGTCCTTCTTTTCTTGTAACGTAGAGTATGTCCACAGTCTACACTATCCTTCGCGTGTTATGCAGGGTCATCAGTTTTCTCATTCTGCAGTCAATGTTTATAAGCTCCATCCTTGTCCAGTGCAAGAAGGATCTGGAGTATCTTACGATGGGATATTTGAAAATTTTATTAGGTTACTGATGTAGAGTTTAGTTTCTAGTTGTTTCCTTGTTCTTTCTTACCTTTTCAGTTATATTTCTTTGATGATGTCTTCTAATATGTCCAGGTATCTGTGATTTTCCTTTTCTTAGAGTGGTTTCCAGTTTGACATTTTCCTTTATTTATTATAAACATAGCGCATTTCTCAATTCCAAATTTCATTTCTTTATATTGGTTGATGATTCTAAATGTTTTTATTATCTGCATTATATATATATATATATATATAACAAGTAAACATATATTAGTTTTTATATCTATTTAATAGCATGGAAAATTGTCAGTGACCTCAGGTTTCATGACGTTTTATAAACGACAATCATCAGGCAGAGAACGAAAGATAATGAAGAAATCGAAAAAATCGAAAAATACATTTGGTTTGTGACAAACCCACGAAATGAGATACTGACAACAAACACTGTTTTATATATATATATATATATATATATATATATATATATATATATATATATCAGGGGCGGAGACGGGACTAGTGCTACTCGTGCCCGGCACGACCAATAACTCGGTCAATGTTATTCAAAATGGATTAAAAATCATCCATTAATTTCAAGCAAACATACTTAATCTGATATCAATTAAATTACGTATCTATTCAAGTTTCGATAACTAAGTAGCCAAAAGTTCATAAATATATCTGGGAATAATAGAACGATGCTGTTTTGAACGGATGGTCTTTGTCCGGCCACCGTCAGATTCATTGAACATCCCATAAAATCGGCTATAATGTTGAACGCGCAATCCGTGCCCGGCACTAGACCCTTATAATAACAGTAATGTTAGAGAAATACGCTTTTGGCTGTAGCCAATAGCAAGAGCAACCCTAACACCGTGCTCAAAAATCTTAGCACATTCTGACTGCTGATAGATGTCTTGAGAAGAGGGCGAGGGACCGAGAGAGAGAGAGAGAGAGAGAGAGAGAGAGAGAGGATAGCAGATTTGAGCCGTCACCGACGTCATCATCATCGCTATGGTAAATGTTGGTTAAACGGCGTGTTTTAATTTGTTTTTTCACTAACAGATGTCTATTTCTTTAATGAATGTTGCATATATTACACTCTGTAACTAAAATTTGTTTATTTGAATACATTTTCAACAAATAATCTTTATTTTAAGCGAAATTGAAACTACTAGCTGTGTCTGAGTATATTGTCATCAGTTTCTTTATTCTAATAAACATATTTTTCTCGTCATAGTAATGAACATCTTCCCTTTTTCTTCTATACTTTTGAAAGGAAAAAAAATTATCTTATCTACTGTATTAACAAGACTACAAATTATATAGTATCTTGATTGTTTACAAAAAAAACACCATGCAAGGTACGTTTGTCAATCTGTGCTATACAATGGAGAATCACGCAATAGCAACTATGATGACTTACTTTGGGTCCACGGACCACGGGTTGGGAACTGAAGTTGACAGAGGGGGGGCACGAGTAGCAAAAATAGGCTAGAGTCGCCACTGATATATATATATATATATATACCAATTCCTCAACACGAACAGGACGCGACACCTGATCAATCTTTAGGCAGAGTTTAACAGGTTCGAATTCAGTTTTTCTTCTCCTAGACCAGCTGCTAAGCAGAGGTTAAAGAGCTTAGTCTGACCTACTATTCACTCATTGCAGGAGGGAGAATAGATGGCTTCATACCCTTACCAAAGACATTAGCGTGAATTGAAGCGTAAACAATGAGAATTGTTGGATGTAAACCTTTCTCAAGGTTATTAGCGCTCTGTAAAATGCAAACAGCCTTGTCTTGGTTTTGAACTTGGCGTCGTCGTGTCTATTTTCTATGACGATAACCACTGCACCATAAACAAATCCAAAAGACCATATAAATATATATATATAATCTGTTCCATTGACCCAGAAAAAAGATTATAGTGTTGATTGAGACAAGTGGTTAACCTTGGTCAAAAAGATTCGTTGCGAAAAATAGAGCGGATAAACAGAAAATATCGTTTGGGTGGGGGTTGTAGAATGATCTGCTATCAAGTATCAACTGTGCAGACCTCCGCAGAAAGAGAGATTTGATGAAATGTGTTCAGAAAAAAATGTATTTGGATACTAAAATCCTATTTTAATTCTATATAGACATACACCAAATTCTAATTAGACATACTGCAAATTATGCAAAAATATGAATCCAAGTATCATACATGATTTAGAGTCGGCACTAATATATGAAGGGCTAGCTCTTGGCGAGCGCCCCGGGGCCTGTTCTGGACTTCGGTCCGGAGCGTGGCCCTGGAAAAGGAACAATGGCAGACTTGGGGCCTTTAATTAGGCACCTAGTTTCGACTAGGCTACCTTCGGGTGGGCGAGCTGCATTTTTGTCTCCTTTGTCCCCCTTGTACGGCACTAGACCATGCGTCTAGTTTAAGCTGCAAATTGGCATACGTGCCCGGACCCACATTTGGGTTCGTGAAACTGCTTGCCTCATCAGGCTCACATTGCACTAAGTGAGCCGATGAGCAGCACTGACAAGCAGGGTTCGAGTCTCGGCTCATTCCCGACCTCCCCTCCCCTTTATCCCCACTTTAATCGGCCTTCGGGCTTTTGACCTTGAGTCAAGTCGTGTCTGGTGGGAGGCAGCGACAAATATCCGGCACTGATATATGAATATATATATCATCATCATCATCAACATGTCGTGCCGTTAGCACGGATATCCCTTACCCTCTCTCGCCACTTCTTCCTATCGTTCATCGCCTCTGGCAGATCTTCAGGCCTACATCCCGTAACCTCACATAGCTGCTGAATGTATGTTCGAGCTGGTCGTCCTGCATTTGCCAGGCCATATGTGGGGGTCCATAGGAGTACATCTCTTATGAGTTCGTCCCTGCTTCTCCAGCAGTGTCCTGCATGTCTGGTTCGTCTAACTTGGATAGTTTTCGTGATATATCAACCCCTCCTCACCGGCAGGTTAATTTTTTAGCGAAGTTTTACAGGTTTGAATGTAGTTTTGCCTGACCAAAACTAAAGAACCCAATCTGCCCTACTATTTACCCATAGCTTTAAGGAAAATAATTGGATTCATACCATTCCCAAGGGTACTAGTGGTGTGGGAAATGCAATCAACCTCATCACAGTGAATTCAAGCACCTATATATATATATATACGGCCCAGCCGGCTGGGCTGTAGAATACATCGACTGCATCTCGACAGAGGGATAAGACCCACCCCGACTGTCCTGGATATGACATTGAACTATCTGATAGAGAGGCTCCTGTAATTCTGGAGTTTTGGGGAATGCAAGAGTACTCCTTCATACTTATCGCTCCCAGGTACACTCTAGCCCGGATTGGTAGCACTTGATTGGGTTCTATCTATGGGTAAAAAAGAACGGTTTGACATTTAAACTGAGTCCAAATAGATGACTTATGTTAAATTGAAATGTTTGATCATTTAAAAAAGTGTAAAAAAATGATGGATCTTTACTTGAATAGTTTAAACGAATGAATAGTGTTGAATGGAATAATTAGTGTTAAATAGCAATACTTGCTTGAAACCTTTTAAATGTATGAAAAATAAGATAGCCAGGGTTCGTTTAGAAATGTTATCCACAAAATATGTTTACAAATCATATATATCTAATATATATATATATATATATATATATATATATGTATAAAGAGGATTTGGCATTTAATAACCAACAATGGTTGATATGCCATAAAACCCAATCAAACTAAACCATGAGCCATACATTGGGCACTATATATATATATATATATATATAAACAAACAACAATAGGTCACATTAAGATAATAAATTTATTTCCATCCTGTTAAAAGCATTGATATAGATATATAAATCAATGCTCTAAAGAAATGGAATCATAATAAATTTTTCACATTTACATCCAGACAGAAAAAAAAAAAAAAAAAAAAAAAGAAGCTATTTCTCTTATGTATTAAAACAAGCCTAAACCTTCAAGTAACAAATAAGTATAAAAGATTATCGCATGTAAAACTTCATCCGGTCTCATCCTACGTTAAATTTTACAAAGACAAAAAATAACATTTACAATAATACATATGAAAAATTCATTTATAACAAAATTATTCAGACAATCTAATTTTTGTTTATCATTTTTTATCATTAAAATGAACTTTAAAAAGTAGAACTAATGTTAATTATGGTAACCACCCCACCCCAATAGAATAATAGAGCAAAGATCACTTATATAAATTACAAATTCCAATTCATTTACCAATTTAATAAATCATTGTTAATCATTTTCTGTTTATATATTTATTTATTTATCTATTTAATTATTTATTCACTTAATTTTTTGAAAATAATCTAAATTTATTTTTATTAAATCACATCACTGATTCAATAGGTTACCAGAATTAGGGTATAAAATAATGTGTATCTTTTCTTCCAGGCACAAATTACATTTACCATCAAAGTAGCTCGGAGTATAATATCTTTCAATATTCTCCATTGAATTTCTGGGGTTAAACCCTTATTTTTCAACTTCCAAAAGTGTTTGGATAAAGTTGTTTGATTTCTCGAGCGTTCGTGAGAGAACGAATGAATATGATTATTATATCCTAATTTCCATCTAACCGATGAAATTCCAATATAAATTTTTTTTTCATCTTTTATATTTTCCTTTTCGAAATTAATAGCTTGATATACTACATTTTTCAAATTGTGCTAACTATTCATAGGACAATTAACTTTAGTTTACAATTATTATTATTATTATTATTATTATTATTATTATTATAGTTTTTCACATCAGCTAACGTTGATGGTTTTTCACTGGAGTTTGAGTGACAGCAAGTCTCCTCAAGTCTCCAGGACTCTTCTCAGGATTCTGGACGTTCTCAATAATGCTGTAGTTTGAATGGTTTTCACTCGTCCGCCAACTTCCAAGTCCTTCAGTCCTTTTAGCAGTCCTCTAGTTACTGTACCAAAGGCACCAATTACAATTGGTATAATTGTCACCTTCATGTTCCACGGTTTTTCAATTCCCTAGCTAGGTCGAGGTACTCATACTTCTTTTCACATTCTTTCATTTTCTTGTGATCAGCCGGGACAGCAAAGTCGACAATTCTGCAAATTCTCTCTTTTTTTTCTTTTTGTTGATTATTATTAGGTCTGGTCCTGGTCGAGATTAGGTGATCCGTGTGTATGTCAAAGTCCCATAGGAGTTTATGTGAGTCATTTTCTAAGACAGCTGCTGGGTTGTGCATATACCATTTGTTCGTATGGTCAAATTTAAATTTCTTGCACATTTCCCAGTGAATCACCTTGCCGACCCAGTCGTGTGTCTAGTCTTATATTCTTTCTGTGCTAATTTGCTGTATTCGCTTATAATGCGATTGGTGGTTTCATCTCAGTCACCGCATAGCCTACATTTGATATTATTATTATTATTATCATTATTATTATTATTATTATCTCAGTTAAATTTGAAGTAGGATGAGACCGGATGTAGTTTTACATGCCATAATCTTATATACTTATAGTCATTTGAAGGTTTAGGCTTGCTTTAATACATAGGAAAACTAGGTTGTTTTTTTCTCTGTCTGGTTGTAAATGTGAAAAATTCATTTTAATTCCTTTTCTGGTTGAATATGAAGAAGTCTTGTTAATTTTTTTAAAGCGTTGATTTATATCAATGCTTTTAACAGGGTGGAAATAAATTTATTATCTTAATGTGACTGATTGTTTTTTTTTGGGGGGGGGTAGAAAAATAAATTATTTACTCGGTGGATTTTATTTACATTGAGCTCTTTACCAAGATTATTTAAATTTAATATTCTATTTTTGAATATTTTATTTGTTCTGATTGGAATTTTTCCCTATTCCGGACCTACTGGATTCAATAGTATCTTATATATATATATATATATATATATATGTGTGTGTGTGTGTGTGTGTGTGTGTGTGTGTGTGTGTGTGTGTGTGTGTGGCAATTTACGAAGCTCTTTGCTTCGATGTGGCGCAAGGCCGAATGAATGGGTCACCCAATGTGTGTGTGTATGTGAATAAGAACGTGACTACGACGGAGTTTACGTGTCTATGTGATAAAATGCTTATATGATAGAGCGATATGGGGTGGGTGCTTACGTGCTTGCATGTGCGTCTGGGGTCACACCAGCTGATGAATGAAGACTCAGTCATGAGTACAATACCTTCGCGAGCAACATCTGACGGCTTGGGTAACGCTAGTTAGTCTGTCTGTAAGTCTGTCCGTAGCATGTTTGGAAAGGTTCCAAGTGTGCGCTAGTGAATAGAGATCTTTGGCAACGTAGTTTAAGAGGCACATAGACTGGTTGGGGAAGAGTACAAAAGGAAGTTGTATCTACAGAACCAGTTAGTTTGGCAAAGAAAACAAAATGAAGTTTTCCGGGCAAATATATATATAGATGAACAGATAGATAGATAGATAGATAGATAGATAAGTATACTCCAAACAATATTTAAACTTGAAGTTATTTTTCTTCAAACCTTATCTATTTCACCTTGCTCACATGAATCTATCTATCTATCTATCTATCTATCTATCTATCTATCTATCACAATTTATCCATATCTATCTCCTTGAGCCTCTCTTCCATCATTTCTCATCATTCATGAATCTATCTATCTATCTATCTATCTATCACAATTTATTCATATCTATCTCCTCGAGCCTCTCTTCCATCATTTCTCATCATTCACAAATCTATCTATCTATCTATCTATCTATCTATCTATCTCAGTTTACATCTATCTATCTATCTATCTATCTATCTATCTATCTATCTCAGTTTACTTCTATCTATCTATCTATCTATCTATCTATCTAAAACTTTTTATATCTATATATGTATCTACTAAAGACTACTTATATCTATCACACTACATTCATATATATGTCCGATATTTGGTGAAGGTTTGTATCCCTGAAAATCTTATGCGTCTCATTTTCTAGGGTAAATTCTAGTTTTTGCATGTGGCCAAATTTTAGTCTTTTGCACAATTCCCAGAGTATCTCCTTTTCCAACCGGACATGCTTGCTTTTGTATTTCCTTTGAGCTAGTCTGCTGCTTTCGCTTATTATATTTAATCTTTGCTTATCATTATCATTTGGTGAAAGGTCTATGTTGCATAATGCTTTTGCTCATAATCATATCACATATGCCTTAGGTTATATATATATATATATATATATATATATATATATATATATATATATATATATGTATATATATATATGAATATACATATATATATATATATATAGTGATCCATTTATATTTCAAAGTCCCAGAGAATTGTATGTGTCTCATTGATACCATTTAAGAATATATATATATATATATATATATATATATATATATATGTGTGTGTGTGTGTGTGTGTGTGTGTGTGTGTGTTGGTAACGGATGTAATCAGCCTTCAGTCCGGTAACACCATGAGAGATTATTGTTTCTACTCGTTTCTCGACTATTTAAGTTATTCATAGCAATCTAATAAATGTGAAGTGTGTTCCAAAACATATCCTTTTACGTATCCCCTAATAAAAATGTATAGTTTCTGTCCGTTGCTCTATCAGTTGGGCCAAACATTCCATCTCCGGTAGCCCCAATCTGTGTCTCGAAATTAGGTTAGCCTTAAAGAAATCTGCAAAGAACAAATTAAGAGAAATCGAGGGGCCTGCCATACTTGCTACGAGATTGTCTTGCAAAAGACACCCACACACTTCACTGTTTACTTCCTATCTCAATACAGCTAATTCGGCGAGTATACCTCACACCCGTTTTTCTGAGAAAAAATAGGGGCTACATGCTGCTGAAGCCCTACTTCTCCCTTTTACTCATCGCTACTTTCTTCCTCAAGGCACCCCTACCCGGGTTTTTTCTCCTTCTGATTGGGTTTTGAAGTCACGTGATAGGGAGTTGACTCATCCTAGATGCAAAGCAAAAGGGCCCTGATGTAATTAGTCTCTCTCTCTCTCTCTCTCTCTCTCTCTCTCTCTCTCTCTCTCTCTCTATCTATCTATCTATCTATATATATATATATATATTGTGACGTGGCAACTGGATCTGAGGATTCTGCTCAGGTATCTGGTGCGGCATGTGAACGGGTAGATTACCGGCAAATGATTGTAGGCATCTGTTATGCCGTTTGATTAAAAATTCAAAAGAATCCTTCCTGTGGCTCATAGAGAATTGCTCGGCTGAAGTGGTGGCGAGAGGAGTGTGATTGATGGGAAGAGAGAGGGGGGTTAAGGGGATAGATAGAGAGAGAGAGAGAGAGAGATGTGCCGATTAAAATAGAATAGATGAATATGAACAGACTGAGATAGATAGATAGATAGATAGATAGATAGAGCGCGCGCGAGAGAAAGAGAGAGAGAGAGAGAGAGAGAGAGAGATGTATGTATGTATGTACATATGAGTTAAAATAGCTAAACAGACACCTTTAAGAAGTAATCGGTTTCGTAAGGTCGTAAGGTAGGGAGGTTTGCTAATTGACTTTTGCACATCGAGTTCAGATGCCAGACAAATGTACACGCAGACAATTCTCCATACATAGACATACGAATATAATAAGTAGTCAAGTATGTCGTTTGCAAACAGGCCGATTACTTAAGATGGAGATAGAAAAGAAGAAATAATTGCCATTTCCTATACTTTTTCAACATAAGCAATTAAGAAATATAGTCCAGGTTAAAAGCGAGAAAAATCTTTGCAAGCGGTCCCGTTTACCAAAACTTTGTGGTGGCTAACGTTATGAACTGTAACATCGTAGTACGTGAGTTCGAACTCTGATAACATTATTATGTTCACTTTTGGATTAATACCCATGGAAAAAATATGAATTCCTTGTCCCCCACAAGTTATAGATTAAATAGTACTACCACAAATAGTATCAATGCTATACAAGGAACGCTTTGATATTAAATAGCCCTTGAAGGTTGATATGCCATTAGACAAAGAAACCAAAACGAAACAGTTCTTCTCTAAATTTATAAAGTCTTTATTTTGTAAATCATCTGGACTTATTCTTGTCTGTTTATTTTTTTCTATGCTTGGTTAGCAGCCAGTGTAGGAGAAGGACGACTCAGAATTGAAACCACTGCTGTCTTACGGTCCTACTCACTCTAAGGAGAGACTTTGGGTAGAAACCTTGAAAAAAAAAAAAACTCCACACTATGATGTCACAATATGAGCACCGATTCGTTTGCCACGAGGCAACCAAAGTCGCCGAGTTAATTTGCCACGATCAAAAATGGCGGCGTAACGCGAGAATTAAAGAAATACATTGCAAATGAGAAAAAAAGAGATTTTTATCGTGTGACTAAGTTCTTCTGCTCCCAGGTGCACATAGGTGCAATACTTCATCTGCGTGTTGGTCTGACCATGTCGATATGAATATGCATGAATATAGGTGGAGTATATCTGTATATATAGGTATGTGACTGTGAACGTATATGTACTGCTGTGTTTGTGTGTATGCATAGGTAGCGTATATATATGTATGTACATGGATATGTGTGTGTATAGAGTGATTTCAAAAGGATAGTTAAACAAGTTAGGGAGATTGGCAGATTGTAATAGATAATGAAATAGAAAGAAAAGGATTTCTCGATGGAGATGAAAGGGTTAGTTTTTTAATGTCCGTCATAAATTGTCTTTGATGCTTGCACGGTCAGAGGTTTGTAGACAAGAGTATTATCTATGGGTCGGTCAAATAGATCTTTCTAAAATTATTCGTATACCTAATGTCATATAACTAGATTATTTGGATTAAAAATAGTTACTTGAAGCTATAATTGTTTACTAAGGAGTATTATGATTAATTACTTAAAACCATATTACTATGCAAACAAATGATAATCATTAAATGGAAATAATTACTTGAAACTACATAATTTTAGTGTTAGATAGGAATACTTGAAACCATACAACTTTGTGCAAATTATTTGTATTATATAGGAATACTTAATATTAAACTGTAAATCGTATTAGGGTCAGTTACTTGAAGCTATTATTTTTTTTTATAAAGGATTAGTATGTGTTACTTGAAACCATATGTATACAAACAATTAGTTATTATTAGATAGAAATTATTTCTTAAAACTATGTAATTATTCATGTTAAATATGAATACTTGAAACCAAACAATTGTGTGTAAATTATTTGTATAAGATTGGAATACTTAATATATAACTGTTTGCAAAAATAAAAAAAGACCGAAAGAAACAGCTGCACAGAAAATGTAAAAATAGATGTACAATAAACGCGATTTCCAAACCCGTAGGCATAAAATAACCTTCTACGAATTGATTGTCTTGAATATATAGGCCCCTTGCTATTCTAGAAAATGTTACCAACTGACCGAACTATCGCCGATCATTTATGTTTATTAGATATTAAAAAAAAACTAACCCTTTTATCTCCACCGAGAAATCTTTCTCTTTCTATTTAATCATCGATTAAAATCTGTCGACCACCCTAACTCGTTTAGATATCTTTTGGATGCTACTATACACATATTCATGTACATACATACATATGAGCTAACTATGCCCACCTACAGCCACACCGATAACCTCACCTCCACAGTAATATACATATATGCCACACCTAAAGGCATGCATACTCATATAGATATGCTCGCACCAATATGCAAATGTGCATCCGGTATCAGAAGAGATTATCGTGTCACAGCTCTATAGCAGTAGCCTATCCACCAGGAGTCAAACCGGGATATATATATATATATATATATATGCGCACGCACGTGTGTGTGTAACATATTGGTGCAGTTCCAAAATATTTTGAGCTGAAAACAAAGATTTAATTAAAGAATAAGTGGCTGGTGTAAGTATGATGTTTTTGTACATTGCAAAGAAATCACATAATTTTTCTTAGTTGTACTCTTATGGAAAAAATAGCGATATAGACAGGGAGATTAAACCGGACGATTGATTAAGGAATAAACTGAGATAGAAAGAGGGATATTGAGACTATCAAATAGGTTATTTAATGCCAAAGCAGTACTTCTAGAAGGATAGTAGTGGTGGTATTTAAGCAATTGAAGAGAGGATAAGAGGTAATTTACTAAGCATTTTGCTTAGATGTGGCACAAGGCCATATGAAAGAGGCACCCAATGAGACTCGAACTCACTCGTGTAGGTTTGCTAGTCAAGCTTGCTAACCATTACACCACCAAAGGAGCCAAAGGATAAATGGATTCATACCGTTCTCAAGGGTATTTGTCCGAAAATGAACGTAATAGCACGACTAGAGTTCAAACTCGCTCACGACGATCCCGCAGCCCAGAGCTTTAACCACGAGGACACGCCCCACTGCCGTCTTTTCATATCTATCTATCTATCTATTGGTGCATATATATGTATATATGTGTGTGTACATATATATATATATATATATATATATATATATATATATATATATGTCCATTTCATCTTCTATATAATTAGTAATAAATGTTTCTAAGATTCTTTTCAAAGAATTCAATAGGAGGTTGTCACGTCCTGCATGAATAAACTCCAACTATTTCAATTTGTTACAATCCAAAGTTGTTATTTTGTTTTTTTCTTTCATTGAATCTCGCCCATTAATTGCTTGAATTCTTCAACATATCATCACCAGCCTCACTACTATGACGACGACGACGACGACGACGACGGCAGCACCCCCCCCCCATCATAATCATAATGAGAACATTGAACAACACGCCGTGTTTTCCCCCTGGTCTTCTTTTGCCTCCCCTCAATATTCCATTCCGTCTTCCCGCTCTACAGCTTTGGTTTCTTTCGACCATGGAAACGACAACACAACCAACCACTTTTCCACTCGCGTGTCAAGTCTCAGCACATCGGGACGAGATCAAAGACAATGTGAAAACGAGGCTTGCTTTCATCTTTCTGGCCCCGCGGCAAGGTGGCTATTTTTGCAAGACGGAACGTATCTTGGAGTTAATTTATTCTCTATTTCAGTGGTTTCCAACTGAGATTTTTTATGATATTACAGAGAGACTTAAAAAGAATCCTTAACATGATAATGAAATAAGAACGTATACATCTTTTCATTTTGCCTTTATTTAAAAAAACCCAAAAAAACTCACCAATTTCTATTCCATAAAAGATTAGAATAATTTATCTATCAATGGAATTCTTCAGTAACCCCTGAAGAATCTGATCTTATATCAATCAAATAACAAGTTTGATTGATTGATGGTAACAGTATGTTAACTCGTACAGGGTTATTTTCAGCCAAGAGATTAGGGAATTGCTTAAGTGGCTGGTGTATGTAAGTATTGTATATATATATATATATATATATATATATATATATATATGTCCATTTCATCTTCTATATAATTAGTAATAATTAAAGACATTAAAAAACTGACCCTTTTATTAACATCGAGAAATCTTTCTCTTTCTATTTTATTATCGATTAAAATCTGTCGACCTCCTTAACTATCATATAAGTATTTTATCACATAGACAAGTAAACGCCGTCGTAGTCACGTTCTTATTCACATACACGTTGTGTGACCCATTCATTCGGCCTTGTGCCACTTCGAAGCAAAGAGCTTCGTAAATTACCACACACACACACACACACACATATATATATATGTATTGTGTAGTTTCTTAATTTTGATTTTGCTCACACTTACAGGCTCCAGGTATAATGATTATCGTCGTAGGAAATGAACGCGGTAACTCGAGTTCAAACCCTGGAAGAGGCTGTTTACATTTCACATAGCACTAATAGCAATGGGAAAGGCGTGAATCTTACTATTCTCCCTCCAACTATAGGTAAATAAATAGTAGGGCAGATCATACTCTTTTTTTGTACGGTAACCAGTCAAAGAGAAGGAAAACTCTGAATCTGTTAAAATCCACTTAAAAATTGACCTTGTGTCACAACCTGTTCGTGCAGAGGGTTGGTAAATACATATATGACATCATGTATACCTATCTTGAATAAGAGCCCAGTCGACTGGGCCTGTAAAATACATCGACTGCATTTCTGCAAAAGGATAAGACTCCTTTCACAAAGGATGTCCTGGTTATGACATTAAACCATCTGATGGCAAGTTTCCAGCCTTGGAGATTTGGGAAATGTGGAGTACCCCTTCATTGCTATTGCTTCCAGGTCCACTCTGGCCCGGAGTGGTAGCACCTGATAGGGTTCTATCTATGGATCAAATAAAACAATGTGTGCAAACAAATGACTGATGTTAAATTGTGACTGTTATATAGCAATACTTGAAACCATTTAATTGTGTGTAAAAAAAAAAAAGAGATAAGGCTCGTTTAAGAATGATATCTACAAAATGTGTTTACAAATTATATATATATATATATATATATATATATATTTAATATATGTATAAACCGGATTTGCCATAAAACTAAACCAAACTTTCCTGCACAGATAATTTATACACAGTTATATGGTTTCAAGTATTCTTATCCAATACGAATAATTTTCAAACTGACCTATATGACTCATTGATAGGACCCTAACATATACCACCACTCCGGATCCGAATGAACAGGGGAGTGATAACAATGAAGGGGTATTCCATATTCTCTTGATCTCCAGAATTGGAACCTTAACATCAGATACAGTTTCGTGTCATACATTAGGGGTTACCCCTCTACATGGGGATACAGTTAGCTCTCCTAACTGGGCGAGAGAAAAGATATTTAGTTGAATCTCCTCATACCAATCTAGTTTAGTTTGGTTTTATGGCGTATCAACAATTGTAGATTACTTAATGGCAAATCCTGTTTATACATATAAAATATATATGATTTGTCAACACGTTTTGTTGATAATATTTTAAAACGAGCCTGAGTTCATTTTTTGCACATAGTTAAATGATTTCAAGTATTTCTATCGATTAAGAAAAATTCTATATATTATTAATCATTTGTTTGTACACATTTAAATGGTTTCAAGTATTGCTATGTAACAGTAACAATTTAACATTTGTCATTTATTTGCACACATTTAAATCGATATACATGAAACGTAAGAAATTAGTTTGTTGGTAATTTCATGTTTAAATGAGTTAGAACTAGTTTGCACTGCAGCGTCGCTTCAACCGAAAAGGACATCAACACGAGGTTAACGAAGGCATGGACAGCTATCAATAGGCTATCGATTATATGGAAATCAGACCTAACCGATAAAATGAAACGCAGTTTCTTCCAGGCAGCGGTCGCATCGATACTACTATATAGATGCACTACATGGGCTCTAACAAAACGGCTGGAGAAGAAGCTAGACGGCAATTACACAAGAATGCTGCGAGCAATCTTGAACAAGTAATGGCGGCAACACCCCACAAGATACCAACTGTACGGCCACCTGCCTCCTATCACGAAAACTATTCAAGTTAGATGAACCAGACATGCAGGACACTGCTGGAGAAGCAGGGACGATCTCATACGTGATGTACCCTTATGGACCCTCACACATGGCCGTTCAAAAGCAGGACGACCAGCACGAACATACATTCAGCAACTATGTGAAGATACGGGATGTTGCCCAGGAGACCTGCCTGAGGCGATGAACGATAGGGAAAAGTGGCGAGAGAGGGTCAGGGATATCCGTGCTACCAGCACGATATGATGATGATGATGATGATTGCTAGTGTTGCTACACAGTTAAATAGTTTTGGTTTGGTTTGGTTTGGTTTGGTTTTATGGCATATCAACCTTTGTTGGTTATTTAACGCCAAATCCATTTTTATGTAAATAATCAGTTCTGTTTCAAACAATTCAGTTTAGCATAAGTACACAGTTTGTCAAAAACATTTCTATTTCAAACTATTCAATTTATTCAAGCAGTTATATATAACAATTCAGTTTAGTGTAAGTACAGTTTCAATGTCAAAACAATTCAATTTAAAATAATTCAATTTGGCATAAGCATGCAGTTTAAATGTCAGTACGGTTTAATTGTCAAAAACATTTCTATTTCAAGCTGTTCAGTTTAATCAAACAATTCAGTTTAGCATAAGTATGCCGTTAGTTCTACTTAACCCATAGATAGGGCCCTATCCGTATTCCCCAAGGCCCCAGCATTACTGGGACCTCACTATCAGACTGTTTAGTGTCATATCCAGGACACTCGTTGGGGGGGGGTCTTATCCCTCTGCAGAGATGCAGTCAGTGTATTCTACAGCCCCAGCCGACTGGGCAATTAAATAGTTTTAATAATTGCTATCTAACACTTATTATTCTGTTCGATATTAATCATTTGTTTGCACAGAGTGAATATGGCTCCCAATTTTCCGTTTCGAAGTTTTCTTAATTCCGTTTCCCATTTTGGTAAATTCCGTTTTTTCCATTTTTATAGTATTTAGTGAGAAATTGCAATAAAATATGCTATCATTATTATTAAAACTGTAATCAAAAATATAATAGAAAGTTTTATTTCGTATAGCAAATATCTTCAATTTTTTTAAATGTTAAAATCCAAGTCCAAAAATAAATTATGTGTAAAAATAAAAATGTAACATGACGAGAAGATAAAACAATGGAATGTTGCAGTGCATGATTATCTTTCAGGTAGAACTCTTAATCAGAGCTTCCTTCTTTAAGAAAGAACACATTCAGATTATTTTTTGTGTTTTTAAGTAAAGGGATCCAGATTGATGTATGATTATTGATTGTGTTGAAAAATTGATAACAAGGTAATACAAGTGGAAGGAGAGATTTATTGAGAAGTCGACACTATAGCGTTTCGGTTCAACTGAACCATCATCAGGACCATCAGGGGTGATATTAGCGATGTTAAGTCAACAATGAATGTTTAAAAATGCAAAATACAAAAACCTAGGAGAAAATTTGTATAGTAAAGAAAAGATGGCTTTATTCCCTTTTTTGTACAATAAGGAAGGCACAAGGCCTTGAAGTTTTGTAGGAGAGGGGAAGGGAACGGTCATGCTATTTCTATATATACTAAGGGAGCCTAGCTAGCCACATTCGCCAACCCATTTAACAGTACAATGTATAGACAGTCATATATCACCATGCGCGCTGCAAGCACCAAAATACCACATTTGCTTTGAGAAAGACCGATTTAAAACCTCCAATATAATGTATGATTTTTTTTGTGCAGGAAGAGGAGGGAAGGATGACTCCAACATTGCTGCATTCACCCACCTTTTGTCGAATGTAATTCAATCCAAGCGTTTTCTATCGCATCTGATTTTGACCCTAAGCTGATGCCTAAAATATAAAACCAGATCACGATGCGAAAAGTTTGCATCGTCATACAATCCCTTCTTTCGCATCGTCCAAATCACCATTCGAGCAACAGCTAGGATCGCGAGAAACACCACACGCTTCTCACCCTGAAACGGAGGTAAAACGTTGTCTACGACGTAACTAACGTCGAGCAGCACGAGCTGAGCTGTCCACTCCCCGACGTGATCCCAGAACGGGCGAACTCGCTCGCAGTAGTTGAAGGTGTGCTCAGCCGTTTCTTCTAAACCACTGCCACAGCGAGCACAATCGGGCATGTCTGCCAGGCCCGCTTTGAAGTTCAAGCCGAGAAGGGGCAATGCGTTCCGTAAAAGTCGCCAGGTGCGCTAAAGCTCGTTCCTGGGGCCCAATTCCAGTGGGAGCAGATCTCCTCCGCCGTCTAGCCGTGCCGCTCGCTAAGAGGGTCCGAAGCGGAACCCCCCACTAGCTCCCGATATAGCTCTTTTCGAGGTCGTGAAAGGTCACTGGACCCAGGAAGGTTACGAACAAACGCTGTTTCGCCAATTGGCTTACGTAGACCTTCAGCCTTTGGGTCTGACTTGAGGCGGGTAAAAGTCCGACTTGCTTTCGTCTCCACACCGCGTCCCCCGTCAAGGATCGGCCCAAGTATGCGAGTCTTTCAGCAAACCAGTGGCTTTCCAAATCAGGCATACCCAGACCCCCGTTGTGCGTATGTTGGATGCAGATCTGTCTACGGACCATCGGCCTTCGGCCTCCCCAAAGGAATCTGGAGAGAGATTGTTGAAGCACCAGCCGATGTGCCCTAGGCAGAGGAAGTACAGCCAATCGGTAAAGGACCAAAGGGAAGACTTACCCGGCGCTCGCTTCCACCCTGCCCTTTAAGGACAACCTTCTTGAAAGCCAGGTTCCCACCTGAGCATTTACCTTAACTTGTACTTCCGACCAATTTCGCTTCAGTTGGAGGTCGGGCCCGAACCACACCCCGAGGATGCGGACGGGTCCGTCACTCCAGTTGGTCGTTTAATTGGCGAATCAGCGTTTGTTGTTTTAAATTACGTCATTTGACTTATTAGGAATATTGCATTGAATTTATGTTACGTTTGTTTAACGAGAAAGATTTCTAGTCAAAAGGAAGAAAAAGAAAGAAAAACAAAAAGAAAAATAGAAAGCATAAAAATTATTGATTGACAATATTAAAATCAACAGAAAAAAACTCATTTAAAGGATCAACAGCAAATAACTTGTATCTCAATAATAAATATCTGAGCAAGTCAAACATTTTAACTAAAATTTTACAAAACAGGAATTAAACCATAACAGTTGAATCTTTGTTACAAAACACAGAAAACAAATTTGACATATTCATTCAAAATTCGAATAAAACAACTTATATTAAGTTGAAATACTGCTCAAATTCAAAATTGAATATTTCCCAAATTAAGAAATTAGCAATCTTCAAAACTCTTTTCTAAATCTCCATTGTAATACAACATTGTAAGTTGTTTGGTGTTCTCAGAGCAAAACTTTCACGTTGTTTATTTAATAAAAATCCATACTGATAAAATGAACGTTCATTATCTAAGCTGGTTACAGGCATCCATATCACCTTATTGGCATTTTTTTCCAGAAGGAGAAATCTGCTCTTATTTGCATTCCAAAATGCTGGGATATAAAACGGATTTAGTAGGTCATCTTAGTAATTCACATAAATTTGGAATTCTTCAAGATCTGTAGAAGGATGTTGCAAGTCTTTAATGGCTACAGAACTATCAATATCTGGGCTTATAAAAGGTAGCTCTCTAGGATCAAACAGATGAGATCCCTGGTAAAAGTTATACACAGGATGGGCATCCAGGTATTCAGTCAGTTTTGAAAAAGATGTGCTGAACAAATCTTGGAAATTTGAGATAAATCTCTCCCTCTGTTTTCTAGTTCAAACAGAAGACGGTCAATTTCGACACCAAATGTTGATTTTGATGTACCTAAAAACGAATATTGTTTTATATCCGCTATCAGGTTATAAATAACACGTGTAATCGGAGTCTTAGTTTCTTCTAAGCTTATCAAAACTGTTATCAAACAGGTGCAGTTCTCGATTATAAAATGCAAATTCAGACGCAAATTATGGTAAGGAACATGATTTAATCGATCATCATCTACCAATTCCAGAATCTTATCTACTGCAATGCCATGGCTCTTTTCTAGCTTAAAGAATCCTTCACAGAATTGTGCAAAGGATGAGTAATATTTGGCTGCATTAAACCAGGAATTCCATCTGGTTGCTATTAGCACATGGGGTAATTTCACTTGTTCCTTAAGCAAGGAACCTTCATGCCATTTAAGTTATCGCTTTTTTCGATTAGCTTTTTTTTAAAAAAAGGCTGACTTTATAAAAGAAATGAGCTGGATAACATTATCAAATGCTGGCCAGTGTTAAAATACTTCACCAATATGATTCAAAATATGCGATGAGCACCACACAAGGTAACTTTTAATGAAGACATTTGACAACACTTCCCTATGAGCTTTTTTTACAATATGCTGCAGAATCTGTGACAAAGGTAACAATATTCCCAAATGCATTATCCACATTATTGACAGCTTGAATACATGCCTGACTTAAGGTTTGATGATCGAATTCTCTCAAGGTTACAATATCAACGAGAAATGACGCCCCATAAATGCTTGCAATTATTTCATATTATTGCATATTATTTCTAAATTGTATGGTCATGTGATAGCATTTACTTTTCTTTTTTTTTTCATATTAATAAAACAAGGTTACAAATTGTTTGGAATCTTTTACTTGTAAATTTTATGAAAATCAAACGAGCCTTGAGGAAATAAATTTATTAAATTTTGTTTGATTTTAGTATCTCCTTCTTCTAACACTATTGGCTGTCCTCCCATTTCCACTTTACCAATGATGCGAGGACCGACTTTTATCTGTTACATTACAGTTTCTTAGAAAAATATAGACTAGTCAAACATTTTCTCAGAAAATCTACGACCAACTTTTCTTTTCTTATCTAAAAAAATTTTTTCTCTTGATTCTTTTTCGGATCGTAAAAAGAAAAATAACTCATATTTGTAAAATTAAATTTCAAGGAAATAAGTGGGTTATGTTATGTTCTATTAATTAAAACGTTTTACAACAACAAAATCGGAGAGACAGTTAAGTTTTGAAAGAATTAAAACAAATTTTAAAAATTGAAAAAAATTAATTAATCAATTAATTTGTTATTTATAATTAAAAATTTCATAAAAAATCACTGATTTCGTTTCAGGTTAACGATTCTACGATTCCATCTGCGATTCTGTGATCGCAGGAAATTGGTACCCTTAAGTGAAATGATTACAATTAAACATCTGACATTTGTTTGTACACAGTTAAATTATCAAACCGTTTTATTTTAAGCAATTCAATTTAGCATTAGCCATTTGTTTAAATTTCAAACAGTTCAACCAGGTGCTACCACTCGGCCTAGAGTGGACCTGGGAGTGATGGCAATGAAGGGCTACTCCGCATTCTCCAAAGATTCAGAATTACTGGAGTCTCACCATCAGATTGTTTAATGTTATATCCAGGACACACGTTGGTAGGGAGTCTTACCTCTTTGCAAAGATGTAGTAGGTGTATTGTACAACCCCTGCCAACTTGGCTGCACACTCACCAAGAACCAATATTAACGTTCGTATAACCGTGATATACTAACATTGAACACAGTAGAAGGAAAACAAGATGAATTCATTTACACATACATTTAACATTTCATATATACAATATACATACAAAATCTGTTATAAGAAAGAATACGTAAATGTATCCCAAAAGAGATCTATTTACATATTGTTCCATGAACCAGCAGTATATGGAAGGGGTACCAAAATGAAAAAAGTTTATTTTATGAGTGTAGGTAATATCACCAAGTGGCTTTCTCGTTCCCTGGCGAGGGTCAGAGACAACCTCCCTACTATTCAAAGAACAGAGGCAATAGAATCGTTAATTCACTACTTATTGGATGCTCCAAACTTGTTGTCATGTGCCACACTAATTTAAACTGTGAATGTATCTTGAGTACCTCGTTAATCAAGCCCATCACTACTATTGAAGTGACTTTGACCTGCACTAAATGTTCCAAACTTGTGGCCTTGTGCCAGACTAAGCTAAGCTTTAATTTGTGCTGACAGTGTGCATTTATGTAACCCCTCTGCGACAAGCAGGATATAATATAAGGTCAATTTTTGAGTGGAGTCTAACAGGTTTTAATCATATTTACCCAACCCCTCCGCTCGACCAGGATATGACACAAGGTCAATTTTTTAAGCGGAGTTTAACAGGTTTTCCTTCTCCTAGACAAGTTGCCTCACCAAGGCTGAAGAACCTAGTCTGCCCTACTATTTACCCATAGCTGGAGAGAGAATAATTGGATTCATACCTTTCCGAAGGGTATTAGTGCAATGTGAAATGCATTCAGTCCAGAATTTGAACTCGTGTCGCCGTGTCCAATTCCTGCGACGATAACAATTACACCACGGTTTTCATTAAGAGTTTCCTTTCTTCTAGACCTGTTGCCTAATCAAGGTAAAAGATTTATCGGCCCAATAAATTACCCATAGCTGGAAGGATGAAATAAATTACCCATAGATAGAATAGATGAATGCATAGCTTTGCCAAAAGAGAAACACAAATGCTTCCAATGTGTGTGTGTGTGTGTGTGTGTGAAATAGGAAAAGACCGAAAAGTAATAAAAAAACAACAACAAATGTAGCGATCGCGGCGTCGATCGAACCATTTCATTTGCTGTCAAAATGCGGAAACATTTTTGTTTTCCCGCTCCCGTTTCAGTTGTTCATCAAACTGACGGACTGCGGAAACCATTTCCCCACTAAACTCAGCGA
>OY757936.1:28570220-28607720 GCA_963585895.1 Sepioteuthis lessoniana | reverse complement strand
GAATTTCCTATTTTGACAGCTGGGTCGGGTTGGAGGTCAATATACAAAAGTTTCATCGCGATTTTTAATCGACCGCCGGACGACAAGAAGAATAACTTTAATCGTCCAAATAACATTTTACTTGACAGAGTCAATCGGGCAAGCGGATTCTCTCAAAGGTTGAATACAGATATGAAAGATGGTTGGATAGCAAGGAAGAAAAGAGTAAAATTGGTTCACAGAGACGCTGCCTGTTTGAAAAAGTCGGTAAATCAAAGAAAAGCAATCCAGGATATCTACATATTTACCTAACCCTTCCGCTACAGGCAGGATATGCCACAAGGTAAATTTTTAAACGGAGTTAAGGTGATTTTAATTCAGAGTTTTCCTTTTTTTAGACTATGCAAGTTATTGAACATAGGGAAACTATTTTAATTGAGCTAAGTAAAAAAATAAAATGGTGGATAGCAATGAAGAATACACGAAAATTGGATCACAGGAACACTGTCCGAATAATTTGATTTATACATAGAAAAATAAAGAGAAAAGAAGAAAGTACTCAGCCAATTCTGACAACCAAGACTATCAGATAAAACACAGGTCGGGAGAAGGTATTTAACGTTATCATTTCACATAAAAGACAGCTATAAAAAAAAAAGAGTTGGGGATAATCTTATAATACGAGTTAAGATAACGGTTAGAAACTCAAAGAATATATCGATCAAAACAATGAATAAAAACAACCTAGACGAAAACAATAGTTTAGAAAAATATGCAGAATAAAGAAAACACTTTTTTTCGAGTTGAAAAAATGCAGGAAAAAAAAAGGCTGACAATGTCCGGACATTCTGTTTTAATCAGCAGTCATGCAAGACAACAACTGATGAAATCGTTTGATCTCAAAAGTTCAGACACTACAAAAAGACTGAAGAAAATATCAATAGAAACGTTGTACAAAAGACAACAAAGGTGAGGATAATCGTCAAAATATCTGGAATGATCAAAGCAGTTTATCTCAAAAGCAGTTGGCCCAGTCAACAGGGACAGTAGAATACACCGACTGTATCTCTGTAGAGGGGTAAGAATCCCCCAACGAGTATCCTGGATATCAAATAACCCATTAAATGGTTGATATGCCACAAAACCAAACCTTAAAAGTAATAGATTGTCTACAGTTATTGTGGAACTGCAAGACCCCTATTTTCTCCCACTCTATGGGGAAAATTTTTTATATCCGTAAGATATTTAATACTATTATGATAATTCTTAAACTTAATATCAAAAGGCAAGCTGTCATTCCTAGAAAACGAACAAATAAAAAATGTATGTGGAACTATCAACTTCCTAATTCCAGTGACGAGGCGTTTACATTGTTGTGTGCATGTGTATGAGGAGGCAGAGCACAGTTATCTGTTGGTATGGGAGGTAATATTTACGCGTATTCTCATATGGAATGTTTACCTATTATTTTTAGATTTAGTTTTAAATAAATCTGGACCATGTTGGATTGAAATATTTTATACGTATGGGTTGAATTATTTTAGTTTGGTTTGGTTTCTTTGTTAGACGGCATATCAACCTTCATGGGTAATTTAATGCAAAAGCCATCCAAGTAGGACAGAAGTGGTAATATCTAACTCGTAGCAGGGAATAAGGGGCTTCATACGTTTCCTAAGGGTATTAATCCGAAAGGAAACACAATAGAGCTTCTGGAGTTCGAACTCGCTTACTACAATGTCGCAGTCCAGCAAGTTAAACACGAAACCACGGGGACTCCTCTTTTAGTATTTTTATCATACTTTTTGTCTCTCTCTCATATATATATATATATATATATATATATATTAAATAATACCCCTTCTGGTAAGAAAAAAACCCGGCAAGTGATTTGAAGATGAAAATATACAACGAATAGGGGAAAAAATGTATATATTGAAAAAAATATATATTGGAAAAGAAAGAAAAGGCCAACCCTGTCATACCAATTGAAAAAATCAAAAGACACGCAATTGTTTGGTCAAAAGAAAAAACCACCGTTCGAGCTGCTAAGCTACAATGCAAAAAGTGCTCAATACTAAGTAGTGCTAAATAGTAACGAGAATTACTTAGTGAGTCAGGAACTAACCTACTATAGTTTCGCCTAAGCGGCTTATCAGGGTACCTAATCCTATATATATATATATATATATATACTATGTTTTTCGATGTGTGTGTTACACAATATTAATATAATTTTTATATATTTTCTGAAGCAGCACCCCAAAAAAATTTATGTCGCAAGTTGCCGCAGCTCAGAACTCTAGACGGTGCTAAGAAGACGGAATATTACGTTGAGTTAAAAACGAGGACACTAGTTCGACTTAGGTATTTTTCTGTGCTTGTTGTGACTCAGGAAACTTTTTAATTGTTTTTTCGTCAGAACTTAATTTTGTTGTTATCCAAGTATTTCGTAACAATTTGTACTATGTGTTTCGGGTCATTATCATGTTGGAACATACAATGATGCCCCAAAGACACCTTTCGAGCACTTTGTTTTATATTATTTTTAAGAATACCAAGATACTTCTCTTTATCCATGATACTCTGTACTTTCAGCCCAGTTGTCTGGGGGCGTATAATACGCTTACTACATCTCTGCAGATGGGTGAGACCTCTTCTCAACAAGTGTCCTGAATAAGTCACTAAACAATCTGATAGTGAGGCTCCAGTCCTGAAGCTTTGAGGAATGTGGAGTACCCTTTAATTGCCATAACTCCTTAGTCCACTCTGACTCGGAGTGGTAGCACCTGTAAGGCTTCCATCTATGGGTCAAATAAAACAATTTAATCATTTACTGTATTTGAAACCGTTTAACTGGATCATTTAAAAATATTGTCAACAAACTATTCACTTAAACCGGACATTGGCATTATGGTTAGAGTGTTCGAAAATGGCCCTGGAGACCTGGGTTCAGCTCCTGGTCGAGTCACACCTAAGACTCAAAAATGGTCCTTGGTGCCTCCTTGTTTAACACTCAACATTATAAGTCACGGATCAAGGGTTAAGTGAGTCAATCCTGAGAAAGGAGTAACTCCCCCCTACACCTTGGTGTAGTAGCTATCGAAAAGGGAGTCTTCGGATCACCCTCGACTAAGGTCGCCAACTTTTTACTTTTTACTAATTCACTTAAAAATCACATGTATAAACAGGATTTGGTATTGCATAACCCACAATGGTTGATAAATAATAAAACACAACCAACCAACCAACCAGCCAACCGATCTGTACTCTCTCTTATTCTCCTAGTCCCAAAAGCATCATGCTCCTGCCTCTTTGCTTAATTGTAGGAAGGGTATTTTTTGTGAGATTCATTTGATTTCCTCCATACATACTGGGAGTTCATGAGACCAAATAATTCTAGTTTGGTCTCACCTGACCATAAAACAGAGTCCCAATACTCACTCCAATGTTAAAAATGACCTATAGCATAGGTTAATCTGCTTTTTAGATGTTTAGCCGTAACCAAGGGACTTTTCTTGGACGACAAGCTCGAAGACCACCTTCATGAAGGCATCTAGTGACTGTTTTCGTCGATACATTCGACCCTACCGTCTTTATATCATTAACAATGTCTTTAGTCGTTAAGTGAAGATTCTTCAGAACATTTCAAATAATTTTGCTTTCTATTTTCTCAAAAAATTATAGCTTTCTGCAAGTCTTTAACTTATTCCCAACACAATGAGTCTCGTTTTACTTCTTGGGAGAAGCATTTAACGTAATGGTAAGTGTCATAAGAAATGGAATCAGTGACCCGGGTTCAAATCTTGGACAAATGCTAAGAAAAGCATAAATTCATCCCTTCTTCTTTGAACTATGGCTGAATAGTTGGGAAGACTGGAATCTTTCGCCTTGATATAGCAACCAGTCTAGGAGAACGAACGCATTGAATTCAAACTAGCCGTACAATTCTTAAAAACTGACCTTGTGTCTCATCCTGCTCGTAGTAGAGAGGTTGCGTGAACACATAGTTCTTGATAATGCCCCAAGTTGTCGATCAGAAAATGTTGAGTGAAAAATACGGACTTTAGTCCATGCATGGATTTTTTCTTGGGGTGGGGGGGATGTGACTCGGGAAAATCCTGTCACGTGACCTTGGCACGAGATTATTGTCGGGTTATTTATAGATTTAAATCAGGTTGGATGGATTATCTCCCCTCCTCCTCCACCGTGCGATCATAGAAGATTAATTTCTCGTTCATTGACTTTGGTGTCTCTTTCCTCTTTGACTATTTATACGAATGACTGAATTGTACTAGATAAATATATCAGATTAGATCTACATTTAGTGTAATTACTTCTGATTTCATAAGGTATAAAAAAAATCGCTCTGAAATTGTAGAAATAAGATGTCCTATTTAACGAGCTATGCCGTCTACTTTAAATATAGTAAATCCTCGATTTAACGGACTAATATCTCCAATCGTGTCTAAAGTATGTTAAATCCAAATGCAACTGTAAAGTAAAAACTTCTGCACTGAACAATATAAAATTATTATATAATTCCTGTGTACGATTGGTTTTACGTCATCAGTCTGGACGAACTCTTGTCAAAACTTAAACGTTTTAATCGATCAATCCATGTGATATCCAGGAACATAGCTAATAAAATAATTAAAAAAGAGGATAGCAAAGTAAAATAAACTAAAATTGGATAATAGAAACGCTGTCAGTTTGAAAAAGTGAGTAAACAAAAAAAAAAGGTTGGTTTGGTTTGTTTGGTTTTATGGCATATCAACCTTTGTAGGTTATTTATCGCCAAATCCATTTTTATGTAAATAATCTGTTCTATTGAAAACAGTTCAGTTTAGCATAAGTACACAGTTTAATTGTCAAAAACATTTCTATTTCAAACTATTTAAGCAGTTATATGTAATAATTCAGTTAAGTGTAAATACAGTTTTAATGTCGAAAAACAGTTCTATTTTAAATAATTCAGTTAAGCATAAGCAAACAGTTTAATTGTAAGTTCGGTTTAATTGTCAAAAACGTTTCAAGCTATTCAGTTTACTCAATTCATTTAACATAAGTATGGTGTTAGTTCTATTTAACCTATAGATAGGGCCCTAACAGGTGCTACCAGTCCGGGCCAGAGTGGACCCGGGAGCGATGGCAATGAAGGGGTACTCCGCATTCCCCAAAGCTCCAGCATTGCTGGAACCTCACCATCAGATTGTTTAGTGTCATATCCAGGACACTCGTTGGGGGGGGGGGTCTTACCCTTCTGCAGAGAAGCAGTCGGTCTATTCTACAGCCCCAGCAAAAAAAAGGATATGTACGATATACACATTAGTTAACATAAATGAAATGTTAAGAGAACTATGAAAAAATAAAATGGTGGATAGCAATGAAGAATAGACTAAAATTATGCCACGTAAACGCCACTCATTTAAAGAGTGATGGTTTCGTTTTGTTTCTTTGTTTAATGACATATCAATCGATGTGAGTTATTTTAATGACAAAGCTATTCTTGTAGAAAGGCAGTAGTGGTACTATTTAACCTATGGCTTAAAGGGTAAATAAGGGAGTTCATTTCTTAGAGAAGTTTTCAAACATTTCATAAAAAGTGAAATATATCCCTGAATTATTCAGTGAAATTATGATAAAGATATATGATTTACACAGAGATCAATTTACTGGTTTGCCCTATCTGCAGGTCTTGGAATATAGCACGTGCACCCTCTTCTGGGAACACTAAACCGCATCCGATAGTGTGGCTCCAATTCGGAGATATATTTCACTTTTTGTGAAGTTTTTAAGGACTTTTTTTTATACTCTATCCATTCGTGACAACATTTTTCTGCCTCGTTTTGACTCTTTTGATGATGTGCCGGTCTATATATTGTAGGTCATTTGTTCCTCTTCTAGAAATAGTCTGTGGAACTCAAGTATGTAATACATTTTTTTCTCATATTTGTGCAGTCAGGATTTTCTACATAATAGGTAAACGCGTTATCGGTCTATAACTGCTTAGGATGGTCCCTTTTTGGGAGTCCTGGATTTGGGTAATTTTCCATTTCATCATCCATTCGGGTATACTTACTTCTTGTGGGCATTTTCTCAGTTGCAGGGTCAGACTGTCGTGAATGAACATGATTTTTTTTTTAAACCAGAATCAATATGTGCCATTATAGCCTGGTGTTTTCTACTTTGTTATTTTCTTAAGAGATGATCTGACTGAGTCCAGCTGTATGTTCAACTTTAGACCTTCTTCAAGCCTTTGCAATCCTCATGTTATTTATCCTTTCCCCCTTTCAATTATGTTTTTCAAGTCCTGTATTTTTGATTTGGTTTGGTTTTCTGGCATAACAAACATTGTAGGTTATTTAATGTCAAATCTGGTTTGTATATATATTAGATATATATAACTTATTAACATAAGTGATGCTATGTATCACAAACAATTCAATTAAAGATCAGTCATTTATCTACACATAATTAAATGATCAAACAGTTCTGTTTCTAACAATACAATTTAGCATAAGTCAACAAAGTTAAATGAATTCAAATATTTCAATGTATTACTAACAATTCATATGGAAATCAGACCTGACCGATAAAATGAAACGCAGTTTCTTCCAGGCAGCGGTCGTATCGATACTGCTGTATGGATGCACTACTTGGACGCTAACTAAACGGCTGGAGAAGAAGCTAAACGGCAATTACACAAGAATGCTGCGAGCAATATTGAACAAGTCCTGGCGGCAACACCCCACAAGACACCAACTATACGGCCACCTGCCTCCCATCACAAAATCTATCCAAGTTAGACGAACCAGACATGCAGGACACTGCTGGAGAAGCAAGGATGAGCTCATAAGTGATGTACTCCTATGGACCCTCACATATGGCCGGGCAAAAGCAGGACGACCTGCTCGAACATACATTCAGTAGCTATGTGAGGATACGGGATGTAGCCCTGAAGACCTACCAGAGGCTATGAACGATAGAGAGAAGCGACGAGAGAGGGTCAGGGATATCCGTGCTAGCGGCACGATATGATGATGATGATGATGACTAACAATTCAATTAAACATCAGTCATTTATTAACACAGTTAAATGATCAAATAGTTCTATTTCTAACAATTCAATTTAGCATGTTTGTTTGAATTCACTTTAAATGTCAAACAGTTCTATTTGGACCAAAGATATGACCCTATCAGGTGCCACCACTCCAGGTCAGAGTAGGTCAGTGAGCAATGACAGTGAAGGTTTACTCCACATTCCCGCAAAACTTCAGCATTACTTGAGTCTCAAAATGAAATTGATTAATGTCATTTCCAGAACACTCATTGGAAGTGGGGGGATCTTACCCATCTGGAGAGATGCAGTCGGTGTATTCTACAATCACAGTCGACTGGGTTGTCCTAAATCTTTACTCCAAAATTGTTTTGTTACTTCTGCCTCTGGTCGTTGATTTGTTTTTGTGCACACTTCTCCAACTTGTAGGTAAAATTTTCTTTCGTTAATTACAATACCCTGTTTTGTTTGTATTACTTGACATTGTCCAGCTATCTCTTGAGCGTCCCTTCTTTCGCCAATATCTTTTAATTTATTTCTTCCAGTTATGTTATCAGACTGGTCTGCAGTCGTCTTTTTAGGACCTTTTCATTTGCTTTGGATTTTGCGTGTTTTACCTACCTTAGCAGTTTCTCTTATTTCGAAGTTTCTTTATTTGTCCTTCTAGCTTCATTTTCCATCCTTGTTTGGCATTTCTGTTCCGATTCCTTAGGGAGATACCTATTTCATCACTGACCAGCTTTGTTCCCGCAAATATTAACTCGTTCTGTTCGGTGACGCTGTTCGTTAGGGTATGTTGCAATAATTTATTTACTTTTTCGGTCTCTACTTAAACTTTTTTCCTGATTTGTTTCTTTAAGAATGGTAATATCCTATATCCTATATCGGGCAGGATATGACACAAGGTCATTTTTTTAAGCGGAGTTTAACAGGTTTGAATTCAGAGTTTTCCTTCTCCTATACTAGTTGCCTAACCAAGGCTGAAGAACCTAGTCTGTCCTACTATTTACCCATAGCTGGAGGGAGAATAATTGGATTCATACCTTTCCCAAGGGTATTAGTGCTATGTGAAATGCAATGAGTCTCGTTCAGGATTTGAACTCGTGACGCCGTGTTCATTTCCTACGATGATAACAATTGCACCACGGGCACCTCTTTAAGAATGGTAATATAGTCTTCTGATCACTCCTGATTTCTTTTAATTAATTCTATATTTTCTCTTCTTGTATCAACATAAATGTTGAGATGTTGAATTCTGTGATGGTTTGGTTTTCAATATTTTGTGTTTCAGTTCATTTAGAATTTAAGAATATGATCTGGGAAACTGTGGTTCGATCGCAGGTCGTGTCATATCAAAGAATCTATTATAAGGTATGGATCAAGGGTAAGTGGAGCAATCTAGGGAAAGGAAAAGCGCCCTCTTCTACACTTTGATGTTGTAGCTACTTAAAAGGCAGCCTTCGGTTCGTCCCTGACTACAACCAGCCAACTTACTTATTGGATAGGAATACTTGAAACTGTACAATTGAACGTAAATTATTTGCATTAGGAATACTTGAAACCATATAACTGTGTGCAAACAAATGATTATTGTAGACAAATAAAAAAGTGCCATAAAATTATTATAAAAGTGAAAATTGAGTCACTATTACAATCAAACAAATGAATCAAGTTTCGGCAATAAATAACCAATAAAGAGTTCATGAGCCTTTAAATAGACCAAACTAAACCAAAGCATTAACTAGTTTTTAACCTTTTCACTCTATATTATGTGTTTTTAACCTTTTCACTCTATATTATGTGTTTTTAACCTTTTCACTCTATATTATTGTGCTTCTCGTCGTTGTGATATGGGCAATAAGCTAGTCTAGCAGACCCATTGCGACTGAATAGTAAGTTCTATCCACAAAACTTATTCAAATCCCGCATCAAGTTCTGGTTACTGCCAGATCACATAAGTTAAGCAGCAATGTGTTTGTTTAGTACTTAGATGAGTGACCAAAAGAAACAGCAGCTACTATAAGCAACCTGTATGCTAGGGTCAGCAATGCTTTGTAAATACAAAATTAAATAACGATGAGCCTGGTTAGTAGTTAGATGGGTGACTACTAAGTAACTGCAGGTACTGTAAGCAACGTAGATACTGTGTGCCAAATCAAGCAGAGCTTAATAAATATCAAGTTAAGCTGCAATGACACCTGGGCAATAATCAGGTGGGTGACCACTTAGTAAGAATAGGTACCATATGCAACCAAAGACTTTGTGGTCAGAATACACAAAGCTTAGTTAATAAGTTAAACAACGATCAGTCTAATCAATATTTAGATGGATGACTACTTTCTAAAAAAAAGCTCTAAGAGTCTGTTTAATTCGAAATCCCTTATAAAGCGTCCATTAAATAAGGAAGGGTTTTACTATAGGAGTGTATGCGAAAAGGTTTTGCTATGAGAATACATTTTAAAGGGTTTTAACATATGAATGCATTGGAAAGGGTTTTATTTAAGGAATACATTGCAAAGGGCTTTACAATAGGAATGCATTACAAAGGGTTTTGCCACAGAAATGCACTAGAAAGGGTTTTCCTATTGGGGTGTATTGGAAAGGCTTTTACTATAGGAATGCATTGAAAGGGATTTACTATAGGAATGCATTGGAAAGGGTTTTACTGTAAGAATGCATTGGAAAGGGTCTTGCAACAGAAGGGCACTAGAAAGGGTTTTACTATAAGAATGCATTTTAAAGGGATTTAATTCAGGTATGCATTGAAAAGATATTTACTATAGGAGTGTTTTGGAAATAGTTTGATATAGAAATGACTTCTAAATTGTTTTGTAATAAAAGTGCATTAGAAAGGATTTTCTTGAGTGATACTCATGTTCGAGTCGTCTTAATAACCACTAAAAACTTATACTTAGCTAAACTTAGTAAATTATTGATATTACTTTTAACATTACAGTCTGGCATTGGTAAAATTCACCTAATCTTCCTGTTATTTCCCCAGTGGAAATGATTTTCTTATATTAAATGCAGTGAAATCGGCGGGAGAGGTGAAAGATGCCGGAACAGCCGGCGGTAATGAAATAGCGGAAACGATACATGTCGAATGCGCATGTGCAAATTGCTGTGAATTTCCTGTTTGGTAAATTCAGGAAATCAAACGATTATCATTTCCACTTTTTTATTATTGTTTTCTTCTCTCTCTTTTCTTTTTCTTCTTTTCTCTTTCTTTTCTTTTCCTTTTTCTTTTCTTTACCGTTTTTTTTTTGTAATTTCCTTTTTCTTTTCTCTTTCTCGTTTCTTTCATTTATTTATTCATCTATTTATTCATCTAATCATTCATTTGTCTTTTTAAGCTTCTTTCTTTCTTTTCTACCAAATTATTTGTTTGGTATTTTCTTTCTTTCTTTCTTTCTGTTATAATCTTTCTCTTTTCTTTATACATTTTTCTCTTTCTATCTTTCCTTTCTCGTCTTTATTTATTTATTCATTCATCTATTTATTTATTTGTCTTTTTTAGCTTCTTTTCGACTAGATTCTTTTCGACTAGATTCTTTTCGACTAGATTCTTTCTTTCTTTCTTTCTTTCTACAGTATTTTTCTCCTTTTCTTTATACCTTTCTCTCTTTCATTTCTCGCCTTTCTTGATTTCGGGTATGTTGTTTTGTTTTATTTTTGTATATTCCTTTTTCATGTATAGCTTTATTTTCTTCCTTTTTTTGCTTTCAAACTTTCTTTCATCTTTTTTTTTTTTTACCTTCATTTCTACCGTTTTTTTCTTTCCATTCCTCTTCTTAATTTTAGAAAAAAGATTTTGATATGGGTAAAATTTAACCTCCTTAAGCGAAAATAAAACAAGTCGACTCTCTCTCTCTCTCTCTCTCTCTCTCTCTCTCTCTCTCTCTCTCTCTCTCTCTCTCTCTCTCTCTGTGTGTGGTAACAGAATAACAACTGAATTTTATTTTTAAAATTTGATACCTGTCGTTATGTGTGTGTGTGTGCGCACACATGTCAAGTATTTGTATGCTGATAACAGGAAACGTGTCAGCTTTATTGATGAGGTCACAACACACGTTTCACCCCAACTCCACCTCTTCTTACGATATGAGTGGAGGCAATAACAAAACAAATGCATATGAAGAAACGCTTCATTCTAGAACACAGTAATGAGTTTGATTCTCACCAAGGACTTCAGACGTGTGGCTTTGTGCAGGACAAAGTTAAGCTTATCAGTTATCTGAACGACATTAACCTGAGCAGTAATCAGCATGTTTGTTTCTTTGTCTCACGGCTGATTTCAAAAATATATTGAATTGGATTTCCATCGAGTGATTAATACTGGCAACTTACGAGAAATGTGCTCAATTTAAAAATATACCAGGTTTTAGGTCTTAAATTTTAACAACCAACGCACGAAAAGTTAACAAAATTATCCGAATGTTAGTCGCTATAAAGTACAACTCTACCCAAATCAAGTAAACTTTATCTCTACCCAGCCCAAAATATTATCTAGCAGTAACTGTCAGGCCTGACAAAAGGGACGAGGAATGAAAAGTATAAAAATAAAGGAGATGAAAAGGGGGGAGGGGAAGCTTACTTTTGCTACCTGAAAGAAAAGTGTGTCAATATTTCTTAAAAATAAAAACAACCAGTTCCCAAAAATTAATTTATTTCAAGAGAAATAAACTTTACAAAATTCGGCTGTGCATATTTTCCCCCATGCTTGTCGAAAACATTGAATTTAAGGTAAGAAAAATAACATATATTCAAGTAACGACAATATTATGAACAAAAAAAAAAAGAGAATATAAAGAAATATAACGATTGACTTGCTCAAAGGAATGCTGTCAACTACCCATTATCAGTTTAATTTTCTTTGGTATTTTATGTCACAGTTCATTTTTAAGCCAATTTAAAGGGTTTATTCTTCTTCTCAGCGTCTCCTTCTTGTGTAGAATCAACCTGGACAACTGTATTCTTCTAGTTTCCATGTAGACTTGTTGAAAACGAAGTTTACTATTTCTTTAAGTGAACTTCGAGTAGATCACCACTTCCTTTTTGATGAATATCTTTCTGTTTCAATTCGAATTATCTTCTGTTGAGCCTACGGAGGCTTTTACCACATCTGACCCGAGCCAACAGCTTCCTTTGTCGGTAAAAAGTCCAATAATACCTACTCCAGACCTTACACTCAACTTTCTTTTGAAGGGGACAGCATACTAAAACCAAAAATAGCTTGCAGTAAGTTTATTGTTTCAACAAGTAACAATAAAAAGCCTGTAAGGAAAAGAGGCTTAGCCTAAGCGACTAGTGGGCCTATTTTGCTCAAGCTACCTTGCTTAAGTGTAGTCGTTATCGCCGTAGGAAATGAACGCGGCGATACGAGTTCAAATCCTGGACGAGACCGATTGCATTTCACATTGCACTAATACCCTTGGGAAAGGTATGAATCCAATTATTCTCCCTCCAGCTATGGGTAAATAGTAGGACAGACTAGGTTCTTCAGCCTTGGTTTGGCAACTAGTCGAGGAGAAGGAAAACTCTGAATTCAAACCTGTTAAACTCCGCTTAAAAATTGACCTTGTGTCATATCCTGCCCGAGCGGAGGGGTTGGTAAATAGTACCTTGCTTAAGAAAAAACTGCCGAAAAGCAAAGGCGAATAAACAAGCAAAAAGAGCGAGCCTAGCAGAGACTTCTTGCTCGTGCTGAAAAAAACAAACAAACAAAAAAGAGAATTCCTTTGCGGGTCTCACTGAAATAATGGCAGGGGCGGGGGCTAACAGCACAACTTCAAAACAGCCAATCATATTCGAGTAGACATTAATTGCAGAATTTACAAATTTCAACAGACTTTGTGTCAAACTTAGTTTTCTAAGCAAATGCGGCTGATCAGAATCCAAGCCTCGTTAAAAGCCCACTATTTTGGATGCTGATTTTCAAAGATATTGACCCTTCGTCTCATCCCTTATCGAAGGGGCCTCGACTCTTTCATGGAATACTTCATCTCTTAGCAACCTTCTGGGGGATGCCATAAATAAATAAAAGAGGTGGGTGCTGTTTTGAAATAGCGAGAGGTAACCGAATACCAACACTTACTATACTATTGGAGACCCTGTGGAGTAATGGGTAAAGTATTAGATTGTGGCCTCGAAGAAAGCGAGTTCGAACTCTAGTCACGTTATTATGTTCACTTTCGGACTAATACCCTTGGGAAAGGTATGAACCCCTTATCTCCTCCAGTTATGGGTTAAATAGTATCACTGTTCTTCTACAAGGACGGCTTTGGCATGAAATAACCCACGAAGATTGATATGCTATTCAACAAAGAAATCAACCCAACCTATCTTCAATTCCTGTTTGGTTTGGTTTTATGGTATATCAACTATTGTAGGTTATTTAATGCCAAATGTATTTTTATACAAATAAACTGTTCTATTTCAAACAATTCAGTTTAGCATAAGCACGCAGTTTAGTTATATTTGACCCACAGAATCCTATCAGCTGCTACCACTCCAGGCCAGAGTGGGCCTGGGAGCGATGGCAATAAAGAGATACTCTGCATTCCCTAAAGCTTCAGCTTTATCGGAGCCTCACCATTAGATAGTTTAGCGTCATATCCAAGACACTCATTGGTTTTACCCCTCTACAGAGATGTAGTTGGTGTATTCTGCAGCCCCTGCCAACTGAGCCATCCTATTCTTGCGAAGATCATTCTTGAAATATACGTTTAATATTGTCGTGGAAATCATCAGAAATCTCTGAAGAATAAAACATGCTTCTGAAGGCTGAAATTCCCGTACAGCAATGGTTAAAGTACTGGATTACGGTCTCGAAGTGAGTGAGTTCGAAATCCCGTCGACCTGTTACGTTCACTTACGGACAAATACACCAAGGAAAGGTATGAACCCCTTTATCTTTTCCAGCTAAGGATTAAATTGTATTGCTGCTGTTCTTCAATTGTGTCTTTGGCACTAAATAATCTACAAATATTGATATTCAAAGAAAGCAAGCCATAATTTTGAAATTCAACATAAAAGCAATCAATTTTATAGAAATACAGCCCTAAAAATGCCTCACTGCGTTTTTTTCGGAAAAAGAAAAGGGTAAAAGCAAGTTTCAGATGATTTTTGGAAAGTGCAAATGATCCTTTTTCTTCGCTAATAAAAACCTTTTCGACAAAATACCATCTTCAGGGGCTAAAATTGACTTTTTGTTACTTTTGTAAAATAGGTTAAATTTTCAGACGATTGATGACGTCAACATGACGTCTAAATAAAGTCAAATTTTTTTTATACAACCTAGGTCAGAATTTAATCAATTATCTTAGAGAATTTTCTTTCTTTTTTCAAATGTTTTTAACTAGGATAATTTGTCGACTTTACCAAGGTCTTTGACTCCATTCACAGAGGAAAGATGGAGTATATTCTACTCGCCTACGGCATAAAAAAAAAACCCGTCGCAGCCATCATGATGCTCTATACACCAAATCAAAAGTCCGTTCTCCGTTTGGAGACATAGACTACTTCAACATTGTAGCAGGTGTAGTGCAAGGAGACACATTAGCCCCATACCTCTTTATTATCTGTCTAGACTACATGCTTAGAATATCTATCGATAAAATCAAAGAAAACGGTTTCAAGCTAACAAAAGAAAGAAGCAGAAGGTACCCTGCAAAAATAATTACCAACGCCGGCTACACCGATAACAATAGCGCTTCTGGCAAATGCACCCGCCCAAGCCGAATCCCTGCTGCATAGTCTGGAACGAGCAGCTGCAGACATTAGCCTCCATGTCAATGCACACAAAACGGAATATATGTGCTTTAATCAAACAGGCGACATCTTCACACTAAACGGTAGCTCTCTGAAACTAGTTGACAAGTTCACCTACCTAGGAAGCAGTGTCTCATCAACCGAGACAGACATCTGACCGATTAAATGAAACGTAGTTTCTTCCAATCACCAGTCGTATCGATACTGCTATATGGATGCACTACATGGACACTAACTAAACGTATGGAGAAAAAGTTTGACGACGGCAACTACACTAGAATGTTGCGAGCAATATTGAACAAGTCCTGTAGGCAGCACCCCACAAAGCAGTAGCTGTACGGCCACCTACCAGCTACCACGAAAATTATCAAAATTAGACGAACCAGACACGCGGAACACTGCTGGAGAAGTAGCGACGAGCTCATAAGTGATGTAATCTTATGGACCCCTTCACATGGACGAGCAAAGGCAGGATGATCAGCACAAACTTACATACAGCAGCTATGTGCCGATACGGGATGTAGCCCTGAAGACCTGCTGGAAGCAATAGACGATAGGGAGTGGTGGCGAGAGAGGGTCAGGGATATCCGTGCTGATAGCGTGACATGGCGATGATGATGATTTTTCACTGAGTAATTGCGTTCTTTTGGTGATCGAGGTTTAGAAGGATCATTTACATGTACTATTGTAGTGTGAATGGGTCAGTGACTGCGGTTAGCTAAGATTAGTTTAAACAATCACCAGTTGTTCTGACGACCTAACCGATAAAAGGAAACGCAGTTTCCTCCAGGCAGCGGTCACATCGATACTGCTATATGGATGCACTACATGGACTCTAACAAAACGGCTGGAGAAGAAGCTAGACGGCAATTACACAAGAATGCTGCGAGCAATCTTGAACAAGGCCTGGCGGCAACACCCCACAAGACACCAACTGTACGGCCACCTGCCTCCTATCACGAAAACTATTCAAGTTAGACGAACCAGACATGCAGGACACTGCTGGAGAAGCATGGACGAACTCATAAGTTATGTATTGTTATGGACCCCCACACATAGCCGTGCAAAAGCAGGACGACCAGCACGAACATACATTCAGCAACTATGTGAGGATACGGGATGTAGTCCAGAAGACCCCCCTGAGGCGATGAACGATAGGGAAAAGTGGCGAGAGAGGGTCAGGGATATCCGTGCTACCAACACGACATGATGATGATGATGGTTAATGTGAATATCCATTTGTGATAAGACCGAGCCATGAAATGTGGATTCATTCATTAGAAATGAATAAGAACAATTATGATAAATATCTAAGAGAGCTTTCATTCATGTTCATCATTCTAAGTTAATCTGCTCCCAGGGGGGACTTTCACCAAGACAATATCTACACCGTTGCTTGTTCCCCGGGCAATATCGCTAAGCGCCTGAGGCATCCTAAAAAGAGAATGCCGAAGGGATCAAACATGTTTTTGTGATGGTCATGCATGAGTCTCGATTCATGCGTAGCTTTTTTCAAAATCATTTCATCTGAAATCTGACCTGGTGGGAAGTCGGATAAATCCTTCATTGGGAATTTTAAGTAGGGTAGAGAACATGCGGTATTTTGGTGAATGCCTTGTGAAGGATCAAAAGAGTTTGTAAAGTATGAATGGGTCGGGAATGAGTCTTGCTAAAAGTATGATAAATAAGTAAAGACCGCTCCTCTCCTTCATCCTCAGTTTTTCGGGTCCGGTGCTAAAATATAAGTTATTATGTATATATCAATAAATCTAAAAGACTTGTGGTCACAAAAAGCTGTATCTTTTATAATTTTTTCGAAATACGTTCTTTTTGAAAATGAAATGTTTAACTGTTTAAAATGATTGTTGACATCACTAGTTGGATTATTTCATGCGAAAATCAATTTAATGATTACAGTGCAAAAATGTATCTTCATAAACATTTTAAACAGGTTACATTAGGTTTGTTGGATGGATGGTAGAACGGATGAAGAACAAGAGTCAGGGAAATCCTTGCCAGCAGCACGACTTGATATATATATATATATATATATATATATATATATATATATATATATATACTTCTGCACGAGCAGCATGCGAAACAAGGTTGATTTTTAAGCAGAATTTAACAGGTCTGAATTCTGAATTTTCCTTCAATTAAACCGGTTACCATACCAAGGTTGAAGAGCTCAGTCTACCCTACTATTTTATCCATAGCTGAAGGTAGAATAGTTGGATTCACACTTTTCTCAAGGGTATTAGCACAATGTGAAATACAAACAGCCTCGTCCAGGGTTTGAACTCGTGTCGCCTTGTCCATTTTCTACGAAGGTAACTATTACACAGCAAATGCCTTCATTTATGTTTATAAATTTGGTCAGAGTGATCGCCAGTGGTCCGAGAGACCGGGTTCAATCCCAGGTCGAGTCATACCAAAGACTCAAAAAATGGTACTTTATGGTTACTTGCTTAACACTCAGCGTTATAAGGTACGGATCAAGAGTAAATGGAGTAATCTAGGGAAAGGAAGAGCGCCCTACCCTACACCTCGGTGTAGTAGCTATTAAAAGGGAGCCTCCAGGTCGCCATCGATTACGGTTGGCCAACTTATATATGATTTGTAAACGTATATTTCGTTTGCACATAGTTTAATGGTTTCAAGTATTTCTATTTAGCACTAATAATTGTATTTAATATGAATAATCTGTTTGCAAACAGTTTAAAGGTCATAGAGTCCTACTAATATCCAACTATTTTCACTTCAGCTATGGGTAAATAGTAGGGCAGTCTGAAGTCTTGAACATTGGTATAGCAATTGGTCTAGAAGGAAAACTTGGAATTCAAACTTGTTAAACTCAGTTTAACAACAGTTCTATTAGTTCGATAGATGGGACCCTAACGGGTGCTACCACTTCGGGACAGAGCAAACCTGGGAGTAATAGCAATGAAGGGGTACTCTACATTCCCCAGAGCTCCAAGACTGGAACCTCACCATCATATTCTGGACACTCGTTGATGAGGGATGTCTTACACCTCTACAGAGATGCAGTTGGTGTATTCTACAGCCTCAGATAACTGGGATTTTTAAACAGTCAGACAGGGCTATTTGACCAATAGATAAGACCCGAATAGGTACTACCACTCCAGGTCAGAGTGAACCTGGGCGTAATGGCAATGAATGAATTACCCCATACTCTCCAGAGCTCCAGAAATGGAACATCACTTCTGGGAGCAGTCTAGTGTCATATCTAGGACATCTTTTAGTTGGTAAATTGGTTGCTTTTAATGCATGTCAAATGCCGAAGTCAGTTTCATAATTAACAGTCCAAAAATACATCTTTATAATCAATAAGGACTTGTGGGGTTTTGAGGCTGCTGAAGATCAGGGCCAGTGGGCAAGTTGTGTTGCCGTTAGATATCTGACTCCATATTTTGATTATTTTATTTTACCCCCACGTTGGTTAGTCGGTGTAATTCCTTGCCTAAGGAAGTCCCAAAAGAATTATACGAAAGAAAAGATAGCAACAGATAAGAGACGAAGACGTTTCTTTTATACTTTCCTTTATTTACTGGGTTCAACAACCATTCCATGGATGAGGGAGTTTTCCTGGATACATTGTAATAGTTGAATCCCCCAGTTAAGGTGTCAAAAATACGTTGATTCGTTTCATATATGTATTTGTCCTAATTTGGTATTTCGGGCTTCCATAAGGGTTAGTTTTTTTTCTCTTGGAAGTTTGTCAAAGTCTGGTAAGGGTTAGTTTATAGTTCAGTTGTGGGTCTTGTATATTTCAGCATAATGCTGACTGAGAGAGAGCTGCTACGGGGTGAAAGGGGCTAACCAACGCTACGTCCAAAGACGTATGCGTGGTGCCCAGACACCAGAAAGTAACGATCTTATCAAAACGCTGATCACTGCCTGAAACAGAAAAAAAAGCTGGTCCCCTTTGTCAAGAGGATGCCCTTTTTCTTTTACGCATGCGTCGTCTCCTTTTCCTGTTAGGGACCTCTGGGAGTTTCTGTAAATTTAAGCTTTCTTTTTCTTTTTCTTTTTTTTTTAATTCAATTTAATTTTTTATTTATTTATTTATTCGTTCCCTACAGACTAACATGAGGAAAAACCAACCAACGAAATAACTTTTTTTTGTTTAAAACTCAAGCTGTAAATTTCGTCTTATACAAGAATAGATATAATACACCATGAAAAGAAAGAAAAGACTTTATTTTTATGAAGAGTTTATTTAATCTTTCTTGAGACGCCGTTTACATATCGTCATATTCATTTTCATATTCTTCGAATTCATTACGAGAAGTTCCGGGCAGATATTCGTCAGACTCATTTTCATTAACGGGCGTTTTTTTATTCTTACTCTGTCGCTTTTGTTTCTTTGTCGTGCGGTCGACTTCGGCATTTACCTCATCGTTCTCGTAGTCCGCTTCGTCACTATCCGCTATTTTACGGCCGCGTCTTGAGCGAACTTCAGAAGCATTCTTGCTGCGAAGGCCACCTTGAACAGACTTCCTCTTGCGTCTCTTTCCAGCTGTGCTTCTTCTTTTCGACTTCTGTCGTTTCGACCGACTCCCGCCGCGATGGCTATGCCGTCTGACAACATACGAACCACCGGAAGGGCTACGACTTCGTCGCCTTCGAGGTTTCCTTTGACTTAACCTGGAACGTAGTTTCTCAATCTCAACGTCACGCATTTTTTATTTTGCCTTTAAACTTTGAGACGGAGATGAAAAGAAATGAAAGAAAAAAAATGAAACAGTTGCGACTGAGTCTTGTGAGAGGAATGAACGCCGTCAAAGTCGTCTTTTTTTTTCTATTAAGACGTCATCAATTGAAGACATACTGCTTTATGACGTAAAGATAGAGCCCATTATGCGAACAGAAATTTTTAATGGTTTCTCCCCGTTGCCTAGGATATATATTTATATACGTCTGTTTTATTTTTTATTCTTTAAATATATCATAAAAATTATCTATATTTGTTTGTTGTTTGTTCCCTGGTCTCTGAGGCGCCCCCTTTGAGGGGTGCTGACGGGACCGAGGGTATTTTTGAATTTAGCCGGACGCATGTTGGTTTGCGGCCCTGCGTCCGGACCCACTTTAAAAAAGGCCTTGTGCCGTACTTGTCCTGTGGTGGGACAGAGAATAAATAAAATTTAGATATTTCGGGTGGTATAATCGTTAACAAGCTATATTAGCAAACCTTTATGAGTTCGAGTCTAACTGGGTGTTCCATTCATACGGCTTTGTGCCGCATTTAAGAAAAAAAAACTTTCTAAATTGCTAGATATTTCAAATTTTTTGTTTACATTGCCCAAATATTGCCATTGCTCCGAAGTCCACTCTGGCCCGGAATGGTGGCACCTGATTGGGTCCAATCTATGGGTTAAATAGAATTAAACTGCATACTTATGCTAAACTGAGTTGTTTGAAATGGAACTGTTTGACTAAACTGAATAGCTTGAAATAGAAATGTTTTCACAATTAAACTGTGTGCTTACATTTAAACAGCGTACTTATACTAAACTGAATTGTTTGAAATGGAACTGTTTTTGACATTGAAACTGTACTTACGCTAAACTGAATTGTTTAAAATAGAACTGTTTTGACATTAAACTGTGAGCAAACAAAATCTATACATATACTAAACTAAATTGGCTGAATTAGAACTGTTTGACTAAACTGAATAGCTTGAAATAGAAATGTTTTCACAATCAAACTGTGTGCTTACATTTAAACAGCGTACTTATACTAAACTGAATTGTTTGAAATGGAACTGTTTTTGACATTGAAACTGTACTTACGCTAAACTGAATTGTTTAAAATAGAACTGTTTTGACATTAAACTGTGTGCAAACAAAATCTATACATATACTAAACTAAATTGGCTGAATTAGAACTGTTTGACTAAACTGAATAGCTTGAAATAGAAATGTTTTCACAATTAAACTGTGTGCTTACATTTAAACAGCATACTTATACTAAACGGAATTGTTTGAAATGGAACTGTTTTTGACATTGAAACTGTACTTACGCTAAACTGAATTGTTTAAAATAGAACTGTTTTGACATTAAACTGTGTGCAAACAAAATCTATACATATACTAAACTAAATTGGCTGAATTAGAACTGTTTGACTAAACTGAATAGCTTGAAATAGAAATGTTTTCACAATCAAACTGTGTGCTTACATTTAAACAGCGTACTTATACTAAACTGAATTGTTTGAAATGGAAGTGTTTTTGACATTGAAACTGTACTTACGCTAAACTGAATTGTTTAAAATAGAACTGTTTTGACATTAAACTGTGTGCAAACAAAATCTATACATATACTAAACTAAATTGGCTGAATTAGAACTGTTTGACTAAACTGAATAGCTTGAAATAGAAATGTTTTCACAATTAAACTGTGTGCTTACATTTAAACAGCATACTTATACTAAACTGAATTGTTTGAAATGGAACTGTTTTTGACATTGAAACTGTACTTACGCTAAACTGAATTGTTTAAAATAGAACTGTTTTGACATTAAACTGTGTGCAAACAAAATCTATACATATACTAAACTAAATTGGCTGAATTAGAACTGTTTGACTAAACTGAATAGCTTGAAATAGAAATGTTTTTGACAATTAAACTGTGTACGCATGCTAAACTGTATTATTCAAAATAGAACTGATTATTTTTATAAAAATGGATTTGTCATTAAATAACCAACAAAGGTTGATATGCCATAAAAAAACCAACCAACCAACCAACCAACGAAATGTTTGGGTACAAGTCAAATACCACAAATGACAGAGTAATGACAATTACATTTATTGAAACGTAAAAGTAAACTTTTTTAGGACCTGTTACTGTTTAGTCTCAACTAAGAACCAAAAATGTTAAGAGAAGCCCAAGAGTACATGTTCCAGATGTCCGACATTCAGTTGAAGGCATTATTGAATTCGGCACGCAAGGTTCATAATACGTATACATTCCTCCTGAACCTGACAGTCAACGACCTTCAAACAAGTTCCATGAGCTTCATAATTCTTGACCAAGTTGAAAATCTGACTCTTGTTTTGAAATGTGTTGAATTTGGACTTCCTTCTGTATTTTGCTTGAACTATCTTGAAAGACTTGGTTTCTTAATATGTCTTTAGACGAAAGATCTTCCGACCCATCGCCCAAAGCATGATCTCGTTATATTTGATTTAATATATTAAAAGGCTAACTATTTCCCAGCAATAATCTGAAAAGAGAAAAAGAATAAAATCAGCCAGAAAGATCTGAGAAGCCACTGCTTTGATTCAACAATTTTAAAACACTAAAAAATATCCAGTGATGATGAGTTGGGGAAAATTCAATATGAGAATATCTTAGAGGATTCTTATAAATCTCCAGGAGTGCACAATGTATGATTATTAATACATAAGTCTATGAATATCATACAGAGCAAATTCATATAATTGGAAGAAAAACTCAACAGACTGTCTTTCGGCTATCATAAATATATTTCAGCCGGCCAACCTCTTCAGATAGCCATCACATAGTGGAACTTAGTATGTTTTAGCTTGATTTTGGTTTTATGGCATATCAACCACTATAGGTTACTTTATACCAAATCCATTTTTATACATAAAAACAGTTCTATTCCAAACAATTCAGTTTAGCATAAAAACAGTTTTTTGTTTACACAACTAAATGTCAAAACAGTTCTATTTCAAACAAATCAGTTTAGCATAAGCACACAGTTTACGTCTATTTGACCCATAGATAGGACCCTATCAGGTGCTACCTCTCCGGGCCAGAGTTGACCGAGAAGCACTGGCAATAAATATGTCACTCAATCAATCATCCGATCAATTGACGCTTGATCTTCTCAGATAGGAGATCGAATCCCAGTCAATCAGCCGCCCACCCATGCTGTGTAATTTTTTTTTTTTTTTTGATCCAGGCAACTGATATCTACTAATTCGTCAGAAGTCTAAATGACTTGCCAGATGACAGTTCGTTAATAAAACAAAAATAAATCCAAGTTGAAATCCAGAGATGACAGAATACGGAGTTGAAATGAATAACAAAGTTTTAAGCAATAATATTAATAATAATAATAATAACAGTTGAGAAAAATGCTGCTATTTCAATGTTCTATTTCTCGTAAAAATTTCTGCAGTATTTTGTCGAAGTCACCCCGGGTTATGTGACGGTTAACCTAAGTTCACAGTCCACTTTTTTTTTTCACTTCGAACCTTGCCAATTCCCCTCAAGTGTCGTGTTAGTAATATCCTTCAGCTTGTTGGAGAATTAGAGTAAAGAGATAATCCGGTATAAGGTTTTTTCTCGGAACTGCTTTTTTTTTTCTTTTTTTTTTGTCTTGCAGCTAGCTGAAATCTCTCTCTTCATTTGTCAACTTTTTTGGTTTTACAATTTTTCTCTCTTCCTCAAGTGGGCGCGTCGTACCAGACCACTACTTTTCTTAATTCCTTCTAATTGGTCACTGCCAAATGCTTCTTCTCCCACTCCGTTTCTTCAGCTCCCATGGTTGTTACCGGGTGTAAGACGGCATTCCTTCATTCTGATTGGTCCTAACAGACGCTTCTATCTTTACTACTAGGAGTGGGGTTCTGTAGTATCTGTTCGCCGCGTCTCCCTCTCACCCCATCATTCCAGTCACGTCGTACTTTTTTTCTGAAATTCTTTGTCATTAATTTTGCGATACCTGTTAAATGTCTTAGACTATTTTGGTTTTTAACGACCTTTTCTCACCTTTCTACAACTTTTTGGTCGTGTCAACCGAACACAATGTACTTCTTTATCACAGGTGTGTAATGTGTGAATAATATTATAGCGGTTCGGGGAATTGTTAATTTCTCTAACACTATATTTTTTTAGGCAACACAAATGAATGACGAAACTTTTCTTTAACAACACAACAAAGAAAGTTTTTTTATTTGCAGCATTGAATATGGTTTGCTTTTGGTGCTGCAAGACTCGTGGAATTTAGTCTTGTTAGTGTTGGAGACGAAATGGCGTAGCGAGATGTTGAGAAAGCAGCGTGTGTTGTCGGACGTGTGAGAGATTGTGTTTAGAGTCACCGTGTAGTTTTGTATCTGGTATTTGGAGGAGAGTCTGCGTTGTCTCCATGTGGTCCAGCAGTGAAATGGGAGCTTGTGTCGAGAGCGGGCTTACGCTCAGATCGACATAGCCAATTTTTGGGGTGACACAAAGTTGGGCGTGTGCGAGGCATGTTGTATGTTTCCAATTTATGTTCAACTGGGATTCTTCGTAGGATATCCATAAATTAGATGGTTCCCTCGTTGAGTGTCCATGTTGTTGCTGCTGCTGCTGCTGCTGTTAGAGCCGCAGTGAGATGTCCACACTGGGCGGTTTGTCAAGCTAACAAGCATCACTAAGTAGGGACCGCCAGAGGAACGTCTGTTCTGGTCGCCGTCTCAAGCCAAAGAGACTGGGTTTGGCCGCTCACCCGTTTTGCTAGCCGGAAATGAAGGTCCGGGCTGAATAGGATAAGTCATCCTGATTGGGTGAAATTAAGTGTTGAAATAAATTTGCGCGCCAAACCAAAATACGAGATTTTCCTCTTCTCTACAATATCTTCCCAAATTCGTCAGAAAATATTTGGATTCTGTTATTTTTCCATTGTTCTGGGATGATAAAATAACATTTCATTCTCGGCTGTCAATTTCACTCCTTTCCACACCTTGCGACCACTTTCTTTACTTATAAACACAACAAAGGTTATAGCCTTTTGCTTTAGTAATTTTTTTCTGGGTCTTCCATTTCTTTCTTTCTTCATTCACAAGAAAGAAAACAAAATTTTTTCTCGATTTGTCGATGTACTATCTCGATCTTCTAAAATCCAGGCATTAATGTAATTCTTCTAAAATCCACGTCACATAGGGGAGACTCCACGATGTTATAAAGGAGTACTCGACATTCTTCAAAGCTCCAGCCTCACCATCAGATTATTCAGTGTCATATCTAAGACACTTGTTGAGGGAGTCTTACTCCTCTGCAAGGAAGCAGTCGATGTATTCTACTTCCCCGCCCCAGTCAACATAGCTGGGGGGGGAGATAGTTTCATGTCTTTCCCAAGGCCATTTTGTTCTGGAGAAAACAAATCTGAGAGTATAAATAAACAAAGCATATCTGAATATATTGTGCATATATTGTACAAATAATTTTCATTGATGATCATCGCTGAGGAATTTAGCAAGGTAGTCCATAGTCCCCTGCTCACTTTTATGACCCTAGTCTGTCTGTGGATGACTATATGCTCCCCTATGAGGGTTGAGCTCTCTGGCGAATGAATTGCCGGCCGCCGCTATCGTAATGCAAAGCTCTTCGAAAGAATTGAGCACTCTGGTAGCCGATAGGGTATAAAAAAAAATGGAAACAAAGGCTGCTGCTGCTGCTGTTTCTAAAAATAAAAATACCTTAAAATTCCCTTAGCCAACGTGGTCCGCTTGGTGGACGAGTGGTCTGAGGCACACTCTAACGTAAAGTTGGACGGGTTTCGATCCCGGCTTTGAGCGTCCTGCGTGTCTAGCCACACTGAAGAGTTCTGATAGAACGAAACAGTCTGTCTGTAGATGCATATATATATAATATCTTGTCAGCGTCTTAAGACAGTGGGTGAGGATTATTCTTTTTATAGAATATATGATGAATATTGTATAAATCTATGTGAGTGCTCGATGTATGGCTATTGTTACTCCCTTATTCCTTCGCAGGGATATAACAAAATTCACATTCAGAGCGTATATAGTGTAATTTGCTGTTCTGCAACTTCGGGAAAAGCATGTAAAAAGTCATCTGACGAGACGGAGAGTATAGCAATATTCTCCGTCGAAATAGATTTATAATGACAACTTAAACAGGTTTTAGTTTCCATCCGATTACACTATATATATATATTTGTATATATATATATATATATATATATGTGTGTGTGTGTGTGTGTGTGTGTGTGTACAAAACATTTCTTTTTGTTGGTCCAAAGAGAGAAAAAGTAAACATTTCAAAATAAATAGGTTCACAAAGAGATTTTTTTATCTTTTTAAGAATTACTTATTTTGTTCAGACATACGCATGTTTCCAGTTTGTCGCTTTCATTAGAGAACATTTAATGTTTTTTCAGGTATGGTATGGGTTTATTTTATTTCTTTGTATATTACAAAGAAGGCACAAGGCTTTAAGGTTTTGGGGGGAGGGAAAGGGAGCGGTCATGCTTTAACTAAGAAATCTAAGGGAACCTAGCTAGCCACATTTGCCGACCCATTCAGCAGTACAATATATAACCATTCATCCTTCATCATGCGCGCAGCAGTTACCAAAATACCACATTTGCTCTATGAAGAAAACCTACTTAAAACCCGAAAGTGGTATATGATTTTTATTTACAAAATATGGTTTATGTACAATGATATGATGGGAATGGGAGAAAAAACCCCGAAAAATATATATACAAGAAAGAAAACAAGGAAAAAATTCCCCATTTGGTTTCCCTCCCATCCCCCCGTCTATAAAATTGGAGGCCGACTGTTTTCCGGATCGAAAGAAACCAGAAACAAGCTGGACCTACCCTAGGTGGGGCGGGAATCCTAATCTACAGAGATAAAAGAAATAAAGGGTCGGATGCGGTATGGGTCGATAGAAGTAGGTAATATGATTTTTTACATATGAATGTTCAAGAACTTCAGAAAAGGTGGACTGGGATACGGGTTGAGGTACAAAAGTAATAGGGATGGGGAAGATCTTGAGAACTAACAGCTAGGTGACGGGGACAATAACTCACAACATACTGCTAACTAGGTTACATGGGTTTATATAGAGATTACTGTTTTGCGTTTGATTCCTTGTCGGGGTTGGTTCTTTCTTTCTCTACTTAATTATCTCTTTCTCTTTCTCTTTTTCAGCGTGTGTCTCGTGTTCTTCCGAGAGGGTACATTTTTTATTTCCTAATTAGTCTTTGATATTCCGTTATTTTACTCTGGGTCGTTGAGTCTGTGTGAGTATAGTTGATATCAACTATCATCATCATCATCGTGTCGTGCTGGTAGTACGGATATCCCTGACCCTCTCTCGCCACTTTTCCCTATCGTATATCGCCTCTGGCAGGTCTTCTGGACTACATCCCGTATCCTCACATAGTTGCTGAATGTATGTTCGTGCTGGTCGTCCTGCTTTTGTACGGCCATGTGTGGGGGTCCATAACAATACATCACTTATGAGTTCGTCCCTGCTTCTCCAGCAGTGTCCTGCATGTCTGGTTCGTCTAACTTGAATAGTTTTCGTGATAGGAGGCAGGTGGCCGTACAGTTGGTGTTTTGTGGGGTGTTGCCGCCAGGACTTGTTCAAGATTGCTCGCAGCATTCTTGTGCAATTGCCGTCTAGCTTCTTCTCCAGTCGTTTTCAACTATACACACACATAAACACACATACAAGCAAACACAAATAAAAAATGAACCCACAAGGGAGAACGGGAGACACACACACACACACACACATATATATATATATATATATATATATATATAACGGCCCATTGGCCAAGTGCGTAGAATGTTCGCCAATGCCCCGGGAGACTAGAATTCAATCCCAGGTTGAGTCATACCAAAGACTAAAAAAAAGGTACTTGATACCTCCTTGCTTAACAGCATTATAAGGTACGTATCAAGAGTAAAGTAGAGCAATCCAGGGAAAGGAGTAGTGCCCTCCCTTACACCTCGGTGTAGTAGCTATTTGAAGGGAGCCTTCTGGTCGCCCTCGACTACGGTCGCCATCTTTACTTACTTTATATATATATATATATGAGTGTGTGGCCTGAGACACCCCAGTTTCAAAGACCTTAGACCAAATTCAAGCTTGACATTTGTAGATGACCACGATAAAGATAATTGCTAGACATGCATACTGGAAAATCAAAGATCGTTTAAACAGGACCTCACCTTCTAAAATCATATAAAGTCAGTATTTTCAAACACGGCCAAATTGTCAAAGTAGTATTAGGTCTTCTTTATGGAAAATGAATTATAAGAAAATGATTTTGTATTTTTTCTTAACGGGACCAGAGCGGTTCAGATGTGTCACAAAGGTCAAAGATATCTGTTTTGAATAAAGAAAATGCACAAAAATTGCATATTAAAAACAGAAGTTAATGTTTGTATCAGCACTGGAAGAAATGGGTTGAATAATTAAAATGAAATTTACACAGAGAAAAGGAAACAAAAAAACAAAACAAAACAAAACAAAACAATGCTTACACATTAGTGATATTTATGGCTCTTAGCTTAGACTATGATAGATAGATAGATAGATAGATAGAAACAGACTTGGTTGGTTGATTGATTGGATATTTTAGCATCGTAGGTTATTCAATGCCAAATCTTGTTTATATATATATATATATATATATCTCAAATATATGTTTTGTAAAAGCATATTTTGTAGATAATATTTTTAAACAAGCCAGAGCTCATTTGCTTGCACACATATAAATAGTTTCGAGTACTTCCCCGGCCTTTCGGTTTCGGTTTTGGTTTCTTTGTTTAATGGCATATCAACCTTTGTAGGTTATTTAATGCCAAAGCCATTCTCCTAGAAGAACAGTAGTGGTACTATTTAACCCATAGCTGGGAGGATAAGGGTATTTGCCCGTAAGTTAATGTAATAGTGCGACTGAAGTACGAACTCGCTTACTACGATTCCGCAGTCCATCGCTTTAACCATTACACCACGAGGACACCCCCTTCCCTGGCCTTTGCTGGGCCGTCTGGCATCCGTGACGGATGGGGTATCTATCAATGGCAGATTCGAGGCCGAAAAGCCCCCAACTTCGGTTGGGCCACCTTCGGGTGGACGAACTGCAACCTTTGTCCCCTATGTATAGCACTAGACCTTGTTGTCAAGTTTAAGCTATAACCCAGCATAGTGGCCCGGATCCAAATTTGGATTCGTGAAACTGCTTGTCGCATTAGACCAACATAGCACTTAGTGGGTCGATGAGCAGCACAGATCAGCAGGGTTCGAGTCTCGGCTCGTTCCCGACCTCCCCCTCCCTTTTATCCCCACTTTAATCGGCGTTCGGGTTTTTGACCTTGTGTCAAGTCCTGTCTGGTGGGAGGCAGCGACAAATACAATATAAATAGTTTCGAGTATTGCTATATAACAGTAACAATTCAATTTAACAGTCCTTTCTTTGTACAAAATTAAAAAACAGACTTCGACGGATATATAGATAGATAGATATTTCATAATGAATAGGTCCAAATGTAAAGAAATATACAAAGGATCGACACAAGCCCTCAATACCTGAATATCACTCCACCAAAGAAATTTTTAAAATACCAGAAAATAGAAAATTAAATGTATCTAAACACCTATGCGAATGTAATCAATGTGAATTTAAAGTCAAGGCCATATAAATAACTAACGACTACACGTTATTTCGAATAAAAGAAAAAGACTTCATAAATAAATTCAAGCCCACATTGAATAAAACATGAATTATACCCACACACAAACGGAAACATACACACACACACACACGCACGCACGCACGCACACACACACACACACACACACATATATATATATACAAATTAATAGTAAAAAGTAATTGCCAGTAAATGTTAAACCACACTGTTTTAAAAGAGGAAAACTCAAGACCAAAACTATACCCACAACACACACACACACACACACAGAGTAAAACAAGGAAAATCTTTATAACATAAAATATCAAAGACTAATTAGGACTGAGAAAAGGAAAGAGAAGAGGAGGCAAAGAAATCTATTACACAACAGTGACCTCATTATAAAAACTTACAATCACTGAAAAAAACATTTCACTAACGAAGAAATACGAGTGAGTTTGAGTCTCATTCAGATGGCCTTGTGTCACATATGTTCTCTTAAAAAAGCAATAAACTGGAAACATATGTAAGTAAGAACGAAATAAATAATTCTTTAAAAAATACAAATCTCTTAGTGTACCTATTCATTTTGAAATATGTACTCTCCTTGGATAGATAGATAGATAGATAGATAGATTGGAAAAGGTTGTTATAAAAATGGAATGAGAGAAAGAGAGAGCGATGGGGAAGGGAGAAATCAGAACAAGCTGGTTAAAACTAAACCGAAGTAAAGACGCCTTATTTATAATCTTAAGTTTAAAACTGACTGCAATTAAAATTGTTTTCTTATCTCTTCTCTTAAATTACCCAGTGTTTTTTTGTTCGTTTTTCGGGGGGGGGGGTTGGGGGGGTTGCTTTGCTTTTTTTTTTAACTGTCTTCTACAGCCTCTTTTCTAATCTATATAAAAATTGCAAATAAATCAACCATCAAACAAATGGAAGAAAGAAATAAACACATGAATGAAATTACGGACTTTTATTTTATTTCTTTTACTACCGATCAAATTTTGTTGATTAGAAGGTCAGATGAAAAAAAAAAAAAAAAAAGAGCAAAAATGAACGAACAAATTCACACAAAAAAAGCAATAAAATCGCCCGAGAAAAAAAACAGAAATCTTTCGTGGTGTATATGGTGGTGGTGGGGGGACAGAGAAATCGAGCACCTAAAAGTTTGAATTTCCTAATAATCGCTTTCGAATTAGGACGGATTTGCTACTTACATAAGGTCAGTAATTGGGTTGATTGTTTAGTTGTAATACCATAGCGACAAGGATGTGTGGAAAGCCGTCTATATGCACTAGCTGAGGTACTTGTTGCATGACAGACGAAAGTAAATCCTTTAAGTGCATCGACACTTATGAAAAGTAAGCCGTCGATAAATAATAATTTGCCCAGCTTAGTTTTGGCACAAGTTCAGAAATATGAAGAAAAACGTGAGAAGCGAAATGGTGAACAAACATAGCTTGTTAACCATTACACAACGGGTTAGAGATTGCTGAATACAGACATCTAGTAAACTTTTGGGTTTTTTTTCTCTCTCTGAATTGACATTCTTTTCTCCGGCCTTTTCTTATGACTTAACTTTCTGACAAATTATTTATCTTTGACCTTCATCACACTTCAACATCAGTGTCTTTGAAGGAATTTTTCAGTCGATCAGCTCTTCAGCCTTCCTTGGGGATCTGACTCATTCAGTAACGTTTCGGTAAGTTCGAACCTCTCTCTCTCTCTCTCTCTCTCTCTCTCTATATATATATATATATATATATATATATATATATATATATATATATATATATCAGTATCTATCGATCTTTCTATCAATCTGAGTCTTTCCATATCGATTGTAGCTGTAGAATATGCCGACTGCATCGTTGCAGAGGGGTAGGTCCCCCCCCCCCACATATACACGCACACTTTCAGTATGATTGTCGTAGATATGACACTAAACTGCATCACTTTATGAAGCTGCAGTCCTGGAGCTTTGAAGAACGCCGAGTATCCCATTCATTGTCATGACTCTCGGAATCTCTCTGACTCAGCGTTGTAGTATCGGTTAGAATCCAATGTATGGATCAAATAAAGCTGTTTAACCATTTAACTGAGTACAAACAAATGACGGATGTTTAATTGAATTATAAGTATAACATAACAATACTCGAAACCATTTAACTGTGTGCAAACAAATGAGTAAAGTTAAATAAAATTATTAGTGTTAAAAAACTTTCAAATTTGTGAAAATAAAACTATTTGTATTAGATAGTAATAATTGAAACCATTTAACTGTGTGCAAACAAATGATCAATACTGAATAGAATTATTCGTTTTAGATAAGAATACTTGAAACCATTTAACTATGTGCAAAAGACTAATATTAAATAGAATTTTTAATGTGAGATAACAGTGCTTGAAACTATTTAATTGTGTGCCCACAATTAATTGCAATAAGAGAAACCATTTAATTGTATGCAAACAAATGAGTTCTGGCTGGTTTTAAAATGTTACGAATAAACTATTTGCTTACAAATTATATATATATATAGGGGGGGGGGTAAAAGGGTTTTTTGAAGGTCAGGGGCTAAGGGCAAGGCTGTGTTGCTGTAAGATATTTGACTCCATATTTTGGTTATATTATTTTACCCCACGTTGATTGGCCGGCGCAATGCCTTGTCCAAAGAAAGTCCAAAAGAAATATACAAAAAGAAAAGATAGAAACAGATAAGAGACGAAAACATTTCTTCCACACTTTCCTTTATTTACTTGATGAATGGACTAACCAACGCTACGTCCCAAGATGTAGCGTGGTGCCCAAAACACCAGACAGCAAAATGGGTGTTGTGGGTTCGACGGACACTCCCTGACAAGACTCGGTTCACAGAAAACCTGAATATTTATCTCTCTCCACCGGCTCCAAATTCGCCACTCCAAAATCCTTCTAATTTTGGCGCGACCGCTTCCCATTGGCTACTTTACTTTTTATTATTTTTCTTTTTTCTGATTTTAAACCGGATGGATGCGTGGAGCCTTATGCGTGGCGACGCGTTTAAACATTTTGTATGTGGCAGCTGACGAGTCAACATCCGGTTGGGAGTTTTATTGTTAATTCCTAAATCCCCCCCACACACACACATATATATATATATATATATATATATAATATATATATATATATATATAAAGAAAAAAACAAAGACCGGTTATTTTAGGATTATAAATTTATTTCCATCCTGTTTTTCAGTTTCTGGTGTGAACCAAAAACACAAAGAAAAATATAACAGGACTTCTTCAGATCCAATGGATAAATAAAACAGAATAGACACGTGGAGGGAGGGGGAGGGAGAAGAGATTAAAAGAGTTGCCTCCTCGTTTTATTGAATTTCCGATTTTTTTTATTTACCTATTTATTTTATTTTCAAAATTCTTCCGTCAGGATGGAAATAAATTTATAATCCTAAAATAACCGGTCTTTGGTTTTTTCTTTAAAGAAATATTGCTCTGTAAAAAATTACATTGAGCTCTCCACCAGGAAAATTTAAATGTTCAGCTCCTGAATGATTTTCTTGTCCTGAAGGAATTACTCCCAACTCTGGTTTAACTGGACCGAATAATACTATATATATATATATATATATATATATATATATATATATATATAAACAGGATTACCCATTAAATTAACGACAAGAGTTGATATACCATAAAACACAATCGAACCAAACCTAAACAAATGACTGTAAAATTGAATTATTAGTGTTGAATAACAATGCTTGCAACCATTTAACTGTGTGCAAACAAATAAGTCTAGAAATTTTACCAACAAAACTATACGTTTATAAAACATATGTATATAATATATGTATAAACAGGATTTTACATTAAATAACCTACATCGATTGATATGTCATAAAACCAATTCTATCAATCTACCAATCTATCTATCTATCTATCAAAGGATTTCCATATGTATCTATCAATCCACACACACACACACACACACACATATATATATATATATATATATATATATATAGCTATGCAGCTATGAATCTTTCCATTTTCATATCTCTCTCTCTCTCTCTCTCTTTCTCTCGATAGATAGATAGATAGATTCATGAATGATGAGAAATGATGGAAGAGAGGCTCGAGGAGATAGATATGAATAAATTGTGAATGATAGATAGATAGATAGATATATCTTATAGATATGTGTAAAAGTTCTTAACGGTGTTTTTGAAAAGTAAAGAAGGAACATATAGTTCAAAACCAGTTCATACTAGAAACTTCAGCACACCCTTAATATCTTTCCCAGACTATCTATCTATCTATCTTTACTCTTATACTGATTTTTTTTTTCTGACCAGTTTCTACATGTTTGATCTCTCCCCCACTTTAACTTTGTCGTCTTTAATATAACATTTTGATCCATACGCTCTATAATCTTCGTTAAGTATCTTATTCATTCACTAACTTTTCGGCAACTTCAAATCCTTTGATCTACAGGGCTTATACTGTTCTCATTCTTTTACTTGTCTCTATTCTGGGAGTTTCTTGGATGCGATACTAAATTGTATCCGACAGTAACGATCCAGTTCTTGGGTTCGTGGGACTGTGGAGTCACCTCGTCATTGCCATTACTCCCAGGCTCACTCTGACCTGGGTCCTAACTATGAGTCAAATAAAACTGAGTAAAAATTAAAATTCATTTCGAAATGTATTGATATTGTATAAGGTGCTTAAAATGATTGAATCTTATCAAAATGTTGTCTATTAAAATATTGATCAGAACTATTGGAAATTAGAGGAAGGTTCGAGATCTGCCACAATTCTGAGAAGAGTTCTGGAGACCTGGGGAGACTTTCTGTCGTTCAACCCCCAGTGAAAGACCACCAGCAAATGCTGGTGTAAAAAACTTACAATAATAATAATAATAATAAACAAGTATTCGGACCTTGCCAGAGAACTAAAAAAAGCTGTGGAACATGAGAGTAAGAGTGATACCAATTTTAATTAGCACGCTTGGAACAGTCCTCAAAGGCTAGGAAAGAGGGCTAGAAGAATTGGAAATCGGAGGACGAATGGAGACCATCCATTGTACAGCATTGTTAACACATCACTCAATGTTCCGGGTTTAACTAATAAAATAATTTTTTTGGCAAAATTTGACTTTATTCATCAACATAGTCTCCTTCTTGGGTGATGCACTGATTCCAACGCTTCTCTAACAATTCAATGCCTTTTTTTGTCAAACGATTTGTCTTTGGCCACAAAATATACCACAGTTTCCGATATCACTTTTTCAATGTAGCCAAATCTCTTTCCCTGGAGCATTCTTTTGGGGTCTGCAAATAGCTAGTAGTCACTGGGGGCCAGATTTTGAGAATAGGGTGAATACGGAAGCAATTCGAAGTACAATTCATGTAGTATTGTTGCGATTGACTTGTGACACAGTGCATTATCTTGGTGAAAGAGTACTTTTTTCTTCTTCATTCGAAGCCGTTTTTTTTGGGGGGGTTGTGATTTCTTCCTTCAAATGCTCTCATAATGCTATATAATATTCGCTTTTGATGGATCTTTCTTTCTCAAGGAAATCGATGAACAAAATACCTTGCCATCCCAAAATACGATGGCCAAAACCTTGCCTGCTGATGTTTGCGTCTTTGGTTGCTTTGAACAGCTTTCACCTGCTGCTGTCCACTCGGCTGATTGCCGATTGGACTCCAGAGTGAAGTGGTGGATCCATGTTTCATCCATTGTCATATATTTACGTAAAAAGTCCTTTTTGTTGCGTTGAAACAGTTGCAAACAACGTTCTGAATCGTCGACGCGTTGTTGTTTTTGATCGACTGTGAGCAAACGCGGCACCTACTTTGAACACAGCTTTCCCATTGCCAAATTTCCACGTAAAATGGTGAATACATTGCGTTCAACTCCTCTGCTATGTTACGCAACTTCAATTTACGATCGGCCAAAACGAGTTTGTGGAGTTTTTTTTCGTTAAGATCGACCTAAATACTAAGAAGAGTCCTGGAGACCTGAGGAGACTTGAAGCCACTCAGACTCCAATGAAAGACCATCAGTTAACGTTGGCGTGAAAAAACTTGCAAGAAATGATAAAAAAATAATTATCATTATCAAATAGGAATTATTTATTCGAACCCATAAAAACCGCTCGCAAATTAGATAAGAATACTTGAAACCGTATAACTGTGTGCAAACAAATGTTATCATTACTAAATAGGAATCGTTACTTTAAACCATATAATTATGTATAGATTATTTTTAGATGGAAATACTTGATACTAAAGAAGTGCAAACAAATGATTATTGTACTCAAACACGATGAGTTATTTTTAAAAAACGATTGCAAAAGAAAGTCGAAAATAGAAACTGTAATCAAACAAATCAATCAAATTTCGGCATGATATAGTCCATAAGGAGTTGATATGCCATTAAGCAAATAAACTAAAGCAACCTAATCTTACAGTATTGCTTACTGTGTATTGCTGTGTAGTGTCTATATTTGTCATACGCCCCGCCAGCGTACGATTGTGGCACAAGGCCTTTTTTTAGGATGGTCTGGTCGCTGGACCGAAGCCCACACGCGTCCGGTAGTTCCAAAAATGCCTCGGGTCCCGTTGGCATTCCTCTTTTCAAGGCGCCTCAGGCGCCAGGCGATAAACCTAACCCCTCCGAGGAGGATTAAAGCCTGGGGGACGGCGCCCTGAAGCCAGAGGTATCTCCAGTGCAGAGCCACATCCGGCCGAACCGCTCGGCATGAGACGGCCAGCCGAAATGAGACCCAGACACCGGAGAGAGTCATGCTGTGTAGTGTCGATTTTAGAGGTCCGTTGGCGACGGATGTCCTAGGAGAACGGAAACAGATCCTTGCTTCTAGATGGTGCTGTGAGGAAAGAGGATGATTCGTCTTGTCGTTTTTTCTTTTGTAGTTCTTATGTTAACAAAGGGTGAAGTTTTCCACCAGTGGTGTGAGAAGTGTTGCAGCAGAGTGGGACAGAGAGGATGACCAATTCTAAAATGGCTACTATTCAGCACCAAGGAGAGGGACATATGTCTGGCAGGTATTATTTCGGATGTGGGGTCTTAGCATTTTTCTTCAAACATTTTCTGTTCTATTTCAGGTGAAGCCGTCGTGCTGTGGGTGATTGAACATCATATATTTGACTACGACAGTGATGTGAAGAATAATGAACCTGTTACAGCAGTTCGGCGTGAATTTCAGCGCCACTTCAATATTCATCGAAATCAGTCTGTTCCCACCCATAAGACAATCGTACGATAGATTAATGCACTTCGCACACAAGGTGCACTAATGGATTGGATACCGGTGGGGACACCACGAACAAAGCATACACTGAAAAAATGTGGAAGGTTTCTACTAATTAGTTGTTGTATTACATAATTGTTGTATCGTGGTAAGGAATAGATACACAGTGAAATAAAGAGTTAATTATTTATTAACTCAAGTGGTACAGTCCAACAAATATTATAAGTCTCGGGCTGTGGGTGTTACGTCCGAAGTTAGTCTTGCTACTAGCCGAGATCTCGCAGAACGTCTCGTACTTAAGAAATACGACTTCTTTTATATATCCACGATACCGGAAGTCACGTGGTACGAGCCACTATACAAAAAGTATAAACCAGGGGACTATACAGCGACATGACTTCGCAGGTCAGATGAAAGCAATTTTTGAGGCAAATGACAATTCCATTTTGTTAATGAGTGATGAAGCTCATGAAAAGAGACACCACATGAAGGATATTGTTTTCCAAACTTAAATTTGTCAAATGCAAATTCAATGTAAATACAGTGATGTCAATAAAATTAGTTTGAAATCAAAGTTAATGATCTTGTGAAATTTTCAAAATTAGTCGTCCTTTCTGCTCCACCCTGAATATATTAGTTCTACGACTCAACCTGAAAGAAGATCATAGCAACACATTTTTGTGGTGGCCACACACCACCATTTCTCATTAAACAAAAAAATAATTCAGATTTTTCTAGTTTTATAAAGAGTGGTAGTGTGTTGCTACAATAAAAATATCCAGCTATGGTTTTTCTCTTTAGAACTTTTTGAACGCCGCTCGTATATATATATATACAATAAAAACATCTGCAAATGAATTCAAATTTGGTATTTTAGGTTTTTATTTCATATATTAGTGCTCTACACTTCTTCGGAAGACTGTTAGTGGCTAGTGTCGTCTCTGCAACTCACTTTTATAGTTTATATATAT
>OY757936.1:28490220-28567720 GCA_963585895.1 Sepioteuthis lessoniana | reverse complement strand
AGAGAGAGAGAGAGAGAGAGAGAGCGAGAGAAGCAGAGACAAACAGACAGTGATAAACAGAGAAAGGGACAGACAGACAGACATATATATATATATATATATATATACATGTGTGTGTGTGTATGTTTAGAGAGAGAGAGAGAGAGAGAGAAAGAGGGACAGACAGACAGACAGACAGAAACAAATAGACAGAGATAAACAGAAAGAGACAGAGGCAGAGACAAACAGACTGACATAGAGAGAAAGAGAGAGAGAGAGAGAGAGAGATAGAGAGAGAGAACAAGTTAGAACGGAATGCTCTCTCTCTTAAAGGAACAGAAGTTCCGGGTAGAGAGATACAGATACTCTCAGACAGTCAGACAGACAGTAAATCAGAGAAAGTCAGAGCAATTTAGAATGTTTGGGTTGGAGTTAGCCTACTTTTGCAGGACAGAATTGAGGACGGTCAGAGAGAGAGAGAGAGAGAGAGAGAGAGAGAGAGAGAGAGAGAGAGTCGACCGATTGCGAAAAAAAGCGGACGAGCAGGGAGGACAGAATTGAGGACGGACAGAGACAGAGAGAGAGAGAGAGAGAGAGTCGACCGATTGCGAAAAAAATGGACGAGCAGGGAGGACAGAATTGAGGACGGACAGAGAGAGAGAGAGAGAGAGAGAGAGAGAGAGAGAGAGAGAGTCGACCGATTGCGAAAAAAAGCGGACGAGCAGGGCTCGTGTATTTCGGAAGCACCAAACTTGTTTCTAGTCAGGGTTAGAATGAGCGACTAACAGCAATTTTCTCTCCCCACTACGACTGGCCCGAAAATCTACAATACGTACCCCCACCTCATATCAAGCCACACCACCTAAAGCAATGATAAAAATTATACAGTTGTTGAGAAACCTTTGGTTTAGTTTGCTTGATTTAACGCCATATCAACGCCTTATGGGTTATTTATTGCTGAAATGTGGTTCATGTTTAAATGTTTGTTTATAATAATAATTTTCAAAATTCTATTGCAAACATATTTTATCTTTCTTTCTCTCCTTTTTTTTTTTTTTTTTATGTTGTTATTATTCAAAGGTAGTTCACGAGTTCACGAGCCGCAGCTGGCATTGGCCTCTATGTCAATGCACACAAAACTGAATATATGTGTTACAACCAAACGGGCAACATTGCCACACTAGACGGAGCCTCTCTGAAACTAGTAGACAAATTCACCTACCTAGGAAGTAGCGTCTCATCAACCGAAAAATACATCGACACACGTCTGACGAAGGCATGGACGGCTATCGATAGGCTCTCGATCATATGGAAATCAGACCTAACCGATAAAATGAAACGCAGTTTCTTCCAGGCAGCGGTTGTGTCGATACTGCTATATGGATGCACTACATGGACGCTAACTAAACGGCTGGAGAAGAAACTAGACGGAAATTACACAAGAATGCTGAGAGCAGTATTGAACAAGTCCTGGCGACAACACCCCACGAGACACCAACTATACGGACACTTGCCCCCATCACGAAAACTATACAAGTCAGACGAACCAGACGCGCGGGACACTGCTGGAGAAGCAAGGACGAGCCCATAAGTGATGTACTCCTATGGACCCCCACATATGGCCGTGCAAAAGCAGGACGACCAGCTCGAACTTACATGCAGCAACTATGTGAGGACACAGGATGTAACCCTGAAGACCTGCCGGAGGCGATGAATGATAGGGAGAAGTGGCGAGAGAGGGTCAGGGATATCCGTGCTGGCGGCACGACATGATGATGATGATGATTCAAAGGTAGAGGCAAAATAAGACGACCCGAGTTCAAATTCTGAACACAGCTGTTTGCATTCCACTTAACGCTAATATCCTTTGAAAATTCATGAATCAAATTATTTTCCCACCAGCAACGAGTAAATAGCAGATCGGACGAGGCTCTTCAACCTTGTTGTGGTGGCCAATCTCCGAGAAAGAAAGCTCTAAATTCAAACCATTTATACTCCGCTAAAAAATTGACCTTGTTCCGCATCTTGCTGGTGGCATAGGATACATATTTTTTTTCTATCATAATAATAATTATTTGTTTGCGCACAGTCATAAGGTATCAAATATTCCTATCTAATACCAATAATTTTCACATCTATTTCGTATCAATTATTCCCATGGCATGATGGTTAGAGTGTTCGCCAATACCTCCTTGCTTAAAACTCAGCATTATAAGGTAGGGATCAATGTAACGTAATGTCCAAGGCATTTCGGTTCATGCCTTTGAGTTTAGTTAGGCTGAGAGCCTTTCGGCTCAGCACATGGGTTAGTTAGGTGCAAACCTTGATGTCACAATAGCCCGAAAATGACGGAACGGGTGACAGGGTGCGGGTGACGTCACGCACCTGAAGTAGAGTAATCCATGGAAAACAGTATCGCCCTCCCTTACACCTTTGTGTAGTAGCTATCGAAAAGAGAGCCTTCGGGTCATCCTCGACTAAGAGCGCAAACTTTAATTACTTACTCCCATATAGTTCTAATAAGTTTCATACCGTTATATTGTGACTCTATATACGCGCTTAACTCTGTGTGAATATATGCGTGTACGTGCGGGTACATATATGTGTATGGTTGTGAGTCGATCATGGGCATGCGTATGTGTGTAACTGTGTGTGTCCATATCTGGGCCGAGATATATTTGCATGTGAATTACTAATTCAACCTTGCTCGGATAAAACGATGATGTCAGATAAAAGTGGATCAACGACTTAAAAAATTATTATCACACCTTTTAGCGTCTCCAGGAGACCGGTTATCTGCCAATGTGTTTATGTCCAACCTTTTGGGTGACCAGGAATCCGGAAGTGGGAATGTTTGCCTCTGCGTGTATACAAGAGGGTCAGTCAGAAGAGTGGGTCTGCTACTAGAAGGGATAAGAGGCAAACATAGAAGAATACATATTGTTGTATCGTGGTAAGGAAGAGATAGACAGTGGTAATTTACTAAGCTTTTTGCTTAGATGTGGCACAAAGCCATATGAATGGGGCACCCAATGAGACTCGAACTCACTCGTGTAGGTTTGCTAGTCTAGCTTGCTAACCATTACGCTACCAGAGGCGCCCAAGGAAGAGATAGACAGTGAAATAAAGAGTTAATTATTCATTAACTCATGTGGTTCAGTCCAACAAATATTATAAGTCTCGCACAGTGGGTGTTACGTCCGAAGTTGGTCTTACTACTGACCGAGATCTTGCAAGCTGCCGTGCTTAAGACACACGACGTCTGTTATACCTCTGCGAGACCGGAAGTCATGTGGTACGAGCCACTATACAACACATATTCAGTGGAAACTCGGAAGTACAGATAACTGGGACCACAGATACAGAGATGGGCTGAAAGAACAGATACAGAAAAAATAGATACAGAGAATGGAGAATAGAGACCGACTGATATGCAGAGAAACCGGGAAGTTTTTAGTTAAGGGATTGCGTTGTGAAATATCACGCTAATTTCTTCTTCTCTTAAACATTTATTCAACATTTTGTTTTCGCCTTGCTCTTTCTTGTTGGACCCGTTCTGGACCCATGCATCTCGACTCGACCCGCTAATAACCAGCAAACAAGACGAGGGGTCAGACGATCATGCAGTCGGAGATGCATGGCACGATCGATATTCCCACTATATGGTTTCAAGTATTCCTACCTGATACTAATAATTTTCACACTGTAATATGGTTTCCAGCATTTCTATCCAACACTAATAATTTTCACGCTGTTATATGGTTTCAAGTATTCCAATACAAATAATTTTCTCACTGTTATATAGTTTCAAGTATTTCAATCCAATACAAGTAACTTTAACACTGTTATATGGTTTCAAGTATTCCTACTTGATACTAATAAATTTCAGACTGTCATATAGTTTCAAGTATTTCAATCCAATACAAGTAATTTTAACACTGTTATATGGTTTCAAGTATACCTACTTGATACTAATAATTTTCACACTGTAATATGGTTTCCAGCATTTCTATCCAACACTAACAATTTTCACGCTGTTATATGGTTTCAAGTATTCCAATGCTAATGATTTTCTCACTGTTATATAGTTTCAAGTATTTCAATCCAATACAAGTAATTTTAACACTGTTATATGGTTTCAAGTATACCTACTTGATACTAATAATTTTCAGACTGTCATATAGTTTCAAGTATTTCAATCCAATACAAGTAATTTTAACACTGTTATATGGTTTCAAGTATACCTACTTGATACTAATAATTTTCAGACTGTCATATAGTTTCAAGTATTTCAATCCAATACAAGTAATTTTAACACTGTTATATGGTTTCAAGTATACCTACTTGATACTAATAATTTTCAGACTGTCATATAGTTTCAAGTATTTAAATCCAATACAAGTAATTTTAACACTGTTATATGGTTTCAAGTATACCTACTTGATACTGATCATTTTCAGACTGTTATATAGTTTCAAGTATTTCTATCCAACACTAATAATTTTCACGCTGTTATATGGTTTCAAGTATTTTTATCTAATACTAATAATTTTCACACTGTTATAGGGTATTAATTATTCCTATCTAATAATAATTTGTACACAATTATATGGTTTCATCTAACTATTGCTATTTTATACTCATCGTTTCGTAGGGGAAATTATTGCAGTGTAATGGTTAAAGTACTAAACTGCGAAATCGTCGTAAGCGTGTTCGAACTCCAGTCGCGCTATTACATTCTCTTTCTGATAAAAACCTTTAGAAAAACTTTAAACTCTCTCATCATCTCAGCTATGAGTTTAGTAGTACCACTACTGTTCTCCTCTACAAATATGACCCGGGAATTGAATGACCCAGGAAAATTGATGTGCCATTAATCAAATAAACCGAATCCCTTATCATTTGCTTGCGAAGTTATTTGGTTTCAAGTATTCCTATCCGACACGAATAAGTTTCATCTACGAGGGTTGTTCAAAAAGTTCTAAGACTCACCCAGAAAGAAGAGCGATAGTTGAAGATTTTTCTCGTGACAACAGATGACCACTTCTTATAAAGCAAGAAAAACAATCCAGATTTCAGTCTTAATTTCTGCGTAGGTGAGACTCATTCAAAAGTGAGAGTTGTGCGTTAAATTTCAAATCTGGGTGAAGCTTAGAACTTTTTTTGAACACAGTCGTATTTTTTAAAATAATTAAAAAAAATTTTTTTTTTTCATTATTAGAAATAAGACAAAAATCATTTCTTTAAATTAAGATTTTAAGAATTAAACCAAATTCTTTTATTTATGAATAGGACCCAAATAGATACTAAAACTCCGGTTTGAGTGGAGCAGAGAGTTTTAGCGAGGATATTTATTGTTGGGCAAGGAAAGGTTGTAACGTGCGTGTGTGTGTTTACGTTGAGTTGTTTCCTCGCTAAGTTGTGAGAAATAAAAGGATGATGGAGAAGTAAAACGAAGATGCCGTTAGTTTTTACATGAAAGTTTTAATTGGCAGCATGGAATATTTAGGGTTCGTGTTTTTGCTGCAAGCCTCGTAGAAAAGGAAAGAAGTGAAGAGACGAAATGGAGTTATGAGAAAGTTGAGATAGCAGCGTGTATTGTTGGACGTGCGAGGGAAGTATGTTCGCAGTATGTAGCGAAAGTCATGTTTGCCGTTGGAGGAAATAAACTTTGGAGTCACCGTGAGTTTGTGTTTCTGGTTATTTCGGGGAGAAGCGTGTGGTCTCGTGAATATGTGGCCCAGAGGTGAAATAAGGGCTAGATGTCGGAGCGGGATTCGGCATTGCAATCGACATAGCCAATTTTGGGGGTGACGTAAAATTGTTCCTGTGTGTGGCGTATTTAATGTATCTAATTCATATTCAACTGGGATTCCTTGGTCTGAGAGAAATAGACGCAAGGAATCCATAAATTAAATAGGTTCCCTCTTTGTGTCCATGCTGCTGCTATTGAAGAACGGCCAGAGGGACGTCTGCACTGGACGGCGTTGTTCAGCCAAAGAGACTGTGTTTGGCAGCTTCCCCAATTTCTGCTGCTCAGAAAGGAGATCCGGATTGAATAGGATAAGTCATCTTGATTGGGTGAAATTATGCGTCGAATTAAATTGCGCGCCAAACCAAAATACGAAATTTCCTTCCGCTACAGAGTAATGTCACTGAACGACCAATCCACGTTATCTAGAACTCCATAGCTGAACACTCACCACCGGATACGGTTTCGTGTCATACCCAGGACACTATTTTAGAGGGTGAGAGAGTTCTTACCCCTCTGCAGAGAATACATTCAGCAGAAAGAGTAACCGACTACTAAGGGGATCACAGATTATGATCACTATAGTAATAGGTTCGGTAGCAAACGACATTCATTTTATAAGTTAAGTCTTCGTAGCTAGTAGTGTGGCATCTCATCGATGAAAATTTCGCCTGCTGACCCGGGTAACCTACGAGTATGGTTACGGGGGATAAGATTTCATTTAGCTTTGTCTATCTATCCCTCACCTACGAGCGTGACGCAATTCACATTCCAAAACACACAGTTAGGTAGGTAATTATAACTGTATTAATACTATATATGTTGTATAGCCATGAACACTATACATACACATATACATATGCAGATGCAGAATCATAACAAGGACACAATAAAGACGAGCGACACAGTTCTTTAGAAAAATGTACCTCTCACTTTATTTTAAGAGTTCGAAAGGGTTACTAAAGGTTTTACTGTGTGAGAGGTAAGTTGGAGGCTGAACAGAACTGCAACATATTGACCCCACTCTTATGGCCATAACAGCGTTTCTTTCCAGTTCTCCTGGGCTGCTCAACCGGGGGTCTGGGGGCCCAGCCTCTCTGGGACGTGGTCCTCATTCCAGCATCTTTCTCCAACTGCAACTGCTCAACCGGGGGTCTGGGGGCCCAGCCTCTCTGGGACGTGGTCCTCATTCCAGCATCTTTCTCCAACTGCAACTGTTCAATCGGGGGCCTGAGGGCCCCCTCTGCTGGGTGCTGGTTTTCTCTATCGCACCTTATCTCCAACTGACTGACTTCCTGTCTTCACCCGGGTTATATAATTGTTCGACACCCACTTTCTTCTTGTGGGCATCACAAATCGCACTCATTCAACCCGTTCACGGTCAAGGTTACATCTTGATATTTCTCGACCGGATGCACCTGTTATTTACACAGGTGCATTTTCCTATTTTGACAGCTTGGCCGGGGTCAATATGTTAGATATATAAGATGCGCGAAGAAAGGAAATTAACACTCATTGCAAGGAGAAAAGGAATTAGTATTTATTGAACGGAGAATGTTGACACATTAAGAACGAATAAAGTTGCATTCGCACAATCTTGTTTTTCATCATCGGTTCTTCTAAAGTTTACTCTTCATCACTTCCTTATAATTCACTCGGCCATACATATGTTTTGATTTAAACTTTAAAATGAAAACATGAAGATTCAGTCTCGATACATTTTGATCACATCTCGTTTGACTGTATATTTACCCAACCCCTCCGCCATAAGTACGGTGTGACACAAGGTCAATCGAAAGCAGAATACAACTGATTTGAGTGTAGAGTTATCTTTCTCCTAGACAGGTTGCCATAACAAGATTAAAGAACCCAGTCTGTCCTACCATTCTTAAGAAATTTGCATGATCTGAAATGCGAACTGCCTCGTCCAGGATTTGAACGCTGTTCACGTTTGGTTTCTTTGTTTAATGGCATACCAACCGTAACGGTTTATTTAATGTAGAAGAGAAGTACTATTTGATTCATGGCTGAGAGGAAAAAGGAACTCATGCGTTTATTATGGCGAGACTAGAATTCGAACTCACGAGAAAAATTTGAAGACAGTAATTAAACAAGATTTAAGCCTAGACCATAAAAACCAAAACAAATGCAACTTCCCATCCAAATATTGGTTTGCTAAAGACTTCTATTGAGGAGGAATGGAATAAAATGTCTGAAGAACTTATTTTGAAGGCATGCGAATCGTTTCGAAGGCGTTTTGATTGCCATTACTCTCAAGTCAACACTGACCTGGAGTGGTAGTACTTGTTAGTGTTCCATCTGTGGGTCAAATAGATCTGGCAAAAATTACACATATTCGATAAGGTCATGAGCAAAAAAAAAAGAAAACACAAAAAAAAAAACATTAAAAAAACAGAAGCAACAACTGCACAAGAAATTTAAATATAAACGTACAATTATTGGGATTCATTAAGCTCTAAGAATAAAATAACCCTAAACGGGTCAGCATGGCGTTAAAATCAATCATTCAATGCATCATAATAATTATATAAAAACCAAAAAAATTCTTCTGAACACGAATATTGAATGTAGACTCAAGAAAAAATATATCATTACTTGCATATTGATGGTGTAAAAATGACGTTAATATTCAGTAATTAACTTAGAATATAATCCTATTTACCCAACCCCTCCGCTCGGGCAGGATATGACACAAGGTCAATTTTTAAACGTAGTTTAACAGGTTTAAATTCAGAGTTTTCTTTCTCCTAGACTAGTTGCCTCACCAAGGCTGAAAAACCCAGTCTACCCTACTATTTCCCCATAGCTGGAGGGAGAATAATTGGATTCATACCTTTCCCAAGGGTATTAGTGCTATGTGAAATGCAATCACTCTCGTCCAGGATTTGAACTCGAGTCGTCGTGTCCATTTCCTACGACGATAACCATTACACTACGTAAATATAACGAAATATAATGAAGCACAAAAAATGATTGTGTCATGGTAACAAGAATAAAATAAGATAATTAAAAATAAATAGAAAAATAAGAAGAAAAAAAAAGAATGCCGTGATATATCTAATATTAATATCTAGTATCAAACACAACAAACCTGTTTGCTTTCAACTTGAAAAAGCGGATATTCAAGGAAAAGCGAAAAATGAAATTTGGAAGACAACTTGTGGACCAATTATGAAAATGCGCTGGTGTTACAAAACGTATAAAAAGATGTATGGAAGACTCCAGAAGCAGTGTCAGCTACGTGGGTAGAATCAATTTCCATGATCAACTCGGTACGCCCCTTTAGCCCCCTCCCTCTCTCTCTCTCAAAAATTGGATTAGTGCTGGTATGGTATATAATTAGCATATATATTGACATCTGCCAGCAGGAAAACAAAAATGGAACGGAACAAAAAGATACCTCATGATATTTTTTCACCTCTTATGAATCCGTCTTCGTCTATTCTTTCCCCAAACCATCCGACTATGTAAGGTTGTTTTTTGTGCCTTTTTGTACAACTTGGATTTCTGCCTTCAGAACAACATGGCGTCAGTTCAAGGACGTTATCGGCTGCCATAGTGAATACGATGATTTGTAATGTCTCTGACGCTGTCCTTATTTGCCTCTTGAACTGTTTGTGTCATTTTAGACATGTTCTCTTTACTTTGATTGTTCCATTGTTTTAGGAGTTAAAATGAAGGTCATGTTTTAGTCTCGTCAACCATTTTTGTTTGCGCATCTTTTCATTTTTTTTTTCAATGTTTTTTTTTTTCTGTTTCTGTCTTCTTTTTTTTTTTTGTCTTTTTTATTTTATCATTTATTTTTACATTCTACAATTTTTAGTGCTTCTTCTAAACCTTTTTCTTTTTTTATCTTCTCTCCTTAATTCTTTACTTTCTTTCATTCCTTTCTTTATCTTTATTGTCTTTACTTTTTCTTTTTTTTCTTCTTTGTATGTCTCTTTCTTTCTTTTGTTTTTTTTTATATCTTTCCTTTTCTTTAACGTCTTTCTTTCTTTTTCTTTTTTTTCTTTCTGCTATACATTTGTTTCTTTCTCTCTTCTTTCCTTACCTTATTTTTCCTTTTCTTTCTTTCTTTCTTTCTTTCTTTCTTTCTTTTATATGTTTGTTTTTTTCCTTCCTTTTTCCTTACCTTAATTTTCTTTCTTTTCATATTCTTTCTTTCTTTCTTTCTTTCCTTAATTTAATTTTTTTCTTTTTCTTAATTTCTTCCTTTCTTTCTTTTGTTTGTGGTCTTCTGTCCTTTTTCTTTTGCCTTTTTTATTTTACTTTCAACAACTTTTAGCGTTTCTTCTAATTCTTTTTCTTTCTTTCTACTCTACTTCATTCTTTCATTCCTTTTCCTTCTTAGTCTTTATTGCCTTTTATCTTTTTTTTCCCCTTTATATGTTTTTCTGTGTGTGTGTGTTTTTTTTTTTTTTTTTGCTCTTTTTATTCATCCTTTTCTTTAACGTCTTTCTTTTTTTCTTTGTTTTCGTTTGTTTCTTCCTTCTTTTCTTTCCTTAATCTTCCTTATTTTTCTTTCTTTTGCTTTTTTTCTTTCTTTAATTTGTTGTTTCTACCTTCCCTCATTATTACCTTTAATCTTCCTTCTTTTCATGTTCTTTTCTTTAATTTCTTTCTTTCTTTGTTTCTTTCTAACCTTAATTTCCTCTTCTTTTCTCTCTTTCCTTAACTTGTCCTCTTTTCCTTTCCCTTTTTTTTAAAACTTTTCCTCCCTTCCTTTCTTTCTTTTTCAATTTCTTTCTTTCTCCTTTCATTTCATTTCTTTCTTTCTTTCTTTCTCACATCTGTACATTTTATATGACATAATTCTATAATGAAATTTAATCAGATATTCTTAATCAACTGACCGCTTTCACAGAGGCGCAGGTGTTTGTGTGCGCGCCCTACCCCTCCTATACACCCATTTACATATTCAAAAATAAAAATTCATATTACAAAGTTAACAGCATATTTTTGGAAATTCAAGATTTACGTCTTTCGTTTTTTGTTTTTTTTATGTTTTAAAGTTTTGAATCAAAGGTTTTACTCATTTTGTGTCAATCATAGACCATAAGATGTAATTTACGAAGCTCTTTGCTTCGATGCGGCACAAGGCCGAATGAATGGGGCACCCAATGAGACTCGAACTCACTCTTGTAGGTTTGCTAGTCAAGCTTGCTAACCATTGCACTACCCGAGGTGCCCTTACTACCCGAGGTGCCCTTCATAGACCATAAGATGTTTAATCTGTATCCCACCAGTGAAAATCGAACTTACTATGAATGTCCTATGAGATGACCTGGCTAACAAAATGCTTTCCGAATGGTTTTAGTTCCATTAACCATTGAAGATATCTACATACCTAAGTTTAGTCAAAATATGTCCTGGGTATGGTATTCAATTTAGTAATTATGATATTCAGTATAAGATTATAACAACAAATAACAATTCTTAATATAAATAATTTGCAGTTATAAGATTATCAAGGATTCCAATAGAATATGAATAATCTTTTAACTGATCTATTTGTTCTAAAGATGGAACACTAACAAGTACTACCACTCCGTGTCGTCGGGGAGCTGGGAGTAATGGCAATGAAGAAGTACTCTACACTCCCCAGATCCTCAAAACTGGAGGCTTACGATCAGATGCATTTTTTGTACCATACCCAGGACATATTTATTTATTTATTTATTCATTGTGCAGCTCTTACCTTTCTACAACGAAAATAGTCAGCGTATTCTCAGTGATTCTACATCCTTTGTTTTTAATAATGACCATCTTATAACGCGTAATAATGGTAAGTACTGCGCGTAAACTATAATATGAGTGGCTATACATCCTTTATTTTTAATAATGACCATCTTATAACGCGTAATATGGGTAAGTACTGCGAGTAAACTATAATATGAGTGGCTATACATCCTTTGTTTTTAATAATGACCATCTTATAACGCGTAATATGGGTAAGTACTGCGAGTAAACTATAATATGAGTGGTTCTACATCCTTTATTTTTAATAATGACAATCTTATAAGCCGAACGTAATATGAGTAAATATTACTTGTAAACTTTAATAAAAGTCATTCTACATCCTTTGTAATGACCATCTTACAAGTCGTGTGTAATATGGGTAAGTACTGCTTATAAACTTTAATAGAAGTCACTCTACATTCTTTATTTTTAATAATGACCATCTTACAAGTCGTATGTAATATTGGTAAGTACAGCCATCAAACTTCAATAAAAGACACTCTACATCCTTTATATTTATTAATGACTATCTTACAACCTGTAATATGGGTAAGTACTGCTAGTACACTTTAATAAAACAGGCTCTACATCCTTTATTTTTAATAATGACCCGCTTATAACCTGTATGTCATATGGGTAAGTACTGCAAGTAAACTTGGATAAAAGTAGCTCTGTAGGGATTAAAAAGAAAAAAAATGAAAAAATTAAATAAATAAAATGTAAAAGTAAAAGTTTTCGAGGAGGCCTCGGCGCTTGTCTAAAAGAGGGGCTTCCCGGCGCCGAAGAGAAACTCTTTCTCAGAAATCGCCTATCGACTTAAACGTATGGACGTTTCCCTCGGCTGCTTTAGCAGCACATTGTGTCTCTTATTAGTAGCAGTCTCTAATGATTTCATGATGTCCTTCAACAACTTTGTCTGGAAAGCGCGACAATTTCTACTAGTCCAGGAAAAATTCCAAACTGCAAAATAGTCGTAAACCCCACCAAAATAAAATTTGAGTCGAAAGGTATCCTTGTCTTTTTCCTTCTGTCCTTGATTCCCTTACAGCTTCGACATAAAAGAAGATAACGAGTGAATGGGGTAAGAAGAAAAAAGAGTCAGACAAAAACCTCAGAATTTCCCAATAATATACTCATACCACGAAAAGCCTCCTTCATGTGCCCTATAGTTCTACATCCTTTATTTTTAATAATGTCCATCTTCAAAGCTGTATCTAATATGGGTAAGTACTACTTGTAAACTTTAATAAAAGTCACTCTACATTCATTATTTTTAATATTGACCATCTTAATATCTGTATATAATATGGGTAAGCACTGCTTGTAAACTTTAATAGAAGTCACTCTACATTCTTTATGTTTAATAATGACCATCTTTCAAGCCATATGTACAATGAGTAAGTACTGCTAGTAAAATTTAATTAAAAAAACTACATCCTTTATTTTTAATAATAACCATTTTCCAAGCTATGTGTAAAATGAGTAAATACGTCCAGAAAACTTTAATAAAAGTGACTCCTTTATTTTTGTTACACACTATCTTATATGTAATATGGGAACTATATCTTACGTAGTGCAATATTATATGTAATATGGGAACTATATCTACGTAGTGCAATGGTTTGCACGTTGGTTTAACATATTATTGTGATTTTGATTCTCATTGGGTGCCCCATACTTCCGGCTATGTGCCACAACAAAGATTAGTAAATATCTATATTCAATATGAGTAAGTCGTTTTAGCAAACTTTAATAAAAGGGACTTTACGTTTTTTTATTTTTAATAATGACCCTCTAACAAGCCGGATGTAATATGGATCAGTAGAGCTAGAAACGAAAGTTTTAAAGATTTATAAAAACTGATTGTCTGTCACAATCCCGTACAATGTTTCTTGTTTTAGGATTTTTCTGGTCTGCAGTTTAATATGACTTAACTCTTACAGAAATAACACTTACCACTTCTCTATCGTTACTAAAGACTCGTCTTACAAGCTGCGATCGAAATCTTAATTTCTTATTTAGCATAGATTAGTATTTCTGTCAGTAAAGATATTATAGGAATTTAAGAAGGAATTTGTTTAGAACCAGGCTTAACTAAGTGAGATTCTAATTAGATCACCTCTGAACTTGAAATGATTGGTATATCGTATTACTCATAAATGAAAGGTTAGGTTATTTGATTTAATGGCATATCAACCATTAATGGTTATTCAATTCCAAAGCCAGCTGATATAGAGTTTTTAAGTGAATAGTTTGTAAGTAACATTTTTAAACGAACCAGAGCTCATTTGTTTGCACACAGTTAAATGGTTTTAAGTATTGATATTTGTTGTTTGCACACCGGTAAATAGTTTCATGCATTGCTATCTAATACTAATAATTTAATTTAATATTAATCATTAGTTTGCATACAATTAAAGGGTTTCCAGTATTGCAATGTAATACAAATAATTTTTGGAATTTGTAAATTCGGCAGTTAATAATTGCTCGAATGTCATTGGCTTATTTCAAAGCTGGACCGTTATTCTCCCTTTATGGGTATAAAAGAGAGTGGTCTGGGGCAGTCAAGCTTTTCCTTCTTTTTAATTCGTTCTTTTCAGTCAGTTTGATTTAGTCGGGAAGCAGTCTACAACGCGTCTAGTGGCCAGCTTACCAGGGTAAGTTTCGACCATTCAGCCAACATCTAGACGTTGAGCCAGGCCGAAAATCTAGAGATACTTTCCGTTTGACTACTCCGTCCCAAAGAAACGGAGAAAAGTTAGAGAGAAACCAAGAGTAGGTATTATTTCCGCAGAAAAAAGGGTTGCACGCCACAGCTTATTCGGACGACATTTTTGAGAAGGACTTTGGAAGAAATTCTACACGAAATTTGGATTCCGCTGAGAATCAGCCAACAGAATTGTCAAGACGAGTCACAGAGAAAAGGAAATGTTCAACACCAGATACAGAGAGTTTTTCCCAGATGGATGGTAGACTATCTAGATTTGAAACGAACTAGAAAAGAAAAAGAAAAAATTGAATTCGAATACCAAGCGTGTATTTCCTGAATAAACCGTTTCATATCACTTCTTGCTTTGTTACGGTCCAACGGCGAGTAAGTCTTGTTCCTATTCTACCCTTCACATATCCTGACAGAACGCTGCTGATTGGCCAAAGAACCCGCCAATCAGCGCACAGGACCTTCCTACTAAAAATCGCAAGAGTCTATGGTTGGTGAGTTTGGCTTTTGAAATCTTCAGAGCAAGTTTTGTATGATTCGTGCAAAGACGAGAATTCAAATTTCTTGTACTCTTCCCAGTGGATCACTCTCCGCATCCACTCGTGTCTAGTCTTGTACTCTTTTTGTGAAAATTTGTGCATTCACTTATTATGTGATTGATCGTTTCGTTTCTATCACCGCATAACCAACATTTGCTATTCTGTTGCATCTTATATATTTTCGCTTTAATATAGTTAGTCCTTATGGTGTTGTTTCGTGTTGCTATAAGAAGAAATTCAGTTTCTCTCTTAAGGTTTCCCTTTCTTCGTTATGTCCAGGTGTTCTCGAGTGAGATTTCGTCAGTTTGTCGCTTGAAATATCCGTACAGTTGTTTTTCTTCCCATTTCTGTTTCCTAGTTATTGTTGTTCTGTTGACCTTTATGTTGTTAGTACTGTTCCTGGTCGCTGTTAGCTGATGGTCTTTCAGTGAGGTTTGAATGACAATAAGTCTCCTCTAGTCTCCAGGAGTCTTCTCAGTATTCTGGCCGATCTTAATAAAGCTATAGTTTGGATAGTCTCCACTCATCCTCTTATTTCCAAGTCCTTCAGTCCTTGTACCAATCCTTTGCTGACTGGATCAAGACAACCAATTACAATTGGTATAGACGCCACTTTCATGTACCACGGTTTTTTCAATTCCCAAGCAAGGTCCAGGTACTTATCTTTATTTTCGCTTTCTTTCAATTTTACTCTGTGGTCAGCCGAAACATCAAAGTTCACAATTCTGCAAGTTCTCCTTTTTTGTTAATTATTATAAGGTCTGGTCGTCTGGCTGAAATTAGGTGATCCGTTTGTATTATTATTTTTATTCTAAATAGAAGCATCAATATCATAAAAGACCGCGGTTAGTTATGAAATGCTAATTAGAATTTTTCAATCCTTCCTAAATAGAATCGTCAATATCATCATGGACAGCTGCTACTACGAAACCCAACAGGTTAACGGGTTGTATTGGAAATACTATAAAAAGGCTTGGTTTCTTGGGTTTTATAGCATATCAACCTTTGTAGGTTATTTAACGCCAAATCCCTTTTTATGTAAATAGTCTGTTCTTTTTAAAACAATTCAGTTTAGAATAAGTACACAGTTTGATTGTCAAAAACATTTCTATTTCAAACCATTCAAGTAGTTATATATAATAATTCAGTTAAGTGTAAATACAGTTTCAATGTCGAAAAACAGTTCTATTTCAAATAATTCAGTTAAGCATAAACACGCAATTTAAATGCAAGTACGGTTTAATTGTCAAAAACATTTATTTCAAGCTATCCAGTTTATTCAAACAATTCAGTTTAGCATTAGTATGCTGTTAGTTCTATTTAACCCATAGATAGGGCCCTATCAGGTGCTACCACGCCGGGCCAGAGTGGACCTGGGAGCAATGGCAATAAAGGGGTACTCTGCATTCCTCAAAACTTCAGCATTGCTGGAACCTCACCATCAGATTGTTTTGTGTCATATTTAGGACACTCGTTTGTGGGGGGGGGGGGGTCTTACCCCTCTGCAGAGAAGCAGTTGGTGTATTCTTACAGCCCCAGCCGACTGGGCAAACTATAAAAAAGGATATGATGCCATATCGAGCTTCATCGCCTTAAAAATAAGCTTTTATGATTATAAGAAAATAATCTAGAACCAGTGAAAAGCAACTAATAAACTAGTTGGATCCCCTCGTGGTAAACTGAAAAAATAAAAATCGATATTAGAAAAATTGATATACTGCTGTAAGAATGATGGGCATATCAGATTAATCATTAACGAACAAAAGAAATGATTCTTAATCAATATGTCGGATAAGGCAAATAAATGATATTAATCATTTTTAGAAATCAGATTGAACATAAATAATGTAGATGGTTAAGAAGGAAAAATTACCGAATCAAACAAAAACGGAATAGAAAATAAGATGAATCATTTCAGTAATGGTTATCGACACGGAAAATGGAACCGGTGAGACATGTACACATTTTCAGCTGTGTTCTTCATATAAGTAGAATTCTTAAAATAAATAAATGAATAAAATGCTTTTTTTTTTTTCAAAATTTTTTCCATAATTGCTTGAAACTGATTTATAGCAACTTTTTTTTAATCTCTCAAAAATGTTTGTTTTGAGGATATTCAAAATGGCGGCAAATCAAACGGAGTGCTCCAAATTTGAACAGAGGTCTATCATCAACTATATTTGATGGCTGAGAAGTGCAAACCACGTGAAATTTACAGGAGAGTGTCTGATGTGTTCAGAGAAGCATATTTTAATGAAAAATATTTACAAATGGGCTAAACATAAGTTTATCACGACGAACCTGAGTCGAAAACACAGTCCATGGAGTGGAAGCACACTTACTTTCCAATAAAAAAAAGGTCCTGGGATCAGTGGTCAGTAAAGAAGGTCATGCTGACAGTCTTCTAGGACATGAAATGACCCATCAGTATTGATTCCCTTGAAAATGGCGCAAGTGTAAACAATGATTAGGCAATATTTCCCCTTATTTATCGAATGACCCTTATATATATAAAGTACAGAGAGAAGAAATAAGGAAAAGAAAAAGAAAAATTGAAAGGAAGAAGAGAAAGAAGAGGACAAAAAGAAAAAAACTCAGTATAAACTAGACTAATTTTCCCAGAATGCGCCACAAGTTAGATTACTCTTCCCATTACGCCCATTATATAAAGTGGTATCCACTACTTGGATAACATAGACGATAAAATTGTAGTCTCCAAGCGCTGTTGACTTGGTATCAACGCTATCCCAACTTCAATATATATATATATCATCAAGTTGCGCTGACAGCATGAGTTTCTCGACTCTTTTTTTCCATCCGTCTCTATCATCCATCACTTCCGGGATATCTTCCAAACTACATCCTGTGTCAGCCAACACGGGCATATTCATGCATCGGGGTCCAAAGAAAAATGTTATTCATAAGTTCTTTCTTTCTCCAGCAGTGTCTCGTATGTCTTATTCGTCTTACTTGGATGGTTTTTGAGAAGGGAGGTTGGTGGCCGTACAGCTGTTGTTTCGGAGGGTGTTGCTTCCAGAATTTGTTCTGAATAGCTGGCTGCATTCTTGTGTATTTCCCATCTAGCTGCTTCTCAATGCATTGTGGTAGTTCCATGTGGTGCATCCAAACAGTGACACTAACACAGCCACATGCTTGGAAGAAATCCCGTTTTATTTCATCGGATAAATCATACTTCCATATGATCGATAACCTATCCATAGCAGGCGTATATTAACATCACTTTCAGTTTAATAGACACTGCTGCCGAGGTATGTGAAATTGTCTAATAATATATATATATATATATATATGTAAAGAGAGAGAGAGAGAGAGAGAGAGAGAGGGAGAGCAAATCCTGTTGGTGTCTTAAACTCTTCGAAACTACTGAATTTTTTTATGACAATAAAAGATCTAATGAAAGAAGACATTCATTGTCGAATGAAATAAAAGCTCGAGAAAGAGGAGATTACAAAACTAAGACGTAAATTAGATTTCTTAAAAATATTCAGTAGTGAAATGCAAATTAAACATACAAATAATCCCATCATTTTTGACAATGCAATGATAACAATCTCTATCTTCTTTCCTTTCTTCCTTCCTTTTTCATCACAATCCTCTTCTCTTCATTCTCTTTCCTTCTTCACCTCTTTCTTTTTTTCTTTCTTTCTTTCATTCACCTTCTTATTTCTTTCCTTCCACCTCTGCAACTTGCTTTTCTTACTTCTTCTCTTCTATCTTCTTTCTTTCTTTCTTTCTTTCCATCACTTTTCTCCTCTCTTTCTTTCTTATATCTTTTTTCCTTCCTTCTTCATCACAATTTCCTTCTTTCCTTCTTCACCTCTTCCCCTCCTTCATTCACCTTTCTTCTTGTCTTCTATCTTTTTTGTTTCCTTCTATCACCCTTCCTCTTCTTACCCTCTTTAACTTTCTTTCTTTCTTTCTTTCTCCATTTCTCCCGCTCTTTTTTTTTTAATTTTCTTTCCTCACCATCTTTCTTTCTTCATTCTCTTTCTCTTTCATCTCTATTTATTTCGACTTTTTCTTTGCTGCTATCACATTGAATGCGATCAAACAGAAAGAGAAATAAAGATTTTAAAAAAAGAGGCCTGCGTTTATCCACTTAAAAATCGTTAAATAGGATTACAGGGGATTATTTTCAGCTTTTCTTCAACGGTTGCTCCCCCCCCCACTACCTTCTCCAGTGTTCAATCCCTGTCCACATGGAAACTGCCAGAATGCCACCTTCCTTCTTTCCTTCTCTTTCCTTTTTGTTGCTTAGTATTCTTTTTTAAAAGATTTTGCTGTCGTCTCCTAATATTTCTCAATATATTTCAACGTGGCCGCAGACATCTATCTATCTATCTATCTATCTGTCAGTCAGTCATCTATCACTCCTTTATCAGTCAGTAAGTTCATATCTATCAGTCAGATAGTTCATTATCTAACTCACTCTCACTCTCTCACTCTCTCTCTCTCTCTCTCTATATATATATATATATATATATACACACACATTCATTATCTATCTCTCAGTCTGTACGTTACTTATCTATCTGTCTATCTTTCTGTCCATTATCTATCTATCTATCTATCTATCTCTCAAGTCATTTTTCACTTTATATAATTACAGCGTCGTTGTTTGCGTATAACTTTGTACAAACTCCTTTGGGAAAGACTTGAATCCATCCCTTCTCCCTCGAGACATGGCTAAAGTAGTATGGCAGGCTGAGATTTTCAGCCTTGGTAGGGTAATCGGTCAAGGTGAAAGTACAGTCTTAATTCAAACCCGCTATATTTCGCTTAAAAATTGACCTTGTGTCGCATCCTGTTATTTCAGCAAATAGATGTTTATAGAGATCTGACTGAACTGTTATATTTCATTGCATCTTCTTATTGTTGCTTTTTATCGAAACACTCATGGTCGATACGTTTTTAATCATTATCATAGTTTTATTAGTCCTTTCTTCTTCATCCTCATCTTCTACCTTTCATTCCCCTTCCTTCTTCACCTTTTTCCTTTTTCTTTCCGTTTTTCATTATTCTTTTCCCCTTCTTTTTTTATTCCTTTTCTTCTACCTCCTTTCTTCCTCATCTCTCCAGATTTTTTCATTTATTTCTTCAAACTCTTTCTTTTTATTTATTTCCATTTTTTTTTTTTCGGTTGAAATTAATTTATTCCTATAACGTTTAGCCTATCAGGCTTTGTCAGATATTGCGGATTTTTCTTAAACCTTGGGGGGTCCCCGTGGTGTAATGGCTAACCTTCTGAACTGTGGCCTTGGAGTAAATGAATTTGAACTGCAGTCGCACTATTACGTTTGACAATAATCATTTGTTTACACAGTTATTAAGTATTAGTTAGTCCGATCTAATACTAATAATTTATACTTAATTACAGGGTGTCTCAAAATAGATGCAACCCATTAATATGATAATGATTGATTACTGAGACAAGCGCGATAGCGGTCATTTGGAACACGTTTTTTTTATTACCGAACTCAGGGTCGATACAGTCTTCATCATAGACAGTTTTATTCCTAGTTTAATACCATCTTGTTATTGTTGCTTTTTATTGCAACACCCTGGGACGATAACCCCCTCTTCTCTATTATCATTAGTTGATTTCTATCTATAATCCAGCTGATTGATAATTTGTGTCTATATTATAAAATTAAACCTTGCCCGTGGTGTAATGGTTATCGTCGCAGGATATGGACACGGCGACCCGAGTTCAAATCCTGAACCTGACTGATTGCATTTCACATAGCACTAATACCCTTGGGAAAGGTATGAATCCAATTATTCTCCCTCCAGCTATGGGTAAATAGTAGGGCAGACTAGGTTAGGCAACTAGTCTAGGAGAAGGAAAAACTCTGAATTCAAACCTGTTAAACTCCGCTTAAAAAATTGACCTTGTGTCATATCCTGCCCGAGCGGAGGGGTTTGGGTAAATATGATAAAATTCAACCTTTAATTAAATGATAATTAACATTTAATCACACAAGCAGTTTGATTATTTGGATTTTTTTTTTTTTTTTTTTGAGAACTGATGAAAAATTATTTCGTATGACTTTCTTTCGTAGCTCTATCCGTCTGTCTGTCGACAGATAGACGGATAGAGCTACGTTCATTATCTATCAATCAGATGACATATAACTGTGTGCAAATTATTTGCATTAAAAGTAATTACTTTAAATTATTATTGTTTAAAAATTATTATTGGCCAAGTGGGTAGAGTGTTCACCAATGGCCCAGGAGACCGAGGTTCAATCCCAAGTCGAGTCATACCAAACACTCAATAAATGGTACTTGATATCTCCAGGTTTCACTCTCAGAATTATTAAGGTACATATCAAGGGTAAAGTGAAGCAATCAAGGGAAAGGAGTAACGCTCTCCCCTGATTTCGTCATTAAATAACAAAAGAGTTGACATACCATACAATTAACCAAGTGCCAAGACTAAATTAATTGCGCTTAAAATTATAGAGTTTCCCAAAACCTTTAGCTCTTTTAATCAAATTCTTAAAATCAATCATTAAATTCTAGATTTAGTCACGAATAATTTAGCTGCGATAAATTTATGTCCAAATAGATGATTAATAGTAAGTAGAATTATTCGTATTCGATAGGAACACTTGAAACCATTTAACTGAGTGCAAACAAATGAACTCTGTCTCTTTTAAAAATGTTGCTTACAGACTATTTGTTTACAAAACGGGGTGCAATAGTTAGAGCGCTGGACTGCGGAACTGTAGTAAGCGTGTTCGAACTCCAGTCGCGCTATTAAATTCACTTTCAGACAAATACCCTTGGGACAGGTATGAACCTTCTTATCCTCTCATCTATGAGGTTAAATAGTACCACAACTGTCCTTCTAGAAAGACGAATTTGGTATAAGATAACCCAAGAAGTTTGATATGCCATTAAACAACCAAACTAAACCTTGTTTACAAATCATATATATTCAATATAAGTATAAACAGGATTCGGCCTTAAATAACCTACAAGGGTTGATACGCCATAAAACCTATCCAATCAGCCAACAGGTTTGAAAGAGTAAAGATGACGAGAAGGATATCTTTATAAACCCATGACGCCTTTTATTATCAGCGTTTATACTTCGACAGTCCTTATCGTATCGGTTATTTTGCTGTCTTACAAAACGACTAACAAGGGACACTGAGTTGTCAAATCAACAGTTTTGCTCCCTTAGAAAATATCGATCCGTTGGTTGTCGAATGTTAATTTCTCTTGGCCGACTATGGACAGCTGTGTAAGTTCTCATCTCAGGCAAAATTATGATGCATTGTGGTCCACATGAGTCACTGATATTTGAACCAATCAATGACTGTCATGTCTGACATCCGGATCCGGTGTGATATAAGTGAACATATACTTTAGAAAGCCTGTGTCATTCCTTTTGTCATGAGTAATATGCATGTACAATAGTTCCCTGTTCTTTAACCCCCAGGGGATTCATTTCAAGGCTTCCAAGGGATGCTTGATATCACGGATTGTACCTAACCCGGCCTAGATGTCTTTCCTCTACATACATATTTATTACAAAGCCAGTTAATTTGTAATTCAATCACACGTTGAGAATGAGAATAACCAAAAACAGAACAATTAAACGAATAGGCAGTAAAAAAGAAAGAAAGAAAGAAAGAAAGAAAGAAAGAAAGAAGGAGAAACGCTTAAATTTTTAAAGTATTCGTTGATTTATTTTCCGTTGTGAAAGAAAGAAAAAAGGAAAAGAAAGAAAGAAAGAAAGAAAGAAAGAAAGAAAGAAAGAAATACGAAGGGTGGAAAAAAGAAGGAAATATGAGAAAGAGAAAAATAAAGAAAGAAAACATTAAAGACAATAAAACGAGAAAAAAAAATAAACAAATAAAACAAATAATGAAAGAAAGAAAGAAAGAAAGAAAGAAAGAAAGAAAGAAAAAAGTTGTAAATTGTAAATTGCTTAATTTTCATGATTTTTTTATTTACTTTCTATACTGAAAGAAAGAAACAAACAAACGAACAAACAAACAAACACAAGAACGCAAGAAAGAAGCCTAAATTTTTATTTTATTTCTTTGTTTATTTGCTGAGTTTAACAATGTGACAAAATTAAGATATTGAGTTCTTGGACTTCAGATTGCTGTTTCTATGTTTGAACAATCGAAGTATACTAGGTAGCAGTTGCTTGGAAAATGATATGAATATTTATATTCAGTCTCAATTTACACGTTTTATTTTGTAGAAAAAAATCTTAGTGTTTTTGTTTATCAGAATTCAGAGTTTCTGAGAACTGTTGAGTCAGCGTTAATCCTATTGGGTCGACGTCAATGTAAATATTATTCATGAAAGGATATTAAAATTGTTAAAGCTGGTAGCCATTTTGGTTAGATCAGTGGATTCAATATGGCGTCGATGAAATCAATGTAAAGATAAGAGTTTATCAGTTTATAAAATCATCAATTTATTACAATATACGTAAGAAAGAAGATGTATGTGTTTAAGTGTTTATTTAAGTGTTTATTTAAATCAAGTGAGTAAGAAGGAAGATGTATACATTGACCGACCTCCTCCGCATAAACAGGATGAGGTATAATGCCAATTTTTAAAAAGTTTGAATTCAGAGTTTTTCATCTAGACCAGTTGCCATAACAAGGTTGAAGAGCCCTGTCTGCCCGACTATTTACCCATTGAAGGAAGATATATATTTTACATACAGTTTGGTTTGGTTTGGTTGTTTGGGTTTTATGGCATATCACCCTTGTAGGTTATTTAACGCCACATCAATTTTTATGTAAATAGTCAGTTCTATTTCAAACAATTCCGTTTAGCATGAGTACACAGTTTAATTGTCAAAAACATTTCTATTTCAAGCTACTAAATTTATTCAAACAGTTCTAGTTCAGTTAAGGATAAGTACAGATTTTGTTCACACACAGTTAAATGTCAAAACAGTTCTATATTAAACAATCCAGCTTAGTGTAAGTATAGTTTCACTGTCAAAAACAGTTCCATTTCAAACAAGTCTGTTTACCATAAGCACGCAGTTTAAATATAAGTACACTATCTAATTGTCAAAAACATTTTTATTTCAAGCTATTCAGTTTAGTCAAACAGTTCTAATTCAAACAATTCAGTTTTGCATAAGTATGCAGTTAGTTCTATTTAATCCATAGATAGGGTCCTATCAGTTGCTACCATTCCGGGCCAGAGTGGACCTGGGAGCAATGGCAATGAAGCGGTGGTCAGCATTCCCCAAAGTTCCGACATCACTGGAACCTCACTATGAGATTGTTTTGTGTCATATGCAGGACATTCATTGGGGAGTGGTTCCTACCTCTCTGTAGAGGTGCAATCGCTGTATTCTACAGCCCATGTCGACTGGGCAATTTTACATTCAGTTCGTGTGACAATCAATGAGTTGAAATTAATTGATTCGTATAACGTTTCGCCAATCACGCTTTGTCAGATATTGCGGATTTTTCTTAAATCTTATGGGTGGGAGGTCCCCGTGGCGTAATGTCTTACCTTCTGAACTGCGGCCTTGGAGTAAATGAATTTGAACTGCAGTCGCACAATTACGTTTGAAAATAATCATTTGTTTACACAGTTATAAAGTATTAGTTAGTCCGATCTAATACTAATGATTCATACTTAATTACAGGGTGTCTCAAAATAGATGCAACCCATTAATATGATAATGATTGATTACCGAAACAAGCGCGATAGCGGTCATTTGGAACCCGTTCTATAAAGGATGCATCGTTTGAGCTAGAGACATCAAATTAATGATTTTTTAATTGTTATTATATCAGCTTTCAAGACATGCAATCATTTTTTGAGTTTCTTTTCTCAGTAATAAATCATTATCATGTTAATAGGTTGCATCTATTTTGAAACAGTTTTGAATGATTTTGTCTCCAAATAAGCAGAGACGCAAAATATTTCCCCCTCTCGTCCAAAGCATTGTGATCGGGGATTAATCCTATTTACCCCCCCCCACACACACACTCCGCTAGGACAGGATATGACACAAGGTCAATTTTCAAGCGGAGTTCAACAGGTTTGAATTCAGAGTTTTCCTTCTTCTAGACTAGTTGCCTTTCCAAGGCTCAAGACCCCAGTATACCCTACTATTTACCCATAGCTGGAGGGAGAATAATTGGATTCATACCTTTCCCAAGGGTATTAGTGCTATGTGAAATGCAGTCAGTCTCGTCCAGGATTTGAACTCGTGTCGCCGTGTCCATTTCCTACGACGATAACCATTACACCACGGAGATTAATAGTTGTTGTAGTATAATATTTTCAAATCAAATCAAAACAAAAAAAGAATACATTATTACTTGTTTGGTTATTAGCAGTCACATGGGTCCAATGTACATTGAGATACCCTGGTTTGGTTTCTTTGTCAAATGGCATATCAACCTTTACGGGACATTTAATGCCAAAGCCATCTCTGTAGAAGAACAGAAGTGGTACCAATTAATCCATAGGTGAGGGGATAAGGGATTTCATATCTTTCCCAAGGGTATGAGTCTGAAAGTGAATGTAATAGCGCGACTGGAGTTCGAACTCGCTAACTACGACATTGCAGCCCAGCACTTTATACACTTCTCTCCGGATACTTCGCCCTACTATTCCATGTAACTATTTCTATTTGATAATAATCGTTTACAAACTGTTATATTTCGAGTAAGTTATGATAATAATCTTTAGTAAACAATTATATCTTCAAGTAATTTTTCTTAATACAAATAATTTGAACACAGTTATTTTTTTATCAATATTTCTATTTAATAAAAATCATTTTGAAACCAGCCTTGTCGACTGCGACTGTAGAATATGTCTAATGCATCTCTGCAGAGTTATAAGACTCTGCTATCTAACGAGTCTCCCGGATATGACACTAAACCATCTGATGGTGAGGCTCTAGTCCAGGAGCTTTGAAGAATGTAGAGTACTTAATCATTACCATTATTTCCAAGTCTACTCTGTTCAGAATGGTTGTATCTGTAAGAGCCCCACCTATACGGCAGATTGAACTGTTTAATCATTAGCTGTGTGCGAACTGAATACTATTCTTAAATTGAATTATTAGTATTACATAGCAATACTGGAAACCATCTAACTGTGAGCAAACAAATGAATCATACTGATTTGAATTATTAGTGTTGGATAGCAATACTTGAAACCATTTGACTGTTTGAAAACAAATGAGGACTGCCTCGTTTAAAAATACTGTTACCTACAAACTGTCCGTTTACAGATTCAATATATATATATATATATATATATATATATATATATATATATATATATATATATATATATATGGAGAAAAACAAAGTAATCCAAAAGTGATGAATTTATTACGAAGGAGAGTCACCATTAAAACATTTCGGTTTTAGTAAAACCTAATCAGGACTTTAAGATGGCGAAACCGAAATGTTTTAAAATTGAATCTCCTTCGAAATAAATTCATAACTTTTGGATTACTTTGTTTTTGTTTATTTTCTCAATACTTTCGGATTTGTTCCTGTTATTTACTTATATATATTTACTGTTATATATATATATATATATATATATATATATATATATATATATATATATATATATATATAAATATAAACACGATTTGGCATTGAATAATCCACAAGAGTTGATATCCCATAAAACACAAGCAACCAACTCAATCAACATTTTCAACCAAATCTATATGATCCATAGATGGGACCTTACCATGTACTACCCCTCCAGATCAAAGTGGACCTGAGACTAATAGCAACGAAGGCCTATTCCATACTCTACTTCTTGTCAAAATAATACGTAAAAAGTTCGTTCAATCAACCTCCTGTTATTTGTTTTGCTAATTGCTTATTTTATTCATAATTCATTTCAGCATTAACCTTTTGATCACTGTACCCGGAAGCCCCCTCTGCTACAAAATTGGCTAAATTAACACCACCTTTGATTTGACGCATAGAATGACGGTGCTAGTAGCTTAACGGTTATCGTCGTAAGAAATGGACACAGTGATCCGAGTTCAAATTCTGTTTGTATTTCACTTCGCGATAATACAGTTTGAAGTGTGAATCCATCTATCCTCCAAACCTAGTTGGCGGGGGCTGTAGAATTCACTTCTCTGCAAAGAGTGTCCTGGATATGACACTAAACTATTTGATGGTGAGGCTCCAGTAATGCTGAAGCTTTGGGGGATGCAGATTACTCTTTCATTGCCACTGCTCCCAGGTCCACTCTGGCCCGGAGTGGTAGTATCTGATAGGGTCCTACGTACGGTTCAAATAGAAGTGTTTGACATTTAAACAAATGACTTATGCTAAATTGAATTGTTAGAAATAGAACTGTTTGCTTATTTAACTCTGTGTGTATTTACCAACCCATCAGCATGAGCAGGATGTGACACAAAATCAATTTTTAAGCCTGGTTTGACATGTTTAAGTTCAGAGTTTCCCTTCTCCTAGACTGGTTGCCGAATCAAGGCTAAAAAACGCACTCTACCCTACTATTTACCTATAGCTGGAGGGGGGATAATTGGATTCATATCTTTCCCAAGGGTATTAGTGCTATGCAAAACTCAATCAGCCTCGTCCAGGATTTGAACTCGTACCATCTTGTCCATTTCCTACAACGATAACCATTTGACAACGGATACATCATTTAACTGAGTGTAAACAAATGACTGATCTCTACTTGAATTATAAACGATATATAGCAATATTTGGAACCATTTAACTGTGTGTAAACGAATGAATTGTGTTGAATAGAATAATTAGTGTTAAATAGCAATACTTGCTTGAACCATATAACTGAGTGCAAAAAAATGAGCTCAAATTCATTTAAAAATGTTATCAACAAAATGTGTTTATCAATCATATATATGTGTGTGTGTGTGTGTGTGTGTGTGTGTACGTACGTATGTATGTATGTATGTATGTATAAAGAAGATTTGGCATTAAAATCCAATAAGTGTTGATATGTCACAAAACCCAACCAAACTAAACCCTCTATGCTCCCTCTACCTATGGGTAAATAGTATGGCAGACTGGAATCATTAGCTTTGGTACAATAACCAGTCTAGGAAAAGGAAAATTCTGAATTCAAAACAGCTTCACTCCGTTTAAAAAATTGACCCTGTGTTGCATTCTGCCCGTAGAAGTGGGGTTGAGGTAAGTCCATATTTGACCCATAGATGAGATAGGTACCACCAGTCCAGGTTAGAGGTAATGTCAATGAAAGAGTGACTCTGCACTCCCCATCACTCTGTTGGTAGGGCTTAGAATATGCTGCCTGTATCTCTGTAGAGAGGTAAGACCTCACTAAAAAGGAGTGTCCTGGGTGTGACAGTATGGTGGTATGGTAGGTATGGTGGTGAGGCTCCAATTCTTTTGATCTGGGGAGTATGAAGCACCCAAATAGGCGAATGCCGACGGGTTCAAGCATTTTTATGACGGTCGTGCACAAGACTCGATTCATGCATGGCTCTCCAGATTAAAAAGACTTGAGATACCCTATGTATGGTTTGGTTTGGTTTCTTTGTCAAATGGCATATCAACCTTCACAGGTCATTTAATGCCAAAGTCATCTTTGTAGAAGGTTGGATAAATACTTCAATGAACTTACGCAATTCTCTAACCTCTAGGCATAAGATAAACTCAGACGATTTGACATGCCGTTAAAATCAATTAAACAATCTACATTCCCCAGAAGTGGAGTCTCGCCACCTGATGCTAAAAATACCTTTTTAATTTTTTCGGTAGGGTGGTGACAATGCGGGGGTACCTGTCTTCAAATGATGTAGTCGGTGTATTCTTGACTCCTGGTGATAGGGCAGTATTTTAACTTTAATTACCGCCAAAATGAAAACGAACCGAAAATTGATTTGGTTTGTTGGGTTTTATGGCATATCAACCTTTGTAGGTTATATAACGCCAAATCCATTTTTATTTAGATAATCTGTTCCATTTAAAACAATTCAGTTTAGCATGAGTACACAGTTTGATTGTCAAAAACATTTCTATTCCAAACTATTCAAGCAGTTATATATAACAATTCAGTTTAGCGTAAGTACAGTTTTAGTGTCAAAAACAGTTCCAAATAATTCAGTTAAGCATAAGCACGCAGTTTAAATGTAAGTACGGCTTAATTGTGAAAAACATTTCTATTTCAAGCTATTCAGTTTAATCAAACAATTCGGTTTAGCATAAGTATGCCGTTATATCTATTTAACCCATAGATAAGGCCCTATCAGGTGCTACCACTCCGGGTCAGAGTAGACCTGGGAGCAATGGCAATAAAGGAGTACTCCGCATTCCCCAAAGCTCCAGCACTGCTGAAACCTCACCATCAGATTGTTTAGTGTCATATCCAGGACGCACGTTGAGGGGGGTCTTACCCCTCTGCAGAGGTGCAGTTAGTGTATTCTTACAGCCCCAGCCGACTGGGCAAGAACAAGAAATTAACTTATGGGGAAAATCGTTTTTTTTTCTATGACAGTATGTGAATATGAATGTAAATGTCTGTGTGTGTGTGCGTATGTGTGTGTGTGTGTATAAGTGCATTTTTTGTGTTTGTGTTTATTTGTTTATGTATTTGTGTCTATGCGTGTTTGTGTATTTTTTATGTGTATTTGTGTATGTATCTGTGGGGGTGTATGTATGTATTTGTATCAGCGTATTTATGTGTGTCTATTTGCGTGTGTTGATTTGTGTGTGTGTGTGTGTGTCTGTGTGAGTGTGTCTGTCTGTCTGTATTTATGAGTATAAGTGTTTGTGCATTTTTGCGTGTGTGCGTGTATTTGTGTGTGTATTTGCTTTTTCTCTGTGTGTGGGGGTGTATTTGTATTTGCATGTATGTCTGTATGAGTGTGCATTTTGTGTGTGTGTGTGTGTGTGTGTGTGTGTGTGTGTGCGCGCGCGCACGCGCGTTTGTATTTTGTGTGTGTATGTGTGTATTTTGTGAGTGTGAATTTTTAGTGTGGATGGGCGTATTTCTATTTGCGTGTGTGTGTGCGTGTGTGTGTAAATGTGTGTGTGTGTCGTCTGCGACCTTCAATCAGCCAGAATTATTCCCATAAACCGCGGGAACAGTTCCCTGTGGATTGACAGATGGAAGCTCCAAATAACCTTGACTTTTTGAACGGGTGACAGGAAAGGGAAGTCGCGGGAGAATAGCAGGAAATGGGATAACGTCAGTTGGCGTACTGTTTATTGTTAGAATTTAATCAAGGGCTTCCCTCTTCCGAGTGGGCGGAAAGTGAGAGTTCTCAAGTTCGAATGAGAGCTACTCTCTTAATTTTCAAATTTTGTGACGATAGAATCCATTACGGTTGTAATGGTCTACGATCTTACTACCCACTAAGCTACGACAAAGCTCCCTATTTACAGAACTACACTTAATCTAGCAAAGCGATACAACAATGAGTCGCCAAATGAGATCTCTGAAGCAAGTTGGCTAACAATAGATAGATTGAAAGATCTAACCTATTTTAGCTTAACAAACAAACTTAGCTCGCTTGACTAAGTTACATAGATAGATAGATAGATAGATAGATCCTAATAATCTCTGAACGAAGAGGAAACCTAACTAGCTAGATATATAGCCATATAAACCGACAGAGAGAGATAAGAACAGATTTAGATAGGTTAAGCTATTTTATTGTCGAAAATATTGCTCTGCATTTTTGGCAGAGAGCACTGTAAATATTTTACTGATTTTAGCGTTAAGTTTCAATCATAAATTATGGACAAATAGATGTAGATTTAAACGTTACAGATTTACATAGATAGATAACGTTACAGATTTACATAGATAGATAGATAGATAGATAGATAGATAGATAGATAGATGGGCAAAGTGAGATAGATAGATAGATAGATAGATAGATAGATAGATAGATAGATAGATAGATAGATCCAACGTCCTTAAACTTAACAACCATTGAACAAAGTGGAGAAGGGTGTCTATTTCCCTGCTGGAAAACTAAAAGGTCATACATGTCGACCGACCCAAAGTCACGACCGACGGCATTTCATTGTTATTGCCCTTGCCCTTGCCCTTGGTCTGCTTGTCATTGGTAAAAGATTTCGTGGCGAACACACCAACACAGCGACAAGATAACGAGGGTGGGGCCGGAAGCGAACACATAATGAACACTCACGGATCGTGAGTAACGGGTGTCAGAGGAGTGGCCCGACGATTAATCAAACATTGAAACATTCGCTATCTGTCGATATGATGGCCGAAAGTTGTGTTTTAGGTAGATAGCTTTAGCGGAACACCTTCTGAGATTCGCCTACTAATACTACGGCTTACTGTCATCAGTTGACTCACTTTAGTAAGGATAGGCGCCTCGCGTAGTGTAGTGGTTAGTTAGCTAGGCGTGCAAGCTGTAAGTACCGAGGTAAACTTATATTATTTTTTGTACAGAAATATTCCCGTTATATTTAAATTGCAATATTCAAAAGTTGATTCTTGCTGGACGCTCTATAGATAGATAGATAGATAGATATAAAGAAAGAAGAGAGAGAGAGAGAGAGAGAGAGAGAGAGAGAGAGGGGAGGGAGGAAGGAAGGAAGAAAGAGAGAAAGAATAGAAAATAGAGGTTTGGTTTGGTTTATTCACTTAATGGTAAATCAACTATTTAATGCAGAAATATGATTCAGTTATAAATGCTTGATTATAATAGAGAAGAAGAAAGAAATAGAGAAAGAAGGGAAGAGAAAGAGAGAGAGAAGGGAAGAGAGAGAGAGAGAGAGAGAGAGCGAAAGAAAGAATAGAAATATGATTCAGTAGTAAATGCTTGATTATAATAGAGAAGAAGAAAGAAATAAAGGAAGAAGGGAAGAGAGAGAGAGAAAAAAGGCAAGAGAGAGAGAGAGAGAGAGAGAAAGAAAGAAAGAAAGAAAGAATAGAAATGTGATTTAATTGTAAATGCTTGATTATAATCATAAGTATATTTTTTAAGTTCCATTGCAGTCATTTTTTTAAATCTTTTTTGTAAATAATAATCAGTTCTTTGTACACAATTATGTCGTTTTAAAGTATCCCTATCAAATACTAATGATTTATACGCCATTATATAAGGAGACGCTTGTAGTATAACGGTTATAATCATTGAAAATAGACCCGGGAACCTGAGTTCAAGTCCTGGATGAGCTTGATTGTATTTCACATAGTGCTAATACCCTTGGGAAAAGTATTAATCCAACTATTCTCTCTTCAGTTATGGGTAAATAGTTGGGCAGACTTGGTTATTTTACCTAGGTATGACAACCAGTCTAGGAGAAGAAAAAAATTCTGAATTCGAAACAGTTGTGCTCCACTGAAAATTGAATTTATGCCATATGTTTCCTGACCGTTGTTTGGTAATTGTATACACAATCATATCCCGATAATCATTTAAGTTGAAATAACTGCTCCTATTTGATAATAATAATAATAATAATTTGTTTGCACACATCTGATTTCAAGTATTCCTATTCAATACCAATAATTTTCAACAGATCTATTTGACTCATAGAAGGACCCTAACAGCAACTACTTCAGAGTGGAACTGGAAGTAATGGCAATGAAGGAGTACCCCGCACTCTCCAGAGCTCTAGAACTAGAACTGGTCGCAGTTTAGTATAACACAATAAATTTATTAGAATCGAATAGAAATTTTACTTCAACAAAATCCAAGTTGGTTAAATGTTATATCTTCATAAACCATTGAAGGAATTGTTTGGTTAAAAATGGAAGAAACGAACGAATATTAGAATGTTTTCCGTAAACAATGAACATTCATTTCCTTATTCGCAAACTCAATCAACTCTTTTATTTACCTTACACAAAGACGCTATCCACCACTAAAAAATTTAAAATTGCATGAAACTAACAAAACAGAATAAATTGACATAAAACTGATAAATCCAATAAAATTCAATAAATTAAATTTGGTAAATTATCTTTTGTCTGTTGCCGATCTAACAATATCCAGATCCGGAGCCAGATTATATATTTACCCCTTTTAAATAAAATACTGCGCAGATGGTGAGGAATACCCACAATGCACCGGTGCCGTGTGACGTCAGTGAGAGCCTCGCTTCTGACGTCACAGCAAAAGGTGCCACGAAAAATCTCGGTTACCTTCCGACAATCAATAATGATACGAGTCCCACAATTGCTTATTGGGTAGAGTAAGGGAATGGAGGTCACTAGATCTGTTGTTAGCGGAGCATTAAAAAAAAAAAGATGAAAAATGTGGAATCCGTTGTCATAAGGTTCGATTTTCTGAGATTAAGTATTTTCTCTCAGACAGGCACTGAAAAAAGTGTTTTGATTCTTTCAGAAGAATTTTAAAGAAATTTTGGCTGCTGAATTCAAGAAAGAAGACAAATAAAAACACTTTTAATTTTAAATTGTTTAGTTTGGTTTGGTTTGGTTTGGTTTTATGCCATATCAACACTTATGGGTTATTTAATGCCAAATCTAATTGGTATATATATATATATATATATATATATATATATATATATATATATATATATATATATATACATGATTTGTAAACGAACAGTTTGTAGGTAACATTATTTTTAAACAAGCTCGGTCTCATTCCTTAGCACGTAGTTGAATAGTTTCAAGTATTGTTATTTTACTCTAATAATCCAATTTAATATTAATAATAATCCCGAGAAAAAGTATTGCTGTCTAACACTAATAATTCTATTCAACATGATTCATTTGTTTGCTTTACAGTTAAATGGTTTTAAGCAGGGTGAACAATTTAATAATTATATATGAACTATCGATGGCACTTTACAGTTACAATTTCTTCGGGCGAGTGGACCTGGCAGTAACAGTATTGTCGGGGTCCTCAACGTTTCCCAAAGCTCCAGAACTGAAACCTCAGCATCAATTGGTTTAGTGTCATATCCAGGACACTCAAGGGGGAGGGGTACTCTACAAATAAATACTCGGAAGAATTTTTTAGAAATTATAAGTATTTTTTAAATACAATCATTTAAAAATTATCAAAACCAAATTCTCTAACATGTAACCATTTTTTCTTTTTTTAATTTCTTTTTTTTTCCATTCTCTTCGCAAAAAATATTGCTTTTATTATAAGTCTTCATTCTTCATTCTTCCTCATCTAAATTCTCACAATATATGTAAAACATTTATTTAAATGACAATGCTACCCCCTCGGCAGAGCTTGAAATATGTCGACTGTAGAGAGATAGGACCCCCGCCCTCTCCGTTCAAAAATGGTGATATCCTGAGTATGACACTAAACTGCGTCTGATGGTGATGCTCCAGTTCTGGAGTATCCCTCCATTGCCATTATTCCTAAATCTGCTCTATCCAGGTTGGTTTCTTTGTTTAATAACATATCAACCTGTGTTATTTAATGCCTCCGCCATCCTTGTATAAAGACAGTTGCCAAAGTCTTAAACTCATAGCTGGAGGGATAAAGATTTTCATACCTTACCCTAGGGTATTAGTCCGAAAGTGAACGTAATTTGATTGGAGTTCGAACTCACTTACTACAAAGTCGCACTCCAGCCATTACGCCACGGGAACACCTCCCACTCTAACTTAGAGTGGTAGTACCTGTTAGAGTACCATCTATATAGATCAAGTAGATCTGTCTGAAAATTATTAAAATTAGATAGGAATACTTGAAACCATATAACTATGTGTAAATTATATGTATTAGATAAGAATGCTTTGTAGAATAAAGAGGCTCGCAAACAAGATGGCGTACCTGACTGAAAGTCTGGATACACATAAATATGCCTTTCATTACACTCCACTACAACCCCGGAAGTATACCTCTTCATACTTCATATTATATAACAGTATATAAACAAGTGCACAAAAATGTATGTATAAATTTACTATGAGCGTAATTCTGTAACATCTAGGCATAAAATAACCCTAGACGGGTTGACAAGTCGTTTAAAACAATCAAGCAAACAAGCGACGACAATGTTTGCATTTAGCATTCACAAGTATTTTTAAAATCCGTCAAAAAAATTAGTTATTTTTATTAATGAACTTGATAATGTTTTAGAAGAATTGGCCAAATTGGAAAAGAAATTTGGAACTTGGTATTTTAATCAGACCAAACTTGATGACTACAGACGAATTGCTACTACAACCGTACTTCATATTAAATTTGGATTAATGAAATAGTTTCTTAAAATCCTATCAAAAGATGAAACCTTATTAATGTATTTGTGTCAGACGTTTCCCGGTTTATCTGAAGCAAAATTCAAAGAAAGCTGGTGCAGAATTTGATGTTTCAATGAACAACCTGGAACGAGACGTTCGGGTATCATTCAGAGAATTTTTAAATCTTTAGATAAAGGTAAGTAAGTAAGTAAAGTTGGCAACTTTAGTCGAGGGCGACCCGAAGGCTCCCTTTTCAATAGCTACTACACCGAGGTGTAGGGGAGGGCCCTACTCCTTTCCCTGGATTGCTCCACTTTACCCATGATCCTAACCTTACAATGCTGAGTGCTAAGCCAGGCAGCATCAAATACCATTTTTTGAGTCTTTGGTATGACTCGACCTGGAATTGAACCCCGGTCTCCCGGACCATTGGTGCACTTGGATGTTTCCCTCTGAAAACCTTAGAGCTGTGGATGGAAAATAAGGGAGAAGATTTCATCAGAATATCAAGAGCACAAAAAGAATGCCCGGGAGACGTTAGGATATCAGTAGGACTATTACTAGATTATTACTGAACTTTCACAAACTTGTATTTCACCAAAAATATTGTATTAAAATTTACCGAGACTAGATTCACAATTTTCATTTTTTTTTTCAAATTGTCACTGAAATACAATAAAGTTTATTTAAAGGAATCGCCATTGGCTTCAACCACTGCCTCCAGATGAATTCGGAATCTTCTGCAAGTCTTTCTGGCGGTGTTCTTATTTAAATTGGTAAATACTGGTGTTATCTTTGCCTTCAGTTCATCTTTGATGTTGCGTGCAGTTTTATTGGTCTTTCGCTCAATCACATCCCACATGTAATAATCAAGAGGATTGTAATCTGAGGAGTTAGGCGGTCAGTTATCTAACAGGTTTTAATTCAGTTTTCTTTCTTCTAGACCGGTCGCCATACCAAGGTTAAAGAGCCCAGACTGTCCTAACAATTTAATTATAACTAGAGGAAGAATAGTTGAATTTATACATTTCTCAAGGGTATTAGTACAATATGAAATGCAAACAGCCTGGTCCAGGATTTGAACTCGGGTTGCCATGTCTATTTCCTACGACGGTAATTATTACACAACGAGCCCCTGCCTCAAATTTATACGACCAACAGTAATAAAAAAAATGCTCGAAATATTTGAAATCTTAATCATAAAAAAAAATAAAATCTTTGGACAAAGACTGAGATCTAAATAAATTTTAGAATTAGAAGTTTATTCTTTTCTATAACGAATCCTTATTTTATTTTATCGGATTGATTGCATTTCCATATGATCGATAACCTGTCTTGGCAATTTATCGTCGATGAGACAACAAGTCTAGGAGAAGGAAAACTCTAAATTCAAAACAGTTGCACCCTGCTTAAAAATAGATATCTGGACGTATTCTATCCGTGGTGTTATGGTTTGATAGATACTATTTAAAATCACTTTAAAATTGGCTCTTAAAACGTTGACAGTGTAACTATGTATGAAGTGTTTGCCGGTTTTAAATTATTGTAAATTGTATTAATACATGGGCAAGTCTTAAAACATTGATATTGAAACTCAGTATAAAGTGTTTATCAGTTTAGAATGATTGTAAACTTTATAAATTCATAGGCAGGTTTTAAAACATTGATATTGCTACGAAGTATGAAGTGTTCACCTGTTTAAAATGTCTAAATGATTTTGTGCTTATTCCAGATACTTTTTGATCAGCAATGTTACATATTGACCCTTGACCGAGCCGTCAATCAGAGATTTCTCTGAACAGGACGCATCTGTGTAAATAAGCGGAAGCAGTCACGTGGTTGATCGGAAGTCGTGGGCGTTATGAAATGAATATGCAGATGCCTGTGTGAAAGTTGGAGTCAGTTGGAGTCAGACCCAGCTTGCGCGCACTAAGAGCGCCCACGGCCGTGAAGCAGAAGTACTAAGTGGGGTCTTGAAGATGGTATGGTCGAGAGAAGAAGTAATGGGCCATTATAGCAGTCTGTCTTGTCTCCCTCCCTCCGTCTGTCTCTCACACCACAGAAGCTTCAACCCCTTTCGAGAATAAAGTATGAGAGCTTTATGATCATTCATCCATCCTTCATCACGGTATATAACATCTTGATTCATGTATGACTGTTTCCCGGCATCAACCAGCGCTTCAACGGCCAATGACAACTTTGTTTAAAACAAATATATCAAAAATACCAGTTAACTGCATTGTTTAAGATGATTTGAAACAATGAAAACTAACTTTGTTTAAATCATAGCAAAACAAATTGTACCATTCTTGAAGATGGCGAGAGACACATCTGAAAGAACTCAAAAACTCCGAATTATTCTATTTCGATGTTCATTCGATCCGTACTTTTGTTCGAAACTAAAACTGAGACAAAAACAATATATATATATATATATATATATATATATATATATATATATATATATATATATATACGTAAAATTACGTCACTCGTTAAATAAAATCTAAACCTCCAATGAAATAAATAAAACTATGACAGTGCTCAACCGATGAAAGTTGCACGTATGTAAGGAAAGAGTTGAGCAAATTTCCAAATATTGAAATATAAGAAATAAAACCAACTCACAGCTTTCAGTTTCACGCTCTGGATGAAAGAAACTGACCTGACGATCGAGTCGTGAGTTTTTATCTTGTTTTTGTTATTCTATTTTATTGTTGAAAATATTGTGATAGTGTTTTGCATTTTTGTGCATTGAGCACTGTAAATATTTTACCAATTTAAAACGTTTTAATTTTAAATACTAATAATAGATAGATAGATAGATAGATAGATATCTGTATATCTATATTAGTATAAAATTAAATAGTCTCACACAATAGTGATAACCTCCTGAAAACGTGCAGCCCATTGTACGTGAATTTTGGAGTCATGGGCCGTATTTGATATTGCAAGCATTTAAGTATTTTAAATTTTAAATCGGTTCTGCTTAATAAGAAATATTTTTTTTTTTTTTTTTACATTTTGAGGAATCACTTTTCCGAAACATGCATTTGGTGTCACACTAATACCATTCTTCTTGGAACCTTGACAATAACAAGATTTGCTGGGGCTGGGGCTGTAGAATACGCCGACTGAACCTCTGCAGAGGGGTAAGACCTCCCCAATGAGTGTCCTGGATATGATACTAAACAATCTGATGGTGAGGTTCCAGTGATGCTAGAACTTTGGGGAATGCGGCGTACCCCTTCATTGCCATTGCTCCCAGATCCACTCTGGCTCGGAATGGAAGCACTTGATAGGGCCCTATCTATGGGTTAAATAGAACTAACTACATGCTTATACTAAACTGAATTAGAACTGTTTGACTAAACTGAATAGCTTGAAATAGAAATGTCTTTCTCAATTAAACTGTATTTACATTTAAACTGCGTGTTTATGCTAAACTGAATTATTTGAAATGGAACTGTTTTTAACATTAAAACTCTACTTTCAATAAACTGAATTGTTTAATATAGAACTGTTTTGACATTCAACTGTGTGTAAACAAAATCTGTATTTATACTAAACTGAATTAGCTGAATTAGAACTGCTCGACTAAACTGAATAGTTTGAAATAGAAATGTTTTCCACAATTAAAATGTAATTATATTTAAACTGCGAACTTATGCTAAACTGAATTGTTTGAAATAGAACTATTTTCATAAAAATGGATTTGGCGTTGCATAACCTACAAAGGTTGATATGCCATAAAACCCAAGCAACCAGCCAACCAATTACATGATGTCGCCTGATGCTTCAATGACCCACGCCAATTTCATTTAAAATAAATACGCAAAAAGGACAGTTCAACCCAAATGACTTGAAACAATTAAAGTTAACAATGATTAAAAAAAACTGTATCATTCTGGAAAAAGCCTGGTGATCAAGCTGAAATCTATCGAAACCAAAAGTGATCAAACAAATATGGAATATTTCTTGTGTTTTATTGATTTTTTGGTTGTTCTCAACTCGTTTCGACCTAAAGTCATCGTCAGAAAAATTTTGCGAAAATTCTTTTTTTTTAATTGTAAAAGATAGTTTTTGAAACAGTTGATTGCTATAAGAGAAACGATGAAAAATGGACTGGTTACGAAGTATATCAAATCGTTGAATGAAAATTATTTTCTGGTATTTAAGTATCTTCAACCGACCTTTTTATAATCTCTACTATTGTAGATATCAGACACTGAGCCCCCTCTCTCTCTTCCTCTCTCTCCACCCCCTCTCTCTCTGTATATATATATATATATATTGCTCTTAATACGAACGAATTTTATTAATTTTTAAGAAAAACAGACAAAATCCCCTGACATCCGTGAGTGATTATGTTTGTATTTGATTGATGGGGGTTCCAACTGATGACAATTTTATTTTCTTTCTTGATAGATTAAATCTTCGTGATCAATTTTAAGCTAGAAAGCTCCGGGGACTTCCAGGATCCCAGGGAAGAAGATCCCCGTGTTTCGCCCCCTTTCAGATGCCTTTGACACACTCTTTGAGATTAAGGAAGTTCACATACAAATTTTTGTTAATATATAGCCATTAGCCAAGAAACATATCGAAAGAATGCGTCCTTTTTGTGTAATTTTCCCCTTAAAAGTTCCGGTACTCCTGTGAGACATTAATTCCTGGGTATGCCAATTATATTTGCTTTCTAGACAAATTTGACCTTCCTGGTTAATTTTAAGCTACAATGTTCTAAGCAGCTACACTCCCAACGAATAACATTAAAATACTCCGTACGTTGAAAAGAATTCATAGGCTTGGTTACGTCAAAATTAACCCAGAGGAGACCATGGGTAACTAGCAAACAAGCATATATATATATATATATATATATATAATCACAAAATTTGAACAGTGCTTGGAAATTGAATGTTTCATGATCTATAGCTTATACAGTGAACAATACCGTTAGTGAACCGGTGTGCAAACAGCAAGCAAGAAACTATTTCTGAAGTGGTGATTTTTTTCCGTTTCAAATTCCACGGGTTTTTGTCGAACAGATCCTGATTAAGAAGATATGAACGGACAAAGATAGAGAAAGAGTCTGATTGATAGATACTAACGATTGAATTTTATAAAAATATTTTCGAGCGTGTGTGTGTGTGTGTGTGTGTGTGTGTGTGTGTGTGTGTGTGCACAAGTCTCTTATTTACATCCTATAGTATTTGCTGCTTGTTTTTCTTTTTCGAAACACACGCGTGCGCATCCGTGCGCATCCGTGCGCAGGCACGCCTACACAGAAGCACAAATGTATATGTGCAAAGATAGATAGATATGAAGAGTGAGAGACAGAAATATACTGAAATAGATAGATAGATAGATAGATAGATAGGGGGTAAAGAAAAACTGAAATATATAGATGATGAAAAAGAGAGAAACATACTGAAATATTTAGATAAAGAGAGAGTGAAAAGCATACTGATATATATATATATATATATATATATATATATATATATATATATATATATGATTTAAAACAAGAAATTTAGAAATAGCATTTCATTTCAAAAATGGATTTATTTGGCTTATTCAAATCTATCCATCTCTCAAGCTATCCACACACACACACACACACACACACACACACATATATATATATATATATATATACTCAGATATGGATATACTGAGATACTTTTGATATACTGAAATTGATAGATAGATTATTGATAGATCTATAGATATCGAAAGACATAGATAGATAGATAGATAGAGAGAGAGAGAGAGAGAGAGAGAAAACCACTGAAATATCTACATTGAGAGAAAGAGAGAAACATACAAAAATATTTAGAAAGAGAGTGAGAGAAAAGTATACTAAAATAAGTGTGTGCGTGTGTAGATAGATAGATAGATAGATAGATAGATAGATATGAATACACTCAGATATTGATATACCGGGATATGGATATACTGATAGATTATTAATAGATATATAAAAATGAATTGATAAAGAAAGAAAGAAAGAAAGAAAGAAAGAAAGAAAGAAAGAAAGAGAGGGAAAGCACCACTGAAATATTTATGTAGAGAGACAGAGATAAAAGAATAGTGAAATGTGTGTGTGTGTGTGTGTGTGTGGATAGATTTGAATATACTCAAATATGAATATACACTGATAGATATGAATTTACAAAAATTGATAGATAGATTACTGATAGATATAAAAATATGAAAATGCATAGATAGATAGATAGATAGATAGATAGATAGATGCTGATTGTTATTTGTCATAGGCCTCCAAATACTGCATTACTCAAATCACTAAGCAGTTGAACAAAGCAAAAGTCCTAATCGCTTGGAAGAAGTCCCACGCAGTGAGCGAAATTATTTGAAATTTCCCAGCATGCATTATTGATGCGGCATGACGTCATTACAATAGGCACTTCCGTGGAATCTTCTACATGGAATCATGGAACATTCTGCTTGTTTGGAGATCATTACAATTTAGTTCTTTCTTTCTTTCTTTCTTTCTGTTGTGTTGTGTTTTTTTATGCATAATCTTGTCCTTTAATAGGGAAAGACAGAAAGAAAGAAAGAAAGAAAGAAAGAAAGAAAGAAAAATCCCTGGGAAATATTCGTTCGATATAAAGGCAATGATATTGCATTTACCAGACAATAAGCTGAAAGAGAAAAGATGTTAACTCAACAAATGAGAGAGTTAGTCAACAAAAGAGACTGAAATTGAATTGAATGACGTCGGGGTGAGGAGTAGGGACAGTAGGTGATTGAGAATTGGAAGAGATGGACGATGGTAAAAATTGGTCAAATAATAAAAAAATACGTTCATGGAAAAACGTTAAACAGAAGAATAAAGCCATAAACGAGAGTTGCACTTTTGGGTTTGGTTGGTCTTTTATTGCATTTCAACCTTTGTGGCTTATTTAATGCCAAATCCTGTTTATATAAGTAATTGCATTTCACATAGCACTAATACCCTTGGGAAAGGTATGAATCCAATTATTCTCCCTCCAGCTATGAGTAAACAGTAGGACAGACTGAGTTCTTCAGCCTTAGTGCGGCAACTAGTCTAGGGGAAGGAAAACTCTGAATTCAAACCTGTTAAACTCCGCTTAAAAATTGACCCTGTGTCATATCCTGCCCGAGCGGAGGGGTTGGGTAAATATGTATATAAGTAAAAAGTAAAGTTAATGACCGAAGTCGAGGGTGACCTGAAGACTCCCTTTTCAATAGCTACTACACCGAGGTGTATGGGAGGGCGCTACTCCATTTCCTTGATTGCTCCACTTTACCCTTGATCCTTACCTTATAATGCTGTGTTAAGTAAGATGGCATCAAGTACTATTTTTTGAGTCTTTGATATGACTAGACCAGGGATTGAAGCCCGGTATCCCGGACCATTGGCGAACACTTTACCCATTAGGTCAATGGCCCGGTAATATATGTGATTTATAAGTGAATAGATGTTGGTAACATTATTTTCAAACGAACTAGAGCTCATTTGATTGGACAATTAAATGTTTTCAAGTATTACTAGAGGTTAAATAGTACCACTGCTGTTCTTTTACAAGGATAGCTTTGGCATTAAATAACTCACGAAGGTTGATATGCCATTAAACAAAGGAACCAAACCAAACCAAATGTCGGTATCGAATACAAATAATTCTGTTTAAAATCAATCATTTGTTTGTACACAGTAAAATGGTAACAAGTATTCCTGCCTAACACTAATAATTCTATTTAATATTTCTCATTTGTTTGAACATAGTTTAATGACTTCGAGTATTGCTATTTAACATTAATAATTCTATTCATCAAGTATTGCTAACTAATACGAACAATTAGCACACGATTGTATAATTTCGATTACTAATAATGATAATTATTAATAAATGATTGAGCAGTTCTATTTGACCCATAGATTAGACCCTAACTCTCTGGGTCAGAATGAAACAGAAAGTAATAGTGATGAATGGATATTCTAAATTCCCTAAACTCCGTGAGTAGAGCCTCACCATCAGATACAGTTTAGTGCCATATCCAGGACACTAAAAGTCTCATTTTTTCTCGACGTGATTTTGTCCAGTTGGCTGGGGCTGTAAAATACACTGATTGGTTCTCTGCAAATGGGGTAAGACCTCCTCCCAACGAGTGTCCTGAATATGACACTAAACAATCTGATGGTGAGGCTCCAGAGATGCTGGAGCTTTGGGAAACGCTGAGTAACCCTTCATTGCCATCGCTCCCAGGTCTAATCTAACCCGGAATGGTAGCATTTGATAGGGTCCTATCTATGGGTCAAATAGGACTAAACTGTGTACTTTTACTAAACTGAATTGCTTGAAATAGAATTGTTTTGACATTTAACTGTGTGTAAACAAAAAACTATACTTATACTAAACGGAATTGTTTGAAATAGAACTGTTAATATGTATAAAAATGTTGGTTGTTGGTTGGTTGTTTGGGTTTTATGGCATATCAACCTTTGTAGGTTATTTAACGCCAAAGCCATTTTTATGCAAATAGTTTTATTTCAAACAATTCAGTTTAGCATGAGTACACAATTTGTCAAAGACATTTCTATTTCAAATGATTCAGTTTGTTTAAACAATTCTAATTCAGCTAATTCAGTTAAGTATAAGTATAGATTTTGTTTACACACAATTAAATATCAAAACAGTTCTATATTAAACAATTCAGTTTATTGAAAGTAGAGTTTCAATGTCAAAAATAGTTCCATTTCAAACAATTCAGTTTAGTATAAGCACACAGTTTAAATGTAAGTACAGTTTAATTGTCAAAATATTTCTATTTCAAGCTATTCCGTTTAGTCAAACAGTTCTAATTCAAACAATTCAGTTTAGCATAAGTATGCAGTTAGTTCTATTTAACCCATAGATAGGATCCTATCAGGTGCTACCATTCCGGGCCAGAGTGGACCTGGGGAGCAATGGCAATGAAGGGGTGGTCCGCATTCCCCATGTTCCAGCATCACTAGAACCTCACCATCAGATTGTTTAGTGTCATATTCAGGACTCTCATTGTTAGGGGGGGGGCTTACCCCTCTGCGAAGATGCAGTCGGTGTATTCTACAGCCCCAGCCGAGAGGGCAATATAAAAATGGATTTGGCATTAATAACCTATAATGGTTGATATGACATAAAACTAGACCAAACCAAACCTCAACGCAATTGACCCTCAGTCACTTAAATTAGCGCCATTAAGATAAGAAATGTTGGATCTTTGTTTGCCACGAAAACAATTTGAAGAATACGGTCGAGACAATCATATAGATGTCAGGGCTAGACATGACCAGCCAAATGATCAGTTCTATTTGACCAATCGATTGGACCATATCAGGTACTACCACTCCAGGCCAGAGTGGACCTGGGAGCGATGGCAATGAAGGAGTACGCCGCATTCCCCAAAGCTCCAGCATTACTGGAGCTTCATCATCAGATTGTTTTGTGTCATATCTAGGACACTCGTTGGATGAGTGTTATCCCTCTGCAGAGATGCAGTCGGTGTATTCTACAGCCCAAGCCAACTGGGCCACAGGACACTTGTTGGGGGACTCTTACCCCTCTGAAGAGATGTAGTCGGTGCATTCTACGGCCCTCGCCGACTGGGCCAAAGTATGAAGTATTCACCTCTTTAAAATGTCTACATTATTCAGCGCTTATTCGATACTTTTTGATCAAACCACAGGTAATTTTTCGATGAATTTCTAATTTTGAAAAAAGCACAACTTTATTTTTTTCACTTGATATATCTATTTACCTAACCCCTCCATCAAAAACAGGACGTAACAAAGGGGTAATTTTTTTTTAAACGGAGCACAGATGATTCGAATTCAGAGTTTTCCTTTTCCTAGACGGAGGCTATACAATTATTTATCAATAATTAAACTCGAAGTGAAACGCAAACAGTTCCGTCTAGGATTTGAACTCGAGTCACCGATCTCATTTCTTCCGATGATAATCGTTACGCCACGACCTCCTCTATTTTCTCTCAATGTCTACAGTTATAAAATGTATTTTACAAGCCCCCAAACGAATGAGCTCTGGTTCGTTTAAAATTTATTACCTTGCAACTATTCATTTACAAATCATATATATGGGTTATTTAATTATATGATTTGTTATCTTTGTTTAATAGCATATTAACTTTTATGGGTTATTTAATGCCAGAGCCATTCTTGTAGAAGGACAGTGGTGGTATTATTTAACCCATAGATTGGGGGATAAGTAGCGATATTTGTCACTGCCTCCCATCAGACAAAACTTGACACAAGGTCAATGAGCCGAAGGTTGATTAAAGTGAGAATTAAAGGAGGGGGAGGTCGGGCACGAGCCGAGATTCGAGCCCTGCTGGACTATGATGCATCTCGCCCACCCGGAAGTAGCCCAGCTGAACTGGAGGCTTTACGGCCTCAAGTCTGCTTTTTTGGACAGGGCCCACTGGCGACCTTTCACAAGGGTATTAGTCCAAAAATAAACGAAGTAACCAGAGTTCAAACTCGCTTACTTCGAGGCAGTTGTCCTTCGCTTTAGCCATTACGACTCAGGGATTCCCTCATATACTCACACACATACACACACACATATATATATATATATATACGGAGGTCATTCAGTACAAAGTATCAGGAATAAGCGCTAAATCATTTGGACATTTTAAACAGGTGAACACTTCATACTTTGGTCCTGTAGGCTGGGGGCTGTAGAATACACTCAAGGGGGGATGTATTACAAAAGTGATGTAACTTTTGTATGTACATTACAACTTTGTAAGAATGAGTGTTTGTACTGTTGTATTCCGTAGCGTTTACTTTTCGAATTTGTTTCTATAAATAGCGTCAGTAGCTAAAGACATTTAAGTAAGTTAGCATACAACATACAAACGCTCTTTCTTACGAAGTAGTAATGTACATACAAAAGTTATATCACTTTTGTAATACGTCCTCCCTTGATGATGGGCAAAAAATACTTGGGAAATAACTAATTATGGAAGGTTTATCAGCCAATTCCCGCCGAATATCATAAGATCAATACGGCAATTCGAAAGGATTAACAAAAGATATGTAGACAAAAAATGTCTATCATGTTCAATTAAATATGCATCGATGAAGAGATACTGCCAATATATATATATATATATATATATATATATATATATATATATATATATATATATATATATATATTCTTGGCTGATGTATTTATGCAGTTTTGTTTTCATCAACAAATATATATATGAATAGAAGACTTTTGTATTGGAAAAATTTGATGCTGATTTTAGCTGATCCATTTAAATGGACAACAGTATAAACAATGTATCCAAGGCCACTTAATGCAATGCATATGTGAAACTCTTTAACAAATCCATAGACCAGCAATTCTGCTGGGGACATTTGTTAACCTATAAAACAGACCGGAACTGTTATTATTGGCCTTGAATGACTCTGCACGACATTCTTCTTGCTTGATGTAGTTATATACATATATATATATATATATATATATATATATATATATATATATATATATATATATATATATATATATGTATGTATGTATGTATATATATAGGTTGGATATTCAGAAAAATTGATATCATTTCTTAATCTAATAAATTGACTTATTCAAATGATCTTAAATTTTAACAGCATATGTGGGAAAAATTCAAACAATTTGAAGAATACGGTCGAGACAATCATATAGATGTCAGAGCTTGACATGACTAGCCGATTGATCAGATCGGGCCTCTCCGACTACCAAACCGTGGCCTCCGCGATATATATTATGGTATTATATATATTATGGTATTATAGCGACGGCCACGGCCAAACCCTTTAAGGGCCAAAGTGGTGTGTTGCAAGTCACGTTACCGCTTCGGTTACCGAGTCACAGACTGCTCACCCGCCGAGATACCGTCCTCAAACATTACAGGTCACCACTTACGGCTAACAGGTAGCCTAATGGAAGGATTTAAACAATTTAATGTTAACTGCTTTGTGTCATGTTTTTTTTAAATATTTTTCTAGTTTTATGTATTGATTGATTTTTGTTTGCTTTTGGGGATTTTGTTTTTGTTTTTGGTTGTTTGTTTGCTTTGGGGGGGGGTTCCCGTATAGAAATGGCGTTTTGTGTGTTAAATTCGTAATGTATGATACATCTCAATTATTTATTAAAAACCACTTTGAAAATCCCTCAAATAAATTCACATTACCTTTCGTCAGATATATTCTCTTTATTATTAAAATGTAATACACGTTGAAAAGTTAATAAATACAATGATATTGGGTTTTTCGGAAAAATTGATATAATTTCGTCATCTTAATAACTTGACTGGTTCTCGTTTAAATGATCTCAAATCTTAACAGCATGTGTAGAAATAACTAAAAATTATGTTGTTTCTTTTTTTTTTCTTTACAAGTGTAGAAATGACGTTCACTCGAAAAGAAAAGGCATTTTGTATGTTAAAATATGTTCGAAAACAATCGAACAAGACAGTGTAGCGTGCATTTGTGAGAGAATTCGTTAAAACTGCACTAGTTAAATTCAGATTTGAACCAGGTAGAAAAACTTAAAAAACTAAAGTACACAAGCTGTCTATGCAAGGGAAAAGGATCTGGGCGATCATCAGGATTGGAAAAGAGGGTCGAAAACTTGTGAAATCGTTCATGAAATCCAGACTTTTGAATTTTATATATATGCATACATACATGCATGTACACATACATATATATATATATATATGTATGTGTGTGTGTGTGTGTGTGTGTGTGTGTGTGTGTGTGTAGATAGATAGATGGAGGGAGAATAGTTGGATTCATATCTTGTTCAAGGGTATTAGTGCTATGTGATATGCAAACTGCCTCGTCCAGGATTTGATCTCGGGTAACCTCGTCCATTTCCTTCGACAATAACTGTTACACTACGAGCGCATCTCAAATGCATTTTACTCTTCGTTTGTCAAAGAATATATTTTTATTTCAACTGAACCGCTAAATTCTAATTCTAAATAATTTTTTCTGTTTATCATAATATTAATAAGGGAAATTTAATAATACGACAACGGGCTAAAAAGACCCGCACCCTATCTAAGTTCTGTGCGTGATTGTGTGTACTTGTTTGTTTGTATGTGTGTGTGTGTGGGGGGGTTCATCCATGTATGTCGATCTTTGATCTGTCCCGTTGCCCCAAACATCAAAGCGATTGGCATAAAAAAATTCTAGTAATGACTAATCGGGCGCTTAACCTGGCTCAAAGACATTTATTTTGAAAAATAACTACAGATAAAGAGGAAATATCGTTTTTATAGGATGGTCAATAGTCAAGTATCAGCTGTGCTAACCATCATAGACACAGAGATTTGATATAAATAGAAAAAATGTATTTGGATGCTAAAATTTATACTTATATTCAAAATTATTCACATAATAAAATATGTTAAAAATGTGAGCCCGAGTAATATGTGACTTCTTTTGACTAATTAGAAAGCACCAAAAGTTATACCCCTAAAGCATATAAATACACCAATATCCCCCCTCTCTCTCCCCGTATATATATATATATATATATAGAGGGGTGAAATAAATATTCGTATACATGAAAATTTTTATTTTTTATCTTTCAACATAGCCTGCACAAAATGTTTATATACATTTACTATATAAGGATATATTCTATTAATATGTGCATATAAACTTAGATTGCAATTAATTTTACAGAAATTAATGCCATTTATTCATTTTCAAAGAAATCAACTCATTGGCCTAATGGGTAGAGTGTTCACCAATGGTCCGGGAGACCTGGGTTCAATCCCTGGTCACGTCATACTAAAGACTTAAAAAATGGTACTTCATACCTTCTTGCATAACACTCAGCAATATAAGGTACGTATTGAGGGTAAAGTGGAGCAAACCAGGGAAAGGAGTACCGCCTTCTCTTACACCTCGGTGTAGTAGCTATTGAAAAGGGAGCCTTCTGATCGCCCTTGACTAAAGTCGCCAACTTTACTTTTACTTATTCAAAAGGTAATCGTACAGTACAACATTGTTGCAATATTTTTCTAGATTGTACCAATAATGCTATCAGTAACCATAGTTAGACTGTCAATTTGTTTCATTATTCCACCTCATATGAAAATTTTTACCACGTTTATTTGTGTATATAATTAGATTCACTTGTACTAACCAATTTCCAACGAGGTTTTCCTGAAGATCCTTTCCATGAAACCTATGTTGGAAACTTTAGCTATTTTATTTGGTTCCACAAACCTGCTCTGTACAAATGTCGAGCACTTTTTAAAATATCTTTCAACTCATTCGGTTTTTCTTTTCTTTTTTTTTTTTTTTTTTCCTTTTTCTCCGAATAGTCACTTTCTTTTTACAAATATCTCAAATATATATTTACCCAAAACAAAGCCAATTGGCCATTATACTTAAAACGTTGCAAAATTACAAATGCACGTTTTATGCGTTCTGTTCATTTCTCTCTTAGTCGGGTTAAGAACTTTTCGGCAAAGCTTCGCTCATACAAAAATCGGATTGCAATAGAGGAATGAGATTTTTATCTCTTTATCTATGTTTATTAAAACAATTCCTGACATGTTATTTTTTGTAGAATTACTCCGCCTTCCTTGCTACTGTTCTTCAATATTAGAGTAGCTGTCTTTGATGGCAACAATCGTCACACGGCCAGTAAAATTATTCCATAACAACCAATTCAGTAATAAAAGAAAAAGCGCAAAGGCAATCCATTCTATTTTCTCCACCACGCAGTAGCAGTAAGATTTTAGTTTCAGTCGTTCATCTATGGACACCTACCAGGGTATGACATTTCTACTAATAGCACACTATACACAAATACACGATGCACAATACCTAAACCTTTCACACATACATAACCAGCAATGAAAAAAACTCTTCTTCAAAATCTAAGTCTCTCGCAGATCTTGATATTTTTTGTATGCTCTTAGGACGGTTGAGTGGAGTTTATCAGGGAACAAGCCGGAAGTTGAAAAGAACCTTGTGCCGGAATTGCTGTGTTACAGGAGTGCTTCCATGGTTGGTTTGTGTATTCATTGGTGTGTTTAGCTATCCACTGCTAAAAGAAAATACATTAAGTGTTGTTACGGCCGGACACATGTACGCTGGTTACCAAGGGACGATATACTGGGTGCATACGATAACTTTCCAAATATATTTTCGTATGGACATTTAAAATTGTCGCAGACTCTTGAAAATTCAGTATGTTATTGCTATCTATATTATCAGATAACTGACCAATTTTTATGATTTCAGGTTCAAATGAACAGCTACAGCAGCAATTGGAATGCATCCTACTAAAGCCTGCTTGTCATAGCTGGTGAATTTCAAAAATACAATCTGACACTTTAGAAGAACGATATGCAAAAAAATTCTGTTTTAAACTTGGAAAAAATGATGCCACAGAAACGTATGGAATGCTTCAGATTGCTTTTGGAGCATCTTGCATGAATCGAGCATCAGTTTTTGAGTAGTATAAGAGATTCAAGGAAGGCAGGGAGTCTGTGAGGGATGATGAGAGGTGTGGGAGGAGTAAGGAAGTCAATACACCAGAGTTGATTGGCCAAAGGGTTAGGGTTAGGGTTACTATGTTGAGGTTTTAAGGGAGTTCTGGAAGAGATTCCGTCAGAAGAGGCCAGCACTCTTCAAATCAGGTCTGTGGTATTTCCACTAGGACAATACACCAGTCCACAAATCAATCCTTATCACAGACTATTTGACCAAGATGGGGATCAAGACAGTTCCTCACCCTGCCTATAGTCCAGACCTTGCTCCCTGTGACTTTTGGTTATTCCCTAAACTCAGAGGCTGTCGTTATGAGACAATTGAGGAGATGAAAGAGGCTATGACGAAGGTTATTGACACGCTCACACAAGAGGACTTCCATGGGGCCTTCGAGAAGTTGTTGGAAAGGTACAAATGCATTGCAGCAGGAGGGGACTAGTGTTTCATGTGTGTACTATCAATAAAAGTACCCATACGATAAAAGTCTGGAAACTTATCGTATGCACCGCGTATATATATATATATATATATATAGAGAGAGAGAGGGGGTGGAGATACTGGTGCCTTCTAATCGGTTAAAAGGAATCACGTGTTACGTGTAGTTGAGAACTTTCCTACATATTCGGATTTCATTCTTTTTGCATCTTCTATCTTGTTGATTGATTGATTGATTTTAACGGTATGTCAACTTGTCTTGGGTTATTTTATACCTTGGGTTTGGGAATAAATTTATGGTACTTTTATCTTTACATTTTTTTGTGTTGTTGTTTCTTAATAACTTTTGTATACAGTTGTATGGTTTCAAGTATTCCTATCTAATACAAATACTTTGAACCCCGTTGTATGTTACTGAGTATTCCTATCTGATACAAATACTTTGGACCCCGTTGTATGTTTTTGAGTATTCCTATCTGATACAAAGACTTTGCACACAGTTATTGGCTGTTTGGGTTTTATGGCATATCAACCTTTATAGGTTATTTAACGTCAAATCCATTCTTATACAAATAATCAGTTCTATTTCAAACAATTCAGTTCAGCATGAATACACAGTTTAATTGTCAAAAACATTTCCATTTCAAGCTATTCAGTTTATTCAAACAGTTCTAATTTAAACAATTCAGTTTAGCCCAAGTACAGTTTCAATGTCAAAAACAGTTCTATTTCAAACAATTCAGTTTTGCACAAGTATGCAATTTAAATATCAAAACAGTTCTATTTCGAGTATTTCAGTTTAGCATAAGTACGCAATTTAGTTTTATTTAACCCATAGATAGAACCCAATCACGTGCTATCACCCCAGGGCCAGAGTGAACCTGGTAGCGAAGGCAATGAAGGGGTACGCCACATTCCTCAAAGCTCCAGCATCACTGGAATATCGCCATCAGATTGTTTCGTGTCATATCCGGACACTCGTTGGTTGGGGAGGGGTCCTACCTCACTCCAGAGGTGCTGTCGGTGTATTCTATAGCCCCAACCGATTGGGCAATTGCACACAGTTATTTGGTTTCTAGTAATTCTATCTGATACTAATACTTTGCAAACAGTTTTATGATTTCAAGTATTCCTACTTAATACTAATAATTATACGGTTCCAAGTTAATATTTCTATCTAACAAGAGTCATTTGTTTGCACTCAGTTAAATGGTTTCAAGTAACAAGTAATAAAGTAAGTAAAGCTGGCGACCGTAGTTGAGGACGACCTAAAGGCTCCCTTTTCAATAGCTACTACACCGAGGTGTAGAGGAGGATACTAGTCCTTTCCATAGATTGCTCCACTTTATCCTTGATACGTACCTTGTAATGCTGAGTGTTAAGCAAAGAGGTATCAAATACCATTTTAAAATTCTTTGGTATGATCTGACCTGGGATTGAACCCCCGGTCTCCCGGACCATTGGCGAACACTCCACCCACTAGGCCAATACAAATCTGAGGAGACTCTGGTGGCGTTATGGTTAAAGCGCTGATTGCGGAAACGTAGTAAGCAAGTTCGAACTACAGTCGCGCTATTACGTTCACTTTCGGACTAATATCCGAGGGTAAAAGTATAAACCTCCTTATCCTCCCAGCTACCCATATCCCATTAAGGTTTTATATGCCATTAAATTAAAAAAACAAACCAAACATAATTCCTTAGTAAACAATTATCGTTTTAATTAACTATTTTAATACAAATAATTTACATAAATATGGCGTCAATTATTCCTACTGAATATAAATAATTTCTAAACAGATCCATTTGAGCCATAGGTGGGACTCTATCATATACTACTAGTCTGAAACAGTGGACCAATCAGCAATAGCAAAGAAGGGATGACTCTCTAGATCTCAAGAACTGAACCACCACCATCAGATGCAGTTTTGTATGATACCAAGAACACTACCTTTGGGCGTCCAAGTGGGCTGGGGCTGGGGCTGTAGAATTCACTGACTGCATTTCTGCAGATGGGCAAGACTCTCCCAACATGTGTCCTGGATATGACATTAAACAATTTAATGATGAATTTCCAGTAATGCTGGAACTTTGGGGAATGCGAAGTATCCTTTCGTTGCTATCGCTCCCAGGTTCACTCTGGCTCAGAGTGGTAGTAACTGATACGATCCTATTTATGGGTCAAATAGAAATAACCTGTGTGCTTGTGTTAAACTAAATTCTTTGAAATAGAAGTGTTTTTGAAATTTAACCTGTGTACTTATGTTGAACTGAATCATTTGAAATATAACTGTTTTGACACTTAAACTACGTACTTAAGCTAAACTGAAGTGTTTAAAATAGGACTGTTTATGTATAAAAATGGATTTGGCATTAAATAACCTACAATGCTTGATATACCATAAAATCAAATCAAAACCCTTTTTAGGGGAGGTCTTACCCTTCTGTATGTCAGCGTATTCTTAGCCTCGTCGACGGAGCGGTCTTTTATATTGAGTTTATGTGTTAGATAAACATTGAAAAGTTCCAAGAATTGTCTTCACGTTTTTTTTTTGTTTTTTTTTTTCATGCATATAATGAGCTGAACTTTTTCCCCCGTATTTCCCACGCTTAAACAACACAACCTTGTTTTACTCATTCCCCTTTCAGAAGTGTTTTAATTAAATGAGGTTAGTATTTTTACTACATTGTCTTTGAAATGAGTCATTAGAATTCCTAATCGTTTTGTCCAGACAACTGAAATCTTTCTTAGGTTCTTTGTTTTCTTGATTCAGCAGATCTATTCTCCAGCCACCATTAGATGTTGGGAAATCCGTAAGAAATAGAGTTTCATTTCTCTTTTTACAGAAGAAGCCCATCTCCTCAAACGCACAAAAAGCACCCATGGGAACACATTTGGCTCCTCAGGCCAACTTCACTTTTGCAAACCCTCCTGCATATGTGACCGGTAACAGACCTGTCTTTGTCATTAACCCCATGCACTCTAATATGGCTTCTCACACTTGTTGCAGACCAACATACGTCATCACAGAATTGACTCGTTGGTTGCTGAGTAAGGACCTGTGTAAAACAGTATACCATATTTACCCAACCCCTCCGCTCGGGCAGGATATGACACAGGGTCAATTTTTTTTTTAAGCGGAGCTTAATAGATGTGAATTCAGAGTTTTCCTTCTCCTAGACTAGTTGCCTCACCAAGGCTGAAGAACCTAGTCTGCAGATGTTACAAACATGTTCAGGATGAAAAATGTCCGAGACAGAGGTACCCAGGTCGAGTCAAACCAAAGACTCAAAAAATGCTACGTCTAGTTCAAGCTATATTCTGGCATACGTGCCCAGATCTAGATTAAGGTCCGTGATACTGCTTGACTCATTTGACCCACATTGTACTTAGTTGGTCAATGACTAGCAGGGTTAGAGTCTCGGCTCGTTCCCGACCTTCCCCTCCCCTTTATCCCCTCTTTAATTGGCCTTCGGGCTTTTGACCTTGTGTCAAGTCCTGTCTGGTGGGAGACAGCGACAAATAAAATGGTACTTGATGCCCCCTCACTTAACATTCAGCATTATAAGGTGCTGGGTAAATGGAGTAATCCAGGGAAAGGAATAGTACCCTCCTCTACACTTAAGGGTAGAGCTGTTGAAAAGGGAGCCTTCGGGTCCCCCTCGACAACGGTCAGACAACTTAACTTGACTGACCGTAGTCAACCCTCCGCACAAGCAGGATGTGACACAAGGTAAATTTTTAAGCTTAGTTTAACAGGTTTAAATTCAGAACTTTCCTTCTCCAAGACCGGTTGCCATACCAAGGTTAAAGGGCCCAGCCGGTCCTTCTATTTACCCATAAATAAAGAAACGAAACCAAATATAATCCTAAATAAACAATTATTGCTTTAATTAACAATCTTTAATACAAATAACTTACAGATATATTGCATCAATTATTCCTATTGAATATGAATAATTTTTTAACAAATCTATTTGAGCCATTGATGAGACACTAAGAGGTACTACCTGTCTGAGTCAGTGAAGGGAGAATAGTTGGATTCATAATTTTACTAAGTATATTAGCGTTATGTTAAATGCAAACAGCCTCATCCAGGATTTCAACTCGGGTCACCGAGACCATTTCCTACGACGGTAACTATTACACCATAGGCACTTCCTTCACTATTCACATAATAGATATATATGTATGTATGTGTCTATGTTATATAGTTGATTCGGATTATTGTTCTCATCTTGGTATCCTCATTCCTCTATCTCTATATATGTATGAATGTGTGTGTGCATATATGTGTGTGTCTGTATGTGTGTGTGTGTGTGTGTGTTATATACTTGATTTGGATTATTGTCCTCATCTTTGTATCCACATTTGTCTATATATATGTAAGTATGTATGTGTGTGTGCATATATGTGTGTGTCTGTATGTGTGTGTATGTGTGTGTTATATAATTGATTCGGATTATTGTCCTCATCTTGCTATCCTCATTCGTCTATCTGTATATATGTATGTATGCGTGTGTGTGTATGTGTGTGTGCATATATGTGTGTGTCTGTGTTTGTGTGTGTGTGTGTGTGTGTGTGTGTGTGTGTGTGTGTGTGTGTGTGTGTTATATACTTGATTCGGATTATTGTCCTCATCTTGGTATCTTCATTCCTCTATCTCTATATATGTAAGTAAGTATGTGTGTGTGTGTGTGTGTGTGTGTGTGTGTGTGTGTGTGTGTGTGTGTTATATACTTGATTCGGATTATTGTACTCAACTTGGTATCCTCATTCCTCTATAAATGCCTTTGGATATCTTAAGAAAAATAATTAAACAAATGAATCAAACGAAACCTAAGTTTAACCCCCATCAGCGGGGCTTAGAATACGCCGACTGCCTTCTTTTAAAGGGGGGGGTAAAAACCCCTCCTTAAAGAGGTCACCTGAGTGTGCCAATAAACTGCATAGCTGGCCAGGTTCCTCTTAGCTCATTTACTTAAGGATCAAACAAAGAACGTAGAATGAATCAATAGAAACATTTAGGGTAATTAAGAAACTAAAAAAGAATTCATTACCTGGTAAAAAAATACTGAAATTTGTATTTTCAAATTTAGTGTTTTAAAAATTTTAGGATGAATTTTAGGTATGTACATATTTTTATTTTTAAAGTAGAGTAATTAATATTGTGAATGTAACTTGCAAGAAACATTTAGGTTATTTGGCCGCGCAATTACGATGAAGATTTGATTTGGCGTCACTTGTGTACGATATGAACTGGTGGCTCAGTTGTAGCGTTTCGGCACTGTGGTCGCTGGTTCGATCTCCAGTGGTGGAGATTACGGTATATATCGCTGATGAGACCTAATAAGGTCGAAACAGCTGTCCAGTGTTCCTGTATGTCGTGCATAGATGATCGGTGGATTTTCTGGTGATGGTAATTCAATTCAGAATTTTAGGTATGTTTTTTAATAAGTTAAAAAAAAATTATTAAACCCTTTTTGTAACAAATACGGTAGCAAATCTAGACATACATGAAGTCTTATTTAGAAAATAATGACAGATTTTTATTTTTCGGGTTAGCAACCCTGATTAATAACCAGCTGATCCAAGTTGACCTTGAACATGTGTGAAAACATTTAGTTCATGTTTGCCCCTCCGAGTTCACGTTAGTTGAATAAACTGGCGTAGTGGCTAACATGCAGAACGGCAACATCGTAGTTAGTGAGTTCGAACTCCAGTCGTACTATTACGTTCACTTTCGAACTAATACTCTTATTCCTCCAGCAATGGGTTAAATTGTACAATTACTATTCAATCTACAAGGATAGCTTTGGCGTTAAATAACCCACGAAGGTTGATATACTGTTAAGAAAAATGAAAGAAAGTTCTCCAAATGTATTTAAGAATGTTATGAAAATGGAACACATTAAATTCTGTGTTAAACTTTTGGACAATGTTACAGAAACTTTTAACAATTTAACACAGGTTTACGTAGATCAACTTCTATTCTTAACAAGGTTTTTTTTTTTTTTTATTTGTGATACAAGAAATTTTTAGATGTCCGACATACTTTGAGAGAGGAACTCCCATCTAACTGATCTATGACTTGCTGAACTGAAAGAAAAGAAAGAAACCCAACAAAATTTCGGATTCGCATCAACTTTGATCAATTATTGACGCTGAAAATGATCGCTGATGAATTATCACTGAACAGTTGATTTTCAATTAGGGTTGCCAGCTTGAAAAAGAAAAAAATCCAGCATCATTACATCTCTCGCTCCCGATCGGTGTCCTTGTGTCTTTTCACGGTCCCCAAAATGAAAACCTAGTTCTGTGGTCGCTATTTGGAAGCTGCTGAAAATATGCACCCAAATGAAGTGGGTGCCAGTTGCAGATTTTCAGTACTATTTCCAGGAGTGAGAACAACGTTTTCAGTGGCGTGCTTAGCATAACGGTTATCGGTGTAGGAAATGGAATCGGTGGCCTGAGTTTAAAACCCTGGACGAGTCTGTTTGCGTTTCACTTCGCGCTAATGTCCGTGGTAAAAGGTATGAATCCATCTGTTCTCCCCCATCTCAGCTATGGGTAAAAATAGGGCAAACTGGGTTCTTTAGCCTTTGGGAGGCAACCAATTTAGTAGAAGGAAAATTCTGAATTGAAACCAGCTGTACTTCATTTAAAAATTGACCTTGAGTCACATCCTATTCGTAGCGTAAGGGTTGGTAAAATACAAACAACGTTTTCGTCGATTAGTGATGAATTAACATTGATCAAGTGATTCAGATCAGTGTTACCAACCTGAAATTAAAAAAAAAATCAGTCTTAGTACTTTCTTGTGATAGAAAATCATTTTTAGTAAAAAGAGAATACTACTGGAGGTAACAGAAACTCTTTCCTGATATGAGTCTTTGTCATAATTTCCTGACCCTCAAAATCATGGTCGCCATTTTGGAATTATCGATGGTTTGGTTTGGTTGTTTAATGGCATATCAACCTTTGTAGGTTATTTAATGCCAAAGCCATTCTCCTAGAAGAACATTAGTGGTGCTATTTAACCCATAGCTGGGAGGATAAGGGGGTTCATACCTTTCTCAAGGGTATTTGCCCGAAAGTGAACGTAATAGCGTGACTGGAGTTTGAACTCGCATACTACGATTCCGAAGTCCATCGCTGTAACCATTACACCATGAGGACACCCCCCGGAATTATTGAGAACATACAACCAAATAAAACAGGGTCATTTGATGACCAGCGTTGTTTTCAAGAGTGAGAAAAATTTCTTGTTAGGTGTGTAACTTCCCGAGTGAACTATTTTGAAGGAGATAAGCTTGATAAAATTTATTAACAATGTAAATAAATTGCATCAAGCTTATCTCCGGTAAATTTTACATTAATATCTAACAGATCAAGCTTGTACTTCCTTAAAGTCTTTTCGGAGTAGATCTCTCTCTCTCTCTCTCTCTCTCTCTCTCTCTCTCTCTCTCTCTTAGATATGTTCAAAAATCACAGGTTCTTTCATTTGGAGCAGGAACTTAAAACAACAATATTCAAAACATGAATTAAAAATAAACTTTAAAATTTTTTTATTTACTTATTTGCTAGAAAGAAACAATCTCAATTTTTGACCAAAACACAGGTTTATAATATTTACCAACCCCTCTGCTCGGGCAGGATATGACACAAGGTCAATTTTAAGCGGAGTTTAACAAGTTTAGAATTCAGAGTTTTCCTCCTCCTAGACTAGTTGCTTCACTAAGACTGAAGAACCTAGTCAGCCCTACTATTTACCCATAGCTGGAGGGAGAATAATCGGATTCATACGTTTCCCAAGGGTATTAGTGCTATGTGAAATGCAATCAGTCTTGACCCAGGATTTGAACTCGTGTCGCTGTGTCTATTTCCTACGACGATAACAATTGCACCACGGGCACCTCCAACAGTTACCAAATTGTGATCTGGGAGTTTGGTTTCAATTTTGGAGAACAGGAAATAGTCACAAAGACTCGTATGATGAAAGTAAAGGTGCTGTATCATCACACGAATATTCTTTTCAAAACACAGGTTTATAGAGATTAATTTCTGTATCGAGTACACTTTTGGGGGTACCCAAGGTATTTTTGGTTGGTTGGTTGGTTGGTTGGTTGTGTTTTATGGCAACTCAACCCTTGTAGATCATTTAATACCAAATCTTGTTTATACATATATATGAGATATGTGATTTGTAAACGAGTAGTTGGTGACGTTTTAAAACACCCCAGGGCTCATTTACTGGCACACAGTTAAATGGTTTTAAGTATTCCTATCAAATGCGAATAATTCTATTTAACATCAGTCATTTGTTTGTACACTGTTAGATGGTTAAACAACTATATTTGACCCATAAATGGTACCCTAACATGTACCACCATTCCGGGTCAGAGTGGACCTGGGAATCATGACAATGAAGGGGTACTCCACATTCCCCAAACCCCAAGACTGGAGCCTCACCATCAGATGTAGTTTAATGCTATACCCAGTACATGTGTTTTGGGGTTGGTGGGAGACTGTGGAAGACGATCTGTGATAAAAGTGAGGACCAGTCAGATCTCAATGACGTTTGACAGTGAGAATGTTGTAATTAACATTGATCAGCTAATTTTTAGGGTTGCCAACCTGCAACATGAAAAAATCAGTTTCATTACTGTCTAAACACGTACTCTGTGAACGAGGTTTTGAACGAAAAGAATATTCGTGTGATGATACAGCACCTTTACTTTCATCATACGAGTCTTTGTGACTATTTCCTGTTCTCCAAAATTGAAACCAAACTCCCAGATCACAAATTGGTAACTGTTGGAACATTCAAGGAATTGTGGCGAACCAACTGAAGGCAGTGTCAGTTGAAGACTTCCAGCACAGTTTCCAGGGGTGAGAACAAGGTCTTTGTTAATGTGTAGCTTCTTTTAAAGGAAACAAAATAGATTTGCGATTAATGCATACACACACACACACACACACACATATATATATATATATATAGCTACCCAAAAGGACAAAACCCGACACAAGGTTGGTTAAGTGCGCGGTACCCCCAGCAATAGAGACTCCTGCAGGGCACGGGTAAAAATTTATTAGTTCTGGCAGTATCCTCTTCAAAAGCGCTTTAGGCGCCGAACAACAAATTCAGCCCTTAACCATTTTAGAGGAGCGAGCGGCTGCTGTTTGGAGGGAAAGTCCCTTGAAATAGCTGTTATTAATTCTCACCCACTCTGTATGAAGTAAGTATATATATATATATATATATATATGTGTGTGTGTGTGTGTGTGTGTGTGTGTGTGTGTGTGTGTGTGTGTGTCGTTTAGTTCATAGAGTAACCTTGTATATTCAGTTAGAAAAAATAAAGCCTCCGGGTAGTGTAATGGTTAGCAACCTAGACTGGCAAACCTTTACGGCTGAGTTCGAGTCTCATTGAGTGTCCTTTTCATTCGACCTCGTGCCACATCTAAGCAAAAAGCTTAGTAAATTACAACCGAATATTCAAAGTACAAATTGTCTCTCAAAAATGCCAGACCCCTTCCTTCTAAAAATAAGTCCCAATATATAGCCTTGTAGTGATAGTTAAGAAATAGTGATTTGAACCGTTAGTCCGACGTGCTAACCACTGCGCTGCGGGCCGGTGACCTCGAAACGAGAAAGTGAAATGAAAGAGGAATGTGGAGAAAAGAGAGAAAAAAAATTAATACTAAACGGGGAGCGGTCGAAGGAGAGGATAGGTATCAGGGATGAAGGAGTGTGAATAAGAAATCGTGAAGAGGGGTATAGAGAAGGTAGGAGGAGAGACGGACAGTTGCTGACTCATACGCTGTTCACATGCGATAAACAGCAGCAGCAGCAGCCCGGGAAAAATCGGCGACTGGGGCAAAGAACGTGGCTCGTCTCGTAAACGCTCTCGGTTCTTCTCCGAAGAAAATAACCACATTTGTCCCCTAAAAACGAGCATTTTTTGAAGTGGGGGTATTTTTTTGTAATAATCAAATAGTTTATTAAGAAGAAAAATGGCAACTGCTTTTTTTAAAAAATCTAATAAAAGTCTCATTGTAACCATAACCCAACAAAAAACGGCACATCGTAGCGAGATTTTTATTGGAGCAATGCTTAAATAGCTCTAACTGAGAGAACGAAGCAATTTCCAGTCCAAATATATGATAATTTTTGTAGGCTCTGTAGTCACGCTGAATGTCTCGTTTTTTTAATTACCCAAATTGTCGATAATGGAGATAAAATTAAATAACGGGAATAAGATTAATCAAAATGCTAATTAAACCTTCACTTCTTCCTGAATAGAGGCATCGATATCATTATGGATCGCTGTTACAACGATAGCCCAGCGTGTTTAAGAGTGGGTTCATTTTTTTCTTAAAAATATCTCGTCTATACGTATCTGATTTTCGATTCTGTGACAATGTCGAATCGTTGATTTAGTTAATAAAAAAAATGGTAACATTTATTTCTGACAGGCTGATCTTGATAAACTAAGTCTTTTAAATGAAAGATTTTTTTAAACCTTTTCCTGTGTATTTTGTTTGATAAGATTTCGACTGTGAGTCCCTTTCCTTGTAAAGTGCCATGTTTCTTAATTAGGCTACAAAATAACTACGATTTATTGTCAAATAAAAAAGGGATTAATAATTAAAAACCCATTTCTAGATCTTATTTGTTTATCCTCAAGAATACTAAAGTTTTATGTCTTTTTTTAAAAAAATTACTTCTTTTGTTTTCTGTCGTCTTAAAAAAATTTTTTTTGTCAAGTAAAATCATCAAAGTACAATATATATATATATATATATATATATATATATATATATATATATATATATATATATATATATATATATATATATATATATTAATTATACCGTTGCTGTTGTCATTTACTTAGTTTAGCTTAATTTGGTTTCTGATCTTTGTCAAGAAATATCGGGGCACCCGGCGAGGATCGAATTCACTATCAATGTCCTGCTTACTAAACTTGCTTACTAAACATGCCCACTAACCATTTCACTACGCGAGGTTCCAGAATGTTATTTATTTATTTATTTATTTATTTTTATCTATTTTTGATGAAAAAAAAATTCCTTCTCTTCTTCCGCATGGACAGAAAGAAAACAAAAGATTGACCCCTATTTAACCAAAAATCAAAAGAAGATATTACTTCCACAAAGAAAGAAAGAAAGAAAGAAAGAAAGAAAGAAAAGAAAAATGAATGAATGGAACAAAAAGTCAATACTTCAATTTCACTCACAAACAACACCACGAAAATGTTGGAGAGAGAACCGGTGGAAAAGTTAAAAGCAACGACAATGAAGACACGTACTCTGAATGATTTATAATATTCTTATCTTATGTATTTATTATTTATATATTTATAGACACTGACAATATAGTAGTTGAGTCTTTAAAAATTGAAAAAAAACACGTATTTAACAGCTCTAGAATGACCCTGTTCTTTCAGCATTATTATTATTAATAATAATAATAATAATAATAATAATAATAATAATAATAATAATAACAACAACAATGTTGGTCTTCTTGTAGAACACTTTCAACCTTGAAACCGTTACCTTATTAATTCCATGAATAAGTTGGTGCCATCTTTATACACTGTATATTTAAATAGATAGATAGATAGATAGATAGATAGATAGATAGATACATACATACATACATACATACATACATACATACATATACGCTACTATCTGTTAAATCAAATTCAAACTATTACTAGAAAGATAATAAACAGATAGATAGATAGATAGATAGATAGATAGATAGATAGACAGATAGATACTACTATATATTAAACTAGATAAGAACAATCTATTCCTAGATAGATTAGGAACAAACTACAGACAGACAGATACTACTGCCAATTAGATAGAAAATGACGCTATTAAATTAGAGAGAAACTATCTTTTACGATAGATAGATAGATAGATAGATAGATAGATAGATAGATCAGCGTCGGGGGAGAGAGAGAGAGAGATGCAAAGTCTGCATGAAAGGCATGAATTCAGACCGAAAAAGACAGAGAGAGAAAAGCTTAAAAGAACCTTTAATTTTAGGGAACGGGGATAGACCCCCACTCAAAAAGAAAAAATACGAAAAGAAACAGAAAAAAAAAAAAAAAATTAAAAACAAAGAATATGGTTACCCAGCTAAACTAGCAGATCCTTACTAGCGGGTTCAGTTCTTACTGGGTGCTTCATAATTCTGGCCTTGAGACTCAACAAAGTTAAGCTTAATAAATGTATAAATAAAATGGGTAATTATGAACAGATTTACGTGTACAGATAGAAAGAAAGAAAGCAAGAAAGAAAGAAAGAAAGAAAGAAAGTTAAGATAGAGTCGTTGTTCTGTCTACAACGTAAAGGCGAAAAAAAAAAATTTCGTGCTAAATTCCAATGAATTTTTAAATAATTTGATAAGAAAAGGGGTTTTTTTGTTGTTGTCTTATTTTTTTTTTTTTTAGTGGTGCTGATGGGTCTATCTCTCTTTCTTTCTTTAAAGAAATTCGTGCACTGGTTGACTTGATATATATATATATATATATATATATATATATATATATATATATATATATATATATATATATATTCCATTTTCCCGTATGTACGTCTATATATATATATATATACATATATGTGTGTATGTGTGTGTGTGTGTGTATTTAATTTCTTCGATCAGGTTTAGATGCCGTAAAAATATACGGACTCTTAAACCAGCTGGTGAAAGTTCAAATCTTGAAGTGTCGAAGTGAAACGAGCATCCGGGCAACAAGACACACACACACACACACACACACACACACACATACCACACCCACTGATATACGAGTAGTCGATTTTAGATATATGAATCCCCCCCCGCTTAAACGTAATACTTATTCCTTCCTTCCATTCTTTTTACTCTATTAAATCAGTTTTCTGTCATAAAATAAAATTAAGATCTCTCTTTTTTAAATGGATTTTACACTGAATATGAAGCAGTGTAAAAAAAAGAAAAAGGAAAATGACGCATTTTTTGATAAAAGGAAGAAAATCGATCACCGGCTCATTTCAAGGGGAAAGCCAAGGCATGTTAACGAACAGACTTTCTTATGACATTCCGATAGAGATGCTTATTTATTATTAAAAGAACTGAGATTGTACCTGGCACATGATTACACATGAAGGAGTACTGACTGGTATTTGGTATTTTAGTTATAGTTCATTCATTAGAGTGGTGTAACATCCAGTTTTTTTGTTTGTTTGTTTTTTTTTAAATAGATTTCTCATTTTTGTTTTAAAAAAATTAAAACACAGAAAGACACTATAAAAAAAGTAATGCTGTCAAATTAAATTTTAAAAGTCTCAAACACAGGCTTGGAAAATAATATCGGCTAGTAAATTGCTTCCGGCGAATCACCGTAGATAGAGCAATGGTTAGCGAGCAAAATTCGTGGATTGTCTGAGATCGTCCCCGCTAAGAACCCCGTGTTGGTTGCCTCATGCTTTACTTTAAATTTTGTTCCCATCGAAAGCTCTGTATTTGATGCCCTGTGCCTTACTTTACTGAGCTAAGCACGGAAGAATGAAATGTCATTGTGTTGGGAGCTATTCCTAGAGAGAGATAGAGAGATAGAGAGTAGTTCGTAAGCTCGTCTCACAGAGCTCTGATTCCGAGTTCGATCCTCGATCATTCGGTGGGTGAGTGGATAAGTATCTGACATCGATGACCTTGTGCCATACTACAAAATCAAATTCTGATCAATCAAATAATAAATATCAATGAATTTAGGTTAGCTCGGGAAATGAAAAATGTTATTATCTATTTAGGTAAAAGTCTATTTTTTATCTCTCTCTCTCTCTCTCTCTCTCTCTCTCTCTCCCTCTCTCTCTCTTTCGCTCTCTTTCTCTCTCTCACACACATATACTCATTCTCTCTCTCTCTCACTCTCACACTTACACACACACACACATACTTACACATTTATTTTCTCACTCCCTCACACACACGCACACACATATACTCTCTCTCTCTCTCTCTCTCTCTCTCTCTCTCTCTCTCTCTCTCTCTAACACACGCACGCACACACATTCGCGGCCTCTCAAGAAAAAGTGTTAGAGAAGCGGACACACTTACAAATGTCGTTAGTTGCATAAATTGTGAGAGAAGGGAGATAACTCGTTATCATATATATATATATATATATATATATATATATATATATATATGAGTGTGTGTGTGCTGGTGAGAGTGCTCTCTCCCTATAGATATATATATGAATATTTTTTTTTGTATGAAGATATCGCTTAGTCTGGTGCAGGGATAATCAGTGAGCTGAAAGATGATAATATGTCAATCTTAGAAAATCAGTCTCTAAGTACTGGTTAAAACTACAGAACTCCCTCAAGGGGACAAATTTTATTTACTAGGGGACTTAGCTTATGAGAACACTTGGGCAAATAACATGAAGTAATATAAATGTGGGATCAAAGAACTAGCAGAAAGGTGGCTTCCCCTCAGATTATTACTTGTTCCAAGCCATGACTTAGTTCCTGCACTCATGACAATTCAACAACGACAAGGAAGTGGAAACTTCAGTGAGGGAGTTCTTTGTCTTGACGAACAAGAACTGGCATCAGAATCACTATCATCAAGTGATTTTTGTTCTGTTTTAAAGGGATTTATAAATGCAAACAAATAAATTCACTCCTTGTAGATCCCTATGTTTTTATTCACCACCAGGGATCTATATAAACCCCTTTGAGAAGCCCTATAGTAGGGATAAGATATCTGGTCCCTAATCTACATGATCCAGCAATTTTTGCTCTTCTTTTATAAAATGACTTATAAATCGAAACAAGTAAATCCCCTACCTGTAGACCTCTATGTTTTTATTCACCCGCATAGGTCTATATGAACCCCTTTTGAGAAGCCCTATAGTAGGGATAAGATATCTGGTCCCTAATCTACATGATCCAGCAATTTTTGCTCTTCCTTTATAAAATGACTTATAAATCGAAACAAGTAAATTCCCTACCTGTAGACCTCTATGTTTTTATTCACCCGCACAGGTCTATATGAACCCCTTTTGAGAAGCCCTATAGTAGGGATAAGATATCTGGTCCCTAATCTACATAAAGCTCTGTATTAAATATAAGATATCTGGCAACTATTCTACTTGATCCAGTAATTCTTGTTCCGTTATAAATGGTTTTATAAATACAGACTTATTAATTCAATCCTGTGGATACCTTGCTAAAATCTTACCCCTCACACCACCCTGGACCACTTTGAGCAAGCCTATTGTATAATCTTCCTGTAGAAATAATCATATTTACCCAACCCCTCCGCTCGGGTAGGATATGACACAAGGTCAATTTTTAAGCGGAGTTTAACAGGTTTGAATTCAGAATTTTCCTTCTCCTAGACTAGTTGCCTCACCAAGGCTGAAGAACCTAGTCTGCCCTACTATTTACCCATAGTTGGAGGGAGAATAATTGGATTCATACCTTTCCCAAGGGTATTAGTGCTATGTGAAATGCAATCAACCGCGTCCAGGATTTGAACTCGTGTCGCCGTGCCCATATCCTGCAACGATAAGCATTACACCACGGGCACCTCCTGTAGAAATAATAGAATTCTGGTAACTGAGGTTGAGAACAGAGTTAACTTTTTATAAACCACTTGTTAGGAATATATTTATGTATAAGTGATATTGTGTATGTCTCTTGACTGTAAAATACCATTTGATCAAATCTGACTAGATGGGAAGTCAAATAAATCCATACCTTGCCTATTTGTATATGTAAGTATGCAAATGTATATTTATATGGTTATAGTAAATATGTATATATGTATGTATGTATGTATATATGTTTGTATATATGTTTGTATGTATGTATATATGTTTGTATGTATGTTTGTATGTATGTATATATGTTTGTATGTATGTATGTATGTATGTTTGTATGTATGTATGTATGTATGTTTGTATGTATGTATGTATATATGTTTGTATGTATGTATGTATGTATGTATATATGTTTGTATGTATGTATATATGTATGTATGTATATATATATGTTTGTATAGAAAACATATGAATATGTAAATATATATGAATGCAAATGTAAATCTATATGATTACAGTAAATATGTATGGTTTGGTTTGGTTTCTTTGTTTAATGGCATATCAACTCTTTTTAGGTTATTTAATGCCAAAGCCATTCTCCTAGAAGAACAGTAGTGGTACTATTTAACCCATAGCTGGGAGGATAAGGGGGTTCATACCTTTCCCAAGGGTATTTGCCTGAAAGTGAGCGTAATAGCGCGACTGGAGTATGAAATCGCGTACTACGATTCCGCAGACCATCGCTTTAACCATTACACTACGAGGACACCCCCGTATGTATGTATGTATGTATGTATGTATATGTAAATATGTATGTCAGCAAATGTATATCTATATCGTTATAGTAAATATGTGTTCATATATGTATATAGTAAATATGTGAATATATAAATATATATGCAAATGTACATATATATGGTTGTGGTAAATATGTATGGACGTATATATGTATGTATGTATATATAATAAAAATATCAATATGTAAGTATGTATGTATCCAAATGTATATCTATATGGTTTAGGTAAATATGTTTGTATGTATGTATATATGGTAAATATATGGATATGTAAATATGTATGCAAATGTTATCTATATGGTTGTGGTAAACATTTTGGGTAAAGATGTCTAATACAGGGTATTTTACAATTTTTGAAACAAATCAAGAACCACAAATGATGAATTAATTAAAATTATATTTATCAAACGGTAAAGAGATAACATTTTGGGGATGTGCAACAAATCAGTCTCAAACGTAAACCAAAAACGTCAAGAAAAACTCAAGAGTACATGCTCCAGATGTCCGCTGTTCAGTTACTTGAACAATCTTGAAGACTTAGTTTAATATATATCTTCTTTCTTCTGTTTTTGTATTTTATTAAACATCCATTGTTGTTCTATCAACACTTGTTTCACCATTTTAAAGTCCTGATGAAGGCTCATTAAAACTGAAACTTTTTAATGTCAACTTTCCTTTCGTAATAAATTCAACACTTTTGGATTATTTTGTTTTTCAATTTTCTCCAGACTTAGTTTTGTAATATGTCTTCACACAAAAGATCTTCTGCTCCATCATTCAAGGCAGAACTTTGCTATATTTGGTTAAATATATGAAAGAAAATGTTCATTATTTCCTAGCAATAATCTGAAAAGAGAAAGAAAATAAATTCAACAGCAAAGAATGATCTGAGAGGCTGCTGCTCTGTTGTTTCAACATTGTGAAACATCCTGTAATTTGATGTAAAAAAATTGACTGTTGAAAACTGAAAACCAAATTGTTCAAAAATTACAGTATCAGTATTACGTTTCCTTTTTCACACCTTCATCAGAGCAACTTCAGCATCATGAAATAATTGGTCGGGATGTATAGCCATTGATAAACAAGTCAGTTTATTCAGTGATAAAAACAAAAATTCCTGTCCCAATTCAGACTTGTATTTCTTTACTTCAAGAGTGCAAACTGCTCAACTGATTTAGCTCTAAGAACTTCACAAAGAAAAAGGGAATATGAGTTCATGCCTCATAAGGGATATCCTTTTTATTTTGAATCCTCATTGTTTACTCATTGCTGTCATGACTGATATTCAAAATTGGTTTGGTTCATTTGTTTAACAGCATATCAACTCTCAAGTGCGGTTAGAGTAGACCTAGTAATGATAGAAAAAAAGGATATTCCACATTCCTTGTTTAAATTTCTGAGACGAAGCTTGTTTATTTTTATTAAGGGTATTCAGACTATTGCCTCCATCTTTATTGCTATATCCACAATGTTTTGGCTGATGCATCCTTCAGCCTTGTTCAGGTGTTTCTTGTCAAACTAAGGAACCTGCATGGAACTTCAAACCAAACCCTTTACTTAATCCACAAGGGTAGATTGTTCTAATTTTGTTAACCATGACCAGGTACAAATGTAGTAAGTATTTCTTGTTATTTATCTGTACCGTTCTGCTGGACATCTGCGATAATGGATATAGGTGTTTGGTGCAAACAAATGATCCTTATTAAATAGGAATCATCATCATCATCATCATGTTGTGCTATCAGCACGGATATCCCTCACTCTCTCCCGCCACCCTTCTCTATTATCCATTGCTTCTGTCAGGCTCTCAGAGTCTCATCCTGTATTGTCACAGCGCTGTTGTATATAGGTTCTAGCTGGTCATCCTACCTTTGCTCGTCACCCCACATAGCAGCAGCTGTATGGCTACTTACCACCCATCACAAAAGCTATTTGAGTTAGATTAACCAGACATGCAGGACACTGCTGGAGAAGTAGGGACAAACTTATAAAGAGGAATAAGTAAGTAAAGTTGGTAACCTTAGTCGAGGGTAACCCGAAGGGTCCCTTTTCAATAGCTATTACACTGAGGTATAGGAGTAGGGCGTTACTCCTTTCCCAAGATTGGTCCACTTTACCATAGATCCATACCTTATAATTCTGAGTGTTAAGCGCAAAGAGGCATCATTTACTATTTTTTGAGTCTTTGGTATGACTCAACCAGGGATTGAACCCCGGTCTCCCAGGCTATTAGCAAACACTAGCCTAAAGAGGAATAAGTAAAAGTAAAGTTGGCGACCTTAGTCGAGGGTGACCCGAAGGCTCCCTTTTCGATAGCTACTACACCGAGGTATAGGGGAGGGCGCTACTTTCCCTTGATTGCTCCCTTTTACTCTTGATCCATACTTTATAATGCTGAGTGTTAAGCAAGGAGGCATCAAGTACCATTTTTTTGAGTCTTTGGTATGACTCGACCAGGGATTGAACCTAAGTCTCCCAAGTCAATGGTGAACACTCTAACCATCACACCAATATTGGGATTAGATAGGAATACTTGAAACCATATAAGGGGGGTGTCCTCGTGGTGTAATGGTTAAAGCGATGGACTGCGGAATCGTAGTACGCGAGTTCGTACTCCAGTCACGCTATTACGTTCACTTTCAGGCAAATACCCTTGGGAAAGGTATGAGCCCCCTTATCCTCCCAGCTATGGGTTAAATAGTACCACTACTGTTCTTCTAGGAGAATAGATTTAGCATTAAATAACCTACAAAGGTTGATATGCCATTAAACAAAGAAACCAAACCAAAGAAACCTTGAAACCATATAACTGTGGGCAATCAAAAGGTTATTATTAAATAGGAATAGTTAATTGAAACAATGTCATTTTTTCAATTTAAGTAATTTTACTTAGTCTGGCAAACTGACTTTAGGTTGTTTACCATAACTGCTGTTACTAAGTGGTCACCCATCTAAATACTAACCAAATTCATTGATGCTTAACTTTGGTGATTTGAGCATAAGTCTCCATTTTTTGTTTCTTTCATGATTAGAGAGAGACATCATTCATTCAATTCTTGTAACACTATGAGACCAACTGTTGATTTACCAGTCATGTCGAAAGTCATAACATTGACAAATACAAAGCAACTCAGTTGTTTATTAAGACAAAAATTTATTACCTCTGCTGTTTTCACAGTAGTTGTCACAAAACGAGAGATAGATTAAAAGATATACATCAACTCACTTAGAGAGGCAGAAACCTTAACCCGTTTTGACTGCCTCTGTCTCCAACTAGAACTCAAACTACAACTGACTCCAACTCCGACTGACTAACTCTGTGTCTCATATATCATATTCTAATTATTCTCTGTAACTAATCTGATAATAACATGTAATCACTAAAATTTTTACAGTGCCACATCATTCTAAATATTATCTGACACGTATCCAAATGTTTATCAAAATCTGGCCTACAGCCAGTTTCAAAACAAACCTTTATCATGACAGAGGCGGACATGTGGCCATAACCAAGGTTCACCCACCTGGCCTTTCCAACTTGAACTTGCAACTACAAACTCAAAGTTTTTAACTAGCACACAATTTATCGCTAAAGTAAAATAATTACCTAGCACACAATTTATCGCTAAAGTAAAATAATTACCTAGCACACAATTTATCGCTAAAGTAAAATAATTACCTAAAATAATCAATTAGAATCTGTAATTATATTACATTCTAAAAAAATGAGCAATATTTTGAAAATAGTGACTCCTTTTTTTTGACATTAGTCAGTCAAAAGTTTCGGAATATTTTGGTACATGTTAATTTGCAGTGTGTTTATAACATGACCAAAGCAGTTTAAGCCATAGAGGGTACCTGTGGTTGGTAGTATTGTGATAGTTGGTGGGCTGACAAGCTGTGCATTGCTTCACTCTAAGTGGTTCTGATTAAAAAATTTCTGATGATAGAATCAGTGAAAAACTGACAGTCATCAAACACAGTAGACTCAGTGTTTATACTATTTCATCTTTCAAATACTAATAATTCTTTTTGACATCAATCAATTGTTTGCGCACAGTTAAATGATTTCAAGTATAGTAAATGATTAAACAGTTCTATTTGACCCATAAATGAAACCCAAGCAGGTACTACCACTCTGAGTTAGAATGGACCTGGGAGTAATGGCAATAAAGGGGTACTCCACATTCCCCAAAAGTTCAAGACTGGAGCCTCACCATCAAACAGTTTAGTATTATGCCAAGGACACACTGGAGAGGGGTGCTCTTATTTCTTTACAGAGGTGCAGTTGGCATATTCTATAACGCCCAGCTGACAGGGCAAAAACCACTTTGGAAAAGGTAGCTTTTACAGCAAGTACTCCTCCTCCTTCTTCTTCTTATCTAATATGGAATGAATATGCACATTTTTTTTTTTTTACTCAACACAGTTCTACATTAAAAAAATACCATAAGATTATTATATACTTTCTGACTTTCGTTGCTCAACAGGTACATCTTAGAACAAACCTCACATATTTTAACACAGTCTCACACGTTGATAGGAATCTATTTTTAACCATCTGGCTAAAAATAGACAGATGCAGAGGGGTGAGTGTTTTGGGAGGGGGCAGTGAAAGGGAAGAGGAATTTGGGCTCCAATCAAAAAGCTGAGATGGAAGGGAGAGGGTCATGTTTACTCAAGAAAGAAAACAGGAATGCACTTTATATAGAAACAAATTTTTCCAACTCTGATTTTGGGAAAAAGGATAAAATAAAAATAATGAAATATTGAATAAAAGATTTTGGTTGGGTTTCTTTGTTTAATAGCCAAAGCCAAAGAACAGTAATGATACTATCTAAACCATAGTTGACCATAGTTTAGGGGGACCCGAAGGCTCCCTTTCCAATAGCTACTACACCAAGGTGTTGGGAAGGGCGCTACTTCTTTCCCTGGATTGCTCCACTTTACCCTTGATCCATACCTTATAATACTGAGTGTTAAGCAAGGAGGTATCAAGTATCATTTTTGGAGTCTTTGGTATGACTCAACATGGGATTGAACCCCGATCTCCTGGGCCTTTGGCAAACACTCTAACTGCTAGGCCAATGGGCCAGTTCATACTTTTCCCAAGAGTATTAGTACAAAAGTGAATGCATTAGCATGACTTAAGTTCAAACTCACTTACTATGATGCTGCAGTCCAGGATGTTAACCACTACGCCACAGAGATTCCTTCCTTGAATGAAATATAGTCATTAAAAATACATAGACACAAATTTGTATTTATAGGGATGGCAAGGGGTATATAAGTTTTAAATTTAGATATCTTATATATTTGGCAGATGCAAAAGTTTCCAGCATCTACAGGAATCTTTTTTTTATTCCAATCAGCATCATTATTCAGTCATGAAATCATTTTCCCTGCCTTGGTATGACCTTATGTTACGTTTCTGCTAAATTGTCTTCCATCATATTAGACTGATACGAAAGTTTCCAACATTATTTATAAAGTCTTTTATTCCAATAAATTCATAGCATCATTATTCAGTCATGAAAGTATTTTTCCTGGCTTTCTATGAGCTTATGTAGCCTTTCAGCTAAATCGTGTTTCATCTTAGACTGATTATCTTAAGTAAATAGAATTTTTGAATAACATAATATTGTCTTATATAACATTCATAGTTTCTGTAGCAAGTCATTTAAGCAAAAATGTTTGGTTTGGTTTGGTTGTGTTTTATGGTATTTGTGGGTTATTCAAAACCAAATCCTGTTTATATATATATATATATATATATATATATAAACAAATGAGGAACATGAGATGATGGAGAGGATAAAGATGTTATCCTCTCCATCATCTTATGTTCCTCATTTGTTTATAAATAGAAAAACTCAGAAAATGGTTTCATTTTGAGAAAGTGGTAAATATATATATATATATATATATATATATATATATATATATATTATGTGTATATGATTTGTAAGCAAATAGTTTGTAGGTAACATTTTTAAATACGCCAGTGCTCATTTGTTAGCACACAGTTAAATGCTTCTAAGTATTGTTATTTAACATTCGTAATTCTATTTATCAAGTATTCCTATCTAATACAAATAATGTGCACACAGTTGTATGGTTTTGAATAACTAATAATAATGATATTTAGTAAATGATTGAACAGTTCTATTTGAGCCATAGATAGAAACCTAATAGGTACAACAACTTTGAGACGGAGTAGACCTGAGAGTAATGGTAATGAAAGGGTACTCCACATTCCCCAAATTCCTGGATTGGAGCCTCATCATCAGATGCAGTTGTCATACCCAGGACACTAAGCAAAAAAAGATTCTATCAATTACAATAACTGCTTACACCAAGTTGGTTCAATACTTGCAATTTACAAACAATTTTTGCTTTTTTATGAATGAAGTGACCACTATAGCAGATATTGTTATATTATCAATATCTTGGCCATAGGTTGTAGTATGATTGGGATAGATGACTGTTAATATTGTCCAAGTGAATGGGTCAGTTAGTGTGGTTAGTTAATAGCATCAGCTTCACAGAAGACCACTCACCTTCCCCCCATCCAAGACAGTTGGATCTTCTGCACGATTGTTAATGTAACAAATTGCAATAAATATTTATCAATATCTTAGTCATAGTATCTCTATAGGCTTGTATCTTTGTTGCAGGTGTCAATATAAAGTAAAAGTCGAGGGTAACCCGAAGTGTCCCTTTTCAATAGCTACCACACCAAGGTGTAGGGGAGCATGCTACTCCATTCCCTGGATTGCTCCACTTTACCCTTGAACTTTATATAACTGAGTGTTAAGCAAGGCAGCATCAAGTACCATTTTTTGAATCTTTGGTATGATTCGACCTGGGATTGAACCCCGGTCTCCCGGACCATTGGCGAACACTCCACTCATTAGGCCATTAGTATCAATATGAAAAGTACATATTCGTACACTTCTCAAGATGTATTTCTATCAGAAGAATTAAATAATTCCTCAAATAAACATAGTAAATTTCTTGTTCATCAGTATACGAAAAGTATTTAAAAAAATTTAAAAAAAGAGAATAAACTCTGTTTACCACAATGGCAAAGTGTGAAATAAGTAGGGTGATTAATAAATTATATTAATTATTTTATTTATTTAGTAAAATTGTAAGTTAGCTAAGGACTTTGAATGTAAGTGTTGTTCCTTGCAAAGATCAAATGCATGCACAGTTTGTGACCAGGTTTAATACCTCACATCAAAATAACATTAGGGAAGACAGGATATGGATAAAAAACAAATCAAGTCTTATCGACCAGCATGGGGAAATAAGGGTTTGTAACACATGAAATGATCCTAGAAAGTATGATGCAATAAGTAATTAAAAGAGAGAATATATAAAAATGAGATAATTTGAAAATTAAGGCAGTTGAGTTTTGAAATCAAAGGAGAGAAGTTGGGTTAGTTGTTGGTATGAATCAGTGAGAGACAGGGTGGCAGCAAAGGAGATACATTAATAAACCCTTACAAGGTCTTCCTCTCTCCCTAAAGTTTGCATTTACTGCTATGAAATGTTGTGTTTGAAAAAAACAGCTTCATATCTGAACAATACGAGTCGCCTATTATTTTTCAATTCTAATATTCAAGATGATAACAAAAGGTTTATTCAATGAGAAAAAAATTCTCAAGTATACAACAGACTTTCTCTAAGCTCAAGTGAAATCAATTTGTGCAATTCCTTCAGGCAAATTTATGGTACAGAGTTCCTTTGAATGCCTAAAGTGAAAACTGACAATGGCAAAGCTTTGGAGCAGTGGCTTCTCTTTTGAGGTTCAGAGCATAAACTGACCTCTCCCTGCAAACATGAAATGATAATTAAACCTATGTTCCCATGCTTGCAGTTATTCACAAATTTTGCCACAAAGAGTCAATGAACTCCACAGCGGCTTTCTCATCGAAATCAAGATTTTATGTATCTATCAACGGAAAATTAAAGATCTTTACCTAAGTTTTGATTACTGTCTATTTTTGAGCACTCTATAATCGTTTGTTTCAAACCAATCTGAAAGAAATTTTTCAAGAGAAACGTTTAACCCTTTGTTTCTAATTCCATCAGACTTTAAAACATATAATTTGGGTTCAATTCTTTCAACTGTTCTTTACATTTAGTTTTATAAGCTTGATTCTCAGTTATCAATTCATCTTCCAGGCCACCATCTTTCCAATTATTCAATAAAACTCCTTAAAGTTTTTCTTCACATTATTCTATAATTACTATCACCTTAATCCATCATTTGATTACCAATACAATAGGTATGATGCATGCTAACCACAGATCCATACACAGTATGCCTACACCAAGGCCAGTACCCAGTTATACTAAAAAGATACCAGTAAAAAGCTGGATGGTTGTGATTAAAACAACTAAAATGAGAACAATATTCCAAAAAAACTTAAATAATAAATAATTGCAATGTCATATAAAATGACAGCCACTTATCTTTCACCATGTGTTGTCATTTATTTGGTATTGTTTGGCACAAGACCAAAAGTAGGGAGCAGACCTTACTAACTATGTGTAGAGCCAAAAGTCATTTACAAAGCTTAGATGAGTTTGACATAAGGATAGAAATGTAGGGCATCCAGTGAGACTCAAATTCACTATTGATCAAACTTTCTCATGGAAAATTTTTTTAAAATTTACACCCTAAATTTTTAATTGGATTTAGATCCAGACAGTTCACAGACGATGTCATTGATTTTTATATGCCTTTCCTGAAGAAAAGCTTTAATCTATTTTGCTCTGTGACAAGATGCTTTATCACCCAGAAAAAGGACTTCATCATCACTAAACGAATTTTCTACCAATGGAATGAGTAAATTATCCAGGATTTCAATGTATACATGTGTATTGATTGTTGAGATAATTGTTACTTTGGTCCTTTAAATGACATGCAACTCCATATCATAAATAACTTGTGAAATTTACTTGTATTCTTCAGTTATCATCTTTATATGTTTCATTTGAACAATACCAGATAAAAGTTCCAGCATCATCACTTTGGCCAATGCAGATTTTTGATGCATCAGTGAATATCACTTTCATCCAATTGCCCACACAGCAGCATTGTTTCTCTTTAGCTCACTTTAAAATCATTTTTCTTCTATTCATGTGTTAATGTTAGTTCTGGTTTGGCTTTGAAGTATTTAAGGCACACTTTTTTTTTTATTAAAAAATTTGACTTGACCTCAACATGATAAATTAAGCATTAGATTAAGTGCAGTTACAAAGAATGAGATTATGTTTAAAATTGTATATTTATGGTGTAAACTTGTTTTTTGTCATTGGGCTCTATAGACTTATCAACAGAATATTTTTGTAATATACTAGGGTGAGTCAAAAGTTTTGCAATATTTTAGTAAATGTTAGTTTGCAAAGCATATATCATGTGACCAAAGCAGTTCAAGCTGTGGTAGGTATCTGCAGTGGTTTTTAGTATTGTGATAGTTGGTGCACTGTTGTGTGTGTGATTTGAAAGCTGAAACATAGACGAATTTGAGAACTTATGCTTTGCAAGTTTGAACTGCCCCATAACGGTATGGAAGCAACCAAAAACATTCGCTGCGTAAAAGTTGATCACAGTACAGTAACCAGATGGTTCAAGAAATTTCATTCAGGTCGCAAGAACTTAAGTGATCAAACAAGGTCAGGCAGGCCTAAAATCATGAATTCTGAAGCCATGCTCTAAATCAGAGAGGCAAATCTGGCCAGTAGCACTAAGAGAGTATCAGGTGAGCTTGGTTGGTTGGTTGTTTGGGTTTTATGGCATATCCATATTTACCCAACCCCTTCGTTCAGGCAGGATATGACACAAGGTCAATTTTTAAGCAGAGTTTGAATTCAGAGTTTTCCTTCTCCTAGACTAGTTGCCTCACCAAGGCTGAAGAACCCAGTCTGCCCTACTATTTATTCATAGCTGGAGGGAGAATAATTGGATTCATACCTTTCTCAAGGGTATTAGTGCTATGCGAAATGGCATATCAACCATTGTTGGTTATTTAATGCCAAATCCATTTTTTTGAAAATAGTTCTATTTCAAACAATTCAGTTTAGCATGAGTACACAGTTTAATAGTCAA